>OY728159.1:834697130-835347643 GCA_963277665.1 Viscum album | reverse complement strand
TTTCATAATAGTTCATTAAAATAACTCTAGAAGATATAATAACATTTTGGTTACAGTTGTTCACCTTATTATGTCAAAAAATTTCATTTCAATTTGAGAATATTTCTCTCTTCATCAAATTTCAATGATATGAATAAATAAATTAATAATATTAAATGAAGAACCAATTTAATTTTTATCTGATCGAGACTTGGGGATTACATCAACATTTTGAAAGTGTTTTCAATACAAATTGTCTACAAAATTGTTATTTATCACATCTTATCATCATAAAATTTATAATCAATCTGAAAAGACAATTGAAACTCAATGCATTTTAAAGTAGTTTGGGATTAACATATTCCTCTATTACATTACTTTTACAAAAAAAATTCTATTATTTCATCTAAATTTCACCATATGAGGCTCTATGAGAATTTATATATGACACCTACATATCAAGATGGTGTCATAGAGTGAAATTTAATAGGAAAAGATATTTATCTAGAAAGTTCATAGAAAATTCTCACAATTCAGAAACATATCAAGGTATAAAAATATCAAAAAAAGAGGTATGATGATAATCATCAGGGATATTTGAAGTTTCAAGTTAGAGAAAAGGTATTCTTTCTAATATAACCATGTTATAGGTTTTTGATATTTGGGTATAAGGAAATTATGAGTACTAGATACATTTATCCTTTTGAGATATTTGATAGTATATACATGTGTATTATCACATAGGGAATCCCCAAAACCTCTCACAAGTGCACAATGTGTTCCACATATCATTTCTTAGGAAGTATATATCCAATCCATCATATGTAATAAACCTAATGGTTGTAAAAGTGGAGCATTATATCTCTTATGAGTAATAACTAGTAGAGATCTTAGATCATATAGATAATTTTCTAGGAAATAATATAATTATATTGGTCAAAGTTCTCTAGAAAAATAAAATATTTGAGGAATATGCATGGGATCCATAATATTTAATGAGAAAAAGTACCATAAATTTCTTTCATTTTAATAATAAAATATTGGAAGAGAAATTATTTTAAGGGGGTATAATATAACTCCCTGTGATTTTAGCTTATATTCCCCTTTAAATAAAAATTGTGTTCTTTATAGATTATGATACATGAAGCACCAATATAACATAAAAAATGATTTTATTAATTATGGAAGAATATTAATATAGTAAATGAAATATATTACAATATAATTAAATGAATCATAATTAGAAAAATTTCAAATGAATGAATGAAAATGAAAATAAAAATACTAAAATATTAGAATTATCGTTATCATGATCTTATATGATGATAATTCCTCTAATAATAACTATAGGAAAATGAAAATATTTAGAAAAATTATTAATTAACTATGAAAAAATAAAGAATAATAAGAATACTTTTAGAGAAGAATGTAAGTCTATATAAAGGAATATAATATGCCCTTTGATAATAAGCCCATCGACTATACGATAATTTTTTATATGGAAATTGGGTATACACATATCCAAAATTTTTAATTATAAAAGAAGAAAGTTAGTTACATATTAGAAATTATATAATTCATATATACTAATTAATTCATAAATGAAATAAAATTATGATAATGTATTGGTAAAATATTTTAATTTCTTATAAATGAATATTTTTTTACATTATATATTTTCTATCTAATTTTAGGGATTATTTCAATTAAATGAATTTATAAAATTTAGTGAATTAATTTAATATTAATATATTGAAAAAAAATTAACGAGAGGTTAGTACATAAATATAAATGATTAAAAAATTATTTTTAACAAGGGATATTTTCCAAAAAAAATCTTAATTATTTTATATTTACAAATTAAATTGAGGAATTTTAAAGATTTTGTTAATGAAATATTTTATTTATTCATTTAAAATAAAATAATCCAACATTCATTGATTAATTATTATTTGCCTTAAATTATGTGTAAAATTATTTAATGTTTAAAAAGATAGTTTTTTAAAAATAGTTTTTATAAATTTATTCCTTTTCATTTTCAAAAATTTAATATTTCGTGGTTTAATAATTAATTTAGTAAAATTTAATATTTATAAATATAAATAAATAGTTTATATCTTATGTTTTTATTTTTAAATAATATGTAATATTAATAATAATAATAAATTTATAGAAAATAATTTTTATACAAAAATTGTTTTTTATTTGTATTATGTTTTTCAATTAAATGTTAAATTTAAAATATTTAGAATTTTGATTAAGATAAATAGTTTAAAAATTTGGAATCATCAATTCAAAATTATACAATATGGGTAATATTATGTTTTTTGGGAAAAATTATTTATCATGGTAAAAAAATAGATGAAGTAAAAAAAGGTAAAAGGGGGTAAACTAACATGGATTAAATTTTGGGTAATTAATTTGATATTTCGAAATTATATTAGTATTTATTAATTTTGGGAGTCAATATTATAGTTCTATTCAATATTTCATTACCTAACTTACCTAACCCCCTTGTGACTCTCTATTTACACTTCTCCGAACTTAAGTTTCCCAAGAAATGTCCCTCATTTTAACCTATAAAAGGTCCACTCTTCCAAAAACATTAAAAATATAATATCCATTTATATATATTGAATACCTATTCAGTTTTCATATCCTAAATTCCTATACCACATTAGGTTTAATTTTTTCCCAAGAAAGAGGATTAAATCCTTCATTCAGAAAGATCATGTTATGAGAAGGAGTGATTCCATCTATGTAAGTATTTAGTTGTTATCTATATTTTTTAATTACCTTTTCATCTAAAATATTTATAAATAACATTATAAACATTAATGCTATTTTATTAACATCATTATTCTTATTTGAAAATGGTATTAGTATTATATAACTCTAAACTCTTACTCATTCAGTAGTATTGCATGTTCTTTTTTGGGTTTGTTCAGCTACCTACATGAATGATGATAAACAAACCCTATAATTTTCTCCATAAAAGAGAATTAATATATTTATATTAGTAATATATTATATTATGTATTAATTCATTTCATGAATATTATTCTTTAAATGTGACACAAAAAATGAATGATCATTATAAATTAACTAATTATTATCAGTAAAATTAATCAAAATGTGATCTTCATAAATTACATTCTTATAATCCATACCAGTATCATACATCAAATTTAAATGAGAATATATAAATAATTTTAATACTATTATTCGACTAAAATGACTATTCTGGGAATGAAGATCTTGTTACCAAAGAATGAGGATCAGTATCTCCGTAAAAGAACTTGTATGAGATAATAAAAAATACTAATATCTAATGATGAAAATAAAATATAATTAACTAATATATATATATAATAAATTAGTTTAATTTAATAATATAAAATTAAATATATATGAATAAGGCTCTCAAATAAGTGATTAATATGGTTATGTTTACTATATAAAAGTCTAAATTTCTTCCATGGAATTTGAAAGAAAATGTAAGTGTTTATTTTCTAATATCACATAGAAATAGATTATTTCAATTTATAAATTTAAATTAAGGAATTTTATTTTTTATTTCTCTATAAAACCCATATATTATCTTATCCTATGGTTACTTATGGTGTTTAAATTTTCTTTCACTATTTCCTATCCCATTGGGTTATGATTCACCAAATGTGATACTTGTAAGTAAAACTGACATTATCTCTTCTTTTTAGTAGGTAATATTTCTTCTGTATGTTAATGTTTTTTATTGTTTGTTTTATTTAATTATTCTTTCTTATAATATTTATTAATTTCAGTTTCTAATGAGTTTTACATTCTTTTACAAAAGTGTAAAAGGAATATTTAAACAATCTTATTTAATATTTTCCATATGCTTACTTTATTCAACTGTTTTTCCAATTTTCATTAAAATATTCCATTCAAAATTTTCATGGTTCTTTTATTTTTCTTATTTAAATTATCATTATTTTTATAAATAAATTTATTTATAAATTATTTCCTTTTAAAATTAAATGTATCAAAAATGTAAGACATTTTTTCTTATTTTCTAAAAAATCTATAGTGTTATTTTAAAGTGTTTGTCATCTATATTAATATCCTTTATTTATTATTATGATTCAATGTGGATATGTTTTAAATATTTCATCCACTTTCATTACTTTTTTGATTTATTTATGCCCAATGGAAATTTTTATAAAACCTTTTTTTAAAGATTATTTATGCTATTAAGGATTTGTGAATGTGATTATGTTCATGTAGAACACATATATATGGTTATCATTATACTATGGGTGGGCCTAATATAATATATCCCCATAAATAGTTTCTTAAAGATTTTTTATCTCATTAGATGATATGTAAGGGACTATGGGTTGAACCCAATCCACTATTTTTATGGGAAGTGGGATTTATACCAATCTTATATGGGACTTATTCAACTATATGAAGATGGTATTGGAAGTGATCCTTGACCTAAGAAATGATTTTTATGATTATGTATGTTCCATATTCTTATGATTTATTCCTATGTTATGCACAAATCCTTATGTTATGATTTATGTTTATGATTTTTATTCCAATGGGTATGGTTTCCCTATATTATTTCATATATCTGGATTATTTTCACATAAAAATGATCATATTATGATTACTTATAATATTTAATTGATATATATTATGTTTTAAACCTAAATGAGCATCTCATATCTCACTTTTCTTTTATTTCTATTCAGAAGGAAATTAAGAATAGTTTTATATATGATGTGACTATAAGGGTATGATGTGCCGAGGTTATCTATGTGAGATACGGAAGAATAAATGAAAAATAACTTGGTTAGGTCTATAATCACTAAATAAACTAAAACTATAAGAATCAGGTGTGTTATTTATAATGATATGTAATTAATAATCACATTTAATGACGTATTTGGTATGTATATTGAACTCGATTCATCTCAAAAACCATCAGTCACAACTCAATAAAATTGAACACCTCTTAAATTTACAAAGGCTCATAAAATATGGTTCCATCACTCTTAGCCTCATAAATAGTTAAATTTAAGCATAAGAGACACCAATATAAACTATTAATCACATAAATAAACCCTTCATAGATGGTGTTTATTAAAATAGTATGGGTTCAAATTTGAGAATAAATTATTCAGAACCTGTAATTTGGAACCTTTTTTAGTTTTATAGGATTTATTAACATTATTCTTAATTAATGGAGGTGTTTAGAGTGTATTAGTTAATCATCACAATAAGTTTTAAATATAAATTATGTTTTTTAGTTTAAAAGTGTCAACAAAAAAAAATTTAGTAGATGAAAAGTCGAATTGAGAATCAAAATTATCCATTAGTAACACAATTTAAAGTTTCATATAGGATGGAATTTTGGTAAAAGCCTCAATAAATTTTTTATTTAGATAAATTTAGAGGAAAATAATTTTTGATGAAAATATTATCAATATGATGTCTTCAGTGGAGTTGGATATCTCATTAGATAATGAGAAATAAAAAATTCTAAGGTATGTTTATTTGATATTAATACTTTATTTTTTGATAATCAATGAACCCTTAAAATTAATCCCTATGTTATATATCTAAATTAATTATTATATTTATAAAATTCATTAATGGTATTATTGAAATTATAATAATGATAATGTAATTTGATTAGTCTAAATTTCACTAACAAATTTTAACTTACCTTGGAGAAAATTTGGATATAACAAAACTTCATTCCAAGTTTTGATGGTCACGAAATTTATGTCACTAATAATTATATATATATATATATATTAATATTTGTTTCATCATAGTAATAATTGAAAAATAATATTGAAAATATGATTCAAAAATTAATATATATCATAGAGATAAATTTTATTAATGAATATTTTTCTCTCTAATTTAATATTTATATTGATTATTCAAATGTAATATATATATATACATGTTATAACTTTTGATAAAATCCATATCCTTAATAATTTTAAAAATATGGTCTATATATTTTGATGAATCATAGAAATAATTTATATAGCCTGTTTTTTGGTAAAATTAAGATGAATTCTTCATCCAATTGAATCATGGTACATGCCACATATAACTAAAAATCCACTAAATAGAAGAAAATAATTGAATTTTCATGGAATTTATTAAAAATAATAAATATAAACTTAGTAGAAGGATTACAGAAGATGGTAAATATTTCTTATATTGTGAGCTATTAAAGGAAATGAAATAATGAGATTTTTAATAATAAATGAATACACTCATAAAGATAAAGAGCCTCCTTGATAGATATATGATCATGTAATAAATTAATTTAAATTAAAGGAATGATTATAGATAATAATATCGTGTATCTTGTTAGATATATGTGGTATAAAAATCGGAAAAATATTTAGAAAAGTTATGAGGATTTTGGGACCTATAGTGTAAATATTTTAGGTCACTTTAGATGATATAGATGTAACTCATATTGTAGATGTTGATATAAATAGAGCTATGACATGGTTAGATGAATAATTAAATTAATAAAATTTAAAATATATAAAATTATTAATTTTTTTTAAATTATCTAATAGTATGGGAATTCATGAAGGATGATACATTCGATTTGGAATATTACACGGTAGACAGGTGGGATCATAGATTGAGTGACGTGATTTCATTGAATACCTGTCTTATTGGCAAGTTATATAGTCCAGTTTTCATAGAATATTTATTCTGATGGATAATTTCGCACTACTATATTTTATGAAATATTTTTTTTGAATAAATTTTATTTATTTGGTAGCCTATATTAAAAAAATAACATGTTTTAATGCACCACAATATATTATTAATATTATTATTTAAACATGCATATTATAACCTATCTGTGAAACATGATAGTATAAATAGGAATTACCAAATTTTAAAAATTATTTATAATAATTTTATATAAAGAAATCATATTGATAAAATATTACTTAATTTTTAGTAAATTATATATTTACTTCAAAAATTATATTTTATCACAAAAATGTTTTTATCACTTTTTTGGGAATAAATAATAATATCAATTTTTTCCCCAAATTTAGAAAATTTAATTCAAAAAATAAACATAATTTTTGAAATCTACATTTGAAAAATATATTTGGGTAAATGTTTGAGATTTTTCTGCACAGAGTAAATTTACATTGAATAGTTAAAAATTCTGATTTTTATTAAAAACAACATTTTCATTTTATGAACTTACGTGTTCTGTTTTATTTTAAGATAGTTTTAAAATTAATATTTGTTAAATTATCTATTTATTATTATAATTTATTTAATTTTAATCAATTTCATATTTAATTTTTATATTAAAATTGTCTAAAATTATAAAAATCACTCTTCAGAAAATCACTTTTTCGTCACGTCTATGGGTTTAGTTTTAAATTAATAATTTCCATTTATTTGAATATAAATTAGAAAAATGAACTCAATATTTTTAATCATATAAATTTATATTAAATAATAAGTTAAAATTATTTTTTTGGTCAAATTTAATAGTACGAATAGAAAAAATTAATTTACACGATTAAGGTTAAAACATGTTTACCAGGAGGTTAAACTAAAATGATATGGGGTAAAATGAACTATAAACATTCTAAAGCCTATTTTATTGTCTTATTTTAAAATAATATCATCTAAGGATCAATAATAATCTACTTAGTATCATTTTTAAAATTTGAAAATGTGGTTACACCTTTTTTATTTTCAAAAATTCCAAGTGTGTCCTCTCCCCCACATATAAATGGGAACCCACTCTCCTCTCCTCTTCACACTTCCTAAAACCTGTCTTTCACCCATTTACTAGCTAAATCAAATTTTTAGTTATATAGAAACACCCAATATTCCATAGGAGGATTATTAAAACCACCTAATAAGGATTTTGGTGCTAACCTAAGGTGGTTATTTGAATAAGAGGTATCGTTCTAAACCGAGCATTTTTATTTTATTTATTATTTAATATCATTTATGTAATCATAAAATATGATTATATAATAAATTAATTATCTATAATATAATTATATTTTATTATGTTAATTTAATAACCCACATCTATAACCTCTTCAATCAAATGGGAAGCTAAACCGTTGATCATGTGTACTGCGGGCTACCTCTTCACGAATCGATGTAATTCATTTTCCATCACTTACTCTCAATAAATTATGTATTTATGGATTTAAATTATATATAAAATTTTCATTATATAATCATACTTTTGGAATTATAATATCACATATACTTTATTATATTTTATTCCATGGGAATATGATAAGGCCGCTTGTGTGTATTGTGGAATACCACCTCACGAAGTGATGAGATTCATTTTTCACTAACTCTTTTCATGGAAGGTAATAGGGACATGTTTAATAAGAAAATTTATATAAACGAAATAATAATTTCTCTATAAATATGATGTATTTTCTACCTTCCTTTTGTAACATCCATTGAGAAAATTGATACATCGTTTATGCATACATACGATCCACCATCTCGATGAATAATGTAATTCATTTTATATATCTAGATTTTATAGAGTAAAATAAATACATATATAATTAATATATACAATATTTATATAATTTTTAAAAAAATCTTGATCAATTTAATAAAAACTGAAAACACCAAACCAAATCATATATGAAAAACAAACAAGTTATTTCTTGAAACATTATTTTAACAAAGAATTTCTGATAAACAGGTAATAAAAGGTCATACTTAAATCATATATGACATGATATATATAATTATGGTTCTATAATATATTTTTCAATAAACCTATATTTATTATAATATATATTCAAATATGTATAAAGAAACTCAAGACTTATGGTAATGAATTTTCTCCTCACTTTTATTTTTGTGGGACACATGACTTATATGCCACTTGTTTCTTTTTTTCATGTATATATAATAACTAAGAAATAATTTTAGGATCATTTCCATAAAAATTATGGTATATACATATCAATATAAGGTTCTTTAATTCAAGGGGATTGCGATTCAAAATTAACCAATGTGGTAAATGATTTATATTACAATCTCATTGTTTATTGAGATTGATTATGAATATGTTTCTGATGATTAAATATTATGATATACGTATCGAGAGACTTATGTGTCTATTATCCTATTGTTATTTCTATAGATAAAATTTTTTACTTTCATTTTCCTCTCTTTCTCTACTTAATATTCCAAAATATATTTTATAGGAAGATCAGAACTTATTTCTCTTTTCTATCGAAAAACCTTGTTCATCTAGGTCCATGTTTTCTAAAAATGCTTTTAATTTTTTCTTCAATGTTTCATTATGATTTTTTAAATAAAAGTTTACCCATTTTTAACTTCTTACAAATTTTTTAAACGTAATCATCCTATCATTTTCTAAACAAGGATCTTTCGTTCCTTTACAAAAAAATGTGAAAGGAATCGTTGTTTTAATGTGTATGTAATAAATGTAATTTTCCACAATATTGATTAAAAAATTATTTGAATCTTACTTTAGAAGTTTTAAATTTAATTTTAAATTAATTTTTTCCCATAATATTTGGGAAATAATTAAATTTTAAACAAGTGATTTTAAATAGAAATGATACTTTCCTCAAGAATTTTTTAACAAAATCTTTTATGGAATTTTTATTTGTTAATGAAAACAACATTTGGTGTTACATAATTTTAGTGGGGATATGACCCAAATGTATAATCCTTATAATTTCTTTTGATGGATTATTTTTATTATTATAATGAAAATATGTTTATGAAACTCATTCCTTTTTCACGGGTTATTATATCAGGAATTGATGAAATGTTTCTAAACCCCATTTCTTTCCACAGGTTATTCCTTGATGAAAGTTTATGAAACCCACATGTTTTTCATGGTTTATAATATAAAGAATTTTTAATTTTATTTTATAAAACAAAATTGGACTATGTGAAGGGTGGGACATATATCTCCCTCCCATTAATTGGGTAATGTTTTACATTTCATGACATAATGATGTAGAACAAGTCGACGTGCTTGATCCACTATGGGAAACAATACCATGTGCATGATCCACTAGGGGGATTAGGTGAATGTAACACCCCAAGATTTTATGGGATATATTATTTTTAATTTCATTGATGTCTTGTATTGTATTCTACAAAAATATTGGCTTGTGCTATATTAAACACCGTATTAGCTTGTACTATACACAATAATATTCTTGGCTTGTGTTGCACACAATTTCATGTTCTTTTGATAGAATTAAATTCATGCAACATTGAGTATAGTTTTTGTTCAATAAATAAATTAAATAAATTTGTATTATGTTATACACAACATTAAATATTTCTTTCACTACACACAACACTGACTTAGGCTGCTTTACATGCAAGTGCGACCTTCCTTAATCGCATGTGTTGTACGCCATACCGAGTTTCACTAAACATTGATATATTATTAAAATATTATTATTTAATTCTATTTAAACCCATATTTATAAATATTATTAAACACATTTTTAATTTTATATAACATTATCATTCATCTTACACATTTTCTATAACATGATATGAGAACAAAATCAGTTTTGTAGAAAAAAGATGTTTTTTTTAAAATGCAGTTTTTCCGCCTTTTAATGGAGCACCAATTTTAAATATAATTTTTGACACTTTTATATGTTAAATTTGAAAAAATAAACTTATTATTTGGAATAGGGATATAAAAATTTACTTTTGATTAAATTTTTGTATTTTTCTAAAAATTTGTTTTAATGAATAGTGAAAAATACTATATTTTAATTCCAAACTGCCTTTTTATCTAATTTATTTATATAGATATATTATATTTTTAATTTTTATTAAAGTTTAATTGGATTATATATTTATCATTTATTCCAATTTTTATCATTTGAAGTAATTTCACTTTTAAATTGGACATAAACACACGTCAATATTTTGAAAGTTATTACTTCTTAAAAACCCACTTTTTGGTTTTGACAATGGGAATTAATTTTAAATTAATTACTGAAACTTATGTTTTTTGAATTCGGAAAAATTGATTCCATATTTGGAATCATAAGGTACAATTTATGTAAAGAAGTTCCTTTTATTTTAAGACATTATGAATAGTAACTTCAGTAATTATTTTATTTTCAATGGCCAAAGGCTAAATATGGTAAATAAGGGTAAAAAAAATAATATCATAATAATATTAATCTACCATAAAAAAACTTTCTAATATCATTGGATGAGATATTTCTAACCATGGTAATCATTGGGTCTATTTTGGGACACCATGGATTCACTTGGATGTGAAAATGGAGTTTTATAAGAATTAATTTAAAGTTAAGATAATTACAGCCTAATCATATATATTTTATTAAATTGATTTTAATATAGGTTTATATAACATATATCTATGTATATAAATATTAATTGTAAGGATAAAAATATTTCTTACATCATGGGATTTTATTTATAACTTTTATACACAAAATAAATAAATTTATTTAGGACATAATGATGATGTAGTGATTACCTTATTAATGAATTATTTAAATAAATGAGATTATAAATATCAAAGTAAATTTATTTTTAACCTTTTTGTGACATCCAAGAATTTTAAGGATTATTATACATTTTTACCTTTGAATTAATTTTTTTTGATATAATAATTTTTTATGGATTTTTTAAAAGTCACGATATGAAAAGTATAAAAATTGACAGAAATGAGTTTTTAAAACAAATAGTTTTTTATTAAATGATATAACTATCCTAAATACCTAATATTAGCCAAAATGACTTATATAATGTTTAAAATGTCATTAATGAACCATTTGAGGTTCTATTTTCATTTTATAGTAACTATATTAACCATATAGTATGAATATACAAGAAGACATGGTAATAGTTAAATTAGTTAACTAAGGGTTAAAGTTAAAAGATAAAATTAAATATGAGACCTAAACTTGGCTAAACCCTTTTTTTTGAGAGTATTTCGAAACATTATCATCTTAAATTCTAATTAAATGAGTTATGTACCTTTTAAAACCTAAAATAATTTTTTCATAAATTAATATTTTAAGAGTTTCCTAAAGTGGGGCCTCTCTCATAAAAGGTCACCTCCTCCCTCTCCTATTCACTCCATTATGAGCATTAAATCTCGGCCAAACACTACCCATTTATCTTATGAACTTCCCTAGTTATATTTTATAGGTTTTGGTACTCTCAAAATACCAACTATAGTTACCTAATAAGTAATTTAAAGGAGAAACGTCGAGGAAGAGGTAATCTCTTATACTGATTCATTCAAATTTCTTTCTTCTTCTACTTACTCTTCATTAGTTGTTTAATTATAAAGTAATAACATCAGTATCTCTAATATTATTATTTTTCATTATAAATATTAAGAAATACTGTTTCACAGTCTATCCATCATACGAAAAATGAAATCACCGCACGCGCGCACATATGACTTACCATCTCTATGCCGAAGTGTAATATATTTTTCA
Organism: Viscum album; assembly: GCA_963277665.1. Classification (NCBI taxonomy): domain Eukaryota; kingdom Viridiplantae; phylum Streptophyta; class Magnoliopsida; order Santalales; family Viscaceae; genus Viscum; species Viscum album. The sequence continues at coordinate 835,335,122 of OY728159.1, read as the reverse complement.
GCACCACCTTACGTGGATGTTTATAATGGTGGAAATAATAACTATATATGAATATTATAACATGATACTAATTTTGAGATATTATACACCATCCAACATTCAACTATTATGGGATTTATATCTTCGTTTGTTCATACGTACAACTTACCGTCTCTACTACGGGATGAGATTCATTCTCTATGTTATCCATTCAAGAATGATTATAAATTATACATAATAAATAATCATGAAATATATTAAATAATAATTCTACTAGATTTATGTATATATAAATATATATTTCATTTACTTACTTCCATTTAATTTAATAAGAAAACAGAAGCAGCATTCTTACGTACATACAACCTACCGTCTCCATGAACGGTGTATTCCAATTTCTTTATCTATCTATTATATATATATATATATTTATTTATATTCTGAATATATATAATATATAAATCATGTTTTACATTATTTTATTAATTAAATCATTATATAAGTAATAATATCAGGAATAAGAATCCAAAAAACGCAAGATATATAAAATGATTATTACCAAAAATGTTGCTTTAACATTGAATTGACAAATGAATTGGTAATATAAAGTCTTAAGTGAATCATATATGATATAATAAATATTATTATGGTTTTTTACAAGTTAATAATACGTTTAAACCCATAACATATGATTTTCAGACACATATGGAAGAAATCAGACCTAAGTTAAGGGATAATTTTTAAATCTCATTTTTATACAAGATTTTTTATACATAAGTATTTACTGGGGATATATTTATTATCCACGTACATGTTTTATAAATTTTTTACTATTATTATATGTATTTTTAATGTCTTTTGATCCATTTTTTACTTTTACTACATGGTATTAAAGTGATCATTCTTTTGTTTACCATACAAGGTACTTTTTGAGTTTTCTAGAAAAAGTACGAGGAGAATGGTTTTTAACATATACGACATGATTGGATTTTTTCAGTTTCATGAAGATTTATTTCCATGGAGCTTACTATACACTATTTCAAGTATATTTTCAACTGAATTATTCTCTTTTGAAATGGAATGTCATTTTGAGAAGAGAAATTTTTTTGAAGAAGAAATGATATTTTCCTCAAGAATTAATTTCAAGTATTTTATCAAAATTATTTTCAATCTAAGATGACATAAGGTTATTTTTTTATCACTATTATTAATTTTATTTGATTGTGTTTAGGATTGAATTATTTTAATGATGTCTATGTATCTTATATGGATTATGTTATGATGTAATGACGTTTAAGAATCCCATTTTATTTAATGGGGTATGCTATGATGAATGAATTATATTTTTGTGGAACATGTATGAATGATTTCATTATGATATGGGTGGGACCTATATCTCCCTCAAATTAACTAGGTAAAGATTTAAATCTCATGATATACATGACTAAAATGGAATCTAAATCCAATTCAGTAATATATGGCTGGAACAACAGGTAAACCCGGTTTAGTAATGGACTTTTTCCACTATAATGGTTTTGGAAGCAATGCCTTGGATACTATAGAAATATTTTTATGTGATTATTAGTTTTCCAAAATTAAATATTTCATGCCAATGCTATTCTATCATGGTTAATATTCTTTTATTATCTATGCATTATGTACTTCCAAGATTTTTTTTCATGACTTGAGATTTTGATGTTTAAACTTTATGTTCATGTTTTTACGTTCAAATTTTTATGATTTGTTTTATGTTATCCAGGTTTACCCTTAATGAGAATTTTAGATCACCCTTTTTATGTTTTATTTTCCCATGGATATTAAAAAAGGTTTTAGGTAGGAAGAAAGGGAAGATATATGTGGGAGATGTTGAAGATCTTTCACCATGATTTGAAGATTATGTTCTTAGTTTCCAAAGACACTAAACTAATATGGCATTTGGGTGTCTTTTTGTGTCATGTATTAAGTATTCTAAAATGTAATGTAATGTATATGTACAAAAATATTGGTTTTTTAGAGTTAATATCAGAGAAAAGGTTCAGTCAGCCTTTGGAAACTAGGATGCGCAACCATTAGTGAGATCCCTAGAGATATTTCTATAGTATGTCTAGGTGTTTCCCTGATGATTATTATAAGTATAGGTTATAGTTTTTAGAATTATGATAATGGTCATGAAAAACATAGGATAAAACCTATGATGTTAGATATTGAAAGTACTACCCCTTGATTATGTTGTTCTTCTAATATATTTTTTTCCTCTCACACTATTCTTTTTAGGTTTTAGAAAATGGATGGAGACCGAAGGAACCGTGTTAAGGATCAATGCACTAGGAAATGAAATGATTTTCCTCATGAAAAAAGAAATGTTATGGGATATGGAATGAAAAAACTTATTACTATACTTACAGAAGATATGAATCATTCAGGACATCCAAATGAGCAGAGAAAGGAACAACATTCTATTGAGTCCTTCACGAGGAAACACCAACCTTCCTTCAGTGGGTCTTATGATCCACTTATTGTTGAACAATATATTAGTACCATTGAAAATATATTTTCCATCTTTCGCAGTTTGGAATATTCAAAGGTCATTTTTCATGTCTAACATTTAGAAGGTGAGATAGACTAGTGGTGGACTCTAATTAGGATTACAGGGATACAAGATGAAATTGAATCCATAGACTCTAATGAGTTCACGAACATGTTATTCAGCAAGTACATCCCTCTTATTCTATGAGAAAATATTTAAAAGGAGTTTATTATGATTATGAAAAAGAATGCTGAATCTGTTTTTACATATAAGGGAAATTTTACAAGGAATTCAAGGTATGCTTCTGGCTTTATCATCCAACATAAAGTAAAGTTGATCTATTATTCAGTTGCTTAAAACCAAGTCTTATAAGGGAATTATATATAAGAGACTTCAGTAGCTATGAAGTTATTATGTGTTTTGTTATCAAGGTAGAACTGGAAGTTGGTGTTACATATCCATCTCATGGTTTTAACAAGAAAAAAAAGATGGAGTTCAAGGAAAAATCTCAAAACAATGGTGAAAATAAGATGAATGTTTCCTTATGCTCAAATTATGGAAAGAAGTATAGTGGACATTGCCTTAATGGGATAGAAAATTTTTCAAGTGTGGAAAAGAAGGTCATCGAGCATTTGAGTGTAGAAGTAATGGGAAAAAGGTTGCTAATGGTGTGAATAGATAAAAGACTACATTGAATTAACCACCAACACTTCAATGCTACAAGTGAAAGGAAATGGGGAATTACGCTAACCAATTCCATAATCCAAGGGTTAATGATGACCGATGTTAGCAACCTTTTATGGAAAAAGATAAGGGAAGTCACATGAAATCACTATTTGTGATGTTGAATATGACAATGAGGTGGTGGAATGATTAAATGTTAATGTATTGGGATTTCAAAATAATGTTGTGGAATCTCATTTATAGTATTATGGAATAGTGTAATATCTATTTATTGTTTTACTGTGGTTTTCCATAATTATATTGTACTAGTAACAATGAAAAGTGATTGAAATATTTTTAGAAAGCACATGATATGCAAATAATGAAGGGATAAGGAGACAATGAGATGTTTGATAGTATCAATGATCTCAGGATCCGATAAAAGGACAAAATTATATTATGGTTTCAGTATATAGATTTTTTGGTATTTTTGGTGTTTGGAAAGAGTTAATTTTGACAGAATGCATGTTGTCACTGAGGTTTTATTGTAATTCATGTTATTATCATGTTTTAAGAGAATAAATGATTAAGGTATTCATATGTTTGGAATATAACAAACAAGAACTTCCAAATGAGATATGAGAAATAAATGTTATGTTGCTTTAGTTCATCTCCCTTTAATGTTTTATATTTTTAGTTTTTGGAAGAATTGTAACGCTATGAATTTATGCATAGTATAAGTTATATTCCAATTTAGGTTTGTTAGATTAATATATTATCTCACTATATGTGTACTTATGCCAATTTGATAACCTATTCTAACCTTTTGGTTGCGACATATGGAATTACCTATCATTCAATCGCATGACCTGCTTACACTTCAAAAATAAAAAATTAAACTTCATTTCTTTAAATAAGATATGAAGTGAAATTTTTTCAAGGAATGACCAATGGTGAGATTGTACTAAAATCATGTAAGTATTTATCCTCATGTAAAAATTCATCAACTTTAGGAAAATGATCTTGAGACTGAAAATGTAATCCTAGTACTTTCTTATTTGATAAATCAGATGATCCATTAAATCATCATAGATTTATGTATTTCTTGTATTTAAATTTCTCCAAACCATATTCTCTATCACTCTCCATCAAAACATGATGGTTACATTTCTCTTACATATCCATGTTTTCACTTACCACTTATGTTATCCTCTATGGAAACACAGTGATGAGTTTCTTTGGGTAACCATTATATTTCCTATTTCCCTTTTTAAAATGATGTTTTAGTATATATTTTTATGATTAGTGTCTCAATGAAATAAACATTCAAGTAGAAAACCATTTATAACCCCAATAAATTTGAAGGGGGAAATTTAATTTAAGGGGGGTATAATGTAACAAACTGAGATTTTATGAGATAAATTACTTTTAATTTATTTTATGTCTTGTGTTTTATGCTATACCAAGATTAGATTTAATTATACAAAACACTATATTATCTTTCAATATTCGCAACTGTATTCTTGGTTTGTGTTTCAAACAATTTCATGTTCTTTTGATCTAATTCATTTCACGCAACACTGACAATAGATTTTGTTCAATATTTAAATGAACTATGTTTAGATTATGTTATACACAACAACAAAGTAATCTTTCACTACACGCAACACTGACTTGGTGTTCATTACACGTAAGAGCACCTTCATCAATAGTTTGCTTTGTACGCCATACCGTGTTTCACTAAACAATAATATATTATTAAAATATTTTTATTTAATCCAATATAAACTAGACATTATAAGTAATATTAACCACATTTTTAATTTTATATAACATTAGCATTCATCTTATACATTTTCTAGAAAATTATATGAGAACAAAATCAATTTTTCTGATAAAATATGTATTTTTTAAAAAATGAAATTTTACCACATTTTAACAACACACCCATATTAAATGTATTTTTTTAAAATTTTATAAGTTAAATTTTACAAAATAAACTTTTTATTTTGAATAGGGACATAAAAGTTTACTTTTGTCGAATTTTTGGTATTTTACTTATAAAATTAAAATTTTATTGAATTGTGAAAAATACTGCATTTTAATTCAAAACTACCTTTTTATCTAATTTATTTATATAGATAGATTATCTTTTTCATTGGTTTAAAATTGAAATTTGATTATATTTTTACCATTTAATCAAATTTGGATCATTTTAAGTAATTTAACTTTTAAATTGGACATAAACAAATGTCAATATTTTGATAGTTATTACTTATTAATAACCCACTTTTTGGTTTGGACAATGGGAATTAATTTGAAATAAATTAATGAAACTTCTATGTTTTGAATTTGGGAAAATGGATTCTATATTTTTAACAAGAAGGTTAATGTTTTTTAAATAGGTACCTTTAATTTTTAGACATTATGAATAATAACTTGAGTAATTATTATTTTTACCATGGTCGAGGGTAAATCTGGTAAGGGTAAAAATATAATATTGTAATGATATTAAAATACCATAACACATAATATAATACTATTGGATGAGATATTTCCGACCATGTTAATCATTTTTTGGATTTCATAACCCCAAGTATTAACTTGGATTTGAAAATGACAATTTATAAGAATTAATTTAAAGTAAAGATAATTATAGCCTAAACATATATCTTTTAATAAATCAATTTTAATATAAGGTTATATAACTGATATATATGTATATAAATATTAATTAGAAAGATAAAAATCATTCCTAAATCATGGTATTTTATTTATAATTTTTAGAGACCAAATAAATAAGATTATTTATCACACAATAATGATGTAGTGAATAACTTATTAAAGAATGATTTAAATAAACGTGATTATAAATATTAAAATAAATATATTTTAACTTTTTTTATGCCATAAAAGAATTTTATGGATGATTAGGACTTCATTAATTTTAATTAAGGAGGTTTTTTCGAAATAATCAAGTTCTTATTGATTTTTAAAAGGTCATGATATGAATAGTATAAAACTGGACATAACTAAGTCTTAAAAAAATATTATTTTATTAAATGATACAATAGTCATAATAATATAATATTCGAAAAAATGACTTATATAATGTTGAATCTGTCATTAATTAACCACTTTATGTTTATTGGAATTATATAGTAGCTATATTAACCATATAGTATGAATATACAAGAAGACATGGTAAGAGTTAAATTAGTTAACTAATGTTTAAATATAAAAGATAAGGTTTATTTTGATACCTAAACTTGTCTAAAACCTATTAGTTTAGAAAATTTAAAAAAATTATCATCTTAACATCAAATTAAATTAGTTTTGGACCTTTTTAAATTGAAAATAATTTTGTAATAAATTAATATTTTGAGAGTTTCCTAATGTTTCCATCACCTCTCTTATAAAAGGTAACCTCCTCCCTTTAATCTTCACTCCATTTTGAGCCTTAAATATCCTCCAAACCATAACCATTTCTCTTTTTAAATTCCCTAGTTAAATTCTAGAGGTCATGGTCTTCTCAAAAGATCAACTCTAGTTCCCTAAGAGGAAATTTAAAGGAGGTGCGTCGAAGAAGAGGTAATCTCTTCTACTGATTATTTCAAATTTATTTCTTCTTCTAATTCATCTTCATAAGTTATTTAATTATAAAGTAATAAAATAAGTATAAATAATATTCTTATATGTAATTATAAATATGAAAAACACTATTTCACATTCTATCCATCCTATCAAAAACGAAATCACCCCGCGTGCGTATGTACGGCTTACCGTCTCCACGCTGTGGTGAAATATGTTTTTCCCCACAATGTTACTTGGATGAGTATAATGGTGGAAATTAAAACTATATAATATTATTATAACATGATATTAATTGTTATATATTATATATCATCCACCATCCAATAATTATTGGAAAGATATCATCGCTTGTGCGTACACACGACTTACCGTCTCTACAGCGTGATGAGATTCATTATCAATGTTAACCATTTAAGAATTATTATGAAGTATATATAATAAATAATTATTAAATATATTAAATAATAATTCTAATGGATTAATTTATATATATATATATATGTAATTTACTTACTTCTATTTAATTTAGTAAGGAAACACAAATATCATTCATGTGTACGTACGACCAACCTTCTCCTTGAAGGGTGAATTCTATTTCATTTATCTATATTATATATATATTTATATTTATATACTTAATATATATAATATATAAATCATGTTCTAAATTATGGATGTAATTAAATCATGATATAAGTAATAATATCAATTATAAAAATTCAAAACATGTGTGATAAATAAATCAATTATTACCCAAAATGTTGCTTTAACATGGAATTGACAAATGAACGGGTAATATAAAGTCATAAGTGAATCATATATGATATCATAAATATTATTATGGTTCTGTTACAAGTTAATAATATGTTTTAACCCATTATACATGAGTTTAAGATGAATATGGAAGAAATCAGACCTAAGCTTAGGGATAATGTTCAAATCTCAATTTTATCCATGATTGTTTATACATAAGTATTTACTGGGGATATCAATATCATTCATGACCATGTGTTATAAAAACGTTTTTATAAAATGTTTACTATTCTTAAATTTATGTTTAATTTCATTTCTATCCACTTTTTACTTTTACTACATGGTATGGAAGGAATCTTTCTTTTGTTTAACATATGAGCTGCTTTTTGACTTTTCCAGTAAAAGTACGAGGATAATGTTTTTTTAACTTATAAAACATCAATATATTTTTACGGTTTCATGATTCCTTACTTCCATGAAGCTTAATCTACAATATTTCAAGTTAATTTTCAACTAAATTATTTTCTTTTAAAATTGAATGGCATTTTTAGAAAAGAAAATGTTTTTGAAGAAGACATGATATTTTCCTCAAGAATTAATTTCTATAATTTTATCCAAATTATTTTACATATAAGATGACATAGGTTTATGTTTATATCCCTATTATTACATTGATTTGAATATGTGTATGATTTAATTATTTGTATGAAGTCTATTTATCTTATATGTATTATGTTATAATGAAATGATGTTTAAGAATCCCATTTTATTTCATGTGTTATGCTATGATGAATGATTTATGATTTTGTGGAACATGTAAGATTGATGTCATTATCAGACTGGTTGGAATTATATATCCCTCCAATTCATTGGGTAATGATTTATTTCTCATGAGATAGACATTAAGAAAATGAAAAATAAATTAAGTTTAATAATACATGGCTAAAACGACAAGTAAACCTGGTTAAGTAATGGACTTTGTCAACTATGATATTTTTGGAACCAATGCCTTGGATACTATTGAAATCATATTATGTTCTTATTAGTTTTTACACAATCACATGTATTATTCCAATGATATTATATAATGTTAAATGTTCCTTTAGGATATATTCCTTAAGTACTGCCAAGATTTATTTTACGCCTAGATATTTTGATGTTAAACATTATGCCCATGTTTTTAAATTAAAATTTTTATGGCTTGTTTTATGTTCTCCATGTTTACACTTACTTAGAATTTGAGATTTCCCCTTTTATTTTTTCTTTTCCCTAGGATACAAAGAAATATTTTAGGTAGGAAAACAAAATGGGAAGATATTTATAGGAGATATTGAAGATATTTCAACATGATTAGAAGATTATGTTATGAGTTTCCAAAGACACTAAACTTATACAATATTTGGTAATCTTTTTGTGTCATGTATGAAGTATTCCGTAAAAGTAATATACTGTCCATGTACATAAAGATTGGGTCGTTAGAGTGATGATTCTTGATCCATTATTAAACTCAATGAATGTATTGATCCTGATCTATTATGATTGGTATTATCTAGAATGATAACATTGAAATATGAAATGGGTTCTATTCTTATGATGGTTTCACAATTATTTGACATTAACATATAGTTTATGATTGATTAATGATGATTTTTCAATCTTATGATTAATTACTTTAAAATGATAATGTTTTATACAATTTCTCTTATATAAAATCTATGATATATTTGGTATGAATTTTCTAAGTTATATTTATAATCTCATACCCTTATGTTCGTCTTATGATTTAATATGATCATTGATTGATATATTCCATATTTAACTTTACTAAGCATCTAATCTCATCCTTTCTATTGTTCGTTTCCCAAAATTATGAATAATTATGTCTATGAATAGTACTTAAAGGTACAATATCTATTGGACATGTTAAATATATTTCATGAAAAAATAATATAGTGAAACTATTCTCCAAATACACTAAACCATTATGATATTCAAGCATTTATTTTCGAAATATATTGAATATTTATCTAAAAAGACGTAATATTCATGTATGTAAATACTATGTAATTATAGTTGGTATTAGAGGAAAGTTTTAGTTAATTATTATTAACTATGATGAGAAAACATTAGTGATATCCCTAGAGATATTTATAAAGATACGTATAAGGATATTTCAAAAGTAGAGGAAAATGTCTTGGAATTTTGGTGAAGGATATAGAAGATAGTTTCTGAGTAATTACATCCATTTATGAACACTACAAGCGGATGGGGTTCAACTATAGTAGTACTTGTGGGTAATAACTCCAAAATGGTGCATTGTGATGGAATCAATAATCATATGGTTTATAAAAATGTCCCTTGCTGCATATTGGGTTTGGAATGCTTGGGGGATAAGATTTATAAATTCACCAACTCCTTACAAACCATCATGAAGGATTTGGATAATTACTATGGATGACTGAGGTTATGTATAAAGTGTTATATATTCGAAATAATGTGTAATTATTTAGACTTACTATGAAGGATCGATCACTCTGATGAATGATGCTGAATGGTATTGTAGAAGTTTTTTTACCAAGGGATTAAAGAGAGAGCAATGAAGCTGGGGTAGTGAATGGTGTACTAAAATATTGAATTATATTATTTGAGATCAATTATAAAAATTCTATTATATCATTAAAAGTATGCAGGAATTTTAATCCTGGAACCCAATGATTAGTTGTTTAATTAGTAGTGAAAACCCCTAATGTATAATGATCAGTTATCAAGTCTAAGATTCTTCCAAAATTGATGTTTTTGGGAAAGAACTTCCATAAAATCTTGTTAATATATATCTGACTGAATTTGATGTTATTTTAAGAATGGATCATATTTCTCTACATAAATTACACATCAATTATTGAGGAAGTAAAGTCATGTTTGATATTCTAAACCAACCATTGATAATATATTGTTGAGATGATAAATATGAAATTCCAATGGAAATTGCCTCCATCACTCAAGTGTGGATTCCTACTAAAATGTTGTTTATCTAAAATGGTTGGGTAGAAAACCAAAATCGATGATATACCTATTGTGTGGGAGTTTGTGGATGTTTTTCCAAAAGAGTATCCTAGTATTCTACAAGAACATGTAGTTGAGTTTTCAATAGAACTCATACGTGGTTCCATAACTATTTTAAAGAATCTTTTATATAATGGCTCTGATCAAGTTGTAGGAATAGAATAAGAAATTCTAGAGAAACCATAACAAACGATTCATTCATACATGTGTGTCACTATGGAGGGTATCGATTCATTTTTTAATAAGAAAAATAAATTTATGTGTCATAGTATTTATTATTAGGAAATGAATAAGATAACAATCAATATCAAGAATGATCTACCCCATATTGATGAATTTTTTGATTAACTACATAGAGATGAATAATTTTCCAAGAATGAACTTTTTTTTTCTGGATATCATCAGATTATGGTAAATAAGGAGGATTTACTAAAGAAAAAATTATGTACAATGTATAGAAAATATGAGTATATAGTAATTCCATTCATTCTTTCTAATTTCCCATATATATTCAAAGCTTTAATGAGTAGAGACTTTAGAGATTACCTTGATTATTTTTTGATAGTCTTTATTGACGATATTATTATCTATTTAATAAGGAAGGAAGAGTAATAAGATAACATGGGAATTATACTGAAGACTCTAAGGAAATAGAATTCATATGAAATATTTACAAAGTGTGAATTTTTGCTACAAATTATTTTATTTTTGGGTCATATAATCTCAATAGAAGGTATATACGTGTTTCTATAAAAGAAAAATCTTATTGAATATTTTCCTAGACCAAACACTATGACTGAGAACCATAGTTTTCTTAGTTTTCCTAGATATTATTGAATATTTTTGGATAATTTCTCATGATTTATTAATCCAATTACAAAGTTAATTTGGAAGGGAGCCAATTTATTTTGGATATATGAATGTGAGGGAATTTTCAAACAATTGGAGAGAAGATTAATCAGAACATGTGGACTTACATTATCCTATAGTGGATAATAGTATGTAACCTACAATGATACATAAAATAAGGGACTGAGATGTGTACTTCTAAAAAACAGAATGTTGATAGCTTATGCCTCAAAAAAGTTGAAGGTTCATGAGAAATATTACCAAACTCATGATTTGGAGTCAGATATGGTAATTTGTGAATTCAAAATGTGGAGGAAATATATTTATGGAGAAAGGTGTGATATATATAATGATAATAAAATTTTAAAGTATATATTCACATAGAAGTAATTGAATTTACTCTAGAGAATTTGTTTGGAGCAGATTAAATATTATGATATCTTAATACTTTATCACCTTATAAAATCGAAAAATGTGGTTGATTATTTGATTCAAAAGGATCATGATAACTTATCTTTAAAATGGATAAAAAATATCCAATATTTATGGATTTTCATAGGATATATCTTGATATCATAAAGGTAGGGTATAAATATTATCTTTTTAAAATAAGTGGTCAAATATCTATCCATGTGAGGATTAAAGGGGTGTAGAAGGATGATATGAAGATAAAAAAGAATTTTAGAAATTTTTGTGAGTTCAAACTTGATTATGATGTAATGATTAGGTTTAGGAGACATGTGTTTTTTCTATCCATACCATATTTGAAGAAGGACCTATTAAAATAGGGTCATAATTATTCATTATCTATTCATCCAAGAAGTGAAAAAATATATAGATATTTAAAAGAGAATTTATGGTGAGATGTCAGGAAGAGATATATCACAAATTTTGTATCTCATTTATTGGTATGGTAACAAGTCAAGGATGGTAAAAAAAAATTATAAGAGGATGTTAAAATCATTACCCATACCAAAATTGGAATGGGAAACATTCACCAAGGGTTTTGTCAACAAACTCCCTAAAACATCTAAATTCAATAATTCTATATGGGTTATAGTAGATTGTATTGTGATATCTAGACACATTATCACTTAAAAAGAAGACGTATCTCTTGATCAGATTTTTAGAATGTATATTTGAGAAGAGGTAAGGTTTCATAGAGTACCATATTCAATTATATTTTATTGGGATATGAGATGTACCTTGATTTTCTGGTGAAGTGTTTAGGAAGATTTTATAAAGAGTTTATTTCTAGAACTATGTATCATCCTCAGATGGATTTTCAGTCTTAGAGAAAAATTCATACTCTAGAAGATATTTTGAGTTCTTATTTTCTAGATTTTAAAGGTTTTTGGGTTCAACACCTTCCTCTAGTTGAGTTTTCATACAAAAATATATTTCAATCAAGAATTCAGATGGATCCTTATGAATCCCTGTATGGAAAGAAGTGAATAAGACAAATTCACTATGATGAAGTTGGATAATAAAATTCATTGGTACCTTGCCTAATTGAGGAAATTAGAAATATATTTAGAGTCATTTAGAAACACATAAACACAACACAATGTTGAGAAAAAATTATACTAACAACCACCAGATTGATCTAGAATTTGAAGTTGGTGGGAAGGTATTTCTACAAATTTATCCATAGAATATGTTTTTTTGATTTATAAGGAAAGGAAATATGAGGCCTAGATATATTCTACCTTTTTAGATTCTTGATCACATTGAGATGGTATCTTATCTATTGGCACATCCATAGAACCTCTATCAAGTCCATGATGTGTTTCATGTATCTCTCCCAAGGAAGTGCATAATTGATCCTTCACATGTATTGAACATAGTGGTAAAAAAAATTATATTTACTATGAATTAAAATATATGGGGATTCTGGATTGTAGAGATAAAAGTGTTACAAAACAAGTCCACTCACCGGGCCTAAGTTTTGCAGTGAAACCACCAAATTAAGAAAGCTACATGGGAACCAAATTTATAAGATGAGGTATAAGTATCATAAGTTGTTTTCATAAAAGTGATGGAATTTTGAGGGTGAAATTAATTTAATGGGTGGTATAATGTAACACCATTATATTTTATGAAATATTTTTTTTTCAAATAAATTTAATTTTTCTATAGCTTTTGTTACACACAACATTGAGTTTTAATGAACCACAATATACTATTGATACTATTATTCAAACTTGACTACTATAAACTAAATGTTAAAATCAGTTGGTTGAATAGAAATAACCATATTTAAAAAATATTTATAATGATTTGATATAAATAAATCATATTGAACAATAAAATACTTAATTTTTAGTAAAGTATTTATATGTTTCAGAAATACTTTTTATCAAAAAATGTATTTATTTATTTTTGTTAAAAAAATAATAAAATTAACATTTTCCACTTAAAAAATTTATTTTAAAAAATTAACTTCTATTTTTAAATTTATATGTCTAAATTATCTTTGAGTGAATTTTTTAGATTTTTTTTTGAAATATTAATTTTTCAAAGAATGGTAAAAAATACTGATTTTTATAAAAAATAGCTTTCCTTTTATCACATTTAAAAGCCTAATTTTATTTTTATATAAATTTAAATTTAAAATTAGGTTAATTATATATTTATTAATGAAATTTAGGTCATTTTAATTTGTTTAAAATTAATGTTTTGTATGAAAACTTTCTATACTTATGAAAAAGTTTATTCGGAAAAATAATTTTTCAGCACATCTAGGAGTTTAATTTTAAATTATTATTCTCCGCTTTTGTGAAAGAAATTTGTAAATATAGATTTAATATTTTTAATCATAATAATAAATATTAAATAATAAGGTAAACTTATTTTTTGGTGAGAATGAATTGTAAAAATAGTGAAAATTAATTACCAGAATTAAGGTTAAAATGAGTTTACTGTGGGGTTAAACTAAAACGGTATGGTATAAAATGACCATGAAAAATGTTAAAATACCATTTAATGAATATATTTTTACCTTATATCAGGTCATTTTCAATAATGATCCTTTTTAGGTTTATTTTATGTTTAAAACATGTATTCACCTTTTTATTTTAAAAAATTTCAAGTGTGTCATCTTCCTCACTTATAAATGGGTACCCCCAATCCTCTCCACTTCACACTTCAAAAAACCTTAGATTCAGACAATAAATGACAAAATATATTTTATAATTATCTTGCCACATAATATAGGACTTATTTTTATTTGGAAAACCTCAGAAAAAGGCTTTTTGGTGCTAACGTAAGGAAGTTGTCTGAAGAAGAGGTATTATTCTTAATTGAGATTTTTTATTTTATTTATTCTTCCAAATACATAAAATAATATCCAAATAGGATGATATAATTACATTATTATATTCCATAAACTGATATTTTATTATTTTAATATCATAACCAATATATATCTCATCTTCCATCAAATGGGAAACAAAACCGGTGATCATGTGTATGATGGACTGCCATCTCGCGAACTGATGTAATTAGTTTTCCATATTTTTCTATCATGAAAGGATGAAATAATGGATTTAAATTATATTTATTATATTCATAATATAATTATACTTCTGGAATTATAATATCGCATGGACCTTCTTTATTTACATTCTATTGGAACACAATAATGTCGCTCATGTGTACAGTGGACTACTGCCTCACTATGTGATGTGATTCAATTTTCACTTATTCCTTACATTGTAAAACCCCAAGTTTCGTCGGTATGTTTCCTTTCGAATAATGCAATGGCGTGCATTGTACACAACTTCGAGATTTTAACACACCATAACCAATCAAACTAGCCGTTATGAATAGTAATAAATACTTTTTGAAATTTTATAAATTCTATCTCTCAAAATGGACTTCATTTTTGGATTCTTAATATCTAAATTATCCTAGGGTGAAATTTTGGTACTTTTTGGATAACTTTCATATTTTGATGAATAGTGAAAATTACTAAATTTTAATTAAAAACAACTTTTTTAATCAAAATAATTAATAGTGATAAATTATGAATTTGAGTTGTTTTAAAGTATATTTAGAATATATTTTTAACATTTAATATAATTTTGGTCATTGGACATAATTTTACAATTAAACCAAACATAAACAAGTGTCAATTTTTTGATAGTTATTATCTCTTAAAAACACGCTTTTTGTTTTGACAGCGGGAATTAATTTTAAATTAATTTCTGCCACTTCTGTGTTTTAAATTTAGAAAAATGGATTCCATATTTTGAATCAGGATGTTCAAATTGTGTAAATAGGTAACTTTTATTTTTAGACATTTTGAATAATTACTGCGGTAAATATTTTATTTACCATGGTTAAGGGTAAATCCGGTAAATAAGGGTTAAAAAATAATATTATAATGATACTAAATTACCCTAAAACGTGTCTTAACCCTATTGGTTGATACATGGTCGACCATGGGCATCTTTGGGTCTATTTTGGGACCCCATGGATCCACTTGTAAGTGATAATGACACTTTATTTTAATTAAGTTAAAATAAATACAAAAATGACACAAGCATATATCTTTTAACAAAACAATTGTTACAGAGGGTTATATATGTTGGATTTTAGATTATAAATATTCCTTAGAAATATAAACATATTTCCTACATAATTATATTTTATTTATAATTTTTAGACATTAAATAATTTAATTTATTTATGACACAATGATGATGCAGTAATTACTATAATAGTGAAAAATCAAAATAATTGATATTATAAATACCCAAATAAATATAATATGAAACTTTTAATGAATTAGACTAATTTTATAGGATAATATGATATATTAGGATCTATTTAATTGACTTTTTTAGAAGTAATCAATCTGTTATGAGTTTCACAAAAATCAACTATTGAATAGTGTCAAAATTGACATAAAAGAGTTTTTAAAACAAATATTATATCATTAATTGATATTAAATTCCTAAAAATCTAAGGTTCGGCCAAGAGACTTATATCATGATAGGTGTATCATTGATGGACCACTTGTGGGTCGCTTGTATGTATATGGTAGGTTTATTAAACATATAATATAAAAATACAAAGAGACATTGTAAAAGTGAAACTAATTAACTTAGAGTTAATACTTAAATATAAGGTTAATATAAGTACCCAAACCTGTCTAAATTCTATTGGTTGAGTTGTTTTCGACCCATCCCCACCTTAACCTTTGAATAGTCTACTTTGGAGCCTTTGGAAACCGAATATGAATTTATTATAAACTAATATCTCTAGCTTTTCCAAAGGTGCCCCTCACCCCTCTTATAAAAGGGAACTCCTCCTTCTCATTTCTTCACACCTTCAAAGCCCTTTGGTTCGGCCAAACCCTGCCCAAATACTATCTCAACTTCCCTCACTACAACCTAGAGGCCTTAGTTTGATTATAAAGCCAACCTAAAGAGCCCTTTTGATAAAATCAAAAGGAAGAACCCGAAGAAGAGGTAATGTTTTCACCACCCCTTTTCAAGTTCCTTTCTTCTTCCACTTCCTCTTTCTTTGTTATTTACATTATAAAATAATAACTACAGTATCATATATATACTGTGATGTTATTATAAATATGGTACAACCATATTCAGTATTCTATCCATCCTTTGAATAACATGTCACCATACGTGCGTACGTACGGCTTACCGTCTCCACGTCGTGCTGTAATTGTTATTCAATATATTATTATTTGGATGGGTATAATAATGATGTGTAACTCATGTAAATAATAAATATAACATGTTAAGGATTCTTTATATATGATATACCATCCATTTATATATTATTTTAATATCAAAAGAATGATATTGTCGCTCGTGCGTACGTACGGACTACCGTCTCCACGAACGCGATGAGATTCATTGTCCATCATATCCATTCAAGTATAATTATAATATGATGATTTAAAAATAGTATCTAAGGACTTGATATCATTCTGGATATGAATAATATACATCCCATTAATAACGAATATGGATCACATAAAAAAGAATATAAAGTAAAATGAACCCGTTAACACCCGAAATGACGATAATTCTAAGATATTATTAACAAATCAATGTTAAAAGATCATATATGATATCATATTAAATTAAATGATTCATTTATAATTCAATAACAATTATTTCACCATTATACAGGAGTTAAACCTACAATCGACCAAGGAAAAAGTACAAAGTAAGGGATTTTCTTATCTCACTTTCAATTCTGTGAGATTTCCATTTTTCGCCACTAAATTATTGAAAGTGGTGTATTGTGTACTGCCATTTGATATATATTCATGATTATATTTATATTCATGTTATTCTGTAAATCATTTGGTGGTTATTAACTTTTGGCCATACGACTCAATTGATTAACGTGGTAAGGGATTTTCTTATCTCACTTTCAATTCCGTGAGATTTCCATTTTTCGCCACTAAATTATTGAAAGTGGTGTATTGTGTACTGCCATTTGATATATATTCATGATTATATTTATATTCATGTTATTCTGTAAATCATTTGGTGGTTATTAACTTTTGGCCATACGACTCAATTGATTAACGTGGTAAGGGGTTTCTTATCTCACTTTTAATTTCGTGAGATTTCCATTGATCACCACTTAATTATTGCATGTGGTGTATGTGTACTGCCCATGATTGTATTCATTGTGTAATATACTTTAATTTATGGGTATTTACATCATCATGGTATGATACTTCTTTCATGGGTGTATGTTTCGTATGTTACCTAATCAGTAAGGGAATTTGAGATTTCAATTCCCACTCATTTGGCTTTACGCATATTTCATTGATTATATTACTCCATGATTATGTGTGGAATCACTATTCATTTGATTATGTCATAATTTCCACTCCCCTTCCTGTGGATATAAGTTTGATACACATAATCACTCATTGGTAATTCTCAAGTCATTGATATGAATTTGATAAGAGTAATTTTAACTCATTCACCATTTGTTGAGTTAAACATCTAATTCGTTGGTGTTGTTTTTACAAGAATATGTGTGAATATCCTTTGATTGTTTTACACTGAATATCCAATCATATTTAGTGTATTTATATTTTTCACACATAATTATGTCGTTGATTTATCCTTAACCTAAGGATACGGCCATTATGAGAGATTTCATCTCAATTTACATTCCATTGAGACTTCTTTGTTGATATACACCAAATCACTTTTATGTGGTGTATATAATGTACTTTGACATAGTATATCATGAATCCCTTTATTCTCATGATATTAAAAAGTTTTGATTACCTAATTATTTGTATTCAAGTGTCTCTTTTGGTTATAATCTCTAACTAAAATACCATTTTTAAATGTTTTAAAGACTTATTATTCTAAATCTTGCTCATTAATGTCCATGTTTTAAAAATGGTTTTAAGGATTTATTTATATGGACACTAAAGTTTTAAAATTAAAACTCCTTTTAAAAAGTTTCAAAGTGGTATGGGACACTTTGATTCAAAAATCTACTTTTAAATGGCTTCTTGACAAATAGTGTGACTTTTAAATGTTTTCAAGAAAAGGGGGATAATTCTCTCAAATAGTTTTGATGATTATTTTCATTTATGTCAACATCATTCATTATTCTTGATTGAGGTTAATGTGATACAATACAATCTTCCATATTGTATCGAATGAGTCATGTTTGACTGTGGATGCGCTGTTTTTATACCATTCATGGTTTGTGGTAAAAGTATAGACATTTCGTATGCTAGTTTTAATACGAATATTTATGATATGTTTAAACATGTTCATATGAGGAATGCATTGGACTTAATAAGTGACGGGTGGAGCCCGCTATAGCTCCTCGATGCATCGGTAGGTCTCATGAGACAAACTAGTGTCTTGGCACAAGGCCTTGACAAAATCTTATTTGTAGTCCTGGCACGAGGCCTTGGCTATGTGGTTATGATAGTCTGGCATTATGCATTCCAACATTATGAAAGTGGTTATTGATATTTCATGTGATCATTCGACTAGTAGAATATCCATGTGAGTAAGTGAATGACATTATTTCATTTTACCTTAGCCATTTTATGCTGAAGTTCAAGTTTAAAAGGCTTTTGTTTTAGTTATAAATTGCCTTAAGTGTTTTTGCTTATTTATGAAAGCTTCTGCTATAATGTTATCCTTACTGAGCATCTGAGCTCACCCCTTTCAATGTTTTATTTTTCCCAGGATTATGAAGAATTAATTTATGAATGACCTGCAGGGATAGTATGAGGGGATATGAAGACAAGATGTTTTTTTTATGATGTAATGTAAAAATTTATGGATGTATCTAGTTATTCCAAGGCTACTAAACTAATCGGTCTTTCGAGACTTGATCTTTCTAATGATCATGCCAATATTATGTAATAATGCACCGACTCTAGGTAACTAGGGTCGGGGTGTTACAGTTGGTATCAGAGGAAGTTTAGTACAAACCTTGGAAGCTAGATTTAGATAAACTCTGATTAGAGCACATAGACCTAAGATGAACTTTGAGGATTAGTATAGAAGAACTTCCTAGAATTTTGGTATTGTAATGATTTTGTGAGTTTTCCAAGAAATACATCCCTGTCTGGATACGAGCAGGTAGAGGTGGATCTGGCACAGATGTACCTAGGTGTAAAACCCGAAAACACCGCTTTGAGCTAGACTCGAACGGGAACTGGTACACGACAACGGGCCTTGCTGCACTCTTGGTTACGACACTCCCGGGGGATATGCTTTGGTAAATTCACAAGATTAGTATAAACCATTATTAAGGGAATACAAAAAAATGCCCCTAAGAATATATGTCGGCAAATAGATAGTGGATAATGTAGATTTTAACATAGGGTACCCCAAGTCAGGATATATTGTTCAATTACAAGATTATCCTATTATGTCTTTTTTTTATTCCTATTAGATTAGTATTCAAAAACCCTAATTGTATTTTATTTTGTTAGTTGAAACATGGAGGGAGCAAGATCACGAACAACTCTTCTCTCTCTTCCTGAAGAACTACTTACAATTATTATCCAGAAGTCATGCGCAGACGATGTTGAAACTTTTTCAAATTTCCAAGTTACATGAAAACAACTTTATGAGACATCCAATACCTCTAGCATTGCACGATTCTTTCAAGGATCAAGTACCGACTGTGGGATAATGTTGCGCTCTCAACTTTCTTACCACGCTAAGCTTGGGAAGTACCATCAGGGTCTTTTCAAATTATTCACTTTATCTCAAAATTACGATGCACTAAATGATTTTCTAGATGCTGCAGAAGAGGGATACCTTCGAGCAGCCTATATGTATCAAATTATATATTTATGTCTTTTGGGATATACGAAAACTGATTTACCAAAACCTTATTTTGAAATATTTGAAGATGAATCAGTGATAATTTTTCTAAAAAACATGTTAAAGACGATGTCTCCAAATTATATATAAGAAATACCTATTTTTTTATGATGCATCGATGCTTCCATCGATATAATCCAAAATGGATGAGGAGTTTTTGGGTAAAGGAAGTAGATGATTTGGAAAAATTCCTGAGGTACCATTGTGACACGTGAACGCATTCTACCAAAAGGAAAATCCGCCTAGTCTCTCCAGAGTTCATGTTGTGATCCACATATCTCTAGTGACAAAATACATGCCTGACCCAACGCATGTACTCACCTATGAAGAATTATAACTGGAACCAGATCTATCTTATTGTGGAGAGCCTATCCGAATTCTTCATACCAAAGATCAAGTGTTGAGAAACCGGATGACTCGTCTGGTAAAAGATCTATGGAGAAATCATAAGATGGAAGAGGCAATGTGGGAACCCGAGGAACATATGATGAAGAACCTATGTGGAAATAAATGGATGGTGAAATGTTTAAAAGTGTTAGTGCTCTTTATTGATGGGTTTACTTTGGAATAATTTTCTCTTGTATTTGTAACCCCGCAGTTTGCCATGTGAGAATGATATTTGAGGAAGAATTACCTCTTCTCTTGTGGATATAGGTATAAATAACCATTTGGTTTTATATGATCATTGGGGTTTGAGAAAATTATAAGTTATTATAATTTGGGATAAAAATGCAAAGTATGATATAACATTTGTGATTAAATTATGTTATTTTGAGGAATTTATCTCATTTTGGTAATATTATAAAATATAGTTTTTGAAAAAGGACAACACGTAGACCGTGTGACAACCTGTCGCGTCGGACAAAGCTGTGGGAATCGAACCCACAACCAAAGTGCGATTGGGATTTATCGCCTACCACTGGACTACGTGAAGTCCCTGGTTAATGTGACTATTTTTTTGTTAAATGATTTTATTGATCAATAATAAGATGATTTGGGTTCTTATGTCTTATCAAATGAATACCCTTGGTATAGGAAAATGATTTGGTGATTAAGTGATAAATGTTATTTTGGAAGATGTTCGCTTTGTTGGGAACACTATATGCCCAAGGAAAATAGAATACAATGGGGTTTCATTTGTAGAGTAATGGTGGATTTTTATCTACGTTTTTATTGTTGATTTATAGTGATTTGGGTTATTTATGGAAATTATTAATCTATAACAGAGAATATGTGATGATGTTAATTACTTTTAAGTATGTGACTTTAAGAGTATTTGATGTCATTTGGAGATACAATGTAACATGGGAGACTACATAATCAAATTCTTCTATGATTTGGGTTTCAATATTAGTTTGGATTATATTAAAGGATTTTAAGGACAATTGGTTATTGAATGGTATCTATTTAACTTTGGGGTATTGTTGGTTTAATTTTAGAAATTAAGATTAGTGCATATTTATCTCAATGAATAACCTTTTGGGGGATCATTAGATCATTCACTAACCATTTTGGTTTTGATTAATCTTCAAAGACAATGTAAATATATGGTTTATCCTGCATGGATCATGTGATTCTATAGAAGTTTATTCTAGCTCTTCCAGTGTGACCAAGTCTTCTTGAATACTCATCGTTTAAAAAAATTGATTTAGTGGTGGAAATTTATTAAAGAATGAAAATTTACTTAAAATGTAAGTATATCTCATAATGTTCTTAGTCAATATCATAAAGGAATTCATCTTCCTTATGTAATGTAACTTTAAAAAAATGTTGTTCGTTTACTTTCCTACTAGGAGACTAATGGTTGTTTGTCCCAACACAAGTTTGTGGTTTTCTCATTATTAAATTTCTCCTGATAATGATTTCTATCCCTATCTATTAGAACTTGACACTTAGTTTATCATCCATATCCATGTTTTCTTACATGGAATCCTAGTATGGGTTATCTTGGATGACCCTTATACCTCTCTTTCTTTCTTTTAAAGTGATAGTTTTATTGGCTCTTTTTCCGATGTGGGACCTTCCATTATATTCCCAAGCAAAATTTTAAAAATTGCGAGGACACAATTTATTGAAGGAGGGGAGAATGTAACACCCCAAGTTTCCTCGGTATGTTTCCTTTCGAATAATGCAATGGCGTGCATTGTACACAACTTCGAGATTTTAACACACCATAACCAATCAAACTAGCCGTTATGAATAGTAATACCTACTTTTTGAAATTTTATAAATTCTATCTCTCAAAATTGACTTCATTTTTGGATTCGTAATATCTAAATTAGCCTAGGGTGAAATTTTGGTACTTTTTGGATAACTTTCATATTTTGATGAATAGTGAAAATTACTAAATTTTAATTAAAAACAAATTTTTTAATCAAAATAATTAATAGTGATAAATTATGAATTTGAGTTGTTTTAAAGTATATTTAGAATATATTTTTAACATTTAATATAATTTTGGTCATTGGACATAATTTTACAATTAAACCAAACATAAACACGTGTCAATCTTTTGATAGTTATTATCTCTTAAAAACACGCTTTTTGTTTTGACAGCGGGAATTAATTTTAAATTAATTTCTGACAATTCTGTGTTTTGAATTTAGAAAAATGGATTCCATATTTGGAATCAGGATGTTCAAATTGTGTAAATAGGTAACTTTTATTTTTAGACATTTTGAATAATTACTGCGGTAAATATTTTATTTACCATGGTTAAGGGTAAATCCGGTAAATAAGGGTTAAAAAATTATATTATAATAATACTAAATTACCCTAAAACGTGTCTTAACCCTATTTGTTGATACATGGTCGACCATGGGAATCTTTGGGTCTATTTTGGGACCCCATGGATCCACTTGTAAGTGATAATGACACTTTATTTTAATTAAGTTAAAATAAATACAAAAATGACACAAGCATATATCTTTTAACGAAACAATTGTTACAGAGGGTTATATATGTTGGATTTTAGATTATAAATATTCCTTAGAAATATAAAAAGATTTCATACATAATTATATTTTATTTATAATTTTTAGACATTAAATAATTTAATTTATTTATGACACAATGATGATGTAGTAATTACTATAATAGTGAAAAATCAAAATAATTGATATTATAAATACCAAAATAAATATAATATGAAACTTTTAATGAATTAAACTAATTTTCTAGGATAATATGATATATTATAATCGATATAATGGACTTTTTTCGAAGTAATCAATCTGTTATGAGTTTCACAAAAATCAACTATTGAATAGTGTCAAAATTGACATAAAAGAGTTTTTAAAACAAATATTATATTATTAATTGATATTAAATTCCTAAAAATCTAAGGTTCGGCCAAGAGACTTATATCATGATAGGTGTATCATTAATGGACCACTTGTGGGTCTCTTGTATGTATATGGTAAGTTTATTAACCATATAATATAAAAATACAAAGAGACATTGTAAAAGTGAAACTAATTAACTTAGAGTTAATACTTAAAGATAAGGTTAATATAAGTACCCAAACCTGTCTAAATTCTTTTGGTTGAGTTGTTTTCGACCCATCCCCATCTTAACATTTGAATAGTCAACTTTGGAGCGTTTTTAAACCGAATATGAATTTATTATCAACTAATATCTCTAGCTTTTCCAAAGGTGCCCCTCACCCCTCTTATAAAAGGGCACTCCTCCTTCTCATTTCTTCACACCTTCAAAGCCCTTTGGTTCGGCCAAACCCTGCCCAAATACTATCTCAACTTCCCTCACTACAACCTAGTGGCCTTATTTTGATCAGAAAGCCAACCTAAGGAGCCCTTTTGATCAAATCAATAGGAAGAACCCGGAGAAGAGGTAATGTTTTCACCACCCCTTTTCAAGTTCCTTTCTTCTTCCACTTCCTCTTTATTTGTTATTTACATTATAAAATAATAACTACAGTATCATATATATACTGTGATGTTATTATAAATATGGTACAACCATATTCAGTATTCTATCCATCCTTTGAATAACATGTCACCATACGTGCGTACGTACGGCTTACCGTCTCCACGTCGTGGTGTAATTGTTATTCAATATATTATTATTTGGATGGGTATAATAATGATGTGTAACTCATGTAAATAATAAATATAACATGTTAAGGATTCTGTATATATGATATACCATCCATTTATATATTATTTTAATATCAAAAGAATGATATTGTCGCTCGTGCGTACGTACGGACTACCGTCTCCACGAACGCGATGAGATTCATTGTCCATCATATCCATTCAAGTATAATTATAATTTGATGATTTAAAAATAGTATCTAAGGACTTGATATCATTCTGGATATGAATAATATACATCCCATTAATAACGAATATGGATCACATAAAAAAGAATATAAAGTAAAATGAACCCGTTAACACCCGAAATGACGATAATTCTAAGATATTATTAACAAATCAATGTTAAAAGATCATATATGATATCATATTAAATTAAATTATTATTTTATAATTCAATAACAATTATTTCACCATTATACAGGAGGTAAACCTACCATCGACCAAGGAAAAAGTACAAAGTAAGGGATTTTCTTATCTCACTTTCAATTCTGTGAGATTTCCATTTTTCGCCACTAAATTATTGAAAGTGGTGTATTGTGTACTGCCATTTGATATATATTCATGATTCTATTTATATTCATGTTATTCTGTAAATAATTTAGTGGTTATTAACTTTTGTCCATACGACTCAATTGATTAACGTGGTAAGGGATTTTCTTATCTCACTTTCAATTCCGTGAGATTTCCATTTTTCGCCACTAAATTATTGAAAGTGGTGTATTGTGTACTGCCATTTGATATATATTCATGATTATATTTATATTCATGATATTCTGTAAATCATTTGGTGGTTATTAACTTTTGGCCATACGACTCAATTGATTAACGTGGTAAGGGGTTTCTTATCTCACTTTTAATTTCGTGAGATTTCCATTGATCACCACTTAATTATTGAATGTGGTGTATGTGTACTGCCCATGATTGTATTCATTGTGTAATATACTTTAATTTATGGGTATTTACATCATCATGGTATGATACTTCTTTCATGGGTGTATGTTTCGTATGTTACCTAATCGGTAAGGGAATTTGAGATTTCAATTCCCACTCATTTGGCTTTACGCATATTTCATTGATTATATTACTCCATGATTATGTGTGGAATCACTATTCATTTGATTATGTCATAATTTCCACTCCCCTTCCTGTGGATATAAGTTTGATACACATAATCACTCATTGGTAATTCTCAAGTCATTGATATGAATTTGATAAGAGTAATTTTAACTCATTCACCATTTGTTGTGTTAAACATCCAATTCGTTGGTGTTGTTTTTACAAGAATATGTGTGAATATCCTTTGATTGTTTTACACTGAATATCCAATCATATTTAGTGTATTTATATTTTTCACACATAATTATGTCGTTGATTTATCCTTAACCTAAGGATACGGCCTTTATGAGAGATTTCATCTCAATTTACATTCCATTGAGACTTCTTTGTTGATATACACCAAATCACCTTTATGTGGTGTATATAATATACTTTGACATAGTATATAATGAATCCCTTTATTCTCATGATATTACAAAGTTTTGATTACCTCAATTATTTGTATTCAAGTGTCTCTTTTGGTTATAATCTCTAACTAAAATACCATTTTTAAATGTTTTAAAGACTTATTATTCTAAATCTTGCTCATTAATGTCCATTTTTTAAAAATGGTTTTAAGGATTTATTTATATGGACATTAAAGTTTTAAAATTAAAACTCCTTTTAAAAAGTTTCAAAGTGGTATGGGACACTTTGATTCAAAAATCTACTTTTAAATGGCTTCTTGACAAATAGTGTGACTTTTAAATGTTTTCAAGAAAAGGGGGATAATTCTCTCAAATAGTTTTGATGATTATTTTCATTTATGTCAACATCATTCATTATTCTTGATTGAGGTTAATGTGATACAATACAATCTTCCATATTGTATCGAATGAGTCATGTTTGACTGTGGATGCACTGTTTTTATACCATTCATGGTTTGTGGTAAAAGTATAGACATTTCGTATGCTAGTTTTAATACGAATGTTTATGATATGTTTAAACATGTTCATATGAGGAATGCATTGGACTTAATAAGTGACGGGTGGAGCCCGCTATAGCTACTCGATGCATCGGTAGGTCTCATGAGACAAACTAGTGTCTTGGCACAAGGCCTTGACAAAATCTTATTTGTAGTCTTGGCACGAGGCCTTGGCTATGTGGTTATGATAGTCTGGCATTATGCATTCCAACATTATGAAAGTGGTTATTGATATTTCATGTGATCATTCGACTAGTAGAATATCCATGTGAGTAAGTAAATGGCATTATTTCATTTTACCTTTGCCATTTTATGCTGAAGTTCAAGTTTAAAAGGCTTTTGTTTTAGTTATAAATTGCCTTAAGTGTTTTTGCTTATTTATGAAAGCTTCTGCTATAATGTTATCCTTACTGAGCATCTGAGCTCACCCCTTTCAATGTTTTATTTTTCCCAGGATTATGAAGAAGTAATTTATAAATGACCTGCAGGGATAGTATGAGGGGATATGAAGACAAGATGTTTTTTTTATGATGTAATGTAAAAATTTATGGATGTATCTAGTTATTCCAAGGCTACTAAACTAATCGGTCTTTCGAGACTTGATCTTTCTCATGATCATGCCAATATTATGTAATAATGCACCGACTCTAGGTAACTAGTGTCGGGGCGTTACATACATGGAAGGTAACATGGAAAAATTAAATAAATATATGTGATTTATATAACATAATAATTACTTTAAGAAGTTTATATATTTTTTACAATACTTTTATTTTATTCATTGAGAAAATGGAAACAACGTTCATAAGTATGTACGACCTATGGTATCTATAGATGGTGTAAGTGATTTTATATATCTAAATTGATGGAATAATATAAATACCTATATATTTAATATATATTTTATTTATATAAAATTTTAACATTGTTTATATAACGGAACCATGATTAATGTAAAAGGACCAAAAACACCAAACCAGAACATACATTAGAAATGATCTAGTTATTACCCAAAACATAATTTTAACAAGGAAGTGTTAATAAATTGGTAATAAAATTTCATAAGTAAATAGTATATTATATGATACATATAAGTATGTTTTTGTGATATATTTTTAATAAAACTATATTTATTATTCATGAGTTTTAAATGTGTGTGAAGGAAGTTGAGACTTATGGTAAGATATTTTCATTTTACTTTTATTTATGTGGGATAGATGCCTTATATGCCACTGGTTTATTTTCGGTGGTGTATATATACTATCCATGGATGTTTTTATGATTAAAATCATAAAAATTATGGGATATTAATATCTATATAAGGTTATTTCTTTCATGGGATTACAATTCAAAAGTTACTGATATGGTAAAATTTTTATGATACAATCACATTATTTATCAGGATAATTTATTATTATGTTTTAAATAATTAAATATTATGATTGAACTATCATGAACCTCATGTATTTATTATACTCTATTACTTCTTGAGAATAATTTTTTTCGTTTCATTTTACACTCTTTATGTGATCAAGATTAAATAATTATATTTTAAGGAATAACTGATGTTATTTCTCTCTTCAGTCAAAATCACTTCTTCTTCCATGTTCATGTTATTTAAAATGTTTTAAAGATATATTTAAATATTATATAAGTATTTTTTAATAATTTTTTTTTACCTATTTTAGATTTTTGAAAATTTATTTAAAATTAATCTTCTAGTAATTTTCTGAATATGTCTATTTTGACTTTTAAATAAAAATCTGAAAGGAAACTTTGTTTTAACATGTGTTATATGAAATTTTTTTTCCACATTCTTGACCAGTGAATTATTTGAATCTAATTTTCTATTTTTAAAGTTTATTTTCAAATAAAATTATTTCCTTAATATATGTGGAATTTTTAGACTTTAAATAAGTGATTGAAATTGGAAAGGTTATTTTCCTCAAAAAAATTTAGTGATATTTTTATGGAATTTCTATTCATCAATGAAAATAACCTTTGGATTTGATTATGTTTTATGAGGTATATAATGAAATGATACCATATTTTTTATTTATTTGTATGGTCTATTTTTATTATTATGATAAAAATATGTTTATAAAGACCTTTATCTTTAAATGGGTTATTATATCTTGATTTGATTAAATTTTTCTTAAAAAAATTTGTTTTAAGGGTTATTCCATGATTATATATTTATGAAACCCACTTATTTTTAATTTTTTATGATATAATGAATAATTTATGATATTTTTGCATAAAAATATATTTAATATGTGATGAGTGGGACCTATATCACCTTCTCATGCATTGGTTAAGGTTTTATATCTCATAAATAATGATGGGAAATAATTCGATGTGCTGGATCTGTAATGAGAAACATGATCATGTGCTTGATCCACTGTGAGAAACGTTTTCTGATTCATGAACCATTATTAAATAGGAAATTTTTTTGATTCTTGATCCATTATTATTTTTATGGTATCTTTATTTTAACTTGACAAATTAAATGGTTTCTATACTTAGGAAGGTGCCAAACTTATATGAAAAGAATTTATGGTTAATGATTAATTTATGGAAATTTATCACTCTTATGATTAATTTATTTTTAAATGTTAATTTTTTATTCCATGGATCATATTTATGATCCAAGATATATTGTGTTTAAAATTTTTAAGTTAAATTCATAATCTAGTACCCCTATGCTTATCTTATACTTTTATAAGATCATCAACTGTTATCTTCCATGTTTACCCTTACTAAGAATCCGAGAGAACCCTTTTTATGACTCCTTTAAATAGATTATAAATAAATGTCACATAGGGTATGTTTATGAAGAGTAATAAATTTGAATATCTTATGGGAGATGTTGAATATCTTTTAAGAAACAATAATATTGTGTAACTAACTTGCAAAGAAACTAAACCTTTACGATCCTCATACATGTATTTGTGTAATGTAATCAATATTAATGTAAAGGGATGTAATATTTATTTATGAAAAGCAAGGGTCATTATAGATAAATACCATGTTTTACTTTACACTCACCATCTATGTCTAGTTAAATTGTGATGATGACATTTTATTTTCCCACCCACTACTCTATGTAAGGTTCGATGATAACCTATATGTGTATTTAGTGACATCAACCCATATTTTGGGCTTAAAAGTTATATATTATATATGATATCTTGACAACCTGTGATTCAATTGAGTTTTACACTCTTTATCTCCCATAACTCTAGGATGGAGGTGCAAAATGATTCCATGACAATGATGTATTATGTATTTACTCCTTTTGCTCATGACACTGGGTTTGAGGAAGACTCAACATTCAATAAGAGATCAATGGCAATGTTTATTCCTCCAAAATATTTGGATGGTGCATCTTGGGTGAATCATTATATGGGAATAAATATGACGGGATGTGTGATAATAATATTATTTCTAATATATTTTATCTATTTTAGGAATAAAATCCACTTATGGGGTGGATGATATCTAATATCAACGATGTCATAAGAAAATATGGAAAGGGTTATATAAAAGTCTCATGTATAATAATAGGGATATCAAATTGAGATATAAGAACTTGGTGATTATCTAGTAGGATGTTTTCCATAGGGGACCATTCTTATTCTTGTAGAATCATGGATATACCATACGTATGTAAATGTTGTTATTTGGTGAG
The DNA here is from genome assembly GCA_963277665.1 of Viscum album. Lineage (NCBI taxonomy): Eukaryota > Viridiplantae > Streptophyta > Magnoliopsida > Santalales > Viscaceae > Viscum > Viscum album. The sequence goes on along the minus strand of OY728159.1, from coordinate 835,304,500 downwards.
TATGATGAAAATGAGCTTTGATTAGCTTGATAATGATTGATCATGAATATTTCTTATAATTGATAATGACATGTTCTGACATCAGTTTTCTATATAATTTTTTATTAATGATCTATAGCAGCATTAGTAATTTATGATGTCAACTCACTCCTTAGGATGCCTATATATAGCATTATGATTCCCTTTGTATGTGTACTAAGGTTTTGTTTTCTCTTATGTATATATAGGTTAACATATGATTACGATGGATGATCTTGGATGCTAGAAATGGGAAGTTTTTTATGGTAGCTACTGGCGTGTGGTTCTCATTTCGATCACCAACTTCATTTCTTTCATACTAAGAATTTTTTTGGGACATGAAACTTGTATTGGTGTTACTATTCTCTCCCTCACATTGTATAGTGGAGATATTTTTTTTATATTCATGTGCTATATTATATAGTGTATGTCTCATTTTTATTATGGTTGATGAAGTTTCATGATAAATGATTATAAATTTATCTAGAAGTAATGACACCAATCATTTTTTTGTGGATACCTCAACACTGGTCTCTAGCCATTGACCTATTAGAGGAGGATTTTTTTTAAATACTTTTTATGTATTATTTTAAAATAATTGATAGGTCAATTATTGTTTCAAAAATGTCTTTGAAAGGCAGTAATGGGGGGGGGGGGTTCCACCTTTCAGGTAAGTCGAAAGGTGGCAGGCGCGCTGCCACCTTTCAGCCAAATTTAAAAAAATTACAATTTTAAATATACTTTTTTATATTTAAACTTTTTATTTTTATTTATTTTTATTTTTTGGTTTATATATATATATATATAATTCAGTAGAATTTATCTACTATTTAATATCCAGCATTACTGTCATTACAACAGTCTAGATTCTGACAGCAACCCTCACCCAGGGCTACATTTTATAAGAGGGTTTGCCTTAGAAATCATTTTCCATTTCCGATGTGGGATTCAAGTTCTCCTTTTCCTGCACAGAACTAATAATATATTATTATCAATTAATTAATACTACTAATTAGTATTTAATAATATCATTAATCTAATTAATTTCTAAATAGTTAATAATAAATAATTGATTTTGAATAATTATAAATTAAATAATATATAATTAATAAAAAATAATCTTTATACTAACTAAATTATATTGCTTAATTATATAATGTATTATTACTAAAAATAATTATATAATTATATAATAATTAATCGATTAGTAATTAAGAAATATTTAATTACTTATTAAATTGATTACTTAATAATTAATTAGTTAATTAGTAATATAATTAATAATTACATAATAATTAATTAGTTAATTAGTAATATAATTATTAATTATTTAATAATTAATTATTTAATTTGTAATATAATAATTAATTCTATTATAATAAATTAGTTAATTAGTAATATAATTATTAATTATATAAATAATTTGTTAATTAGTAAGATCATTATTAAGTATATAATAATTAATTAGTAATATAATTATTAAATACATAATATTTGATTAGATAATTAGTAATATAATAATTAATTTTTAATATAATTATTCATTATATAATAAATAATTAGTTAAATAGTAATGTAATTATTAAATTTATAATAATTAATTTGTTAGTTATTAATAAAATTATTAATTATATAATAATCAGTTAGTTAATTAGTAAAATGATTATTAATTATATAAATGTTTATTATTTAATTTGTAATATAATTATTAATTATAATTATTCATTATAATTATTAATTATTAAATATTAATTATTAATTATATAGTAATTAATTAATTAATTAGTAATATAATTAGTAATTATATAATAATTAATTAGTAATATAATTATTAATTATATAATAATTAATTATTTAATTAGTAATATAAATAGTAATTATAATTAGTAACTAGTAATTAAATAATAATTAATTATTTAGTTAGTAATATAATTATTAATTATTAATTATTAATTATCTAATAATTATTTAGTTAATTATAATTATAAATTATTATTTAAATAATAATTAATTATTTAATTAGTAAAATAATTATTAATTATATAATAATTAATGAGTAATATAATAATTAATTATAAAATTACTAATTAGTTAATAATAAATTAGGTAATTTTTAATATAATTATTAATTATATAATTATTAGTAATAAAATTATTACTTATATAATTATTAGTTACATAATTAAGCAATATTATTTAATTATCATTAATATTAATTTTTATTAATTATATATTATTTAATTTATAATTAATTAAATCCTATTACATATTAGTAACTATTTATAAATTAGTTAGTTTAATAATATTATTAAATAGTAACTAATAATAATAATTTGATTTAAAATGCTTTATAATAATATATATGTAATTCTGCATAGGAAAGGGGGAACCAGAATCTCACATCGGAAATACATAAGGATTTGTAGTGATATCTCTCTTATAAAACATAACTTTATGTGAGAGTTTCTGTCAGAATCCAGACTAATGTAATGACAATACTAATGGATATTAAATAACAGATAAATTATACTAAAAAGTTTTGTTTTATACGTATATAAATATATATAAACAAAATTAAACAAAATAAAAAAAATTAAATATACAAAAAGTATATTAAAATTAGTATTGTTTTAGAATTTGGCTGAAAGGAAACATGGCACCTGTCGCCTTTCACACACATTTTTCAATTTTTTTGACCAGTACATATTTACAAAAAAAATAGTTTAAAAACATAAAAAAACCTCATTAGAGGTGGTATTTGGGAGTTTAGTCACCAATATGCTAGGACATGACATCATTAGTCTGCATAAGACCATTATCCACTACATGTTTCACTTAAATGTTTATATTCTTTTATAACTAATCTTTCATTCCTTAGGAAAGGCTTAATCCACAATATATAATCTAAATTTAATAAGTTAACTATTGAAATCCTCTCATGATTAACTCTATTTCATAAACATGTGCTATATCTAGACCATTCATTGGATCCCAAAACTCACGAGTTACCGGATGCACTAACCACCATAGAAATTCATATATCAAAATAAAAATCTATTATTCCTCAAGTACATGAAGGAATTTTATCTACTTATCATCTATTATTCTAGGAAATACCTTGATTACACAGTTATCTGGTTTACTACACATGTCATCATAAATGTTCACCATAATCCACCCTATATAGGGGTCTTGAACCAAATACAAATAGGGTGATCCTCAATATATGATTACACTTATTTTTATTTTATTATTTCTACCATATCTAAATAACAATATTCCTTGAAAACCATCAAACATATTCCCAAATTGAAACATAAAAAAAATCATCCTATATTCCTTTCTCTATGTGTTAACTACCACCTCCACTAAAACCACACTTAATCTCCTAATGATTGTTGGAGTGTATCCTGAATATTATCTCTAATTAGATCTGAGTTTGAGACTAGCACAGAGGGTATAAATCACACCACATAAGAGACATTACCATATACAATCTCACGAATGATATAAAAAAATCCACTAATAAATGTAAACATTGTTACTAAACGGTCATATTGTCTTAATATTATGCATGTAATGTCAAACATAAATAAAATATAACATATCATATCACAAACCAACCTCGGTTATCCCCAAATTGTTCACCCGAGCAAGCCCACAACAAGGCCTGAGAGGCATTCTTGATCCTCTCGGGCTGGCGACAAGTTCCAAGGGAAGTAGGGACAAACAATGGAAACGATGTTTCCCAGTAAAAGTAATTAATGTACAATAAGTGAACAGATAAACTAAAAAATAAATAATCATAACAAATAACAACATCTATAAATAGGATGAAAATATGAAAATCCGAACATCATAACCCAAACTGAACCTGATGACCACTAAACTTCCATTTGACCTGGAGGGACAATCGTAGATGTTAAAACCCAACATCTCCCATGGAGATCAAAACCAACGTAGAACCTTCTATAGAAGCTAAAAATAAGAAACAATTATAGGATTGAGTATTAAAATATTTTGGTATTCCTAATATATTCTACTCCATATGAATTTCTTTTAAAAAAAAGACACATTAATTTCAAGTTTGAAATATAATATATAAAATATAGATTTTCACACATTTTCTCCTTAAAAAAACATAATCCATTTCCCTCTTTACTTAAAACCATATTCTTTTCATAAATTGGAGCCTTATATTTTTAAAGTATGAGAGGAAGAAGAAAAGGGATAACATTATTATTTAAAATGTAAAATAGGGTGTAAAAAATTCTTAAAAATATTCCTTAAAACATTTCAAAACTCACTATCACCCTTTTAACCTACAGGTACACCATACTGGGAAACAAGATAAATGATCAAATGACAAGGGAAATGGAATATATCACATGCAAGTAAATAACCAAAAAATACACCTAAATCATCCTCTATAGAAAACTAAGTGCCTAAGAACACGGTATAACCTAAGATCTTGGTGGATAATCTAAAACCTATTAACAACTGACTCATCCTGTCTGCATGCCTCTCCAGATGAAATTAATTCACCCACATACTCAATTTTACCCTACTTAGACTAACTGAGGGGAATAATCCCAAAGTAGAGCAAGGTACAAACTAAGGGTCACTATCTGGTTAATGATCTAATGTAGTGAAACAATAGTTCTTAGAAAATATGCTAACTATTATATGTTACCATGTTAAATCTAGATTGGGTTGATGCTATCGAAACTAAACAAGCAACCAATCACATATACCTGCATCACACACAATCATCATAGACAAGAATCACTCTAAATCAACTCAGGGAACTATCCATTTCCTTTCAAACAATAGTTAATGAGGGACTCCCATTCCAAGGACCTCCCATCCCATTGATCATAACAAAGGAAAGAGGATCATCCAAGGGGAGTTTTTAAAGAGGACTAACTTAGAAAAGTTCCAAATGGGCCTCATGAAGTCTTTGAGTAATAAACTATTTTCAAAGAACCAAACCCACAATTTTCAATAAGAGGAAGAAACACCATTTGTAAGCCCAAAAACATTTAGAAATCCATTTATGCAATAAAAACACATTTACCAATCCAAAACTTGGCCTCATAAATCATACATTAATTACAAAATCCTACCGATAATTTATCAAACAATTGGTGTTCCATGCTTAATAAAAAAATCCATACACATTAAAATTAGAAATAAATCACCTCATTTCATGTAAAATATTTATTCTAAAAAAATTCATCACTAATTAAAATCCAAGGGAGGTTCTAAAATTATTACATCAAATTATCATTAAATTTAAAGGGAAAATAGAATGGGGACCTACCTCAAACCATAAGAGCTTAAACAATGACCAACTGAAACAACTCCATGAAGTCTACATGAATTAAGAACATCCACAAATAACCCTATGATGGAAAAAACCCAATATAATCCAATGGAAATGATAACCTTAATCCCAAGAGAACTAGGAAGATAAGGAACCCCATAAAAATTTGGATAAGAAGCAAGTGAGAGAATATATGAAGGGAATTCATTCAATATTTTACCCCAAAACTTCGATAAATAACTTATATCTACCCTTGTATTTAAAAAGGAGGATTGGAGGAGAGGAAAAATCCCCCTATGAGTTATACAAACCAAATGAATAGAAGATAGAGAATTTGGGGTTAAAATACTAAGAGGCTAGAAAGGTCAATCCACATTTTTATAACACCTAGGAATTGTGCATGCTTAGGCCACAGATTTTTCCAAACTGTGCACAAACCATGCACCCATTACTGGATACACTGGCCCCATGCACGGTTTGGTTTAATGGATTGGGAAACCATGTACCAACCATGAAACATGGTTCTATGAAAAATTTCATAACCATGTGTATGCCCTCCACATGATTTGGTTAACCATGATCAGACAATGTGCCCTCGACCAAAGGCACCCAAGGACCCACACAGTTTTCCCTTGCAGCATCATAGTCTAAATCAATTGGTGCACAACACATGCAACTCAAACCGTTCAAATTCAAAATTAACTAAAAGGGACTTAGCATCAGGAGACCACATGGTTACCCTTAATTATGAAAATAAACAATGATTCATATGAAAAACAACTCGAAACATAATATTTAAATATAAAACACCTAAAACTCAAGGTAGAAACTAAGAAAAAAATATAAGATAAAATAAAAGAAGAAAAATAGAAATCAGGTTGTGACAATTCTCCCCACCATCATGCTTGCTTTCTCAAAAATCCATAATGGGTTCAGTTGATCAAAGAAAATACATGGACTCACTCGCCCACAAAATCTGATTTCTCAAGAATAAGAGCACCTTAACCACCATCAATACAAAAACATGCACTAAAAAAATAATTTATCCAAACAAATCATGGAAAAATAATGGAAAATCATACTAAAAACCCCACTACCTTTCCACAAAAAAATCTTTTAGTTTTACTCCAAACACCCAATGTCTATCCAGACGGAAAAGGACAAAAATTAGAGAATTCTAAAAAAAACCACCTATTTACAAGCCATAACTAGAAGAAAAAACCATATTTCCCTCATAGGAGGCCAAAACAGACTCCCTACCATTTTAGAATTTGATCCGGATACCTAACTAACACCACTTTTCAACACCGAACCTTCAAACTAAAACAAATGAGAACAATCCCTAGATGGAACTAAACAAACACGGCACACCACGATATTCTCCTCACACAACGATAATGAAATTTTATAAATTCTAAAAAAACTCTTCCATTATAATAGAGATTCTCAAAATATTACAATATCCTTCATCACTTCAATGAAATTAAAACACTAAAAGACACAACCAATATAATATAATGAACACTTAAACGGAAAGGGCCTTCAAACTAAATCTAGACCATCATCTTACTCCTAAAAACGGGTTGGGGTGTCTTATGAATGGGTGAACATAGCTACACATAACTTCCTAAAAATAGCCCAACTGAACTGTTGAAAATGAACTAGGTATCCGAATGTATGGGAGGTCTCTAGAGAACATGAACACAACGACTTCTTATGACATGGATTACCACATTGATGAAAAAATAGGTTTTAATTACTAGAAGAAGCTGATGAAATATTTGAAGGCCTATTAATTCTATGAATAAAACCATAAAATTCAAGGTAATTTATGATCTCCTTACTGAAATTCTCTCAATCCAGATATTAGAGGAATGTTGGATACCATGAGCACTCCTCCTGACATAGCTTCAAACTGAACCTCTTGACTCACCATGTTATCAATGGAGGCTATACTGAACTATGACACCTTCAAATATACATCTATAAGAATCCCATTCAAAAAAAAATTTCTTTTGGGGAATCATCATTATCATTGCTCACTCTGGAATATAAGTAGCTAAATCCTCGAAATATTGGATGAACTCCAACACCGATGCAACACTTTGTTGAAGGAAACACATCTCCATAATCATATTAACCTTCACAGCCTCAGATAAATACTATCAAATGGATGATGCCTTGAAAAACTCATATGTATGATCTTCTTGAGGGTTGGTCCTAATGATCAACTTCCCCTTCTTTCAGCTCTAAACATTGATCATAAAGGTAGAAAAACTCATCGTTATTGACTCAGGAAACTCAAGGAAACTGAAGATCATTTAAATTTTCTACATCATCTCTTTGACTTCTAAAGGATCCCCTAGATCATAAAAGTGGGGAGGATTAAAATTCAAAAACTCAATAAGAATATTCTTAGGTTGATCAACTGGAGGGTTCAATATTGGTGAACCACCCATCTTTGCACCTCAAGTATCCATAGAGACTTTGGCAGAGGTGTACACTAATCAACTAGAAAACCAAGAACTCAATCAAAAACAATTCACCAAAAATAACGAAAACTTGAAAAACACTTAAAAAACATTCCCAAATCATAATAAAATGTTCTATACAAAACACAAGTTACCAAAATTTATAATTATTTTCCTCTTGAGAAAATTTTTGAAAAGAAAAAATGTACTTTATGGGCTTCATGCTCACCAATGGTGTTCCATAGAGCCTCATGAATGTATAATCCTATGCCAAATTTGGAACCCATATACTCATTCCACTAATCATCCACTTCCTTACACACATCTTCACATGTATGTTCTCAAAAGAATACCAATGTTCAAAACAAGACTTATACTTTTTTAAAACAAAAAGGTCAACCCAAATTTCAATTTTGAAATATACTCGACATTTCAAATTCAACAAAACATTTGAAAAATCACCCCAATATTTATTCCACGAAAACCATCCATTTCAAAGTTAATTTCCATTTATAAAACTACTGATTTTGATAAACCCCGTGATTCTTTATTATATAAATCCAATTTTGATGTACCAATTCTCGTTTTACCCAAATTTGGTCTTATTGAAAATATGTTTTCTTAGTATTTATTCAAAATAAATATTAAAAATAATTTTACATATTCCATAAAAAATCATCACCTATCGAAATAAGGTTTTCATGATTTAAAAATTACATTTTTCAAAACAATATCAAAATCAAGAATACTCAAAACAAGCTCACGAAGGGAAATCTAGCGTTGATGGGTGACTTAGTCATATGGTTGATAGCTATATTCCAGTAAGAAAACTGTCACAAAGAGTCTTTCAAGACTATGTTCTAGGCTCTACCTAGATTTATAGGCCCTATGAGCACACTGAGACCACTAGAACAATGCCCAATCTATTTTACCAAACACCCAGTATCCCAAAAGAACCAAATAAACCAAGTAAAACCCAAATTTCAATGGTAACCCTTGGGTTATCATGAAATGTTTATGACATGATCTTCCTCATATATATACCCAATCTTTGATAGTGCAACATCATCTACCATGACATACCAAATAAAAAAAGGCACCCTGAAAGATTTTTCATCTAATGAACCCCCTTAGATATCATTTAGTCAAGAACCAACCCAAGTCAACCCAAAACTGGTCACCCGAGTGGGCCCGTAATAAGACCCGACAGGTGTTCTCGATCCTCCTAGGATGGAAACAAGATCCAAGGGAATCAGAGAGAATCAATGGGAATAATTTTACCCCATAAAAATAAACAAATCATAATAATGGAATAGTGAAACGCAAACATAATGAATTAGAACAATTGAACAACACCTATACATAGGATGAAACTACAACAAGGAAAACATCAAAACCCAAACTGAACCTGATGACCACTAAACCTCTATGTGACCATTAGGGTCACTATACAATGTCAAAACCAATAATTTCCCATGGTAATCAAAACCAATCCAAATCCTTCACCAGAAGATAAAAATAATAAAAAATTATAGGCATGCATATTAAAAGTTAGTAAGAGTGCCTGAACAAAGTTATTATCAATATATTACCTTTAATATAGAATCATTATTTTCTGGTTTGAAATAAAATATATAAAATATAGATTTCCCCACATGTTATCTTATAAAAACATTCCCAATTTCCATATTTACATGAAATGAGATTATTTTCATAAATCGGTAATTTACCATTTCAAAGGAGGAGAGGAAGATGAGAAGGGATAACATTTTTATTAAAAAATGAAAATATGTTATAAAAAGTCTTAAATTTTTTCCATAAAACACTTCAAAACTCACTATTTATTTTTTAACTAATAGGTTTTCCATACCCTAAAATAAGAGAACTGATCACATGAAAAGGGAAATGAAATTTAGCACATGAGATTAACAAACCAACCAAGGCATCTCAATCACCCCCACAGACTAGTAAGCATCAAATAACATTGGAGAACCTAAGATCTTAGTGAATAATCTAGAACATAATAACACCAAACTCATCTCGTAGGCATTCCTCACCCGATGAAATCAATATTCCCACATCCTCGGTATTACACCACCTAGCCTAACCAAGGGGCATAATCCCAAAGAACAGAAAGGTCCTTACTAAGGGTCACTAGCCCTTGAATGAGCTAAAATAGTGTATCAATAATTCATAGAAAATACACTAGCTATTATGAGTTCACTTTTCAAGTCTAATGTGGGGTGATTCAATCAAAACTAAACAAGTAACTAATAATATATACATAAATCACACACAATCATCATACACAAGTATCACCTTGAATTACTGTATGAAAAAAATGCATTGCCTATCAACCGATATTTTATAAGGGAGTCCCATTCCAATGACCTCCCATAACATTAAATATATCCAAGGAATGTAGACCATCCAAGGGGATTTTTTAGATAGGAAAAACTTATGAATGTTTCAAATAGGCCTCAAGCAGGATTTGTGTAATAAACTATTTTGATAACACCAAAAACCCACTTTTAAAGAAGAGGAAAACACAACATTTGTAAATAAAAAACAATTTAGAAATCCATTTAAGAAACCAAAACATTTTTACCAATCTGAAACCATGTTTTAGAAGTCACAAATCACTTAAAAACTCCACCTAAGAAATTTATCAAACACTTGGTGAGTGATAGTTAACAAAAAAATCCATACACTTTAAAAAAGAATGAAATCACCGCATTTCACATCACACAATTATTTTAAAAATAATACATAAAAAATTAATATCCAAGGGAGGTTTTAATAGTAATAAATCAATGTACTATTAAATTTAAAGGCAAAAATAAAGGGAAACCTACCTCAAACCATAAGATCTTAAACAAAGGCGACCAAAAAGATCCAAAAAGTTTCCAAGAAGAACGAACATCCACAAGGAACCCTAAGATGGAAAAATACCTAATATAAATCATGATAAATTATAAATATAGATCCAAAAGACCAATTAAGATAAGGAACTAAAGAGAAAATTTGATAATACGGAATATAGAGAAGGGAAGAGAAGAATACCATGAATATTTAGCCTCAAATATTGAATAAATCAATTGGATACACCATTGGAATAGAAGAAGAGTTTTAGAGGAGAATGGATCACCGCCCTATGAGTCACAAAAACCAAAAAAATGGAAGAGAGGGCATCTCGGGTTAAAATACAAATTTTATAGAATGATAAATTCACATTTTAAGACACCTGGGTACTGTATACAGTTAGGCTGCATGGTTTCCAAAACCATGCCCGAATCATGTGACCTTTACTAGACACAATGGGAAACTGCACAGTTTTAGAAACCGTGCACCAACCATGCGACCTGATACTATAAAAAATCAGGGAACCATGTACACACCGTCAAAATGGTTTGGTTAAATGTTCTCAGACCGTACTCCCTTGACCAAAGATACCAAAGTACCCACATTCTTTCTCTTTGGAGCCCAAATTTTGGATCAAACCATGAAAAAAACATGAAACTCAAACCATGAAAGTTCAAAATGAACTAAAAAGGGACTCAACATCAGGAGGTCACATTGTTACCTCTTAACTATGCACACAAACTGTGAAATAGAAAAATATTATCCAAAAACAAAAAATTTCAATTCAGAACACGCGAAACTCTAGAGAGAAACTAGGAACAAAAGTTAATCTGAAATAAAAGAAGAAAATAAAAATCAGGGTGTGACATATCTAAGTGTAATAACAAATGAAAATAGCTCTAATGTACATGAATCTAACTCTAGAAAATCACTTCCCCAAGAGTTAGTTGTGTATAGTAAATTCACTAAATATGACTTGAAAAACTATAAAATAGTAAATAGAAGAAAGGATAAGCATACAAGAATATTAAGAAGGTTCCTTCTTAATAACTCATATTATGAAGTAGTTGAACCATGCTAAATACTTAGTAAAAAAATCAAGGAAATAGACACTTCATATCTTAGGATAGCCTCTAAACCAACCTCACTATGTCTCACTAACAAAATCCATTAATAATAATAGTAATATAATAAGTCATGAATATATATCAATAGATGATACCTTTCAACCATTTCCACCTAATATAATCACCCTCACATCCTAACAATATACATCCTTACATTTACATACCTTACCTATCAACATACCAAAACTATATACCACATCATTGACATAATTACTTAACCACAAATACACATCACATAGTAGCACCATGTACCACACACCATAGCCTTATTCCACATTACCACCATATAACCACATCAATACATTATGAAAACATAAATATTGCATTATGTTCAAATGTGGGAACAAGAGGGAGAGAGTAGTCATGTATTTGGATAACCCACATACAAGTTGTTGGAGGTATACCTAAAACCCAAAACCTTATATGGGATTTCATAAGGTTACCTAACATATGTGGTGGTGTGTATGAAATAACATAACATATAATGGATACATAATATCATAGAATACTAACATAGGGAAAAATACTTATTCAAAAACCAGTATAACCACATCAAGTTTCCACACTACAATAACCACCACCACCTATAGATACATGACACTACATATATAAAACAACCACACAACTTACCATCTCACATTGACTTAATAATTATCATTTTAAACATTTATTGATCCCATAAAGTTTATTTCCCATAATAACTTGATTATATCCCTTTTATCATAAACTGTTAATCAATTACCCCTATTCAATCCATTATATTAATTACTATGTTATTTATTTATATTATTTTATTTAATCAATTCAATAATAATTTATTCAACATATCCCATTTATTTTCCACTTTAATAATTTTTTTAATTAACTCAACACATTCTATAACCCGAGGAAACCATAACATAGTAACTTTATTTACTCTACCACACTATTACACCAATTGAACATATTATTATCTATACCACCTTATCATCAAAAAACCATGCCAACCCACACTAACCTCCTCAAGATTCCACAACAAGAATAAACCATAAGAACACTTATTCCTCCACACAAACTATCCAGCAATATAATATCCACCAAAATAATAATCATGTAACACAAAAGAACAAAAGTATTTTTAATTATTTACTTTCTTTTATCAATTTATCATTTAATGTTCAAAGAATAAAATTCAATAAAAATTATAGGTTTCAAATTTATCATCTAATTACCATTTTTTATATTTTTCATCAAATTTAAAACATGATTTAAAATATTAATAACTAAATTATGACATAATAGAGTACATAGAAAAATAAATAAATCAACAAGGTAACTCTAATAAGGGAAATCACATACATATTATTAAATCACACACTTCAAATCTGATATTGAATAATAGAATACCAATAGGTATGATCAATCACTAAAAAACTTACAAGGATGCTCCCTAAAACCTATAACATATTGGTTCCTGATAAAAAATTATAAAAAAAATATCAAAACAGAGAACTACACACTTTCATAGCCTCTCATAAGACCAAATATGAGAAGAATAGAAATAAAGATAGATAATATAACCTTAAATTGCAATAAATTTATCATATGAAACTATGGGCTTAAATATCCATCAATGGCATCTAAAATCACCAAGAAGAAGACCCAAAAATTCAAAGGGTTGAAGAGAAGACAATAGAAACCAAATAATTTTGGGGGATGGATGAATTTATAATAAAACCATGAACATAAAAACCATGGAATGGTGAGGCTAAACCACAATATGGTTTATCTTGGTCAAAAATGATATAGAAATCATGACATTTCAAATATAAGAACTACTTCAAATCTTACTTGATATTTCACTCCCTAAAATTCACCTTGATTAATCCATGATATGGTCTTATAGAATCCAGATATGGTTCTTATATCATCCCACAAAACTACAGAATGACCATGAGGTAACTTTCAAAAAATCACACCATTTTATACCATGATGAAAAATGACCATTTTCCTCTCCTATTATGAAAGGGATTCCATTTATGCACCTTGATCATGAAAATAGGGACCCCTATCATATCACATCACAGTTTTGAAATGAGATATTAATCAACCCTCAAATAGACATATTCAAATACATAATACTATTAATTAAAATTTAAAATAACCCCTATGAATACAAATTTAACCATGATTAATCCCAAAAAACCATGATGCGATATAGGAAAACAATGACATGTTTCCTCTAAAGCAAAAAATATGTTAACTTCACCCATAGACCAATTCCAATATCTATTAAACCACTTATAAAACTTCCAAGTCATAAATTAAAAGGATAATAAAATTAAATACTCTAAATTAAACACATCATAAATGATTATCAACCTTAGAAATCAATATAAATACTAAAAAATAGACCAAACTGAAAAAATAAGCACTTCAAGAGACATATGAAATATAAATATCACCAGTAAAAAATCTCAAATGCAAAATTATAGAAATAAATAATCCAACAATATAGATATAAAAAAATAATTAACATCATTAGGAAAACCCAAACATAAAAAAATCCTTGTACAAAACCTTAAAATCCGATTATCTCTCTCACCCATACATTTATTTAAGTCTTTCCTCATAATAAAAAAAATAAAAGAATAAATCATCCTCATGAAACATTATCACAATGATCCTAAATATAAATTGGTTGATTCAATAAAATTGAATCATGCACAATATCAAAATAATAAAAATCAATTACATGTGATTCATGAAGAAGATATCAAAGTTACAACACATAGAATATGTCATGAACCCAATCCATTTTAGCAATAAGATCCAACCAATACGTGACCTTTCCAACTTTCTCTATCACCTCCCAATGTATCAAAATATAATGATAAATCTTATTTCTTATACTAAACTCACGTTACTCATGATAATTAGAAATATTCAAAAACCCATGATCACTGAACTATAAATTGAGAGGTTTTTTCATCCAATTTGTATAAGAAATCTAACATCCATGATCATATTTCATATACTAATTAATGACATAAAATTTATCCTCATTATTCAATAACAAATTTTATAATGAATCATTGAATCTACAACTTCAATAAAAAACCATGTTGATCTTCAGGTCCACCCATAAAATGTATCACATGGATTCATGACCATAAATGTGTGAAATCTATTATAATAGGAAACTCAAAAATTGTGGTTTATTTTCCGATGAACCTCTAAAATCTAGTACACATGCACATGGTATGCCCTTTAGTATTGTAACACCATAATATTCCACATTATATTTCTCTTTGAATAATGCAATATCTTACATTGTACGCAACATCGAGTTCTAGCACCCCACAACCAATAAAACTAGCCGTTATGAATAGTAATACCAACTTTTTAAAATTATATAAATTTTATTTTTCAAAATGGACTTCATTTTTGGATTTGGAATATCAAAATTATCTTAGGGTGATTTTTTTGGTATTTTTATGAAAACCATCATTTTTTGATTAATAGTGAAAGACACAACGTTATTGTTTAAAATTGACTTTCTATTTAAATAATTGATTATTTTATTTAAATCTATTTTAGGTAAAAATAGATACATAATACCTATATATGTTAAATTTAATTAATTGGAGTCATTTTATAATAAGATAAGATGTATAAAATTTTATTAAACTTTTAGCGTCTTTTGCCCTCCTTCTAGGCACATTTGCAAATTTGAATAAAAAGTAATTTTACTACTTCTGTGAATTAAATTTCAAAAATCCGAGAGACAATGTTGATATCATTAAGTAAAATGTGGTTCAATAGGAAGAAAATAATTTTTAGGAAATATCAACTTTTGAATTTTATTCACCACGGTTAAAAGTAAATAGGGTAATTAAAGGTAAAAATGATATTATAATTTTCCTAACACATGTTCTAATTATATTGGATAATTCTTTTTTGAAAAAAAATAAACCTTTGGTATAAAATATGATCCTCTTTTATCCATTTAAATCAGATTAGGACATTTAATTATTATTTTATTTAATGAAGAGTAAAAAGTGTTAAATTCAAATTTTAATAAATAAAAAACATTTAATACAAGTTTATAGATAAGATAAATTCTACTATAAATATTCATTAGAAAGATAAAAATATTTCATACATATTTGTATTTTATTTATAATTTTTTGAAATTAAATAATTAAATTTATTTATGACACAATGATGATGCAGTAATCACCTTACTATTGATAGATTAAAATCACTGATTTTATAAATATTAATATAATTTTAAATTGAGACATTTGATATATTACATGAATTTTATATGTTAATATGACATGTTAGAGTTGAATAAATAATTTTTTTTCGAATTGATAATGTTTTTATGACTTTCAAATAAACTAAATACTAAATAGTGTAAAAATTGGTAGAAATGATTTTTTGAAACAAATACTATATTATTAATTGATATAATATTCCTAAAAATCTAAGGTTCAACCAAAGAAGATATATAAGGTTATATATGTCATTAGTAAACCACATGGGATTCTCTTGGATTTTTATAGTATGTTAACTAACCATTTTTTATAATAATACTTGAACACAAGGTAAAAGTTAAACTATTTAACTAAGAGTTAAATATAAAAGATAAGGTTAATATGGTGACCTAAACCTGTATAAAACCTATTGGTTGAGAGTTTTTATAAAAATACCACATTATCCTTGAAATAATTTTTTTTGGAGCCATTATAAACCAAATATGATTGTATAATCGAACAATATTTCAAGTTTTTCCAAAAGAGACCCTCACCTCTCTTATAAAAGGGTACTTCCCTATCTCTCAAAATCACACCTCCAAATCCATTTGGATCAGAAAAACCCAACTCAAATATCCTCCCAACTTCTCTAAATTAATCTTAAAGGCCTTAATCTGATCATAAGCCAACCTATGTCGCCCTTTTGATCAATTAAAAAGGAAACACCAGAAGAAGAGGTAATAATTGAATCACCTCTTTCAAAGTTCTTTTCTTCTTCCACTTCCTCTTTCATTATTGTTTCCATACCAAAATAATAATTACATTACCTTATAGTTAATGTGATGTTATAATAAATATGGAAAAACTATATTCATTATTCTATCTATCCTATGAATGACAAAGAACCATACGTGCGTAAGTACAGCTTACCATTTCCACATCGTGGTGTAGTTTGTTATTCAACACATCATTATTTGGAAGGGTATAATAATGAGTATAATTTATTTAAATAAAAATTTTAACATGTTAATTATTCTTTATATATGATACAACATTTAATTACATACGATTTCACCATCAATAGAATGATATTTTCGCTCGTGCATATGTACGGATTACCATCTCCACGAACGCGATGAGATTCATTCTCCATCGTAATCATTAAAGAATAATTTGCCTTTTATGATTAAAAATAATTTTTAATAACATAATATTATTCTGTATATGAGTCAAATACATCCCATCCATAACAAACATAACTTACATAACAAAATATATAAAGGAAAATGAATCAGTTAACACCTGAAACAATGATACTACTGAAATATTATTCACAAAGAAATATTTGAAGATCATATATGATATAATATTTATGTATGTGGTTCTTTTATAATTTAATAAAAATTATTTAACTATTATACAGGAGGTTAAATTACAATTGATCAAGGAAAAGTACATGTTAAGGGTTAATTAAACAATCTCATCATTATCCAAGGTTGTTTATACATGTGTATCTACTGGGACCTCTTTATCATCAACATCTGTGTTTTGTAAAAAATTATTTCAAAACATTTTAATATTTCCTAGAATATGGGTTAAATAAATTTATACCCTTTTTTAAATTTTTATAAATTTTTTGTAAATTAATATTTCTACCGTTTTCCAAACAAGGTCCTTTACGACCTTTTCGACAAAGTTAAGGACAAAATGTTTTTTAACTTATATGGAGAGTGCAACTATTTCCTACCATTATAACACCTTAGAAGCTTTCCTTAAAATATTATAAGAATATTTTTAAAATAAATGTTTTCTTTTATAATTATTTTACTTTTAAATTTTTTCAAAATAGAAAGAGGTATTTCTCTCAAATAGTTTTGATTTCATCCATGTCATCATCCTTTGATGAATTTTACAGTTGTTTTAAGTTCATTTATTAATATACAGTATTCCATATTGTATTGAAGGTTTTGTGATATGTTTGACCATGGATGTGTTAATTTATACAATTCATCATTTATGGTTAATGTATTAACATTCCTTATGCTAGTGTAAATAAGATTGTTTATGTTATGTTTCATCCTTTTCATATGAAGAATGAATTAGACGTATTAAGTGAAGGGTGGAGCCTGCTATAGCTCATCAATGCATCAGTAGGTATCATTAGAAAAACCAGTGTCTTAGCACAAGTACTTGGCAAAATCTTATTTGTAGTCTTGGCATGAGGCCTTGACTATGTGGTTATGATGTCCGACATTTTTCATTCCATCACTATGAAATTGGCTATTGATATTACATGTGATTATTCGATTAGTATAATATCCTATGAATAAGTAAATGGAATTATTTGATTTATGTTTTCCATATTATGATTAAGTTTATGTTTAAAAGGCTTGTGTTTTTGTCTTATTCATTGCCTTAAATTTTTATTCTTATTTATGATAGTTTTCTCTATATTGTAATAATTACTTAGCATCTAAGCTCACCCCTTTCTATATTTTATTTTTTTCCTAGGATGTGAAGAAGTATATTACGATTAACCTACAGGAATAGGATATAAGATAATAGTGTGTTCAAAGGGGACACAATGTTGTTGTTTTTCTATTTCATGATGAAATGTAAAACTTATGTATATATCTATCACTTCCAAGGATACTAAACTAATTAGTATTTCAATACATGATCTCTTGTTATCATGACAATGTTTTGAATTGATACACCAACTCTAGATAACTAAGTTTATGAAATTATAGTTGGTATTAGAGGAAGTTTAGTACAATTCTTGGAAACTAGATTTAGAAAAAACTCTGATTAGAGAAAATTACCCTAAGATAAACTGTGATGATTAGTATAGAATAACATCCTAGAATTTTTGTAATGTAGATATTTTGTGTATTTTCCAAGTAATAAATCCCTGTCTGGATATGAGCAGATAGAGGCAGCTCTGAAATAGATGTTCCTAGGAGTGAAAACACCGACAGAGAGTTTCGGGCTTGAACTAGGGTATCCTGGTACAAAACAATTGTCCTTGTTGCACTCTTGGTTACGACACTCCTGGGAGATATTCTTACGATAATTCACATTTTATTTACAAACAACTATGAAGGATTTATGAGTAAATACTTCCTCAAAGTTTTTTTTTGATTATGGAATATATGTATAAAGTGTTCAATTTATGTTGGGTATTTTACCAGTTTGGAATTATATATTGCAATTCATAAACTAAAATACTGTTTTCCATTATTTAGAAATAATGCTTAGTGGAAATAATGGAAACCATATCAATGAATGTTATCTATGTAAGGATTTTCCTCCTACTCAAGATAATTATAGTATAGATGATGATGAAATCAGTGATGAAAAACCTATAACCATACTGGGAAAACTCACTCAAGTTATGCATAATAACCTTACTCGTTTGGAGCACCCTGATCCACAACACAAAGGATCATGTTAGCCCACTTCATGAGGAAACACCAACACCATTAAATGGGACTAAAAATCCATTTTTATCTAATAAATGGATAAGTTCTTTAGAGAAAATATTTCATGCTTTGGGGAGTAGTGAAAGGGAAAAATTTTTCATGGAAGTTTATCAACTCACGAGAGATGTCGATAAATGGTGGTAATTAATTAAAATCATAAGGGAGGATGAAGAAGTATCAAATATGGAATAGAGGGAGTTTGAAGTTATTTTCATAGAAAAATACTTTCCTGAAGACAATCGAACGGATATGGAAAGACAATTTCTGATCCTGAAGAAAAAGGATGACGAGAATGTCACAAAGTATGACGCTAAATTTACAAGGTTAGAAAGACATGAAGTATATTATATACATAACCCAAGGAGTAATATTGACTGATTAATCAATGGGTTAAAACCATTTCTCCATTGATTAGTCTCACTATCCTTCTCATTGTATAAACATATTATCTCATCGCTATAAAGATAGAAAAGAAATAATATAAGTCTTAGTACATTGAAGAAAATCAAGAGAATAAGAGATCTAATGAACACTCTAGAAATGGAAATATGGGTAAGAAGGGAAAATTTGACTTTCCTTCCAATAGAAAATGTGGGAGAAAACACCCTAGTACATTTCTAAAGGGAATGAGAGTTTGTTACAAGTGTGGTGAAAAAGTCCACCAAGTTCGTGATTTCAAGGGAAAGAAACATGATGAAAATTTTGAATGATAAAATTGTATAGAAATAGGGAATTATGAAAATTAATGTCATAAGTGTAAAGGAAACTTAACTCATAAATGGCCAATAGAGAAAGTCCAATCTTATGTGATCACTACTACCGAGGATGAAGCTCTAAATGATGTGGTTGAAGGTAATTTAATGGTTTCCTCGAATCTATACAATTATTTAATTAATTATGGTTCATTGAATTATTTCATATCTTCATAGTTTGATAGGAAAATTAGATATTTCCAATTGGATTTAACAAGGGAGTTGTAATTCAAAACTCTTAAGAGAAGTATCATTGCAACAATGTTTTTTTTGAATCAGTTCCCATTATGGAATATAAACATTCTTTATCTAATGATCTCATCATCATACCCATGATTGAATTTGACATAATCCTTAGTATGGATTAGATTTTGGACCATGATGTGAAATTTTATTGTAAGAAGAAAGAGGTTAAAATTTTCGATGAAGATAAGGAGTACCTTATCTTTAGAGAAGATACAACACCAACTAATTATTTTTTAGATCCTCCCCCTGTAGCTCTACTAAATTAAATTATTGGGGATAAGATAATGAAATAAATATGGGTGAGAAAAAGAATGTTCAAATAGAGGAAGTACTTATTGTGAAATAATATGTTGACGTGTTTCCATAGGATTTACCTGAACATCCTCCAGAATGAGAAATTGAGTTTTTCATTGATTTAATTCTTGGTTCAAGGCCCATATCGAACACCCCTTATAGAATAGACACTGGGGAATTAGTGGAACTAATGAAATAACTAAAGGGATTTAGTAATAAAGGATTTATTCTCCTTAGTGTTTCTCCATGGGGAGCCCATGCTGTTTTTGTTAAGAAGAAATATGGATATATGTGGTTGCGCATTTACTACCAAGAGATCAATGCAATAAAAATAAAGGACAAGTATCCCCTGCCTTGTATTGATGATTTATTTGACCAACATCATGGAGATAAATATTTTTAAAGTATTTACCTTCAATATGGATATCATAAATTTTTTTTGAAGAAGGAATACATTCCTAAAACAACATTTTAAACCAGGTATGGGCATTATGAGTTTACAATAATGCCTTTTGGACTGACTAATACACCCTCTCTTTTCATGGATCTAATTAATAGAGTTTTCAAGGAACATATTGAGGAATTTTTAGTGGAATTTATTGATTATATCTTGGTATACTCAAAATCTATGATGATCATGAAAATTATTAGTGCAATATTCTGAAAACTCTCTGAAGAAATGAATTATATGGGATATTTAGCAAGTGTGAATTCTAGGTTCATGAAATTTATTTTCTAGAAAATATTGTCTCGAAGGATGGAATCTATATTGATCCTTCAAAGAAGAAGTAAATCCAAGAATGGCCAACACCGATGAGTACAACCGAGGTATGCAGTTTTATTGGTTTAATAGGTTATTATCAGAATTTCATCCAGAATCTTGCTCAATTAGCTAACCTGTTAACCAAGATCATAGGTAAATGGGGTTTTTTTTGGAAAAAAGAGTGTGAACAATGTTTTGAAGAATTGAAGAGAAGATTAGTCAATGCTCATATCTTGACTCTATTATCGGGGAATGTCAAGTTTTTTATTTATAGTGTTTTTTCAAAGAAAGGAATGGGTTGTTTCCTTATGTATAATGATAGGATTATTGGCTATGCATCACAGTAGCTAAAAATTCATGAAAAAAACTATCCCACTCATGGTCTTGAGTTAGTCGTTGTAATATTTTCTTTGAAGATATAGAGACACTATCTATATGGTGAAAATTTGAGATATATACCAATCATAAGAGTTTGAAGTATATTTTCCCACACATTCAACTCAACATGAGGAAAATATGAGGACTTGACCTACTCAAAGATTATGATTTCACTATAAACTACCACTCGGGGAAGGAAAATAAGTTGACAGATGCTTTGAGTAGAAAGGATCATGGATTTTTGTACAAGATGAGAGCTGAAAGGGATCCTATGTTCATGAAACTAGTAAGGATGGATATGGGAATAACCATGAAAGGTGAAACATCAATAATGTTTCAAATGGTTGACAAACCAGCTTTACTAGAAAGGATAAAATGTTATCAGACTAATGATAAGGAGTCTTAAATGAAAATTTATGCTGTGAATGATGGGAGATTAATCGACTTCGTTTAGGAAGATGGAATTTTGAAATTTGGGAAGTGACTTTGTGTTCCTGATATAACTGATCTAAAAAGAGAATTATTGGATGATGCATATAGCTCCAATTTACCTATACACCCTAGTAGCACTAAGATGTATATATATTTGAAGAAATATTTTTGTTGGGACAACATGACAAGGGAGATCTATGATTATTTGTCAATATGTATGGTTTGTCAATATGTTAAGGTTGGAAGAAAACATCTTGGAGGAGTCGTGCAACCTCTTCCCATACCTGATTGGAAAAGGGATGATATTAGAATAGAATTTTTCATGGGACTACCAAATAATCCCTGAAGGAATGTTGCAATATGGGTTATTGTTGATCATCTTACCAAGTCAGCGCATTTTCATTCTATAAGAGAAGATTTACTACTTGAATGTTTAGCAAGACTATATATTAATGAAGTTATCAGACTTCATGGAGCACACCTATCGATTGTTTTTTATCGTGATCCCTGTTTTACATCAAGATTCATGAAAAGTCTTCAAAAATCCCTAGATACTGAACTTAATTTGAGCACTGCCTACCACACTCAAATTGATAGACAATCAGAACAAAGTATTTAAACCTTATAAGTCATGTTGAAATCTTGATCACTTGACTTTCAAGGTATGTGGGATCAATATTTACCTCTGGTGGAATTTTCCTATAACAATAGCTTCCATTCAAGTATTCAGATGGCACCATATGATGTATTATATGGAAATAGATGTCTCATTGAAACTTGGTGGGATGATGTTGGTGAAAGAAAACTCATAGGCCCATAACTTATTATGGAAATAATGTAAAAGGTGAATATTGTCCAAAACCACATCAAAGTAGCTCAAAGTTGGCAAAATATCTATACCGATAACCGGAGGAAGGATTTGGAATTTCAAGTAGGAGATCATGTTTTTTAATGGTATCTCTATAGAAGGGTGTTATACATTTTGGTAAGAAGGGTAAATTAAGTCACAGGTACATCAGACCATTCAAAATTCTAGAACTAATTGGAGTTGTAGCTTACTATTTGGAAATGCCTCCAAGTCTGTCCAAAGTTCAGGATGTGTTTCATATATCACTGTTGAGAAAATACATGCCTGACCCAATGAATGTACTAACCTATGAAGAAATAGAATCGGAATCTGATATGTCTTATTATGAAGATATTATCATGATTCTTGATAATATAGAACAAGTAATGAGAAACCAGATGACTCATCTGGTAAAAGTTCAATGGAGAAACCATTAGATGGAAGAGGCAACATGATAACCTTAGGAACTTATGATGAAGAACCACTCAAATATTTTTATACAGTAGAATTCTAGAAATTTATAGGACGAAATTATTTGAAGCATGGAATAATCTATCACCTCAAGATTCCATGGTACGTTGCTTATTGAATAATTCAATAGCTTGCATTGTACGCAAGTTCGATATCTAGCACCCCATGACCAATCAAACTAGCCGTTATGAATCGTAATACCCACCTTTTGAAATTTTATAAATTTTATTTTTCCAAATGGACTTCAATTTTGGATTCATAATATCAAAATTAGCTTAGGGTGAATTTTTGGTATTTTTTAAAAACTTTCATTTTTTGATGAATAGTGAAAAACACTGCATTATTTTTAAAACCAAATTTTTATTAAAATAATTATTTATTTTATTTAAATTTAGTTTAGGTTGAAATAGATACATAATACCTATATATGTTCAATTTAATTCATTGGAGTCATTTTATAATAAGATTAGATATATAAAATTTTATTGAAGTTTTAACGTCTTTTACCCTCCTTCTAGGAACATTTTCAAATTTACATAAAAAGTAATTTTACTGCTTCTGTGAATTAAATTTTAAAAATCTGAGAGACACGGTTGACATCAATAAGAAAAATGTGATTCAATTGGATGAAAATAATTTTTGGTGAATAGTAACTTTTGAATTTTATTTACCCCGGTTAAAAGTAAATTAGGTAATTAAAGTTAAAAATGATATTATAATTACCCTACACATGTTTTAATTATATTGGGTAAGTGTTTATCAAATAAAATCAACCTTAGGAATAAAATATGATCCTATTTGATCCACCTGGAATAGATTAGGACATTTATTAGTTTTTTAAAAGAAGAGTTAGAAGTTTTAAATTCAGATTTTAATAACTGAACCATTTTTAATATAGGGTAATACAAAAGATAAATTCAACTATAAATATTAATTATAAAGATAAAAATATTTATTATATATTGGTATTTTATTTATAAATTTTATACATTATATAATTAAATTTATTTATGACATAATGATGATGCAGTGATTACTTTATTGTTGAAAGATTCAAATAATTCATATTATAAATATAAAAAAAATTGTAAATTAAGATTTTTGATGTATTATGTGAATTTTCTTGGTTAATATGAAATTTTAGAGTTGATTTTTTTTTTGAAGTGGTAAAGATGTTTTGAATTTCAAAAAAACCAAATACTAAATAGTGTAAAAATTGACAAAAATGAGTTTTTAAAAAAAATACTATATTATTAATTTATATAATGTTCCTAAAAAACTTAATTTCAGAAAAAATAATTGTATAAGGTTATATATATCCATAATGAACCACTTGGAGTTCTCTTGGATTTTTATAGTATGTTTATTAACCATTTATTATAATAATACAAGAATACATGGTAAAAGTTAAACTATTTAACTAAGAGTTAAATTTAAAAGATATAGTTAACATGGTGACCTAAAACTATCTAAAAACAATTGGTTGAGAGGTTTTATACCCATACACACCATATCCTCTAAATAAACCCTTTTGGAGCCATTATAAACTGAATATTTTTGTATAATAAAATAATATTTCAAGCTTTTCCTAAAGTGACGCTCACCTCTCTTATAAAAGGGTACTTACCGTTCTCTTAAACTCACACCTCCAAATCCATTTGGCTTTACCAAACCCTACTACAATATCCTAAAAATACTCTCACTTCAACCTAGAGGCCTTAATTTGATCAAGAAAATCAAGTTAATAAGACCTTTTGATCAAATCAAAAGGAAGCACCCAAAGAAGAGGTAATAATTGCATCACCTCTTTCAAAGTTATTTTCTAATTCCTCTTACTATTTCTTTGTTGTTTCCATACCAAAATAATAAATCAAAAACCTTATGCTGTAATGTTATTATAAATATGGTACAAACATATTCATTATTCTATCCATCCTATGAATGACAAAGTCACCATACGTGCATACGTAAAACTTACCGTCTCTGTGTCATGGTGTAGTTTGTTATTCAACAGTTAATTATTTGGATGGGTATAATAATGAGTATAATCTATGTAAATAATAAATATAACATGTTAATGACTCTATATATATGATATACCATCCAATTAAATACGATTTCTCCATCAATATAATGATATTTTTGCTCGTGCGTACGTACGGATTACCATCTCCATGAACCCGATAAGATTCATTTCCAATCTTAACCATTCAAGAATAATTTTTATTTTATGATTAAAAATAATGTTTAAGAACATAATATAATTCTGGATATGAATCAGATACATAATATCCATAACAAACATGACTTACATAACAAAACATATATAGCAAAATGAATCTGTTAACACTCGAAACAATGATACTACTGAAATATTATTAACAAAGCAATATTAGAAGATCATATATGATATCATATTTTTGTTTGTGGTTATTTTATAATTTAATAATAGTGATTTAACTATTATACATGTGGTTAATGTACCCTCTATCAAAGATAAGTACAAGGTAATGGTTAATTCTACAATCTCTTCATTATCCGAGGTTGTTTATATTGAGTATCTACTTAGACATCTTTATCATCCACATATGTGTTTTTTTAAAAAAATCAATTTTTTTTTCACTATTTCCTAGACTATGGACTAAATCCATTTTTACCCTTGTTTTAATTTTTATAAAATGTTTATAAAGGAATCTTTCCATCATTTTCCAAACAAAGACCTTTACGACCTTTTCGACGAAATTAAGGAAAGAATGTTTTTTAACTTATACAACGAGTGCGGCTATTTTACACAGTTATAACACCTTTTAATATTCCCCTACAATATTATAAGAATATTTTCAAAATAAATGTTTATTTTATAATTATTTTACTTTTAAACGATTTCGAAATAGAAAGAGATATTTCTCTGAAATAGTTTGGATTTCATCTATGTCAACATCCTTTGATAGATTTTATACTTATTTGATGATGATTTATTATGATACAATATTCCATATTGTATTGAATATTTTCTTATATATTTAATTGTGGATGTGTTATTTTATACCATTCATGGTTTATAGTTAAAGTATTAAAATTTTGTATGCTCTTTTTAATATGAATGTTTATGTTGTGTTTCAACCTTTTTATATGAGGAATGCATTGGACTTAGTAAGTGACGGGTGGAGCCCTCTATATCTCATCAATGCATTGTTAGGTCTCATGAGACAATCTAGTGTCTTAGAAAAAGGCCTTGACAAAATATTATTAGTAGTCTTGGTACGAGGCCTTGACTATGTGGTTATGATGTCTGACATTACGCATTCCATCATTATGAAACTGGCTATTGATATTACATGTGATTATTCGAATAGTAGAATATCCATGTGAATATGTAAATGGCATTAATTGATTTAATTTCTCCATATTATGCTGAAGTTTATGTTTAAAAGACTTTTTTTTAGTCTTATTCATTGCCTTAAATGTTTATGATTATTTATGATAGTTTTTTTATATTGTTATCCTTACTGAGCATCTGAGCTCACCACTTTCTATGTTTTATTTTTTCCCAAGATGAAAAGAAGTATATTAAAATTAACCTGAAAGAATATTCTAAGTGATATGAGTTTGTTCAAAGGGAACACAATGTTGTTTTTTTCCATTTCATGATGTAAAGTAAAACTTGTGTATGTATCTAGAACTTCCAAGGATACTAAAATAACCGGTATTTTGAGACTTCATCTCTTGTGATCATGCCAATGTTATGTAATACTACACCGACTCTAGGAAACTAGGTTCGGGGAATTAGATGTATCTTAATGTTTTAATCCATATTACTATTCAATTAAGGGTGAAAAGTAATGTTAAGAAATAATTGAGATCCAAAATATTGTTTATGATTATTGAACACTCTTATGGAAAAATAAGGTTCTTAATGATATATAATCATCCATGGAAGCCTGTGTATCCTCAGTATCTCTTCCATATAAATAATTTCTATATAATCCACCACAATCAAATCCTTAATCACTAATAAACAAGATTAATTTTTCAAATTATTCACAATTACTAATATAATATCACATCCACCTAAATATAGAGAAATATTAGTATATAAATGCATTGATATATCCCCCCCTTTCCACTAAGAGATATCTAATGGATTCTCAGACCTGCTAGAACTCTATTCTAACATTTTTACAACTGAAAAACTAAAAATTGAGATAAAACTAATTCATTAACATATTAATACCTTTACACAAAAACCAATATTTCAAAGAATTATAAATCGTAGAAATATCGGGATGAAATCCCTTTAACGAGTAATTAAACTCCCGTGGAAGTACCTATGACACCACTAATTGAACAAAGAACTTCCCATAAAACAACACTCAATGTTGATCATCCTCTGACCATACCTTTGGATCTTATCAAATATGATCTCTCCACAACTCTATATCAAGATCTCCCATCCACAACTCTTTTATTTTTTGAAATAAGGAAGAATACACTATCATTTAATACAAGAAACACCACTACCAATTTAATCTATATTCAGATGCAAAGTAACAATATCCTTCACATACTACACTCATACCTTGTCTCTCAAGTAAAATCACATAATGAATTCCTACACATTGCATTAGCAAACAAATTACCTATTCTTGGAGTGAAAGAGATCTCAAAGTCATAATCCTAAAATAACTCAATCCACCTCTACATATGGAAATTCAAATCCTATTGATACAAGACATAGATAACGATATAATGATTTCTAAAAAACAAACGTAATTCCATAATAAGGTAATTCCACCATATATTTAATGAAAAAATTATCATAGTAAGGTTCATATCATGAGTGGTGTAATTAAATTCTTAAGGCTATAACCTCTAAGTCCTATAAGAGATCATAATTGTATCATGAATCATGAAAAAACCCATACCAATATGAGAAGTATCATAAAATACATTCAAAATAACTACCTATATAAAATAAATAAATAACAATAGCACTGAACACCTTCTCTTTTATGCACCTAAACAAAAACTTAAATTGATATGGCCACATGGAATCCTGGTCCTTTCATGTCAAAGTAGTCAAATGCGCCATAATCTGAGAGAAATCAGATATAAATATCTTGAAATATCCTGAAATACTAGGATAAATATGCACCTACATAATATTCTTGGGAGTCACACAAGAATCATTAACCCTAATCATAACATAGTCAAACCCCACACCCAACCAAGACTTGAGATGCATAATTAAATGAACCTCAGGAATCCAAAACTAACACTTGGATAAATTTATATAAATATAATTTCATTAAAGAATCTCTATGATAATCTTAAAATTATTAATATGATCCTCCACCGATCATGAATACACTAAGATGTCTTCGTTGAAAACCACCACAAAATGATCTAGGAACTCATAGAAAATTGATTTCATTAATCCCATAACAACAATTTGGTTATTCATGTCTCTAAAGGGAATTAACATGAACTAAAATTGTCTTTTGTGACACTTTAAAGTAGTATTTAGAATATATTTCTCCCTCATCCTCATATGATAATACCCTAATAAAAATCAGTTGTCGAGAAGTAACTATCTATCTTAAATTGATAAAAAATCATAAATCATCATGAGTATATAATGGTTGTTTACCATCACCTAGTTAAATTTAATATAATAATTGTAAAACCACATAGAACCACCCACTTTTTTAATAAATAATACCATATCACTTGGGAAGAGTGAAACCTTTTGAAATTATATTATTGATATCAATATATATCTCTTTTAGAATTCAAGGTTCCATATTTTGAATATAAATAGATATTAGAGATACATTAGGTTTCTACTATATCCCGAATTTAATATCTCATCAAGGGGGTAGTGTCACAAACTCTTTAAGGAAGACATTATTAAAATCCTCAATAATTCATAGAATTTTCTTCACCTTCAGTCAACTGAAATCAACATCAACTTTGCTAACTGAGATAAAAGATGCCCCAAACATTGATGATCTATCTAATAATCCAACTCTCTAATAAAAACCACTTTATCACATTCCACATTAAGTAATACTAAAATTCTCTGATAGAAATAAATAATTAACTACATAGAATACAACCAATCCATTAAAAATATTAAATTGTATGGTTGTATCTATAATAAAACAATTCTCCCATTGATGGATGCTTCACCATCATTACCTCACACCCCCAAAACACTTATGAAAAACTAGAGTAACCACCAATTTTTTTATTCAACACCATGTACATGTGAAGTATATTAACCATAAATCCCAATGCTTTGACTAATTTTTTCACAATGAAGGAGTCTCGATTTCTTGAATAAAAAAGTATGTATTATTGTAGTTTATTGATAAATGGTACCTTTAAAAATATTGGGACCTCTTTATAGAGAACTAGGATAAAAAATCATTATTTTACAACATTTTTATAAGGTAAACATTACATATCACAAAATAATCTCACAATTCCAATAATAGATGTTTTAGTTCAATTGAGGACTTGAAAAATTAAGAAAATATTTTACAACACTGTTACATCCCGATTCACATCGCACCCATATTGATAGGGAGAGATGGTCCCAATGGGATTGAGAAATGTACCATTTTTATGTTATTAAGGATCCTCTGCATTTGCATGATCCCCACAGGCGATTTGAAGGGGGTTATTTGTATGTGAAATTAGCCTTTGTTGGGTACAATGTCATTGGATAATATCCATTGGGTTTATTCATGGATCCAGAAACAACCAACGACCCTTGTATCCAAGATTCATGGACCTGATTTATAAAGGCATGCACTCGTTGGATGACGATTTGGAAAATGACACTTATGGACTCTTTTGGTTGAAAGAATGGGAGGTCAGGATCATCACACCCTTTTGGGGAGGGGATTATTGGATACTCTTGGACTCTCTTATAGACTTATCAAATGTTCATAAGTTTGTGAATACTTGGTTATTTTATAAAGAGTGTGTACACATATTACCCTTGGGTTGAAAGATCAATCATGGATATGAATGGATTTGGAATTATAGAGAAACAATTGTTTAATACCTGTAATGATGTGATCTAATGTTTATCGTCATCTAGGGGGGACATAAGTTGATTTGATATCTGGATTGAACCCATGAGATGGGTTTCCTACATATCCTTTTGAGGGGAAATCATAACCCACATATTTTGGTGCCATATAACTAGACACTTCACCCTTTAAGTTCATGTGATGGGGACCCATCTGTGTAGTTTAACATCATACGATAAGGATGTCTAGGAAAAAGGTGATTAGTCAAGATCCAATGTGGGGATTTGGACGAGGCGGCCCAGGATGCCCACAAAGATATGGTATCCTGGATGAATATGACCCCACTAGAAATATGGATCGAGGAATGATTGGGTGATTTAGGTTACATGTTTGGACCTTAGGTAGGCTTCATATGTATCCTGATTGATTAGGAATCAAACCCATCATAGTTTGGTTCGAAATCTGACTTTATTGGGGCTTACATGTGGGAGATTCTCATTTGAAGGGGGGGATCTCTCAATTCATGTAAGAGATGATATAGAGATCAAGCCTTGATAAAGGCTTTATACACACCCCAGTAATGGTGGTAATCATAGTTCATGTAGTTCATGGGTGGGTTGTGAAAATATCATATTATCATTGACATATAAACCCACATGAGTCATGCTCGTTGCGAGAAACAAGAGTATGTGAAAGATTCAAAAAACGTGAACTTTCTCTTCTCTACTGTGGGAAAAAGAGGAGCCCATGGAGAAAGATGTAGGGGTGATGATGGATGAGGGTGTGGAGAAATGAACCCTTAAATGTGAAATGAAAGTGAAAATAATTAGGTTCATCCCAAATGGCTAGGGGCTTACCCAATGAGGGATGCCCTAGAATGGGTTCTCGGAAAGGGGAGTAAAGTTTCTTCTCTTTAAAAGGAAATGAAATCATAATTTCATTCACTTATCACTACCCCTAATTGAATGAAAAAGAATGTGATTAACCTTGATCCCAAGAATGGGGAGGTCCACGTTAGTTTCCCAAGGTTGGACTCTAGGTTACCATGGGAATTTATACTTAAGAGCACTCCTCGTGTCCATACTGATGAGGGGATTACCTTCGTGACTCCTCTTACCATGGGTATGTAGACTTAGAAGGGAATGCCAATGCACAAGATAGTCTGTTCATACGGGGATGGTGGCTTTGGAAGAGTCTTTGGCCCGATGTCAATGGACTGGTTCAGAGAGGGGATTTAGAGGATTGGATAGAAGTGGGAGGGCATGATCGGTACTAGAAGGTGGAAATCCCAAAGATACCATAATCTGCATACCATTTTTTCATGTGGGGTGGGGAATCTTCCACATATAATTTTTCTATGTGGGTGAAAGGGTCTTCTACGTACTAGTGTGATACAAAAATCTCGATGTGTTCTAGGTACCATGGTGGTATGCAGATTTGGGTGTGGTCCATGTACCACGATGGTACACAGATATGGGTGCGGTCTGTGTATCATGGTGGTACACAGTCTTAGGCTCCATTAGTATAACATGGTGGTATTATACACTGGAGTCCCTCTGTGTGGTGGAATTTTATGTTGGGATGGTTTTCATACACATAGATATGTGCTACGTGGTATGCTGGATTGATGAAGGGGCATTAGTCTTGGAGTTCACGGTAAGTCTATCCGCAAAGGGAGTGTCATTCGCAGTTCACCTTTTAAGTTCCTGATTTTACCATATTATTATGATTTCTTTTTCTTTTATTATTCACGACATGTTTATAGCTTCTAGAAACCATTCATGATTCTGTACTTTGTCGTATTTTTACCTTTGATGTCTTTTGTCCGTAAACTCATAGATATCCCAAAATACGATTCTTTTCCCAGCTCCCCTTAGGGTCCTTTTATAGAGTGTTGAGGTCTATGGTAAAATTAAACACTTTGTGGAATCCCATGGGGGGATCATTATACCCACTGATGACTTGGTCAATCGAGGCACATGGTGTTACAGTATGTGGGAGCAGAAATCACTGGCTCAATTCTCTGAACGGCATGGTTCGTGGGGCGCTGTTATCCTTGACTTATCTGAAATATTCTCAGTTCGTGGGGATGGTATGTAGTGGTGTACATCTCTATCATGTTGTGTAAATTTAGATGGTTTACAATAGACTTACGCCTCTCCTCATTCATTATTAGAACTACTTGGTTCGCCGTCCCACACTTCATGGGCCTGCATTTCGCAAGCCAACCACATACTGCTCGGTTTAGGGTCTATGCCTTCCATGGACCTTTCTCAGTAACCAGAATGCTGACTAGTTTGGTTTCATTTCCAAATTGTATTCCTTTAATATTTTCCCACAATTTTTACCCCCACATGCATCCCTTTCCTTTAACAAATTTTTAGGAGTATTTTATTTTCCTTTGTGGATTTGTCGAGACACTACAAATGCCCCCCACCAGAATGTGGTCTGGTTGGAACGAAGACGAGGTTATTCTGATCTAGAAAATGGTGTCAAAATAAACTAAATTGTGAAATAAAGGTTCACCCATTGTGGGAAAATGCCTATATATAGGGAGCCTAGGTCATTTTTCTTTTACCTGGTTTTCCAGTGGAAAGTACTCTGTAAAGAACTCTCAGATTTCTTTACTCCCTCATACCACCTCCTTCATGAAGTTAATAATATGAGAACAATGTCATGTGTTCCATGAACCACTGAATCTTCATTTTTTCCTCAACTATGAACCGTCCTTTGGATATGTGAATCGAACATGGGAATTTTAAAACGTAAGTTTGAAATTCTGCGTAGTAAGACACTATGAGGCCTCCCTATCCCACCGACTAAAATTCTATTCCTGTGAGATGAAAATTATATTTATATATTATATTTTAAATCTCTGAATTATAAATATTTAATATCTGTATAGTGAGGAAAGGTACATTGCTTTCCCATTTCACAAACTGATCGACCCATTGGCCAACACTTCACGGTCCACCATCTTGCAAGTCATTCTACGTACTTCTGGTTCACATGGGATGCATTCTAAGAACCATTCATGGGATTCATTATGCAAAGCCTTTATTGGGAGGAATTATTTGGTTCTTTTGAATTTTTGTATTTTTTCCCAATAAGTTTAATTTGACTAACCCTTTAAAATGGTCTTTTTTGTTGCAAAAAGGAGATGGATCTTCCTATTATCTCAGTAGAATCAGTCAAGAGGAGGGAATCCATGGTTGATAATGTCGAAGAGATACTCCATGCATTCATTGTTCCTCAAAGGGGTATTTTATAAGATCTCTTTTCACTGGATCTATTATCCTATCCTTTATAAAATCTTATACCGCTTAATAATTTTGGTCTCCAAAATGATGCTCCCTTACTTGGGATTGACCATGGTGATCTTGTCAGAAATTACAAAATGTCCATTGGGAATAATAGGGAAGATATATCTGGTACCATAGAAATCATTACTGCTTTGAGCCAGGAGAGTGAGTTTATCTATGTTATCTCTATGTGGACTCAGAGTGTCCAATGACCTCACATTATTCCCTTGGATTCATTATCCATGATTATCTATCTATCATAAACCTATATCGAGTTAGCCAAAATTAAGGGTGTAGCTATAAATGGGACCTCCGATTGGGAGGGTAGTTTTCTGACCAGTGGGCATGGGCATTATGGGTTCATATGATCTTCTTGGAAGCATATGCCATGCTAAAAGTTGTTAATCTATATTAAGTTGTGTGGGTATCCAAATTCTTCATATTTTCAGCAAGTGAGATACTACCTGATCTTCTTAGCTGTTGGGGTCCGGGTACCAACACTATTCACTTATCCGATGGTGAAGTGGGGATCAGTATATGGGATATCTACCAGATAGGGGGACTTCCTATCCTTGGTGACATGTATGATGAATTTTTACTAGTGGCCAATGCTTGAAGGAATGTTGAGTAAGTATCCCTCTTGGTAAGAGAATTACTATTTATGGAGGAGAGGATGATTGGTCATCCCCTTCATGCCCAATCACTTATCTCATTCGAGGATTGGACTGGTATATTCATACAGGTGAAAGGGCAAAGACCGAGAATTCACCGTAGCCAAACCCACCTGACCCAGTATTCAGGACTCATTCCTGGTTCTTACAGTGCTACCCTTGAGGTGGGTCAATATACAAGTTGGGGTTATAAAATGCACCAAGATGTGTTTCTTGAGCTCAGGTGAGTAGGTTTTATTGCCACTTACCTAAGTAGATGGTTTTCCCACTCACATGATGTTTATATTGGTGTTAGGTCATGCACATTGATGATGGTAGCCACATTGGAGGAGGAACAACCCATTAACCTGGACATTACTACTATCTCCCAAATCTACGATTTTTAGGCCAGATACAATAATGAAAACCCCCATATCGTCTTATCAGGATGTTTCAATTTTTATAAGGCTAGATGGAAGATCATTTACCCTACTACTAGTACCAATATACTACCATAGTTCCTCATTCTAACTTCCACCCAATATTTCACAATATTGTTGTCATCCTTGAGAAATCCTTGAGCATGGAAGGTGCGATTGAACTACTATGTGACGTCTCCCACTTCTCTTTTTCACCATATGCAGTGCCCCATGGTTTAGTAATAGATATTGGGGGAGGCTCCACTAAAGAGCATTCTTATATTATCACACTTCAAGATGGAGTCTTGACTTCACACATAGATAGGGAGGCCATTTGTAAACCTTACATTCTTTATAGGTTATCTCCGTAGTTTGGATGACTTCATCACATCACATCTCTCCCCACCACCATGGTGAAGTGATAATCTCACCTTGTAGTTCTTCGACAATTATGGTTGGCCATGATGCAGGTGGATGATCATGTGGAAATCCTCATTCATCTCACAGTAGACTCAACTTACCTATCATTAGAGTATGCCAAAATATGGGCGGCTTACTATCCTAATCGGGAATAGGAAAGGCCAGTTTAGTAGGTCCAGAGACTGTTGGATGGTTTAGATCCTATCCCAACCATGCTAGTTTTGCCAAATGTTCCCCTTTCCTATGGTTAAAAGGTGTTCTACCTACCGTCTCATGCATTTGGAATGGGATTCAGCCGCACAACCTATTTCTCTAGAGGGGGATTTATATCCCATATCTCTGGCCGATGTGGTCCATGGACCTATAGAATCGGTTTCAAGTGGGACATCACCTGCTATTCCTGATGTTGTTTCCAGCCACCTCATTTAGTTATGAAGAGTGAACTCATCTATTGGGAGGGAAATTACACCTTCTTGGGTGACCCAGCTCAGGGTTCTTCTTACTACTGAAATGTTGCTTCCTCACTACATAGCTATCACGATGGAGGAGGACTAAGATTCCAATTCCATTAGGAGGCATCGAGCTATGCAAAAGTGGGTGTGGAATCAAATCCATACTATTTCTATGGAAAATCCCCTGATATACTTTTCCATCAAGGTGGATAACTTCCGACGAATATTTTTCGATTCGGGTTTGGGTGATTTTGATTACTGATTCCTACATCCCTTTGTGCATCAAATTGTCATAGTTCGAGTGGATCTCACTGCTTGCAATGGAGATCTCACCCAGTTCAACACTTCTGAATACAAGGATCAAACTTTATGATATATTACTGAAAAGTTGAATCATATGGAAGCTGAGGAAACTATTTCTCATGACTAGGTGATTGCCCATACGAAGGAACTGCATGAGTGTGAAGCTCATATGGTTGACTGAAAGCACAACCAACATCATCAAGCACCCATTATGAGGTCATACAATAGAAAGGGTGAGACCTATGGACGGTTATGAAGTGAGTAAATCCAATGCTTGAAGATAAATCTAAATGGAGGGTTACATTGTCCATTCCCTTTATGACCCTCATCAGGTAGTTATCAACCTTTTGGAAAGAGCGAGTCTAGCCTTGTTGTAATCTATTGGGCTACCCAACATCCCCTTTGTTTTGACATCTGGTACAGGATATGGATTGTGGATGTTACCCCATTTCTCATTTATTTTAATATAACAGAAATTTTTTTCTAGAGTTTTTCTTTTACCCTTTCATGTGATATCATTAATCAATGATCAATTATATTTTAAACAATAATATCAACCGGATATCAATTTAAATTGTAATTAAAGAAAAAGGCACAATCAATTTATGCCCTAATTTTATTTCCTGATCCTAGGGGCCCAACGAGTGTAGTTTGACTCTTGCTAGGGTCACATGGAAAACCCTAAAAACATTGTTCTCTTTTTCATTATCACCCAAATTTTGTCCTAAGATTATTATGGTGTGGTCTTAGAAGGTATTACATGACTTCTTCTTAGGATGCCCTTTTCGGGTAATTGACCTAATAAGATTTGTGTCTCTTGATTTTTTGGTTGCTCAATTTTTTTTCCTAAACCATATTTAATATAGGGTCAGCAAGATAACACTCGATTTTTATCCAAGGTTCCCTTTGTAGGTTTTCATGTTGGTGAGCGTAGTGTCTCTTTTGGTGGAATGTTTAAAGTATTTCCAACTAGGCTATCATTACTGATGTTTTATATTGAACATATTTGACCATAAATGCAATGATGTTTTAGGTCGAATAGCTTGGACCATTACTTGTGTGGAAAGGACCCCGATTTAGGACTCATAAATAGAGAATGTCATCAAAACATTTAAACATGGGTGCATGATTTTTCTTCACCCTGACTTGAGATTTCAAGATATGAGAGATGATCTAGGGTATGGAAACCCTGAGGAATATAGATATAGGAAAAAACTCTCATGAGGATGAATTTTCTTTTGGTTGATAACTGATTTTTGTGGGCACCAGATGAGAGCCTTCGAGGCATAATGTGCACAGTCAAAAAAGTTGTTCCGAGGAAACTAGACATCCATTTCCAATGGAAAGGAAGTTTTTTTAGAACATTGGATTTATTTTTCGTGTTGGGTAACATAGTTGGTGTACCTTGGAAGGAATTACTTCTAAATGTAATAAGTTAATTTTTATCGTCTTTGGATGAAAAACTGCTCCCACATAGATTTGGCTTGTATAAAGGAAGGTTGAAGCATTGTGCAGTTTAACACCATACAACCGAGACATTTGGGACCTGTTTTGAGAAATCATCTTACTCTTACTAGAGAAGGGTAAATTATTCATTTCCTCCATGACAGTTTTGACAAGAATGCCCTTTAAATTTAGGCATTCAGAGGGAAAAATAGGTAAAATGTAATTCAAGGGGTTTCTGAATCCAAGGACTATGGTGAGACATAAATTCCATAAGGTCATATGGAGGAAGTAATAACCACTCTTGAGGACAAATTTTAATTTTGTTTACAATCCATTTTTGTGGGAATTATATCCAAATCCACATGTGCATTTGTATTTTTAGTTAGAAAAAGGTGTCTGTAAGACACTAGCCTTCTAT
This sequence comes from Viscum album, assembly GCA_963277665.1. Classification (NCBI taxonomy): domain Eukaryota; kingdom Viridiplantae; phylum Streptophyta; class Magnoliopsida; order Santalales; family Viscaceae; genus Viscum; species Viscum album. The sequence goes on along the minus strand of OY728159.1, from coordinate 835,266,336 downwards.
TTTCGATGGCCATGGAGGATTATGGAGATTTGGGAATTCCTGGGTATAGAGTATGGATTGTGAAAGGGGATATTCCTAAACATGAAAAAATGAATTTCTGGTCTAACTTTTTAGGGAATAAGTGGAGGCATTTTTATCCTATCCATGTGAATTTTTTCCTCACACAGATCTGGCCATTGCAGAGCTTGGGATGGGGAATTTTTGTCTCATGGATGGAACCAAAATGCGAGATAGGACACCACTATGTATCCTGTAAGGGTAGAAATCAAGATATATATAGCTATTTTAAGGTTTACATGTTTTAGGATCTAATTCTTGCATACGTATGTGCATTTTAATTTTGGATATGGATTCACTAATGAGGCGTGGGCATATGTCAAACCTTCCACTGTAGATTGATTTCTTGTGCACGGTTATGAGGGAAAAAACCTCGGACATGACCTGGCCTAAGGGTGAATACCGAGTTTATAATGTTTTGTGGTTTAAATTTCATTTGATCCAGACGTCTATATAAAAGACATGAGTAACTAGAGAGTAATCGAGTCAGGGAGTTCTGACATGTCTAGGAAGTTAGTAGGAAAGAAAGTGTAAACCATGGTTTTGAGGGTTCTTGGATAAGTAGGAATGACATGGGGCTTATAACAAATTAAGAATATGAAAATAGGAAAATACTCTCTTGGGGAAAATTTTCCTTTAGTTGGAGGTCATTTTTGTGGGCAACATATGGAGAGCTACTAGGGAATAATCTACATAGTTAAAAAAGGTGTTTGTATGATACTGAATTTCCATTCCCAATGGCCATTAATGATTATGATGATCCAAGATCACTCATATCATAGAGTCTGATGAAGGGAGTAGGTTGGTTTGGAAACGTCATAAACACTCAGGCCCTGATTATTCATGGAATTCTGTGATTATTCTCAAAATTGGGAGTCTCTCTATACAGATTTAACATGTATGTGAGGTGGGATATTTTGAATCCATTATCAGATTAGGGCCTAGTTATGAAGATCCAGGTGTCCCGATACCATGTTCCCTGCACAAATTTTCATCTGTGCATGTGGAGTGGGTGAATTTTAGCTTTGCATGGGGTACCATGTAGGTTTTCTAATGTCATGCAGTTTGGACTTTGGACCATGTAGTTTAACATCATGTGATGAGGACATCTTATGTATAGTTTAACATCGTGTGGATAGGACATTGAATTTTTTTAACCATCACGTTTCAAGGAAAATCATCAAATGGATCATGTTTAAATATGATATAATCATGCTAGGATATTCCTGGTATGCCCTAAACATGAGCGGTGGAAGAATGTGTAAACCATGATTCTCGGAGCCCTCAAGTCAGGAGGGATGGTGCGAGGCTTAGGAGACAATGAGTGTACGAAAGTAGGAACAACCTCTCTTGAGGAATAATTTTCCTTTGTTTAATATGAAATTTTTTGGGCAACATATGAAGATCCACTGAGGAATAATGTGCATATTCAAAAAAACGGGGTTTGCAAGACACTAGAAGTCCATTTATAATGGTCGTGTGTGAATATAATGATCTACGATTTCCGAGGGCATGGAGTTTTATGGACAGAAAGGGGATGTATGGGTATGTGAAAAATATCCATAGTATGATTAGTTTTGAGATTAGAGATCCTTTAAATAGATCTGATACATATGTAATGGGAAGAATAGTTTTTTGATGCTTTCCAAATGAAAGAATTCAGATTCGAAATCCCTTGAATCTATTTCAATTTCACATGTAGGGGGTTGTGGGATTTCCCCCTTTGTTTTATTCTACATGGATGGACTTAGGATTTCTGACACGAGTGTCGCTATAAATCTTATTATACTAAGAAAAAAATCCATATAAAGTTCTTGAGATACCTTATAGTTTAATGACATGTGGTTTGGAATCATTTGGACATGTAGTTTAATGTAATGAAGTAAGGACACCTGAATTTCATCATGAATGTTTGGATTATATGCAGAGGGGGGAATTAGTTTTATAATGGCTAGACTCGAGATGGACCATGCATCAATATGTGTCCCATTTTGTGGGTGGGAATCACGCAACATGTAGTTTTGATATCTGGTGTACTTTAACATCATATAGTAAGGATTAAAGTGAACCGACGTGAGAAGGATAAGGCGAGGGAAGTGTTGGGATTGAACATCCTCGAGGTTTCCAACGTATCCCTATTAATTGGGAATACAATTCCACATAGTTATTGAAGGAAATTCCCTACATATATCTGATTTATACACTAAATGGATGACGTTTTTTTAAGTGGTGGCTAGACCAGGACAAATTATCCGGGTGTCACTACGTATCTTGAGAGAGTAGGAATCAAGACACACAATGTTCTTGGATTTCCCAATGCCAGTCATACCCATGAAAAGAGAGGGGGAATTTTATGTTTTTCTTTGTTTGATGGAAGTTGTAACAGGATGAAAGTTCTAGGTGTCACTACATATCCCACAGGGTAGGAATCAAGCCACACCTATTTTTTTAGCTACCTACCTATATAGGTTTGAATCATACATTGAAAGGGTGGGGGTATAATTTTTTTGATGGTGTCTACACCAGGATGTAAGATCCTAGTGTCACTATGTATCTTGAATAGAAAAAATCAAGCCAAACATTGTTCTGGAGTGAAAAATTGTAGGCGATGGATGCCAGTGGCAGTTCTTCCTCGAGTGAGAAATTATTGGGGATATATAGTTTAACTTCACATAGTATAAAATTAAATTCTCCCCACACACGTATGAATTGTTTGTAGGGATAGATTCATTATTGTTTTTTATTGGTGGCTAGTCCAGGATGTAGAATTTAGGCATCACTACGTGTCCTGCGAGGGAAATAATCAAGCTATACTTAGTTCTGAGGACCCCCAAGTGCCAGTCCGACTTGTGTATAGAGAGGGGGAATTTTATATGATGATTTCAAGATGATGGTCTTATTATAATCCTCTATTCTTTGTCTGTGTATGGGAAATCCGTACCTCCATTCCTAATATCACATGATTTACAGTCTGTGTGATAAATGAGGAATGATGAGGAGTTCCCTTGTATTATAGGGGTGATAGAGGATAAAATAGAGGCATTCCATGTCATGTGGTGGATGGACCAAGACTTAGGGTCAAGGTGTCTGTATGTATCCCATTGATGAATAGGAATCAAGACCAACATAGTTCTATAGTGTGGCATGGTAGGTGGCCAATGCTAGATACAATGTTCCTTTAGGTGAGAACATTGTTGGGGCTCTGTAGTTTAATGTCATGCGACAAGGATGAATATATTTCTATGTAGTTTAACGTTTTGCAGGCAAGACGACTTCATTAAGTAGTTCATTGTCATGTTATTGGAGAATCTTTCATACAGTTTTACATCATGTGGAGAGAATGTAGGTGGTTCTATGTAGTTTAACATTATGCAGCTAAGATGATTTTGATTAAATGTACAAAAAGTACTTCTTCAGGAACCTCACATTTGTGCGGGCTATAGTGAGCTTCCCATACATTGAAATTAGGGCATATTATCCATTTGAGTAAACTTTTTGTATAACATATGGTGCTTCCAATTTTTGATCCAACTTTTTAGGATTTTTCCCAAGTATCATTATGGATCTAAATAAAAACACCATTTCTCTTTTAAAGAAAGATCATAGGAGGACATTCTTATGGAAGGCACATACAATCCTATTTTGGTAGACTTCCGGATGGTACTGAGTGTGAAATCCTTTATCATTCAACTACACCATCTCATCAAACTATTTTTGGGATTTATCATATATATATAGTTGATCACAGACAGCGATGTAGAGAGATAGAAGTTGAGTTTTAATGGGGAAAACCACCTTCTTCTCGTATACTAGAGAGTATGGGGTTTCTCGTGTGGTGGTGTGAGTTGTGGTCCGGTAACCCTAAAGATAATAGAAGAACTTTTCCGGTGATGATTCCAAATCATTTTCAACCATCTTTTGGTTTATATTGGATAGGGTCTTATTGAAAGCCTCTATCGGTCTTTTGGCTACCACTTGGTTGTGGGACTATTGGTTGAATTTGATACCATAATCTTGGTAGAGTTTTTCCAATTCAACTGAGTAGAAATTGGTGCCATTGTCTATAATTATTGTGTCAGGGACACCAAACCTACTGATGATATTTTCTTTCAAAAAGATGATAATGATTTTCACCCCAAATTCATTAAGAGGTGCATCTTCTACCCATTTGGAAAAGAAATATGTGGCTATGAGAATATATTTGTATTGTATCACCATGGAGGGAGAGTATTTTAAGATGACATCCATTCCCCATATAGAAAATGACCAGGAGTACATAGCAGTGTGAAGTAACTCTGGGGATGATGAATGAATTTGGCATGGACTTGGTAGGAATGACACATTTTGGTGAAATGGGAATAATCTTCCATCATGGTGGGCCAACATTATCCAAGCCTCGTAATTTGATGAGAGAGTTTGGATGTTGGATGGTGTTCCCCACATGTTCTGGTATGCACTTCTTTCATGATGGCGGTGTTGTCTTTTCCATCAATGCACCTAAGAAGGAATCTATCAAGGCCTCTCTTATAATCAAATTTTGTTGGTTTCTGCCATCACATATCATGAAATTGAGGAATATTCTTAGGATTTGTTCCCTTCCATCCCTATTTGGTGAGAGTTATCCCTTTTTAATATAGTCCAAAATAAGAGTCATCTAGCTGGTGGTAGGACCATATGTCTCAGAGACGGGACTAATCTCATTAATTTTTTCCGTGTTTTACTAACAGAATGGAACAACCATCCATTAGTGGGAAATACTGATGATTGTTTCTTTCCAATCTAGATCTTCCAGATATGCAGTTGAACTTTTCAATGCATCGGCTTGTGTATTTTGTGACTAGGGAACATAAGTCATTATCTATTCTAATGGGAATTCTACAATTAGTTCTCGAACATGGTTCATCAATAAGATTAGCTCATCTTTCTTGATAGCGTAGTCACTATTGACTTTCTTGATGACTAGTTCTAAATTTCCTTTAATCTTATAGTGCTTTCCTTTCACTTATAGTGCTAGTTCCAGGCCTGTAATGAGGATGTGGTACTCTAATTCATTTTTCATGCATCCTTCTAACAGTAGGAAGGAATATGGAAGAAATTCTTTTTCATGGGATAAGAGTATGACTCCTAGACAAAATTTATTGAATTTGGGGTCTTCCATTATTCTTCATATTAGGATTATAGAGGAACCGTCAAAGTGAATTTCCCATATTTTGGAGTTTTATTGAATACATAAAACTTCCTTGTCAGGTAGATCAACATCTGCTGGAGACACTACTATTGAGGGATGCTCGGTCAGAATATCTACTAATGTTGAGCCTATTATATCTTTCTATGATATGAACTGTATATTGAACTACTTTAGTTTGACCACCCAATGTGAAAACATTTAGTTAACATTGGACGACTGAGAATGTACTTGAGTGGATTGCTACGTGAGACCAAATGGACTTCATGGTGCTGAAAGTAATGTCTCAGTTTCTGTACCTCAAATATTAATGCAAGGAATCTTTTATCGATATTTGAATAATGATTCTTAGAATCAATAATGGTTTGGAGAAGATAATAGATACTATTCTCCCTACCTAAATCATTCTTTTATGTGAGGAAAGTGCCTAGGGATCTCTCCAATGTCGTTACATATAGAATAAAATGTCTTAATTTAATAGGTGACATTAACATCTCTGAAGTTAAGAGATACTTATTGATATTTTCAATAAATTTCTAAAAGTCTTCTATCCATTGATATTCTACCCCTTTATTCCTCAAACTGGTGAATGATAAGTGATTTCCAGCAAGTTCGGCTTTGAATCATTGAATGTAAGCTAGGTGTTCTGGGATTCCTCTCAACTTAGTGAGGTTACGAGGTTCTAACATTCCATGTATGGCCTTTTTCTTCTTAGGTTTGACTTTGATGCCATGGTGGAGTACGACGAAGCCAATGAATATCCCTGAGGTGATGCTGAAAGCATGTTTCAGGGGGTAAATTTTCAGATTTTGTTGTCCTAGTTTATTGAAGATGGTTTCAAGATCTACCAGATGGTCTAATCATTTCCAGGATTTATACACTAGATCATTGACATAATATTTAAGGAAATTTCCTCGGAAGGGTTTGAAAATAGGGCTCATGGCATGATGATACGTGGCTCTATAATTTTTCAAACCGAAAGGCATCACCTTGTAGAAAAACACTCTTTAGGGATACTTTAAGGTAGTAGATTCTTCATCTATTTGGTCCATTCAGACCTGGTTATATCCTGAATATCCCTCCATAAAAGAGTGAGCCTCATACATTGCAGTTGTATTGATCAACAATTCTGTGATGTGGACTAGGAAATTAACATTTGGGTAGTGCCAGTTGAGGTCTCTGAAATTGATATAGACCCTGATAAGTGCATTTTTCTTCTTGAAATGGACAATTTTTGTTAACCAAATGCGGTATTGGACTTCCCAAATGAAGTTATATCTAATGATATTATCAACTTCAGCCTATATTTAGGAAGTATGTATCGGGTGCATCCTTATGAAAGATTTCTTTTAATGATAATGTTATTTATTTTCAGTAGCCCTAGGTGGTGTGTGGCCACTTCTAGTTTGAGACCTGGAATGTCTATATAATTCCTGGAAAAAAATTTAGATTCTTTTTTAGGAAAGAGTTATATATATATTTTTCCTTGTAATGCATGGTTTAACTAACAAGAGTGGGTCTTGGGTCTTCATTTGTACCCAAGTTTATTTCCTTGATCTCATCAACGGTGGTGGAAACACCTTCCTCAAATGCTGGAGGGGTATCCCTTATGTATTCTTCTTCTTCTTCTCCGGCCTCATCATCCTCCTCTTTTTCTTATGATGGGGAAATAATCCTTGAAAAAACTGCTCTATAGTTGAGGGAGGAGTTTCAATTTTAGTGCATGGGAGGTAAGGTCATCTCTTTTTCCTTAGCCGTTGGAAGGGGATTCTTCAGAAAAGATATAGTGAGGAATAAAAGAGCTTCCTCATATTCCTTGAATGAAGAGACACTTATTTCTACATCAGTAGGTGAGGCGGGAATTTTTTGGTGTTTTCATGTCGGTTCTGTGGTATTTTCATCCAAACCTTACCCATTATCTCGGGAGTCAATGGGACTTTAGACATTATCGGGCTCAGTATCCATAACTGAGATCATCAGGACTTCTAAATACACATTTGAATTTGGACTTGTTATTTCAATCTGATTGATGAGAAATATGTATTCTTCCCCGAGCTACTTGAGGAGATCAGTGGTAAGAATCTCCAACCCATTTGGGGTGATGACTTGATCAATTCCATCAACTAAGGGTTATTTCCCATTTGTCTTGTAGAACCCTACATAAATGTATTGTGACTCGTAGGACTCAAATGGGGCCTTATCTACATATATTGTCCTGCACTATCCATTGATGCCATATTTCAAGCAATGATGGTACAAAGAGGGTATTTTTGCATGTTTATGCAGCTAGGGCCTCCCTAGAAGGGTGTTTAATGACATATTATTTCAGACCAGCAAGAATTATGGGTGAGCTATGAGGTTTCTGAAACGGTTTTGAGATCGATTATTCCTAATGACTTCTACTTGCTTTTTTCATAGCCCAATATGGTCATGGTTCCTGACGTCCTATTATCCTTATTTAATGGAAACCGATGAAGTGTCCACTATGGGAGGATATTAAACTCAGAACCACTATCGATGAGGAATTTTCATATATCGATGCCATTATCATGCCAGACACATATAAGGTCTTGATGTTACCTTTTATGATGACATATTCATATCGATCTGTGAAGGATATAATTGTGTCACATTTTTTAGAATTGATCTATGTCCGATAGACTTCAGCAATGGATACATTAGGATCAAACTCTTGAGGACTCAGAAAAGCTTCTATGAGAGCTTCCCTGAGATCTGATGATAGATTAAGTGAATACTTGTTTGAAAACTTTACTATAACTGAGGAAATCGCCTTTAGGATATCATATATTCTGATTATAGGTCGGCGCACCCAGCTTGGGGATTCTCTTTCACATGCTCTTTAGGGGCTTGATCATTTGATGAAGACAGTTCGACCCTTGGTGAAGAGGCTAGATGATATTGCATCCTTTATGGATTGGGTTGGGTAGTTATGCTCACATTATGAGAGAAATTAGTCATATGTTCTTCCTTTAATGGATATTTCAAAAGTATTAAACTGGGGTGTCTTCCTGTGGGGGCAGGATAATTTCCCTTTCCCTATCAGATCTGCTAGAGGGTCCTTATATGAGTTTCTACAACACTAACAGTTTTAGCGGGGTTGTGCCCATATGCTTGATTTTTTACATTGGTTGTTTGTCCCTTGATACCCCTGACTTTTCAGGATTCTTCCTCTGTCTCCCCAGTTGGGTTCATCAAATTATGGTTGATAACCGTACTCTTTTTCAGATAAAGGATCCCTCAAATATATGACATTTATAGAGCCAATAATTAGCTTCTCTCTTAATGATTTCCCTGTCCCATAATCTATTTATAGCTATTCCATTTGGTGGGGTGGTACCCATTGTCCCATTTGGTGGGTTGGTTCCCATTAATTTATTTTTTTTATGAAATTTGAGAGTGTCAAATACAACCTTGGATTTGGTGTGAGTTCATCTTCTTGCACTTGATTTCAGCCCATCTAATTGGACTTATTTTTGGGCGGTTTCCTTCTGGAGGATTTTAGAGCCAAGGATGATGGTTATGTTTCATTAAGAGTATTTAAAGGCATGGTTGGTCGCTTCAACTATGCCTAGAGTATTCCATGTGCAGGGGGTCCTCGAAGACAAAGAATCCCTGAATATTGTTTCCCAATATCCCATCGAACAAATAGAAATCTATCTTGTCATCAAGACCTACTTCATCTACCAAATATGGCTCCGAAAGCCGAATAAAGTTTCAACTCATGAAAGCTATGAAGTATCCATGAAATTTATCATCTCAGAATGTGTACAATTTTTTTCATCATTCCTTTAATAAATTCTTCTTGGTTCCCCACCTCTCATCTTGACATGTTGGGGGTGGATGCTAAGATTCTGGGAGCCCTGCATGATTTGGTGGGGGTCTTGGAACTAGAGCTAGTGTATGGGGTGGATTAAGCATGTTAGAAGCCACTTCAAATCTCCATTCTCTTTTTACTATGGCTTCTAGGGCAATCTAAGACTTGAGATTAGTGGGTTGTAAGGAATCCTCTATCCTTTGAGAAATGTTGGAGAAGTCTCAGAACCCACTAGTGTGCTACATAGGAATGAGCAGTGTTCGAAGCTCATCTCGAAGATTATCGATTCACATGGACAACATCTCATCTTGGGGGAGTTTTCAATTCAGGGAGTAAGTCAAACCTTCTCATATAGAGATGAAGTCTGAGACTCTCTCATTCTATAGCTATTTGTAGTTCATGATATCACTGATTGTTGTTTGGGGGAATATTGAGATGAAATGGAATAGGAATTGGCCCCAAATATCCTCCCATACTGGTTATTGAGTTACTTTGAAAACTGGTGTACCACACAATGACTAAACCTTGTAGATTTTATACAAAGAATCTGATCTTTATAGACTCTTTTTTATCCATAGTTCCCATAATGAAATCACAATAAGAATAGTAGGGCATTAAATGCTGCTCTGGGTCACCTGATCCATTGAACACTAGAAATACATAATTCTTGAAATTTGGTAGAGTAGGGATGTTTCTCACCGAGTCAGGGTAAGGCATCCACTATGGTTGTACTAGATCAATCCATACATCCATTTATTCCATTGGATTTGTTAATAAATTTATGGTATTCAGGAACCTTGGATGCATTTCTTATTGGACCTGAGCATGAATAGGTGCAGAATAGGGTAATATCGGATGTGCCAGCGCTATGGGACGTTGAGGAGGATACCCATCTGGGGGAATCCTTTGTGGATTTTCTTGAATATGTTCTGTTTGCTTCCCAAATAGAGGGAAATATTTATATCCTATTAGGATTGGTTTCAGGTAGACTAATGGTCACAATTCCACCCTAAATAAGCATTCCATCCTTGCTTAATCTGTTGGGATGATCCCATGAGGTAGAGGGATGCCTGATGGATGTGTTTGTTGATTCTATAGAAGAGGAACATACCTAATTAGATGAATTTCTCTTAATAGATGAGCCTTGAGTGGCCTTAGATCTTTCATTTCTTCCTCTGGTTGATCTAATACCTCCTTAACCATAGGGTAATAATCTTCACAATGAGGAAGTGGTGGGTTGTAGACCTTTCTCTTATTATTCTCATTATAGAGGATTTTTTCGGGAGGTGATGTCGGATTGACTAAGGGGGCACCCAAGATTAGGACAAATCTTTGGTTTTTGGTCTGCACTCTTAGAGGCTCGGTGCAGACCACCTCTGAGAGGAAACCCTCTTCCCCAGTTTCCTTGTTATTTTTATAATTTTCTACAAGTTCTATGGGGATTATGTCCATGACATTCACCAATTCCTACTGAATTTGGGTGGCATACCAGATGCTGAATGGTGGGAGAGCTTCTTACTCCCTTTTATGGATATTTTTCGGCCATTCTGTGACACTGTTCACCATTCTTAGAGAAGAGTGACTCGGAGGGATCCCTGATATGAACTTTCTATATACCTTTATTTTGAGGAATGTGAGTCATGAGACCGGATGGAATAGGTGGATCCTTTATCCATTGTTCTCCCAAACAAGAGAAGACGAACATCTGCTAGGTGGGAATTTGAGGTAAAAATACCACCATCCCTACAGGATGGGGTTTCTCCCTTTCTTCTATTGATAGGACTTAACTCAGATTTTTTGGTCTTACAAAATAATTTCAAGGTTTGAATTCCCCAAGCCCTGCTAGCTGGGGCTGGTCCCATATTGCGGTGGATACTGATGCTATTATCGCCGTCTTGATCTCCTGCATTACCATGTGGGTGTGAGTCGGATATGGGGCTGGGTATTCAGTTCAATTACTGGATTTCGAGGACATAATCAGGGATCTCTAATTGGTTTCCATTAAATGGGAAGACTTCTAGATGTTCATGGTGGCCTGGTTCAAGATCTTATTAATGGTTTTCTCTTGTTGGTCCCAATGCTTCTGAGACTTACTCAAGGCCATTTCTTACCGAGAATTCGACATTTTTGAGAAATAATTTTTTTTAATTGTTGTTTGGGGATGGCGACATTACAAGATGTCACCTTCAGTGGGTTCTGCTATATGTGTATTGGGGTGAAGTTTTGGGATCCCTGTTCTCCACATCCATAGATATGAACACCAGATGGGACACTACTAATAAGGTAGTGTAACTTGTGCAATTCAAGGAGGCAGTCCAGTCCAAGGTCTTTCGTTCACTTTTTTGACTGTGGATGCTATGCAGAAAGAAGGGATTCTAGGTAGAACTTACTAAGAATCTCTTCTAGGAAAATGTAATATATTGTATACCCTTCCTAGGGAAGGAATTTTTCTTTTATTCGGTGGAGAGTTTTCCAGATATTGAGGAAAATGTTATGCATACATTTTTTATGAAAAATCTCTTGGCATGTTGTATTGAGAAGTGGTATTAAGACAATACATAATCGGTATATCATCCCTAGCTATTTATCTTCTCATAAGCAAGATTTTTTTTTCTTAATATGGACTTTTCTGCTTGAGGCACTATGTTTAACTATTCCTTGATGATTTCATTCTAAGTAGCGGGGCTGGTGGGAGTCTTGTTGACATTTGAACAGTACGAGGGTGGATCAAAAGATGAGCATGGATTTAGGATGTACTATACTTTAGAAATTATATCTCTTTTCTTGTAGAGCATATCCCACACATAATACTCCATTCTTCAAAATTCCTTTGGCATATGAGGTATTTCTCGCATTCAACCTGATGAGGGTAGGGCCTTCTCGTCGACGTAAATTTTTGAATGTGGGGAGGACCTTCACAGTTGGTTCCATGATTACGAGGACTACCATCACAACTTAGTGTCAATCAAGAGATAGGAATTCTGCAGCATATACCCTGGGGAAGACCTTCAATTTTGACTGCAAAAATGGGAGGACCTTATTGCTACTTGGCTCCATTGAGGGGATGTCCTTCATAATGAATTCTATCATGGTGAGGAATGCCATAGTAGCTCTGGATACATGGAGAGTATCTGTAGTGTACACTTTGGGGAGGGCCTTCAGGATGTACTGAAATAAGGGGAGGTCCTTCTCACTACTTAATGTCACTATGGGGAGGGACTTTGTAGAAACTTCTTTCACAGTGAGGACTACCATCAAGAATCGATGTCTAAATATAGAGAGAAGCATATCTGTAGAGTATACCATAGGGAAGACTGTTAAGGTGGAATACATCAAGGGGAGGGTCTTCTTTTTGTATGATCTTCTGGTCATAAGGAGGGATACTCTGACACACAACTTGAGATAGGATCCCATTATAGATTATTTTTGTCCCCTAGTGTAAGTCCCCTGTGTGTGCTCTGGGGATGACCTTCAATGTTTCTGGTGGAAACATTGTGGGGAGGGCCTTCAAAACTTCCACTTTACATTCAATAATTTGGTAATGGATTGATAGGATCCTTATCCTCTTTTGATAGATGTTTTATGGTGTCAAGAACTCCATCCTCCAATAGAGAAGAATCATTAATGTGCTCTACATTTTTCTGTTTCCTTTGGTGCCTTTCATTTTTGTTCATTCTCTTACTAGAAATTGGGTCCACCCACTGTTTTTAATAACCATAATGTAAGGTTACCTATATGGTTGGTTCTCATGATTTCACTTGGTTATACCAAAGGTAATCTTGAGTTATGACATGGATATATTTGTTCCTTGGAGAAACCACCACGTTGGACCGGTGTCCCCCAGTTAGAATGAGTATTTGTTCTCAACCTGGTTGTCCTTGTATCGCGAAATATGGTCGTTGACTTTCCTGGATTGGAGCATGGATGCTAGTATTCTCCATAGTGATTATCTGATTTGGTGGATAGATAATCCCATTTAGGGAGATCAGGTCATCGGCCCAACTCCTCACTTTTTTCTTCGACACAATTATGTCTTGACATGTCTGGAGGATATAGTCCTGAATCAACGTCTGATCCTCCATTATGGCCAAGATGTGCTGAGACATGTCCTTGGTTGTAATAGGTATAATTTCCCATTTTTTTTGTTGGAGAAGGATTTTGTGCCTACTCCGGTCCTCTATGAGTTTCCAGTGGGTATTGGTGGCTCTCTTGTGTCGGGGTATAGGAACAAGTCTACCACTGACTGTTTCCTCTAGTTACCACCATATTTGACTGGTGGGATTTTTATCTGTGAGTAGGAATTTTCATCTGATCGTTTTCCACTGTATTTTTCTCACATGCTTTATTTTCATCTACAAGAAGTTAATTCTTGTCATATTTTATTGTCACCATATTTTATTGGTGGGCTTTATCATTGTAGGAAGGAGTTTGTAGATTATTATTGATTACCACTGTATTTGGCTGGTGGGATTTATATGCATTTGTATTTTTTTATGCATTCCCATAATTTTCCCACCCATTTAGATAGTAGGATTGTTTTGTATCAGTAAGAATTTGTGCCTTGTTATACCTGGGTTCGGTCCTATTTGGATGATGGGATTCTTTCACATTGGTATAGATTTTTATCTGCCTGTAATTTTCTACTATGTATACACGGAGGGACCAATGAGAGCAAGAAGGATTGTGTGTTTTCTTTTATTATGCCACCCCAATTTCCGTGGATAGATTTAGTAGAAGGGGATGGATCATATACCTGCCCGTTACATTCCACCGTGTTTTCATGGAAGATTTACTCCTTAGGTTCTATGGTGATAACCACTCTTAATTATGCATTTTCCTCCCTCGGTGTGTAGCATGAGGGGTTCAATTGGACATCAACAGGTGCCCTCAGCATGTGATCCTCTTCAGAGTAAGGATATTGGGTTGTACAATACTAGTGGTGACGTCCTCCAGCTAGATCTCTTGAGCAAGGTTCCTATGCAACGAGGATAAATTCATTGGCATCGACCTCATCTACCTCCCTAAGATAATGGAGATACTTGTTATCACACTCTTAGGATACACTTCCAAAGTGATTGGAGATGGACAATAGGTTCTCATGTGCTGGATCTTGGGCAATGGATGAAGAGGTGGATGTTGATATTTCACCGATTCGAGGTCCTACCTTGTGGCCTCCAATATAAAGAGAGAACAATTTTGATGGTACTATTTGATCAGCATGTCTAAAACCCAACATTGAAGACACTTGGTAGGTGATGGGGTCATGTTCTTTGTTAGGGATTGGACCACCCACTTGGTCCCTGACATTCTATTCTGAGCTATTTGTTGAGATTACATTTGGACCAAAGAGAGCTCTAATAAATTCTTGTCATATATATATATATATGACATATACAGACAATAGATTCATATCAAAGTATCATCTGATGATCACATGTGAAATTGAGGGAATTTCTTGGAACTATTACTTTTGAATGTGAAAGGGGCTTGAGGTTGGTTAATCTACCACCTCGGTGAAGGATTCATGGCAGGTTCACCATATTTGTTTCATCCTGATTCAGGTCGCACTATGTATTGATAGGCTGAGATGGTCCCACCGGGATTGGGTAGTGTACCCTTTTTATGTTACTAAGGAGGTGTCGTATTTTCATGATCCCGGCGGGCGATTATAAGAGGGGTTATGTGTCTGTGAAATCAGCCTATATTAGGTAAAATACATTTAGATGGTATTCAATGGGTTTATTCATGGATCTAAAAACACCCAATGACCCTAGTATCCACGATTCATGGACCTCCCTTCTAAATCCATGTGCTCATTGAATTATGATTTGGCTAACAACAAATCAAGAATCCATTGGTCAAGTGGAAGGGAGGCCATGCTCATTACACCGTTTTGGTTTGAATTATTACCTACTCCAAGACTCTATTATAGATTTAATAAATTTTCATATGTTCATGAATTATTGGTTCTTTCTAGAATAGTTTCTTCCATAGATTACCCCTAGGTTACTAGATCGATCATGGATATGAATGGATTAGGAATTACTGAGACAAAGCAAGTTTAAGACCTATGATGAGGCACTCTAGAGATTTTCTTAATCCATGGGGATGAAAGTTTCTTTAGTATCAGGATCAAACCCATGAGATAGGTTTCCTATGTATCCTATTGATAGGAATCAGAACCCACATATATTTTTTTCTCTCAACTGGACTCACCACCTTTTTCAGTCATGTAACGGTGACCCATCCACGCAGTTTAAAACCATGTGGAAAGGACATCTAAGTGAATGTATCCCAGTCAAGATTCGATGTGAGGATTAGGTCAAGGTAGCTTGGGATTCCCAGGAAAGATATGGTCTTCTGGATGAATATGTCCCCACTAGGATTGCGGACCAAAGAATGCTTGGGTGCTTTGGGTATCGGGTTTTGACCTTAGGGAGGCCTCTTACATATCCCAGTTGATGAGGAATCAAATACCTCATAGTTCTGTTCGAGTTGTGACCTGATTGGGGCTTACATATGGGAGTTTTCCACTTGAAGTGGAAGGATTATATCTCATTTCATGGAGGAGAGATGTCGATCTCGGGCCTATATGAAGGCTTCCTATGTATCCCAATTATGGTATGAATCAGAGTTCTCATACTTCATGGGCGGGTTGTTCCAATGTTGTATTATCACAAAACTAAAAGCTGATGTTTTTCATTCTTGGTGTCAGAAACAAAAGGATGAAAATACCAACAATAGAACACTTTCTTTTCTCTACTGAGTTAAAAGGAAGAGACCATGGCAGAAGATGCTGGGGTGAAATTAAAGTTAAGTTCATTTGATCCATCCTGAAAGGGTTGGGGCTTACTCCTAGAGGGATTCCCTAGAATGGGTTCTCAGATTGGTGAAGAATGTTTCTTCTCATCAGAAGGAAAAGTAAGATTAATTCCATTGACTTATCATTGACCCTTGTTGAATGGGGAATACATTGATTACCCTTGATCCCTAGAAAAGGGATGTCCATGTTCATATGCTAAGATTGGATTGTGTGTTACCATAAGAATATAGACTTAAGAACATTCTTAGGGTCTATAATGATGTAGGCATTATCTTTGTGAATCCCCTTACCATGGGTATGTAGAATCATAATGGTGTGATGATGTACTCGATGGTCCGTTCATATGGGTCCAATGGCTTTGGAAGTAGCTTTGGCCTGATGCCGACAGACTGGTTCGTGGAGGGTATTCAGAGGATGGGATGGAAGAAGAAGGGCATGATCAATACTGAATGGTGGAAATCTTGGAGTCACCCTACACTACAAACCATTTGTTCATACAGGATGGGGTACCGTCTGCATAGCCTTTTTCTATGCCAGTGGAAGGGCCATCCACATATCACGGTGGTATGCTGATCTGGACGTGGTCTGCATACCATGGTGGTACCCAGATCTGGGTGTGGTCCACATACCACAAGGGTACACAGATCTGGGTATAGCCCATGTACTATGGTGATACCCGGCCTCGAGATCTGTTTTTATACCATGGTGGTATGTAGTACTCGAGTCCCTCCATGTGGCTGAATGCTATACTGGGTAGGGTTATAGGGACCCTGCCTTTTCATACATTACTATTACATCATTATAAAGATAAACAACATAATAGAATTAAACCACATGGAACCAGAGGATTAGTGTCTCGGGAAAACTTGGACCAACCATAACATTTACCACATTAAACATAAACATTTATTTAATTCATTTGTCTCCAGCCTCTTATTATCCCTTGAAATATCCTTTGTACTCATATTCACCTAAGGATATACCTCCAAAAGGGGGTGAGATAAAATCCCAGTAAGGGGATAGATAATAACAATATATTATGGGGTGAGCATAATCATAACATCAACATCAAAATAATTAGAGGAAACATTAATAATTTTTTTTGAAATGTGAAAATGCATAAAAAATGAAACATTATGTCTTAGTGGTAAAATACTAAAAATAGTTGTGAAAAATTCGAGCATCAGGTTCATGAATCATTTCCCTTTTACTCATGAGATTCATCACTTTACCCAATGCGTTGAGCGCTGTATAATTTTGGGCTCACCCATCATATCATAACATTCATCTTGTTCTATATAATTTCGGGCGCACCCTTCACATCATAACATTATCATCATCAAGCATTCCACATAGAACATACCTCAAAAAATAAAAATAAATAAACCATGTAAAAGATTTTATTTAATGTCATAAGAACACATTAAAAAGCTTTGGGTTCCCAAAAGAAAGTAGGAATAACGTACTAGCTACAAGAACCATCAACCTTGTGTGAGAAGTAAAAGTTATATTTTTGAATGAATAGTTATTTTGGAAAACATTTTTTTTCAAATAAAATCTAGCGGTAAAAATTTACATCCTAGAAAAGGTATGATAATGATGAACATATTATTTTTAATGAGTAACCATACCAAAAATGGAGTGAAAGAGGGAGAACCCGAAGAAGGAAAGTTGGGTTTGAGAATTTCCCCTTACCTTGTATCTGAATGCTTTAATCACTTTAAAGTCCTGTATAACCACATTAGATTAACTAATAAAAAATTACATAACATTTTTCACATTAGTATGGCTTCATTAAGTTATTTTATGGGAATTTTTATTGGTTATTGTTTTTAAATCCATTGTTCGGGAATGTTATTCTTTATGGTTTTCTTGAACAATTCATTTACATTAATAAATGGATGTTTGTATAGAACATGAATAAACTTCCGAAATTTATATTTCAAGTTATTAAGGATATTCCAGGAGTTTAAACGATCTTGTGATGAATTATGTTATAAACCATGCAGATGAATCATTAGATACGAATTTAATAATGATCAGTTGGGTTAATTCGGGCGGTTTTTTGACCACTACAAAAAAATTTATTTAATCATTTATTAATATGTACTTAAGAAAGATACAAAAAATTGAATAGAATATAAAAAATGTAACATAATCTGGTTCATCCATAAAAATGGTTTCATGACCAGATCTGAAGGTGGTAAAGTAAAATGAAAACATGTCATTCTTGAAGGTGATAAATTAACACTTCACGAACAACGTTTTCATTTCTCAAAAAAAGAGGATAAGTGGATTGGATGATATAATATCCCATTAGTATCATAAAATTACATTATATGTATGATAATGGAGTTACCATACCATGTGGATGGTGATATGTGGAGATAGAATAAGAAAATAACTTCAAATTGAAAGAAAATTAAAGGAAAACATTGATGGAGAGAAATAGCATCTTGAATCATCCTCTTCAGATCCTCTTTAAGGAACCTAGGATTTGTCTTTTGATTAGACCAGAAGCACATGGACGTGGGGTAAGGGCTAGGGAAGATGTTTAGTCAGATTTTAGACATGGATTGAAGCAAAATAGGTGTGATTAAATGAGGGTGTAAAGGGTCGTATTTATAGTGTAGGGGAGAGGGGTTTTCTCAATATAATATTCATTAATTTATTATTTCTCCAAAAGACAAGGAACAATGAGTATTCTATGAAAACATAAAGTATATTTATCATATTAATCCGAATCATATGTGATTACATCAGAATAACATCACCCATGACTCTATAATTCATGAATTTATCTTCCTTTGTAAATTAATGATTTTCATTACTCATAAAAAATTCAAGTATTTCAGAAAAATCCCAAAACTTCACCCTATGTTTTTTTCGATTCGTAGAATAAAAAATTGAATTCCATTTTAAAAATTAATTTACTAAATATGGTTAATTTTATTTTTAATTGAAATCATAATTTACTTGAAAATACATTTTTTAAATTAAAACTGATTTTATAAGGCTTTAAAAAATTAAATAAAGTCATACAAATTTATCTTAAAACCCAAAAGACATAGAATTGTTAATTTATGAATTTTTTTTAGTAAAATTCATTTTCTTTTAAATTAATTAATTAATTGATTATTATTATTTATTTATGACTTACTAAGATACCAATATTTTTACAATGATCTAATTGTCATATATATGATGCCTAAATATTATTTAGTCATTCAAGAGTAAGGTTACTATTATTTTGGATGATTTAACATTCATAAGGGTCATACTAATATTCATATGGGTAGGTTACTATTCATAAGGGTAGGTTACTATTCACAAAAAACATGTTTGTCCTATAAAACTCCAAACATCTTACCGATTGAAACCGTGTATATTAGATTTTGAAAATTCAAAACATATAAGTGAAAAAATTATGATTAAAGGTCTTATAGTAGTGAATTTAAGAATCATGTGGCATTGTGTTTCCTAATGTGATTATACTTGAAGGAATAATTTTAATGAGTGAATTACAATGATGAAACTTTGGGTCGTTACCAGGGTTTCGTCCAAATAGAGATGTGCTATGCAGTACACTGAATTGAATAAGGGGCATTAGTCTCATAGTTTGTGGGAATTTTATCTATGAAGGGAGTATGGTTCACGGTTCTCCTTTTAGGTTCTTATTTCTCTAATATTATTATGATTTCTTATTTTTATGGTTTGCAGTTTGTTTATACCTACTGGAAACTGTTCACGGTTCCATACTTTTCTGAATTTTTAACATTGAAGTCTTCCATATGTAGACTCATATCTCCCCCAAAATCTGATTCTTTTCTCAACATCCCATGGGGTACTTTTAAAGAGTGAATAAGAGGCTATATATAGAGTAACACAACAAACTTTTTGGAAGCCCATGGAGGGATCATATGACCCATGGATGACTCTATCAACCGAGGTTCGCAGTGTTGCGATTCGCGACGACAGAAATCACCACCTCAATTCTACAAACGACACGGGTCACAGGGTGATGTCAGCCTTGTCTCATCTGTAAATTGCTCAGTTGGCAGGGATGGTATGTGGGGGTGTACCTCTCTATCATTTTTTCCAATTACGTGGTTCATGGTTGACCAACAATATTCCTCATTAATTCTGTGAAATTCATGGTTTGCATGGAAACATTTCGCGGGCCAGTGTTTTACAAGCCTCCCGCATACCACTCGGTTCATGATCATTTCCTTTTGAGAACCTTTCCCAGTAACTAGTACATAGACTATTTTAGGCACATTACCAAATTGGATTCCTTCAATCTTTTCACCCAATTTTCATCCCCATATTCATCCCTTTCCTTTATCAATTTAATGAGAGTATTTGCTTTCCCTTGATGGATTTTTTATGAACCCTAAAACACTTGTGGGAATTTATCTATAATTTAGACAATAAAGACTATTTTACATACATATTATATCTTATAATAATATTAATAAATTAAGGAAATTGAAACATAATAAATGAGTGAACTCAAATGATCATTAAGGTTAAAGGTGCACGATAACAATCAAAGATCATAAGTGAGCATAAAATGAGAATTGGTGTAAAATCAAGAAACATAATAAACATATACTAAATAAAGTATAAATCATAAATTATGGAATGAGGATTGTAATAAAATAGCATGTTAATTTAAATAGCGTGGAAACATTAGTCAACAAACATATTCCACGTGAGTATAAAAATATTCATGAGAATAACCATAAAACTATGACATCATTAAATTATGGTATAAATATTGGAAAAGGGAAATATTACATTCCTGAGGCACAACATCATTACCCATGAATATAAGAAACTAAAATTTTCTCATGAATACATGTCTCATGAGGTATCGATTTTTACCTAATGATTTTGAGAGTGATATAGAACTCGTCCAGTGATTTCACTATACTTATGAGTGCCACTTGAAAAACATTCACATATCACATCATAATGTCAAATGAATATAAAACGGGTTTCAAAAAACTATAAAACAAATTTAAATCAATTTTTATATCATAAATAAGCCATGTAAATAATATGGATTTTATGTACTTTTCTAGCGAAATCACATAAATAAATCATCCATAATTAAAAACAATTAAACCCTTGGAAAATAAATGGGTATCCAAATATATTCCGTAACATTATCGGTAAATACCAATCAATCGAAGTATAAATCTTAAGGTATTTAAATGGTATAAATAAAGGATAAATAGTTATGATAATAATTTATCCAATTAATTGATTTTTGGAATCTAGGTGAATACCATTGATTTATAGAAATGAAAAAATAGGGTATTATCAAAGTAAAGGTATTAGAATAAAAGGTACGGTAATTCACAGTGGATAGTTAGTCAAGACAAAGGAAGTGATGAATCATATATATTTTATAAAATAATATTAAATAACTATCCATATAAAGGATTTGGGTGAAACTTTTTGATTAATATCATTAATAAATGATAAAATATGTCAAAGTATAATGACTTAGATGAGAAAAACTTTTTACAAGTATTAGAAAAATAACTTGGAAATAAGAAACATACTTGATCTTTTGAAAGAATTTGTAAAGAAATATTTTGTAAAATTATAATAAAAATAATTTAGTTTGAAAACTATAAAAATGTAAAGTTAATGTTTCATATTAAAATAAAAATGTGATAGAAAATGTGTTCTCATGAAAGAAAAATTTAAAAAGAGCCTTTATAATTTTTTAGCAATTTCATAAAAGGAAGAAGTTACAGGTAATTTTAAAATTTTATTTTTAAAATAGGGAAGAGAAAACATTTAATTTTATATCCTTTAAAATATATATTTTTTATCAAAATAAATGTGTGGTGGATGATAAAACATTTTATTTTGAAATGATGGAAAACCTTTTTAAATATTTTGAAATAACCGTATTAGAAACCAACATCATAAGAATTATATTATATTTTAATTTTGAAAATAGGTAAATATATTTATAGGATCATATAAAATAATCCATACTAGAGTTCCCAAAACTAGGGGGGAAATTTGGTGGGAATGGAAATATGGACATTGAGGAAATGTTTTGGTGGAAAGAATGAGTGTTTTTGTTTCTAATGAAAAAAATTTATTTTAGATGTTATTTCATGATGGAATATTATATTTATCAAAATAAGTATATTACCTAGATAATAGTGTAAAATAATATATATAAATTCATTTTTGTTAAAAAAGGGATTATAATATATTAATCATGTTGAGAATTTATGACTTAATGAGAAAACAATTGACTTGAGAAAGCTGTTACGGTTTGAGTAACATTTAGGTAGAAACCCCTTGAAAGATATAGATATTTAAACTAAACTTATAATATCATGAATTAATGATATTACATGGTTTAATGAATCAAATATGTGTCATATACACCATATAAAAAAACATAGTTTCATAATACAAACATATATCAAAGAAAGGAATTTGAGATAAAAAACCCTTACGTCTTTTGTAATTTTTGTGTCAAAACCCAATTAGATAATGAAAATGGTAATTAACAATGAATATAATGAAATATAAGTGAATTTTGATAAATAATGTTAATGGGTTAGTATATATAATATTCCAAATAAAACAAGTCATATAATAATAAATATGTCTCAAGGAGTGAAAATTGAGAAAATAACCCCTTCACTTGTTTCCCTGCTAAGTTGAATACAATCTAAGATCCTATATAAAAAATAATAAACATATTAATCATGTATTTTAAGAAATTTTTCATATACATAACCTTTTATAAATTTCATTTATAATTGTTCTGTATATTTATACTTGTATGTTATTTTTTATTTCCAATATTGTGTGTGAGGAATCTTTATCATTTTGAACTAGTTTCCCAATAATGGTGTGGTTATTCATTAATCTAACATATTTAATCATTGATACATCAAAAAATGTACTGTAGACTATTATTTTTAATTATTTATAATGTTATAATTTCATTTCATACGTATTTTAGTTTTCTTTCATGATGATGATATAAGTGATGATCTTATTTGGAAAATTTACAATGAAATGATGGTGATTTCATAATAAATGAGTTAAAATTTCATATCACCATTATGAAATAATAAAAGTAATTATTTACTGATTAATATCTAATATCATCTTTCCAAGTTCATCTTTGATGGAAATGTGTATCATTGTCCATGTATATGGTTAAACCAACCCAATAAGAACATTCTACAATCTATGTGTAAGCATGGCTACATAAGAATTTTTTTTAATATAATTATAAAAAAGTATAAATAAATTATTTATATGTCATTAAGGTGATTATTTTTAATTTTTAATAGTTATAATAATAAGGTAAATGAAAAACAAGTTTTTATAGTAAATAAATCACTTTTCTTATTCGTATGTTCATTTTAGGCGGTTAGTTTTACAATGAACGTTTATTGAAAATATTACATATAGAATTAGAAATTTATATTTCCAAAATATATATCATGACATAAAAACATATATATTCACTAATACCATTCATATAACCATTATTTAAAGGTGGTGATCAAAAAGAAAATGTGTCATTCATAGGGGAGGAAGTCCTCACACACACATGAGAAATGTTTTAATTTTTTGATTAAATGGGAGGGGAAATAGAAAATAGTAAAACAATAACAATAATAAAATTTCAGTATATTATTTATAATTATGTCATTATTTATATATGTTTATAATGGTTTCGAGTTAGCCATATGGGAAGGATAGAAATAGGAATTAAAAGGATAAGTAATACTTATGTTGAGAATTTGTTTGACACCCCGACCCCAGAAGCCCAAAGCTAGTGAATTATTTTAATACATTGGCATGATTACACGAAATCAATTCCTGAAGGACTGATCTGTTTAAAAGTATGGGAAAATAGACTATATATATGAAATTTACATTACAATTTCTAACATAAAATACAACATAGATTATCCTTTGAGAATTCCATTATTCTTCTAGCTTAAACCAGCATATAAAACATAATTAACCACTTGGAATCTTGGGAAAATAAAACATAATAAAGTGGTGATCTTAGATTCTAAGTAAGGGTACATAACTTAGCAGAAACTATAAAATTTTTAGGCAATATGTGTAATAAAAAACAGCCTTTTTAAACATAATCATGTATATAATGTGGAAAAAATAAATCAAACCTTACCATATAAACATGAACATGGATATTATAATAGTTGAATAATCACATATAATAACTAATTTCAAAATGAGGGAATGCATAATGAAGGACATCATAACCACATAGTCAAGGCCCCATGCCAGGACTACAAATAAATATTTTGTCAAGGCGTTGTGCTAAGACACTAATTTGTCTCGTGCATCGAGGAGCTATAGCGGGCTCCACCCATCACATACTAAGTCTAATGCATTTTTCATATAAAATGTTGAAACATAATATAAAAATTCATATTAAAAATAGCATATGAAATGTTAATAATTTATCCATAAATAATGAATGAGATAAAAATAGAACATTCACAGTGAAACATATCGTAACTCATTCATACAATATTTATAATTTTATTCAAAATAAATCAACCTCAATCAATAATAATATCCAAAAGGATGTTGACATAATTGAAATTAATTAGTAAAACCCCTTGAGAGAAATATCCTTTTTTAATGAAATAATTTAAATGTCTCATAATTTGTAAAGGAAGTCATTTAAAAGAGATTTTTGAATCAAAGTGTCCCATAACACTTTGAAACTTTTTAAAATAATTAACATTTTAAAAAAATTATGTCCATATGAATAAATCCTTAAAATCATTTTGAAAACAGAGACATTAATGGAATAGATTTAGAAAAATAAATCTTTCAAACATTTAAAATGATGATCTAGTTAAATATTGTCTTCCATAAAACCTTAAAATATTCCTTTTGAAAATATTTTTATGAAACATGGGCATGGATGATATATATGTCTCAGTAAATACATACATATACACAATCTCAAATAATAAAGAGATTGAGAAATTAACCCTTACCTTGTACTTTCCTTCAGTCGAGGGAATGTTGAACCTCATGTATAATGACCATAGTATGTTATTAAATTATACCATAAACATAACCAGATTCATATTTATTATTTCACACATGATTAATTTAGGACTTTATGTTACTTACTTAATAATAATTTCCATATTAAAATAAAATTTTGGGTAATAATATCTTTCTTTATCATACGTGTTTTAAATTGTTATTCTTGATCCTACCACTTATATCACGTTTAAATTAATTCTATAATATTAAACGTTATTTACGTATCATATATACTCAGAATATAAATATGTAGAATATATAGATACATGAAATGGAAGACACCGTTTATGGAGACGGTAGGTCATACGTATGCATAAACGTTGTTTTAATTTTTATATCATACTGAAAAATGTAAGTGAATGAGATTTATAAAAATATATAAATATATATTTATAGTTTAATTATTATGTTTTATAGTACATAATTATTAATAATATATATTTTTAAAATCATCGTTGAATTGTGAATGTGAAAATTAATCTCATCATGCCGTGGAGATGGTAAGCTGTACGTACGCACGAGCGAAGATATCATTTTATTGATTGTGAAATAACATGTAATTGGATGATATATTATATATAAATAATAAATAATATTTATATTTATTATTTACATCATTTATACTCATTATTATACCAATCCAAATAATAAAGCGTAGAATAACAAACTATACCATGACATGGAGACAGTAAGCTGTATGTACGCACATATGGTGACTTTATTATTCATAGGATGGATAGAATAATGAATATGGATGTAAAATAATTATAATAACATCAAATTATGTAGAAAATATAGTTTTCATTATTTTGATATGGAAGCAACAATGAAATAAGAAGTGGAAGAGGAAAGAACTTTGAAAGAGGTGATGAAATAATTATCTCTTTTTTGAGTGCTTCCTTTTGTTTTAAACAAAAGGTCTCCTTGGGTTGGATTTCTGATCAAAGTAAGGCCTCTAAAATGAATTAATTTTAGTTGGGAGGATATTTGAGTAGGGGTTAGTTGATTTAAATGGCTTTGGAGGTGTGATTTTGAGAGAATTGGAAGAACACTTTTATAAGAGAGGTGAGGGTCACTTCAAGAAAAGTTTGAAATATTATTTTATTATAAAATAACTTTGGTTTTATAATGGCTAAAAATAGATTTATTTATAGGATAATGTGGGTATGGGTCGAAATGTGCTAAAATAATAGGTTTTATACAAGTTTATGTCACTTTATTAACCTTATCTTCTAGATTTAACACTTTATTAAATTGTTTAACTTTTACCATTTATTCTTGTATTTTTGTATTAAATGGTTAATAAAAATATATTAAATTCAAAGAGAATATTAAGTGTTTAATTAATGACATATCTATAATTATATAAGTTCTTTGTCTAAGCCTTATATTTTTAGGATTATTATATCATTTAATAATATAGTATTTGTTTTATAAACTCATTTATGTCAATTTTGACAGTATTTAGTATTTTGTTTTTGTTAAAGTCATAATAAAATTATTACTTATAAAACAATTCATTGAATCAACCATAACATGTCATGTTAACTTTTAAAATTCGTGTAAAGCATCAAAGGTCTCAATTTACATTTATTTTAATATTTATAACTTCAATTATTTTTACCTTTCATTAATAATGTAATTACTGTATCATCATTTTGTCATAAATAAATTTATTTATTTAGCATCCAAAAATTATAAATAAAATAACATTATGTAGGAAATATTTTTATCTTTCTAATAAATATTTATAATCTAAATTATCTTATGTATAACCCTAAATTAAAAATGTATTAGTCATTAAAATTTGAGTTTAACACTTTTAACTCTTCTTTAAATAAAATAATAATTAATTTCCTAATATAATCCAAGTGGATCAAAAAGTATCATATATTATTCTTAAGGATTATTTTGGTCTAAATAAACTTATCCAATAAAATTAGGATATGTGTTTGGGTAATTATAATATCATTTTTACCTTTAATTACCTTATTTACTTTTAACCATGGTAAATAAAATTCATAAGTTACTATTCAACAAAAACTAATTACATCATATTGAATCGCATTTTACTTACTTATGTTAACCATGTCTCTTGAATTTTTTAAATCCAATTCAAAAAAGAGGTAAAATTACGTTTTATGCAAATTTTCCAATGTTTCTAGAAGGTGGGTAAAAGACGTTAAAAAGTTAAATAAAATTTTATATGTCTAATCTTATTATAAAATGACTCCAATGAATTAAATTGTAAAAATATAGGTATTATTTATATATTTTTACTTCAAAAAAAATTTTATTTATAAATCATTATTTAAATAAAATGTCGATTTTAAATAATAACGCACTATTTTTCACTATTCATGAAAAATTTAAAGTTTTCAGAAGAATACAAAAAATGAATTGTAAGAAAATTTTTATTTTCTGATTCAAAAATAAATTATGATTAACCAAATTCAAAACATCTAAGTTACATTTATTAATTTAAAATTAATTCTCATTTTCAAAACCAAAAATCGGGTTTTTGAGAATTAAAAACTATCAAAAGATTGATTTGTGTTTATGTTTAATTTAAAAGTAAAAATACTTCCAATGACCAAAATTTTATTAGATGATAAAAATATAATCTAATTATACTTAAAAACCATTCGAATGTATAATTTAGCAATAAAAATTATTCTGGTTAAAAATTGGTTTTCAATTAAAATTTAGCATTTGTCACTATTCATCAAAATATTAATGTTATAAGAAAAATACCAAAACATTTTCCAAACTAAAAATTTATGTCCCAATTTTAAATAAGAAGTTTATTTTTTCAAATTTAATATATTAAAGTGTTAAATATTTTATTTAAATAGGTTCTCTTTTAAAAGGCGCTAAAATTGAATTTTTTAAAAAATACTTCATTTATCTGAATTTTATTTCTTATAATATGTCTAATAAACACATAATATGGATTCTAAAATTATATAAAGTTTATATAATTCAAAATGTAGTTAATACTATTCATAACTTCTTTTTGAACGTCTATTTTGGTAAGTCGTGGTGCGCTTGAACTTGGTGTTGCGTGTAGGGCAAGCTATTGAATTACATTAAAGAGGAAATGTACTATGAAATCTTGGGGTGTAGCATTCTACCCTCCTCAAATAAATTGCATCCTAGAAATTTAAAATTTTCTGCAAAAATAAATAGTTTAAAATAGAAAACACCTTTGTGGAAAACCCACATCGGAAATAGGGTTAATAAAATTTAGTCTTAATAAGAGGGAAAGGGAAATGAAAATGTCACCAAAAAATTAGGGATTCGAATAGAAGAGCATTTTGGGAAATTAAAGACACATAATTAGAGGAAAAACATAAATATTTATAAGGAGAGGTTGAGGTCATCAATCAAAAACAATTGAAAAATAAATGGAAATTTGAGGCCTTCAAAGCCAAAAAATTTAGGATGAGTTAAAAAATCATCTTTTCAATAAAACATAAGGTATTAAAATAACGAATATTTGGTTTTTATATCCTTTACTTAATGTTTAAGAATTGATTTTTTAATTGAAAAAGGAAAAAAATTAATACTTGACAATTAGAGTTCCATCGTTTAACTAATATCTACCACAACATAATCTTTCACTCCAAAAGATAATAGAACTCAAAAATATGCTATTTATCCTAATTGTATTTATAATTCATCTGTATGTACTTTTTAAAAAACTAAATTATACAATCCAGGACATATAGTAGGCTAGTGGAAGGTGATGCACCCTTATCGCCCTTCGGCTGCGGGTTCAAGTCTCACAGCCTTGTCGGAGACAGGTTGTCGCCCGACCTCTGGGTTATACTATTTATAACAATCCAAAAATAATATTATAAATTTTTTTAACCTTATACAATACTATCCAATGTCCAACCTAATCCATTCCAACCTTTATACTTATAAAAAATACTTCTGTCCAAAATCATAGTCCAAAATTTATAAGGAAGGTAAATATAACATAATGAAGATATCTTTTATCACATAACAACATGTGAATACCTTCACCATGTAATCTATTAAAACATGGTAACAACCTGAATTACCATAAAACCTTATTTTAATATTTATTTACTTTTTTAATCATTCTGTAAAACATAGAATACTGGATTACTTCTTATATTCAAAAATGTTGTAATATCCAACAATGATGAAAGAAACAAACCCTAAATTAGCTCCAAGTTAGAAAATAATATCCAATATACTTTATCCAACATAATTATCTCTTATTCCAAAATCATTACCTTACCCTCAGGACTATTTTAAGGTTTATAGTTCTTTCAACCATATATTTTCCAAAACGTTTAACCTACTATTATGTCACATTTCTTGGAACCACACAATCTCAAATAATTAATGAAATACAACTGTAGTGCACTCATTATATACTCTAAAATTATTATAACTTGTACATCATTAATACAATATTCAAATGAAACAATTATTTAATAACAACATAAGAACACTAGTCATTCTTCTTCATCTGCGATAGTATCATAACATGATTATTATCCAATTGCATCATTTGGGGTATACTATAATGATTTGGACATTGATTCACACAGTGTCCCAAATCCTTGCAGATGAAGCTTTGTACATTTGAAACAATTTTATTACCATCTATATCTTGAATGGTGTGTCCTTTTTCTCCACAATTATAACATACTTCCATTCCCTTCAATCATTTACCATGGGGATTCTTTCCATTGTTTTCACATGTGAAAAAATCCTTATTTCCCTTCTTCTATTTATCCATCTTTCTCTCTACCATCCTCTTCTTTTCATACTTCCTTTCAAATCCCTAGGACTCAAGTAATTATTTACATGTCATATTAATATATGATACGATTTCTTCATATGATTCAGATACATGGGAGACAATTTCCTTTTAAATGTTGTCTTAATACAATAAAAGATATGATCCTTCAAACTATTTGGGACAAGCGTATTACTAGAGTCCTCATTCCTTCTATTTTGCACCATTTTTAAATGATGAAATAAACTAGGTTAGATCATATCATAATGTATAATCCAAAAACTAAAACAATATCTACATTTATTAATGATTTTTACACATATAGTCTCATAATCATAAAAATGGTTTCTTTGCAGACATATTTACTCATAAATTATTCATAATGGTTTTTAAATAAAACGTGAATTATCCTAAGCATATCCCCCCAGATTTTTAATAAAAAGAGTGCAGAAAGGTCCGTTTTCGTGTACCAGGATACCCCAGGTCAAGCCAAAAACTCTTTTTCATTGTTTTCACTCCTAGGTACATCTGTTCCAGAGGCACATATACCCATTTTTATATAAACAAGGAAGAAGTTTCATAGAAAACACACATAATATTTAAGATACAAAAATTTTTGGATGTCATTCTATATGAATCCTCAAAGTATATCTTTGGGGAACGTTATCAAATTAGTGTTTATCTAAATCTAGTTTCCATGGTTTGTACAAAAAATCCTTTGATAACAACTGTAACACCCTGACCCTAGAAGCCCAGAGCCAGTGCATTATTTTAATACATTGACAAGATTACAAGAAATCAGGTCCTGAAGGACCGATCAGTTTAGAATTATTGGAAAATAGAGTACTTACAAGAAAGTTACATTACAATTTGTAACATATAATACTATATAAATAATCCATTGATAATTCCATTATTCTTCTACCTTTGACAAATGTATAAAACATAATACCCTTCTTCACGTCCTGGGAAAATAAAACATAATAAAGGGATGAGCTCAGATGCTTAGTAAGGGTAAATAATTTTACGAAAGCTATAAAATTTTAAGGAAATATGTGCAATAAAAACAACAGAATTTTTAAACATAATAAGGAATATAATTTGGAAAAAATAAATCAAACATTACAATATATAAAAGCTCATGAATATTCTACTTGTCGAATAATCACGGGTAATAAATAATTTCATAATGAGGAAATTCATGACGCAATACATCAAAACCACATAGTCAAGGCCTCGTGCCAAGACTAAAAATAAATATTTTTTCAAGGACTTGTTCCAAGACATTAATTTGTCTCATGAGACATACTGATGCATTAAGGAGCTATAGAGGGCTCCACCCATCACTTACTAAGTCCAATTCATTCCTCATATGAAAATGTTGAAACACAACATAAACATTCGTATTAAAACTAGCATACAAAATTTCAATACTTTATCCATAATTCATTAATGGTATAAAAATAGAAAATTAACAATCAAACATATCATAACTATATAAATAAAATATTGAATATTTTAATCAAAATAAATCATCCTCAATCTTGAATAAAATCCAAAAATGATGTTGACATAGTTGGAAATAATTAGTAAAACCCTTTGAGAGAAATATCCATTTCTTCATGAAAGTATTTAAAAGTATCATAACTTATAAAGGAAGTCATTTAAAATAGATTTTGGAATCAAAGTGTCCCATACCACCTTGAAACATTTTAAAGGAATTAATATTTTAAAACAACTATGTCCATATGAATAAATCCTTAAAATTATTTCGAAAACATGGATATTAATGAAATAGATTTAGAAAAATAAATCTTTAAAACATTTAAAATTATGATCTAGTTAAATATTTCCTTCCATAAAGACATAAAAGATTAATTTTGAAAATACTTTTATGAAACATGGATATGTATGATAAATATTTCCTACTAAATACATACATATACACAATCTCATATAAAAATGAGATTGAGGAATTAACCCTTACATTGTATATTACTTTGGTCGAGGGTATGTTTAACCTCCTATATAATGACCATAGTATGTTATTAAATTATACCAAAACCATATTCATATTTATTATTTCATACTTGATTTATTTATGAACTTATACTACTTATTTAATATTAATTTCCATGTTAAAATAACATTTCGGGTAATAATCGATTTCTTTATCGTATGTGTTTTGACTTGTTATTCTTGATCATATCACTTATATCAAGATTTAACTTCTTCAAAAATATAGATATTTATTTATTTATTATATATATTCATAATATAAATATGTACAATAGATAGATATGTGAAATGGAAAACACCATTTATGGAGATGGTAGGCCGTACGTACGCATAAACGTTGTTTTCATTTTTATATTGTATTGGACAGAAGTAAGTTAATGATATATATATATATATATCCAGAATAATTATTATTTCATATATTATATACTTATCAATAATATATATTTTTATAATCATCATTGAATGGTGAACATGTAAATGAATCTCATCGCATTGTGGAGATGGTAAGTCATATGTACGCACGAGTGACGATATCATTCTATTGATGGTGAAATTGTATGTAATTGGATGATATATTATATATACAGAATAATTAAAATTTTATATTTATTATTTACATCAATTATACTCATTATTATACCCATCCAAATAATAAATCGTTGAAGAACAAACTACCCCACGATGTGGAGATGGTAAGCCGTACATACACAAATATGGTGACTTTGTTATTCCCAGGATGAATAGAATAATAAATATGGTTTTAACATATTTATAATAACATCATAGTATGTATAAGGTACTACAATAAGTATTTTGATATTGAAACAACAAATAAAGAGGATTAGGAAGAAGAAAAGAACATTGAAAGAGGTGATGAAATAATTACCTCTTCTTTGGGTGGTTCCTTTTTTTAAAAAAAGGGATCCTTAGGTTGTATTTATGATCAAATTAAGGACTGTAGCGTGAATTTTGGTTAGTTGGGAGGATATTTGTGTAGGTTTTTCGGAGACAAATGGATTTGGAGGTGTGATTTTGAGAGATGGGGAAGTACCCTTCTATATGAGAGGTGAGGGTCACTTTAGAAAAAACATGAAATATTGTTTTATTATAAATTAATTTTCGTTTTATAATGGATCCAATTGGATTTATTTTGAGGATAAGGTGGGTATGGGTCGAAATCCTCTCAACCAATAGGTTTTACACAAGTTTAGGTCACTATATTAACCTTATCTTTTAGATTTATACCTTAGTTAACTTGTTTAACTTTTACTATATCTTCTTGTATTTTTGTATTACATGGTAAATAAACATGCTATAAAATGCCAATAGAACCTCAAGTGGTTTATTAATGAAATATCTATCATTATATAAGTCCTTTATCCTAACCTTATATTTTTAGTATTATTATATAATTTAATAATATATTATTTGTTTTGGAAACTATTTTATGTCAATTTTGACACCATTTAGTATTTGGTTTTTTAAAAGTCATAAAAACATGATTAATTCACAGACAATTTATTGAACCAAACCTAAAATTTCATATTAAACTATAAAATTCGTTTAATGCATCCAAAGTGTAAATTTATATATATTTTAATATTTATAACACCAATTATTTTATCCTTTCATTAATTAGGTAATTACTGTATCATTATTTTTTCATAAATAAATATCATTATTTAGTGTATAAAAATTATAAATAAAATAACATGATGTGTGAAATCTTTTTATATTTCTAATTAATGTTTATAATCTAAATTATCTTATGTATAACCATATATTTAAATTTTTTAGTTATTAAAATTTGAATTTAACACTTTTAACTCTTCTTTAAATAAAATAATAATAAATATACTAATCTAATCTAAGTGGGTAAAAAATGATAATATTTTATTCTTATGGTTTATTTCGGTATAAATACACTTATCCAATAGAATTAACACATGTGTTAGGGTAATTATAATAATATTTTTGCCTTTAATTTCACTATTTACTTTTAACCGTGGTAACTAAAACTCAAAAGTTACTATTCAACAAAAATTATTTTCATCATATTGAACCAAATTTTACTTACCTATGTCAACTGTTTCTCTTGGAGTTTTGAAATTAAAATCGCAGAAGTGCTAAAATTACATTTTATCAAAATTTTCAAATATTCCTCGAAGGTGGGAAAATGACATTAAAAAGTTCAATAAATTTTATATATCTAATATTATTTTAAAAAGAATCTAATTAATTAAATTGGAATAATATATGTATTATTTATCTATTTTGACTTTAAAATAAATTTCAATTAAAAATAATTATTTAAATAAAAATTCAGTTTTAAACAATTACGTAGTGTTTTTCACTATTCATCAAAAATTGAAAGTTTTCAATAAAATATCAAAAATCTATCCTAATATAATTTTGATATTCCAAATTAAAAAATAAAGTCAATTTTACGAAATTAATAACATTGAAGTTACATTAATTAATTTAAAATCAATTCCTGTTGTCAAAACCCAAAAGCGGGTTTTTGAGAAGTAAAAACTATCAAAAGATTTATATGTGTTTATGTCCAATTTAATTGTAAAATTACATCCAATTACCAAAATTGTATTAAATGTTAAAAATATAATCTAATTATAATTTAAAACCATTCAAATGTATAATTTAATACTACAAATTATTTTTCTTAAAAAAGTTGTTTTTCAATTAAAATTTAGTATTTTTAACTATTCATCAAAATATTAAGGTTTTTATAAAAACACTAAAAATTTATTCAAACTAAAATTTTATGTCCCACTTCAAAAGAAGAATTTTATTTTGTCAATTTGAATATATAAAAGTGTCAAATATTGGATTTAAAAAGGGTTCTCTATTAAAAGGTGGTAAAATTGCATTTTTTTTAAAAATACTTCTTTTATCTGAAAAAATAAATCTATTCTTATATTAAGTTCAATAAAAACATAATATGGATTCTAAAATTATATGAATTATATAAAATTCAAAATTTATTTAATACTATTCATAACCTCTTTTTGAACGGCTAGTTTTGTAAGTCGTGGTGCGCTCAAACTCGGTGTTGCGTGTAGCACAAGCTATTGAATAATTTTAAAGAGTTAACGTACTGTGAAATCTTGGGGTGTTACAATTTGGATCTTATCTTGAAGTATCCTTTGAAAATTTAGGACCTGACTAATATTTTAGTGGATAGAGGATACAAAATTTGTACAGGGTATCTAAAATAAGTATATTGGATATCAATTCAATTTAATTTGGAATTATGGGTGCGACTTGGAAAGGATGAATGTAAACTCATTTTTAGGTGAAAAGAGGGAAAAATATTTGGAAATGAATCTTAGGTAAGTTGAAATAATTGAATTTTATGAGAGTTAAGTGAGTTAGGTAGGGAAATTCTAGTGATACAAGGATGTGTGAATTTAAAATCTAACGAATTTATTCTATAAGGTATAACTATAAAATTAATTTAGTAAAATTAAATAGACATTTTAATAACCATATATATTATCACATATTAATCATTATTAAAATTTACCAATGGTAATTAGTTTATCCCTAAAAATATAATATAACCATTATTGAAAAATTATGACATGATGGAGCTAAATTTTGACCAAATTTATTGTAATTAAATTTATAAATATGATAACATTTACTTTTAAATAAATGAAAATAATGTATTAAAAACCATTTTTGTTGAAAAATTCATTTTAGTCATTCAGTTCTCTTAATATTTTTTAACATTAATTTCCAATTAAGTGGGTGATACTTTCTTTTTATTTATGTTTCAACATCATATTTGAGTCATTATTTTAAAATATATTAATTATTTTAATATCATAACATTTAGAGAAGTATTATTCCATGAAAAATAACTATTTTACCCTGGAAACTAATATTTATCTTAGTCACTTAATTTTATGCATAAAAATGAAATTTATCCCATTACATAATTTTAAAATTTTCATAGGGAACATTTAAATAATTTTAAATGATTTAATTTCTAAACGAGATAAAAATCAATTTTAATATAAGCATATAAATTTTTTTAAGAAACATTTATCTTATAATAATAAAATAAATTTATTAGTTGCATAGTAATAACAATCAGATGGATATTAACTTATTTAATTATATATATTATCAATAATTTACATTTTAACCCTTATTTAACCATAATATAATAAACTTCCATTCCCAAGAAAAAGGTAAAATTTTTAAGAAAATATATTTTTCTCTTAACATGGTTTTATTTATTATTTAGCTATACTAATTGAATTTTATCAATGCATTAGTATAAAATATAAAACATATTTTTTTATTTCAATATAAATTTCATAATTTAGTTACCTTTATATTTTTACACCAATTTAATAGCTACGTATCACCAACTATATAATTGTTTTGTTTCTTTTTGGTTCAATGTTGCATGTTAAATAAGATATTGAACACAATTTTTATATAACGAAAACTCATAGTTAAATATCAGATCATTACATTCTACCCCATTAAATAAACGTCATCGTCAAAAGTTTAAATATTCTTAAGTAATGGAATATTTAATTATGTAAATATGATTAAAATGACTTCATATATGAATTTTTAGTGTGGTTTCATCATCACAATCCTTAGTTTGACTAGTGAACCCTTATTTCCCATAATATTAAGAATATAACCAGTGTTGAGTTATTATATAACTTTTTGTTCTAAATACCCCAATATAATATGGTTAATTTATCATTGGTAGTTTATAATATTCCTTGTATCAATATGAAATCATGATTTGATTATTTAGATGTGATTTTTTAATATTGTAAATTATCATTGTTAGGAGAGTAAATACATGCTTAATATCACATATAATTTGAATAAAATAAGGATAATAGGATTTGTAGCAAGTAAATTGCAATAAAATATATCAAATATGATTTATATAATTTTGTTAAAATAATCTCACGACTATAATTTTTTATTATAAAATAATCATCTATTCATCAATGTGGTGATTTGATGTTATTAGAAAACATACTAGGTAAAATGGAGTGATTTGAACAAGACACAATTACAAGACATCTAGTTAATATCAGTAAGATCAGTTTCTTTCACTATAAATCAATTTTTGAACTTACTTTGGAAGTTGTGGTTGTATTGGGTTTCCATTATTCCCTTAGTATTATAAATTTTTGATTCAGATCATCATGATTTTCTCTTGGGGTAGGGAAAAGATTTGGTGAGTTCCCATGATTCCCACATTAATGACATCGAACAATTAGTGGTACCTCTTGACGAACACTATTTCCTTTCATTGTTTCCACTGATCTCTTCAATTTTTCATAACAATTATTTTATATATGACCTTATTTTCCACACATAAAACACCTAATTTTTCCTTTAATACATTCACCTTATAAGTTTTTTACTATATGTTAGTATTGAAGGAAATTGAATCTTTTTTCATTCATTATCATCATGACTAAAAACTCCATAATGCTTGATCCTTCTCTTATTTTTCTATGTTTATGAACTCAACTAAATCCACATTTTTAATCAATGATCTTTATATCTTGTTTGGGATAATAATAATATTCCTTAGTACACCTCTAATATTTTTAGGTTTCATGTTGGGGAAATCTCTAAATTTTTTATGAAATCCATTATGAACTTAGTTCTTTGGGGATGTAACCATTACTAAAACTAGAATGAGTTAAAATGAGTGATGAAAATCATAATAAAAATACTTTAAGATAATTTCATAACAAATTAAACTTAAAAATATAATAATATTGGAAATTATTACATTATCTTTCAGTTTAACCTAAATAAATCCCGGTTCAATGTAGCTTTATTTATGTTGGGTTCTATCATTTTACATAACAAAATTACTTTACATTGTAAATAATTCACAGTGGTTTGTAAATAGAATGTGATTAAAAAAATAATATCCCGCAGGATTGTCTATATTGACGTGTAGTCCTAGGACCACTCATCATGCACTAAATTAAAGATCGATTCAATGCTCAAAAAACATTTTTTGGGGGAGATTACACCTATGTGATATTTCCCACAATTGTATATTCTTTCAAATATCCATAAAAGGATTTAATTGATAGCATAACCATACAATATCTACTTTACTAAAACTTTGAAAAGTTATCTTGTACCAAGACTTGTCACTTAGACGTATCACTAGTGTTTTTATTGAAGTTATCTTATCCCAATACCAAAAATAACCACATCTATTCCTCAAAAGAATCTAAACCTAAATCTAATACCAACTATAAGAACCCATGAAAAAATCACCTTTATTTTATAATATTTATATAAGGTGAGCATTGCATATGAAGCCAAAGACTCCTTTGATATAGCATGAAAATGATCTGAAGTCATGTTTTGGGAAATGGTAGTAAAACAGAGCATTGTAAGTTTTATTATTGTTCTGTCTATGGTAGGGAATTGTAAGTTTGTTATTATTTATCTTCTCATAATTCTTTGTAAGAAAGATTTTGTATGTAATCTCTTAGAAATTTCTACACTTCAATTTCTGGCAAAAAATTCTTCCACTCACTTCACATGTACGTGTATGTCTCTATGTGTCTCTCTTTTTCTATATGTATCTCAACAAGAGAGAGACTGCTACTTCATTTAACAACAGTATGAAAGATGAATCATCACATAATTTCATTCTCATAATAGATCGCTAACACAAAATTTGATGCATCCCTACAATATTTTTAAGAACAATCATTAAAATAACTCTCAACATTAAATTCGATAATATAGCCTCTATAAATATATAATTAATAGTAAAAGGGAAATAGTAATTGTGCCTTTTTTTAATGGTGATAAAAATTTATTGGTGACATGAGCTAGAAATGAATTAAGCCAATAGTGATTCATCATGATATTAGGTTATTCTAAAACTTTTCAAAATGTCTCATCCTGATGATAGGTAAAGTATGAAGGTTGATCAGGTCTATCGCTAGGTATTTTTGATACTTTTAAAAATTATCATCCTGATGGTGACCAATCCCCGATGTTATGTTTTTTTTAAATACTTATCCTAATTTTTTATAATTATGGTGATCTGTAATTTGTGGTGACTCATCTTCAATGTTTAGTGATGTCTGGAAATGAGTGATTCCAACACTTTTTCTAAATTCCATTGTGATGGTGGGTATGACCGTGAAGAAACTCATATTCAATGATGAGTAGAGTTTGTTAGTTGGTCTTTATTTTCCATATAATTTTTCCCCCAATCATCCTTATACTATAAAATTCTATCAAAAACCATAAAACTGATTAATAATATAATATACATGGTGTTGTGATAGTTAAAATAAGGGTTCAAAAAATCTCCTTTTTTTAATGATCACAAATCATGGTATTTTATAATCCATGTATAGAGTAAACTAAGGATTCAATATAGATATGATTATCACTTTAAAAATCTATAATGAGAGTGTAATCATAAAGGTATCAAAAATATTAAATATCAAGTAGATGGTATCAAAGGATGAAATTGACATACATTAAGTATCAAGGATAGTTAAATAAGAAGCAATATTAGAGAAAATTAAAAATATAGAATCAAATTAAATATGGTATAAAATAAAAATTAATGTAAAAGAATAAATAAATGTCATATATTCAATTCCACCATTTTGGATAAACAAAAAGAGATAATAAAATATGAAATGGATGGAAATATAGTATGGATAATAAGATAATTTACCTTGAAATCAATTGAAGTACTACAATAATGACAAAACAAAAAGTAATATAAAATATCACCATCAAAAACTAAAAGTCTAATGTTAATGTTTTTTAGTATGGGTAGGAGGAAAAAGTGGTGATTTTTCCTTTCCCTTATTAGAAGAATATGGTTCAACATCAGAACCTAAGTTAAATATAGGGATGGCTATAGGAATAGTAGGTAGATAAAGAATCTCTATAATAATGATAGGCATGATATGTTTTATTACATCCCTACGATTTATACTGAAGGGATGAAAATAAGAAAGTAAGTGTGAATTTGGATCTCTGGTTACACCTAACATGAAGAACTCAAGATCAGAAGCTGGTGGGGTGAGATGAGCAGTATCTAAAATGGAATATTGATCCACCACTACAATTCCAAAAATATAATTAAAATGTTTCATAAAATTTATTAAATCCATAATATTATTTCCACAACTTTATAGAGAAAAATAATTATTTTTCTCCTCCCTAAATAGCTTTAGAAATGGGTTTATCCCATTAAATGATTAGCTTGTTATTTAAAGGCTTGAGTGGATAGAGGTATTTTGAGATTCTCATCAAAGAAAATGAAATGAGAGTTGATTTCATGCTTAGTATAAATCCATAAAAGATAATACTTTATTG
Organism: Viscum album; assembly: GCA_963277665.1. Taxonomy (NCBI): domain Eukaryota; kingdom Viridiplantae; phylum Streptophyta; class Magnoliopsida; order Santalales; family Viscaceae; genus Viscum; species Viscum album. The sequence continues at coordinate 835,226,144 of OY728159.1, read as the reverse complement.
CGTTTATAACTATATCTTAGTTATATTTTATATATTTCATATATTATCTAACAATCATATAAACAAGATCACTATTATGCAGTATTTGGATCATATATTCATGAGGTAGGATTGGTACATCACTTGAAGAAGCACGAAGCTCTTCTTTAATCACTGACTAGATCAACTTAAGATAAATTGAAGGAGGAGGAGTAGTGTAAGTTGAAGATATAGAAGAAATATTCTCCCCCAAATCTACAAAAGTACCTATATAATTTGAAAAAGGAAGATCTCATTCTTATACTATTTACCCGAATGTCTCCATCTCATTTTATAGCTTCATATTTTCCATATCCACTTCATCAATGTGAAGCATCATTTTTTTCTAGAGGCATTAGATAACAAGCCTTAATAAATGTCTTGAATACTTATCACTAATCATGGTAACCAAGGGTGGTTTATCATTCAACAAAAAACCAATATCTATGAGAATCCTCTTTCTGAATTATTATAAGTCACCTCGGGTGACAACATCTATTAGCACTGGTGGAATCACAGGGGTAGGTAAGGTTGAACCAAATCACCAAATAGTAGGTTCTATTCCACGATCAGATCTGGTTTGTACATCAGAAGAAAATATATGTAGTTCCCCTTAAACATCAATATAATCTACCATTAATCACTTATGATATGTTTATTCATGAATAGAAAGTACACCATGATTTTATGGACCGCCATTCTCATCTGAATCAGAGTATTGCAGGCCTAATATAACATAACCTAGAAAATTTTCCATTTACACAAGAATTGGGTCTATGAAACTAAAAGAAGATAGAAAATGATATTTAACAATAAAATCATCCAATGAAGGTTCAACACTAAAATGTACAAACCATAAATTATCATTATATCAATGTACATCAGTTGTTTTCTCAACAAGAACAAGATAAAAAAATAGTAAGCTCAACCTCCATCTATTCATCAACTGACTATTCAGAAATTGTATTCTTACTAACCTTCTGTACATCAATTTAAGGCATAATATGGTCTGTATGAACTGAAAGATCCAATGAGTGACTATTCAGAATTTGGGATTCCTCCTCCTCAACAAATGCTCCCTTCTCTTCTCTAGCTGTTGTATCAACATCTTCAACTGAGATATATCTATATTTAGATTGAGAAACAAATGACAAGAATAGAGAATAGGTAAGTTCCTAAGGTATCTAAACATCCTCAGTACCAACATGACTATTAGGACCATCATGGTAAGAACTTCCTTCACTTCCATCTCTATCTCAATTTCCTTTACCTCATCTTTGTCATCTCTATTTTATTTACAATCTTCTCCATCTTATTTTTATTTATCATCAACATTATCACCATTTCTTTAGAACATTTTTATGTTCTCTTAAAATTTTCTTCACCATAAAATCATGTCTCATCTTCCTAAAATAATTATTTTAAGGTAGTCTCACAGAGAGAGAGATATATAGGTGGGGTAAGAGCACCATTTGGAATAATAGGAGAATTTTGGGGCAGGTCTTGGTCACTATATCCATCTACTTAAAATTCTTGATCCTTGTTACCAAAGGCATCATCTTCCTTCTCTACTTCTTCATCTGAATATTCAACTCCCTCATATGGAACCAAGAAAGGATCCATAAGATTTATTCAATCCGGAAGGGTGATCAATCTGGTTGAAACAATCATACAATTTTTCATCATCATCAATCCATTTCTCCTTCCAAGGATTCTAGCTAATTTTAATTTTCATTAAAATGAGCCATGTAACACAAAAAACTCCATATTTAACTACAGTTTTATATCCTTCATTAATGAATCCCTTGTCCTCAATCTTGGCCAAAATAAAAATGGGATATATTAGATAATTTGATCTGGAAGATTTATTTGACATCTCCATCGTGTGAGTCATTAGGTATATACACAGATTGATCTTTTCTACTATATTCAAAATATGTAGTAGGTAGAAATTTTGACACCTCATTGTAAAAAATTAACCTTTCATTAGGAATAACTTACATTGTATAAACATGAATAGCAGTTGAAATTCACCATCAATATCATTAGCCACTCGTCTTTTTGCAATCCCACCTCTAGTTCACTCTACCAAGGAATCCACAAAAACAATGTTACCACTACTACTTGGAACAGTTCCTTGATAGTTATTATAAACTCTTTTATGGGGTAATTTTATACATAGATACCATTTTCTTAGAGAGAATACAACTTTACATCCATTTATTCTTTTTCTTACCTGGTCTTCATCTTCCTCGAAACTGAACATGAAAAAATATTAGAATGATATTGTAGCCTAGAATAGAAGGTAATATAATTTGAAGAAAACCATTCTACCCATCCCTATTATAGTAGAACTATGATCACCAAATACTTTCTCAACATTAACCATTCATCGTGAACTTCTTTTTATGGTACAACTATCACTTAGAAATATCTCAATTCATTGGATCTACATCATCTGGATGAATCAATTATCATTTATTCTTATTTGAAGGATGAAAATTATTCATATAATATTTAGAATCTATCTTCATTATAACCATGGAAATAATAGTTGAATATTTCTACAAAAGTGAGGGAAGGCCGAAGGTTGGGAGATAAAGGGTCATGAGAATGCTTAAGATTAAGGAGTGAAATAGTAAGAATTAAAATTAGACAAATGACTAATTCATATAATATATGAATTTATGGATTTGTAAAATAAAAATTAAATTTTAATTGAAATAAATAAATAATCCATTAAATTCAATTAAATGAGAAGGTTAAACACCTTATGTGAGATATTGAAAAAGGAAGAATAATTTCAATGTTAAGTAAAATTCAATGATGGGTTCGAAAAAATTAGACTTGAAAAAAATTAAACATTTTTAATTTATTTTTGACTTAATTAATTATATTATAATTCAATGTCTTTGAAAAAATATCTTCAAGCTGATGTTTAGTTATAATGTATTCAAGAGTTATATTTCCATTTTGAAAATGATCTATCAAAAAGTGATGTATCACATTGATGTGTTTTGTTAAGGAGTGAGATAATGGGTTCTTATAAAACATTATATCACTTGTATTTCAAGTATTTATAAGGAAATGTATAAACTAATATCCATAGTATACCAATTTTGGTATCATCCAAAAGTTTTGTGCATAGTATCTATCTATAACTATCTATTAAGCTTACGCAGTAGAAAATGAAACAAAATTTTATTTATTACTACACCAAGATACTATAGACTTACCCAAAAATGACATGTTCTAGAGGTTACTTTTCTATGTAACTTCCAACAACCAAAATCAGAATATGAAGAACTAACTATGACAAATTATTTATTCTATGGTAGAAAACACTTAAATTTGTTGTATACTTTAGGTATTTGAAAATCCATTTTACATAAAGTAAGTGTGAATATTTTAGGGTTTCTTGAAAACGATCTCACATAAACACACTAAACATAATGCTATGTCATCTAGTAATTTAGTAGAGAATAATTCAAACCATATATTTGTAATTGGTTTGATCCACCAATTTCCTAGATTCATTAAGATCCAATTTTCTGGTGGTACTCATATGAGTGTAACTACTATTAGTGCTATCCAGAAAAAAAAACTGAAAGACCTATAATATATTTACATTGATTTAAAATAATTCCTTCTTTTTGTTGAAAATCTAAAAAGCAAGAAACAATTGTATTTCAACCGTTAAACTCATTTCAAATTCATTTAGAATTATTTTTGAAAAATTAGTACATAAATATTTTTTCGAATATCCGCATATAATTATTGTCTATATTGATTTAAACAATTAAAAAATCTTGTTAAATTCATTTTATAAATATTGTTGGATCAGCTATGCATTTGGAAGATTATTTTGAAATAAGAAAAGAGTTAATCCTATCATACCAAGATCTAGGAGATTTTTTAAAACATATAAAACTTTTTTTAACTTGAAAACAGAAGTTGGGAAATGCAGATTTTGAAATCCACGGGGTTTAAAAAAACATCCTAAAATATATATCCATTCAAAAATTCAATTTTTACATACATTTTATATAGTTTAAAATATATGTGTACTTCATAGGAAAGAATTCTAATGGATTCAGGTTTAGATATAGGAGAAAAGGTCTCCTCATAATCTATACCCTATTATTAACTATACCATTGTCCATCTAGTCTATCCTTATTCCTTAATATTATTCCATAATCATCAAACTTATTTCTAAACACCCACTTATTGCTTATTGTAATGGACCGGGTTCTTGGAGGTCCATTACTTTGTAAAAATCTGATGTTGGGTGTTATGGGTAGTCTGGGAAAGTTATCAAGGCTTCTCTGTGAAGTTTTGACCCATAACGGTAGGCCTACCGGTAGCCTTAGCCTACCAGTAGCAAGTCTACCAGTAGCTCGGCCTACCAGTAGCTCAGTCTACCAGTAGACGCAGCTTACCGGTAGCTTGGCCTACCGATAGCTGTAGCCTACCGGTAACTCGGCCTACCGGTAGCTCGGCCACCGGTAGCTCGGCTACCAGTAGCTGTCGGCCTACCGGTAGCTCGGCTACTGGTGGCGTACAGCCACCGCTAGCTCTTGGCTACCGGTGGCTCTTGCCTACCACCACAGGTTTTCCAGTAGCGCCTCCTTTTTGCGCAAATTGGGTTTTAAACCTTATTTTGACCTCTTTAAGCTTGTTTTAAAGCTAGTAACGCCCCTAAATGGAGTTTAATTAAGCGTTTTATGAGATGTGTGTGTCGGTTTAAACCGCCCCTATACCGAGGACCCTTTAATGACGCGTGGGGCCGTGTGGTCAACCCACGACCCCGCTCCTTACGCGGTTTCACGTTCTTATCTCAACCGTCCCCGTCCTTATAAATCAAAGGTTTCTCCCTGGGTTTCTTTTTCTTGATCACCCTCCCATCATTTCGTATGCTCGTGCTTTAGTTTCCAAGGACCCACCCCTGCAAATCGCACATCCCCTGTTACTCGCGCGTGAAGAGAAGCTTCGATCGTCGATCAATTAGGTAGGGTTTCACCTTCTTCTCTCCTTTATCTTCATCTTGCGAGGTGGGTATGCCATTGCTTCTGTATAATTGGATGAAACGAACCTTAATGAAGATAATAAATGGATTATAAGAATGAATGGGAAGGGTGTGACCGCTTCTCTGTTTTTGTCTTTCATGATTAATGATTTCTATTTTGTGCGGGCTTACGCCTACTGAAAATCGTGGCCGCTGGTGGTCTTTCTCTATGCAATAATAAACCCTTACTTCTTGTGTTGTTCGTGTAAAGGAAATTGGATAATTAAGTATATTCGGTTAATAAATTTAATGCACTAAGATCCATCCTTTCCTGTGATAACCCCGGTTTAACCCCAGGGGAATTGAAAACATGGAGTGTGTTAAATATTTTAAATCTGAAAAATACCTGCTTGGGCCGGCTTTTTGTTGGTGGTATTGGTTGTTCTTCCTTCATGGGCCAATTTCGGGTTACCCTATGGTTTTCCTGGATGGGGGCTTGGTTTCTAGGGTGATTTGGGTGGGGATGGGATCCACTGTTGTTATACTTTGGCCGGTTGGGGATCTGAGCCTGTGTGGTTACTCTTTTTATATCACGAATTTGGGTGGAATCCCTTGTTGATGAGAAACCATTGGCTCCCAGATTTAGGGGGACATGGGGATGTATCTTGGGGTTTTCTTGGGTCCCTGTACATTGAGGGATCTCTCTTATCTTCTTTTGTGGTTGTGAATTTACAAGAGAACTGGGTGTGAATTAAGTTGACATTTGACTGTACTCTTTCCTTATCTTGTGCTTATGCTTGCTAGTTTCCCGAGTAGGTGTAGAAACTTATTTAAACATTATTACTGAACATGTAGACAAGGATGGGACAAATGGGTTTTGGTTTGGTGTGAGTTGTGACTTCGACATGGTACTGTTTGTGTTCCTTAGGTTTCCTAAAGAAAAACCTAAACTGGGTGAGTTCTTGATACCTATACATATACTTGTAGTTTTTGTGTTTCTTATTCGCGCACCATCCAAGTTGAGCACTTAGTTCTGAATGCCCCGATTCATGGGGGAAGGTGTTTTTCAAACACGTCAATTAGTGGCTGGTTATTAGCTATTTTCTACTCCCTTTCACAGATAGACCAAGTATCTTCGGGCAGGATGTGACGGCATGAGGTCCACTTTTAGCCCAAGAATCTTCGGGTGGGGTGGTTGGCCCAGGTGTGTGTGGGAAGGTGGTTTCCCATGTATCTTCGGGATGAGGCCCAGTTGTCTTTGGGCGTGGCAGTGGTTGTTCTTGCCTAGGTGTTTGCAGGTGTGGTTACATTTGACAGTTGTGGCCCAGGTGTCTATGGGCGGGATAGTGGTTATGGCCCAGGTGTGTGCGGGGGAGGTTTGGCAGTGGGAGTACGGTGAGGTTGTGGCCCATGTGTGTGCGGGCGGGGTTTGGTAGTGGGACTGCAGTGAGAATGGAGGGTTTGGTTTGATGCATAGGATTCTTAAATAACCAGTGGGAAAGTGGTGCGGTGTACCCAAACATTGATGTGCTATTACTATACTTTACTTTCCTTGTGTTATTTGGGGAGTGTACCTTGGTGAGGATTGAGTGGATAGTTTACCTTGCAATATGTTTTGGTCATCTATTTTCTCACATGGAATTAGTATGCCTCCCCACTTGTGCATGAGATCTTTAGGTTTTTTCCCTACTGAGTATACTTGTATGCTCACCCTACTTATATAAAACAATTTTCAGGTTTCCAGGAGGACTTCAGGGATCGTGCTGGACCGTACTAGCTTGGATCTTTGGGACAATTTCTATTGTCGTTTTCTTTATTTTGTACTCTATCTTTGGAGTTCTTGTATCATGTATCATTTACTTTTGAACATGCATGTGGGAATGGTTTACTTTTGGCTTTACTTTTCTTTCAGTTTTGGTGTTGTTGTGGGATTCACTATCTTATCTCCCGATCCTATTAAAAGAAAATGGGTAATACCTTCCATTTAGTATGTGATTCTATATCCTTGGCATTGGTCGCCACTCCCGGACCTATTTAGGTGGGTTTCAGGGGTCATTATCTCTCATTCAACTGAAAGTAGGAAGGGCCTAGAAATCTGCTAATCCTTCCCTCCTTTTGGTGAAGGCAGGTCATGAATGAATGGTAACATATGTGATGGTTGAGAGATAGGATGGAGTCTGGAGTTAGGAACAGTGAGGATTTCATGGGATGGTAGAGCAATAGTGTTGGGTGATCTTGGTGCGTGAATTAGGCCGGGGAAGACCGGCTAGGACACTGGATTTTAGGCCCCCCCGTGATCCGATGCAAGGACTCTGGACCTACCGAACGAACAAGTGAGACTACACTGATTGCAGGGCAGAGACCCTAGGAAAGGTACACGCATCATAATGACATGTGTTCTTTTGTATTTGGGGTGTTTTGGGAATTTGAAATAAATAAGAAGTTTAAGAAATTTTAAGAACAAATATTCTGCACTACTTGGGCTTAGGCATTCTTTGTTTAGCTTGCTGCTATGGCACCCGGGAGACGACCACGGGTTGTACGGGAGATCGAGGCCCATGAGGTTGACTTGGCCGATCAGTGGAGGGATGATCGAGAGTAGGAGGACGAATAGTGGAAGAAGAATCTTTGAGCCTTCCAGCGACAGACCCTCAAAAAGAACGAGGGAAGCACCTCTGACATGAAGACAGAGGGCTGGCTAGAGGAGATGGTGATAGCCTTCAGCTTGATCCGGGCTTCGACTGAGTACTGGGTTCCTCTGGCCGTCAGCTAGATGCAGGGAGCGGCGCGTCATTGGTGGACACATCACCTGGGGGAGATGAGAGAGGCTGAGGTAGCATGGGATGATTTCGAGAAGGAGTTCCGGGCAGAATTCCTCTCTTATACGATAAAGGTGGAGAAGAGGCAGGTACTACTCTCCTTCCAGCAGGGGAGTATGTCAGTAAGGGAGCTGGGAATCAAGTTCAAGGACCTCCTACATTTTTCTCTAGACCTATTTCCTGACGAGGAGTCTCATGAAAGACGTTTAGAGGAGGTGCTCCGACCCTCCCTCCAGTATGTTGTTACCCCCTTCACCCAGCCGACATACTTGGAGGTCCAGAAGAAGGCCGAAGTGGTGGAGAGGATACATGCTCTAGGAAGTGTGACATGAGAGGGGATAGAGCTGGGATCATCGAAGGGGAAGGCTGTCAGTACTAGAACACCAGCATCAGGACCCTCTTAGTTTCGACTAGCATGGAGCAGGCCACGATAGTTCCAGTTCCGGTCCCCCAGTCCTCACCCTTTCCCTTTGGGCCCAAGACCGAGGTGCTTCGTCTGTGGGAGCCATGGACATCTCCGAAATCGGTGCCCAGACCGAGTTCAGTACGGCAGTGGAAGACAGGCTCAGCACCCGCCTCAGTAGCAGCTTCCATCTAGTCCCTTCCAGCAGCTGCAGCAGGGGCAGCGAGCTCCCGCTCCTCCGAGGGCTGACGTTGCAGGGTGAGGCCGACCTCAGGGCGCTCCTCTAGGACCTCGACCAGGGAGTGGTCGGGGAGGCGGCCTACAGCCGAGGGGCGAGGATATGGGCGTGGGAAGTTGCACGCCGCGGAAGCAGCAGTTCCAGCGGGACCGGAGGTTGTTCGAGGTATGATTAGTTTGTTCAGTACCCTTTATTATGCCTTATTCAATACCGGAGCTTCACACTCCTTTTTTTCAACCGATCTGTCCCGTACTCTTGTTCTAGATACTGAGAGACTTCCAGTGCCCCTGGTGCTGAGCACACCAGTCGGAGGTCAGACCAACTCGTTATATGTTTGTAGAGGATGCAGACTGATGATAGGGCCACATCAGTCGGCCAGGGATCTACTACTGCTACAGATACCACCATACGATTCCATCCTAGGCATCGAATGGCTGTTCTCTGTGTGTGTCGTCATCGACTGCTTCTGAGGAATGGTTGTGTTCTTAGACTTGAGTGGCCAACGTGTTACTTTCACCGGCGAGCGGAGCAGTCAGAAGGGTAGCAGGCGACATGAACCCCTCCTCTCCTTGTTAGATGAGTTGTTAGTAGAGTCAGTAGGTGCTGAGATGGTAGAGGTTCCATGAATCGTCATCAAGTTTATGGAATTTTTTCCTGAGGAGGTAACGACTCTACCCCCTCGACGTGATATTGAGTTTGGGACAGACTTGTAGCCTGGTGCTCTTCTGATTTTGATGGCTCCTTACCGGATGGAACCTTCGGAGCTACAGGAGTTGCGGATTCAGATTGACAATCTGATGAAGAGAGGTTATGTTCGACCAAGTGCGTCACCGTGGGGTGCTCTATTCTTGTTCGCAAAGAAGGAAAATGGTGGCCTCAGGTTGTGCATAGACTACAGAAGGCTGAATTAGGTAATGATCAAGAATCGATACCCTCTTCCGAGAATAGACGATCTTTTCAATAAGTTGAAAAGGTTAGGATGGTTCTCGAAGATCGACCTGCGATCTGGGTATCACTAGTTGAGGGTGAAGGAGGGTGACATCCCGAAGATGGCCTTCCGGTGCAGATATGGACACTTGGAGTTTGTGGTCATGCATTTCGGTGTTTCGAACTCCCCGACTGTGTTCATGGGGCTTATGAACTCCATCTTCCAGGAGTACCTGGATTGGTTTGTAGTTGTGTTCATCGACGACATCCCGATCTATTCAAGATCAGAGGAGGACGACGTGGAGCACCTAAGGATGGTTTTGGAGGTCCTTTGACAGCACCGACTCTATGGGAAGTTTTCGAAATGCATGTTCAGGATGCGAGAAGTGCAATTCCTTGGGCCCATAGTGTTCGAGCAGGGGGTAGCAGTGGACCCATCTAATTTTGAAGCAGTTGTTACATGGGCAGCACCCAAGAATGTGGTAGAGGTTCGTAATTTCCTCAGGCTGGCAGGTTACTAACGGAGGTTCTTACCCAACTTCTACCGAGTTACAGCCCCTTTGACAGCCTTGACCAAGAAGGACCAGGTTTTCACGTGGAGTGAGAAGTGTGAGGCAGTCTTCAACTATCTTAAGGAGAAGTTGGTTAGTTACCCAGTGCTGAGACTACCAGAAGAAGGGGCGGCGTATGAGGTGTTCTGTGATGCTTCAGGGAAAGGCCTCAGATGTGTGTTGATGCTGCAACAATGGGTGATATGTTATGGGTCTAGGCAGTTACGCCCTCATGAGAGTAATTATGACACCCACGATCTGGAGCTCACAACCATAGTGTTCACATTGATGTTGTAGCGGCATTACCTCATTGGATAACGCTTTGTGGTTTTCACGGATCATAAAATCTTGAGGTATATCTTCTCCCAGCAGGACCTAAACTTGCGCCAGCGAAGGTGGATGGAGTTCCTCCAGGATTATGACCTCGATATTTACTACAATTCTTGGAAGGGTAATTTAGTGTCCGATGATTTGAGTAGGAGGTCGTAGAAGGATGCGGTCCAAGAGTTGGTAGATGCCTGTAAGGCAATGAAGGAGTTGGCTTCCTTGCACCTAGATGTGAGGACGGATGGTGGTAGAGGTTTCCTGTATCAGATGATAGTGCAGTAATCTCTGTTTCTGCAAGTGGAAGAGTCTCAGTGGGGAGAATCAAAGTGAAAAGTGATGCATGACTGAGTTGACCAGAGCAATGCTCAGGAAGGGTGGATGGAGGATGGTCAGAACCATATGCTTTTCTGGGGAAAGCTATTCATTCCATAGACGATGCATGTTAAGGTTGTTAGTGAGTTCCACAACTCAACCTTAGCAGTGCACCTAGGGGTTTCCAAGATGTACCAGGGTCTGAAGAGACATTTCTGGTGGCCCGGAGTAAAGCGAGCAGTGGAAGAGTTTGTGGGAAAGTGCCTAGTGTGTCAGCAGGTGAAGGCTGAACACCATGTTCCGGGTGGCCTTATGCAGTCTCTGGATATTCCCAAGTGGAAGTGGGAGGAAATCTCGATGGATTTCGTCATGGGACTACCCAAGGATCACAGGGGATACGATGCCATTTGGTTAGTAGTGGACCAATTGACGAAATCGGCTCCCTTTCTGGCAATTAAGGAGTCGAGTGTAGTTGATGCTTTGGCGCGAAGGTACGTAGATGAGGTGGTGTGGTTTCATGGAGTTCCGAGGTCCATAGTCTCGGATTGGGATGCATGGTTTACCTCACGAGTCTGGAGAGGATTTCAGCATGATTTTGGCACCCAGCTAGATCTTAGCACTGCTTTCTATCCCCAGAAAGATGGACAGACAAAGCGCACCATCCAGACCTTGGAGGATATGATGCGGGCATGTGTTCTCGACTCAGGAGGATCATGGGTGCGACACGTGACAATAGTAGAGTTTGTCTACAATAATAGCTATCAATATACCATTGGAATGGCCCCGTTTGAAGCCTTGTATGGTAGGCCATGCCGCTCACATGTGTGTTGGACCGAAGTGGGAGAGGCAGACATCCTTGGCCTGGAGGTGGTGCAGAGCATGACAGAGAAGGTACAACTTATACGGGAAAGGATGAAGGCGGCCCAGGACCGACAGAAGTCGTATGCTGATACCAGGAGAAGTCCCTTGGAGTTTGAGGTTAGAGACCATTTATTCTTGAAGGTCTCCCCTCGACGTGGACAACAGAGGTTCGGCAAGGGGATTAAGATTTCTCCTAGGTTCATCGGACCCTTTGAAGTGTTGCGGTGGGTCGGAAAAGTGGATTATCCGCTAGCATTACCACCACCGCTACTGAGGATACATGACGTCTTCCATGTGTCATAGCTCCGTCGGTATCTACATGACGATTCAAAAGTCCTCGATTGGGGAGAGCTAGACATCAAGGATGACCTGACCTTTGTGGAAAGACCAGTGATGATCGGGGACTGTGAGGAGAATGAGCTTCCTGGGTGAACAATTCCCTTGGTAAGTGTGTTGTGGGGACATGGTGGGATTGAGAAGAGTATGTGGGAGAGGGAAGCACAGATGCGTGCCCAGTTCCCAGAGTTGTTTTGAGTTTTGTGCTGTTCTGTTTATACATATTGTGGTGGAGGGTTTTACCTTGTTGACTATGAAATATGTGGTTTTCCTTCCTTTGAATGTGTGCGAAAAGTCCTTGCTATGGGGAGGGGAGGACCCTACCCCTAATCAAGACGCATTAAGGTGGATGCGATTAAACCTGTGCGGGTGAGTCTGTGCTGCCCAAAGTAGATAGTATCTTGACATGGGGGAGGAGAATCCCAAACCCACATGACTGGTCACTTTGACATGGTATGTTGCTTGTTTCTTTAGAAGAAGGTGATTTTTAGTTAAAAATGGGGTTCGCTCCTGAGAGGTATCTTTCTAGGTGGTTATTCGGACCCTCTGTTTCCTACTGGGTTGTTTTGATTCTTGAGGGAGAGAATAGTTTGAGAGGTATATGATGTAATGGCCCGGGTTCTTAGAGGTCCATTACTTTGTAACAACCTGATGTTGGGTGTTCTGGGTAGTCTGGAAAAGTTATCAAGGCTTCTCGGTGAAGTTTTGACCCCTAACGGTAGGCCTACCGGTAGCTTTAGCCTACCGGTTGCAAGTCTACTGGTAGCTTGGACTACCGGTAGCTCGGTCTACCGGTAGCCGCAGCCTACCAGTTTCTCACCCTACTGGTAGCTCGGTGTACCGGTAGTCGCAACCTACAAGTAGCTCAGCCTACTAGTAGCTTGGTCTACCGGTAGCCGTAGCCTACCAGTAGCTCGGCCTATCGGTAGCTCGGCCTATCGGTAGCCCGAATACCGGTAGCTATCAGCCACTGATATTTCTTGGCTACCGGTAGCTATCGGCCTACCGATAGCTCGGCTACCGGTGGCTCTTGCCTACCCCCACGGGTTTTCCAGTAGCGCCTCTTTTTTGCGCAAATTGGGTTTTAAGCCCTATTTTGTCCCCTTTAAGATTGTTTTAATGACAGTAACACCCATAAATGGCATTTAATTATGTATTCGATGAGGTGTGTGCGTTGGTTTACACCGCCCCTAAACCGGGGACCCTTTAATGACGTGTGGGGCCGCGTGGTCAACCCACGACCATGCTCCTTATGCTGTTTCACGTTCTTCTCTCAACCGTCCCCGTAATTATAAACTAATGTGTTCTCCCTGGGTTAATTTTTCTCGATCACCCTCCCATCGTTTCTTCTGCTCATGCACGATTTTCTGAGGCCCCACCCCTGCAAATCGCACATCCCCTGTTACTCGCGCGTGAAGAGAAGCTTCGATCGTCTATCAATCAGGTAGGGTTTCACCTTCTTCTCTCCATTATGTGAATCTTGCGGGGTGGGTACACCATTTATTCTATAGAATTGGATGAAACAAACCATAATGAAGATAATAAATGGATTCTAAGAATGAAGGGGAAGGGTGTGACCACTGCTCTATTTTTATCTTTCATGATTAATGATTTCTGTTTTGAGCGGGCTTACGCCTACTGAAAACCGTGGATGTTGGTGGTATTTCTCTATGAGCTAATAAACCCTTACATCTTATGTTTGTCATGTAAAGGAAATTGGATAATTACATATATTTGGTTAATAAATCGAATGCACCAGGATCAATCCTTTCCTGTGATAACCCCAGTTTAAGCCCAGTGGAATTGGAAACATGAAGTGTGTTAAATCTTTTAAATCTGAAAAATACCTACTTGGGATTCTTTGTGTTGGTGGTATTGGTAGTTCTTCCTTCGCGGGACGATTTTGGGAGACCCTATGGTTTTCTTGGATGGGGGCTTGGTTTCTGGGGTGATTTGGGTGGGGATGGGATCCCCTGTTGTTATAATTTGGCCATTTGTGGATCAGAGCCTGCGTGGTTACTCTGTTTATATCACGAATTGGGGTGGAATCCTCTATTGTTGAGAAACTATTGGCTCTTGGATGTTGGGGGACATGGGTCTATATCTTGGAGTTTTCTTGGGTGCCTGTACTTCGAGGGATCTCTCTTATCTTCTTTTATGGTTATGACTTTACAAGAGAACTGAGTGTGAATCTTTAAGTTGATATTTGACTGTACTCTTTCCTTAGCTTGTTCTTATGCTTGCTAGTTGCCCGAGAAGGTGCAGAAACTTATTTAAACATTCTTACTGAACATGTAGACAAGGATGGGACAAATGGGTTTTGGTTTGGTGTGATTTGTGACTTGGATATGGTACTATTTGTGTTCCTTAGGTTGGCTGAAGAAAAACCTAAACTGGGTGAGTGCTTGCTACCTATACATATACTTGTATTTTTTGTGTTTCTTATTCGCGCCCTACCCAAGTTGAGCACTTAGTGATGAATTCCCCTATTCATGGGGGAGGGTGTTTTTCCCAAAACTTAAATTAGTGGCTAGTTATTAGCTCATTTTTTCTCCCTTTCCCAGATAGCCCAAGTATCTTCGGGCAGGTTGTGACGGCTTGAGGTCCATTTTTAGCCCAAGAATCTTCGGGTGGGGTGGTTGTCCTAGGTGTGTGCGGGAAGGTGGTTTCCCAAGTATCTTTTGGATGAGCCCCGGGTGTCCTCGGGCGTGGCAGTGGTTGTTCTGGACTTGGTGTTTGCAGGCATGGTTACGTGTGACAGTTGTGGCCCAGGTGTCTGCGGGAGGGATAGTGGTTATGGACCAGGTGTGTGCTGCTGGGGTTTGGCAGTGGGACTTTGGTGAGGTTGTGGCCCAGGTGTGTGTGGGTGGGGTTTGGTAGTGGGACTGCGGTGAGAATGGAGGGATTGTTTCAATGTGTAGGATGTCTTAAATAACCAGTGGGAAAGTGGCATGGGGTACCCAAACATTGATGTGTTATTACTATACTTTACTTTCCTTGCATTATTTGGGGAGTGTGCCTTGGTGAGGCTTGGGTGGATAGCTTACCTTGGTAGATGTTTTGGTCATCTCTTTTCTCACAGGGAATTAGTATGCCACCCCACTTGTGCACGAGAGATTTAGGTTTTTTACTTACTGAGTATACTTGTATGCTCACCCTACATATATAAAACTGTTTTTAGGTTTGCAGGAGGACTTTGGTGATCGTTATGCACCGTACTAGCTTGGATCTTTGGGACAGTTGCTGTTGTCGTTTTTTTTCTTTGGTACTTTATATGTGGAGTTCTTGTATCATGTATCATTTACTTTTGAATATGCATGTGGGAATGGTTTACTTTTGGCTTTACTTTTCTTTCAGTTTTGGTGTTGTTGTGGGATTCACTATCTTATCTCCCGATCATATTAAAAGAAAAAGGCTAATGCCTTCCATTTAGTGTGTGATTCTATACCCTTAGCGTTGGTCGCCACTCCAGGACTTATTGAAGGCGGGTGTCGGGGGTCATTATCTCTCCTTCAACTTAAAGAAGGATGAGCCTGGCAATCTACTGACCCTTCCCTCCTTTTGGTAAAGGCGGGTCGTGACACTTATATTATAGGTGTCTTTAGGCCTATCCACAAGTTCCCAATCCTTATTTATTTCAAATTGATTAAGTTCGTCTTGCATATCCATTACCCAGAGTTCATAATTAATTGCATAATTGATGTTTTTAGGTTCAATCTGTGATAAAAATGATCGATGTTAGACCTGGTTTCTTAGAGAAGCAATAATTTGTGTACCTCTATCTAAATATCCAACCTCATCATCTAAATGATGGTATTTAAAAGACCCAATAGATCTAAAAAAATAAGTTCTGGTCACATTAGGGTCTTATACAAGTTAATGTTCTAGAGGTTCCTTAGAGCTAGATGATTTGTCTACATGTCTTATAGTATAATTAGATTGTTTTATTTTTTGGTTCTAAGTGGGTAAATCATCCTTAAGTATTTTTAAATGATTTTTACGTTCATGTGTATCTATATTATAAAAATCTATTTGGAAAGACTCTTCCAATGTATTGGTTCTTTTATTGAAAACACTATAGGATTTCCCAGATGTTAAATAGCCATGAAAAATTCCTTCATCACTTTTGTAAGACAACTTTTCTAGATTATCCTTAGTGTTAAGAATTAATAATTTTCAAAAAAAAATCTAAAGTAATAAACCTTAGGATTTCAACTATTTCAATGTTTGTAAGGGTTATTATTTAATATAAGTTTAATGAAAACTCTATTAATTATATAGGAGTCTATATTCACAACCACTACCTAAAATTAGATAGGTATGTCATAGTCATAAATAATTGTCCTGGCTATCTCTTGATGTTTTATATTTATTATTTTTATAACTCAATTCTTCCAAGGGGTAATAGGCGTAGAAAATTTATGACTATTGCCATTTTTGAGAAAAATGATTCAAATTCTTGATTTTAAAACTCACACACATGGTAACTACTTAATTTATTAAATATATTTCTACATATATTTTTAATAAATTTGGAATACTTATTAAAATAATAACAAGATTCGCTCTTGTTAGCTAAAAAATAATACCGAAGAATATCTAGAAAATTCATCTAAAAGTACATAAAAAGTGATTCCCATTTACATTAGAAACTCTAGATGGTACAAACACGTCTATGTGAATCAACTCAAGAGGTTGAGATGTTGAAACTTCTTTCTTTAATTTAAAAGATATATTGTAATGTTTCTCTTTTTGACAGGGGTTACAGACTTTTTCATTTGGGAATTCAAATTTAGGTACATCCCTGACTAACCCTTTCTTCATAATATTTATAATAGAGTGAATGTTATAGTATAATAGTATCCTATTCAAAATCCAAGATTCTCTGTTAAAGGATCTTAATAAATAATTGTTTTTGAAATTAAAGAAGAAATATTAACATCATACACATTTTTATTTATCAAAGTAGTAAATAATGAATCATTTTTATAATTAAAAGCATTATAATAATTTTTTTCAGAATTTACAAGAAAAACGTCATTATATAGCTATGAGATGTTAAGAAAATTTTATTTTAAAATATCCAAAAAATTACATTATAAATTAAAATTGGGTTGATGTTACTAATTTTTCCATGACCAATGAACTTTCCATTAGAATTGTCACCAAACCTGATATACCACCATCATCCTTTATTATGATCTTAAAGCTTGAGTAATCTCCTATCATATTCATAAAATAATCACTATCCAAGTAACATGGATTTTTACAAGAGATATTCAAGCATATTTTTCTACAAACAAAGTTTATACCATGAATGATTTTGGTCACTATATTTTATTAGGTACATATTTTTTAGTAATTAGGGCCTTAGGAACACATATTTTCATGATAGGTTTCATCTAAGAATATTGTAAACTCTTTGAAACAAAAACATTTTTCGGTCCACTTGAATAAAAACATGCAATAGAATTCCTAGTAGTGTATTTAGTATGAAAAGTTCTCTTAAAAATTCTTGTTTTCCCTGGTTGATAACATATACTATTAATATATTGATGAGAAATTTGTTTTATTAGTATTTTAGTGAGGGTTTATCATACATTTGTAAATTTCTCTAATCCTTTATTTTGTTTCTAATTTCAAAATTTCAATTCTATGTTTTCTTTTAATAATTGAGCATTATTCTATTATTCTATTATAAGATCAATTTTAATACTATGAAATAAAACATATTGTTTCATTTGTTTCTAACAAATCTTTCAGTTAATTAAATGTGTCTTCTAGAATATTTCAGTATTCAAACATTTAAACTTTTGATATATCACCATCATTTACATCTCTATAATTATTAAAATTAGGAATATGAGATACAATATTCACCTCAGATATATTCATCATGAAGCACATATTTCCTTTGGTAGGATTTTCTTCATGAGTTTGGTATAAGTCACTGGAATTGTCCTATAAGGGACACCATTTATCTTTTAGGTCATTTTTATAAAATCTATGATTATCATCATTCTTATTCTTGTTTATTAATTTAGGACAATAAACCTTAACATGTCCTCTTAATTTACACTTATAATATGTAACACCATTTGAATTTTCATTCCTTTTAAAATCCTTCATCCAATTCCATCTACTATCATATTTTACTTTATGTCGTAGTTTCCTGAATAATTTCTTCCTCTTGTATAATTTATTAAACCTTCTGGCCAGATGGGCCATTTACTTATCACTATTATCTAGTGATTCCTTATCATTGGATATTTCAACATGATCATTTTACTTTTCTTTATTTTTTTATGCAGTAGTATTGAAAGAAACAGATATCCTATTTGGTTCATCACCCTATTCTTGATTAAATTTATGCTCTTCCTCATACATCCTTAACTTCCTAATCAATTCCTTGACTTGTATCTTACTGATGTCACATGATTCCCTTATTGAAACAGATGTCTCACTCCATCTCTCTAGAATACATCTCAATAGTCTCTTAATTTTATCTTTTTATGACACTATATTCACCAAGGATCTCAGTGTGTTCACTATCCCATTGACCCAAGATATATAATAGAAATATTATCACCATTTTTCATCTTAAATGTATAATAATTAATTGTATGAGTGTTTAATCACATTTATTTTACATTAGTTATTCCGTTCTGAGAAATCACTAATGTATCTAAAATTTAAAAAGATGTTTTAATAGTATATATCCTATTAAATTATTCATCTCAAAGGGAATATTCAAGAGAATTCAAATCTTTATAATTTTTATTATAAAAGTTTTTAGTACTATAAGCCAAAGTAGCTCTAGTAGTGGAAGGAAATTAATATTTATCCCCTATTGCAGAAAAAATATCAAAACCCATACTTTCAATATTAAATTTCATTTTTATTTTCTGTAGATCATAGTTATTTATATTAAATAATTGAGGTCTGTCTATTATCCATTTAAAGAACTAAATTTATAAATGAAAACAATTTAAGATCATAAAAACACAACTAAAATCACAATTGAAAATATTTTAAATCCTCTGATACCAAATGTTATTTGGAGTGAGTATCTCAAGAGGGGGGGGGGTGAATTGAGGGCCCAGTAAAAATTTATATAATTAAAAAGTTTAAATAAAATCCCCCAAATAATTAAAATGGAAATTTTAATCAAAATAGAAGAAAAATATTTGTTTATATATTTTAATTGGTTTTTCAAATATTTATTAAGTCCAAGTTAAAACAATATATAACAATTAATTTAAATTTTTAAATCAATATAATTAATCAAAAACTTATATAAACACTTATTAAGACTAAATATCAATGTCTTTGTTTTTTTATATTTTATAACAGATTCAATTTAAATCATAGGAAAAAACAAAAACACAGAATGGAAAAAGAGGATCAAACTCAAGCTGAGAATTAATCCCTCACACTTTTCAATCAACTAATACCTAGAATATTATATATATTAATCTTGATCCATAACCTAGATTGTGTATACAAAAAAATCTTTTGTGCCGGCCACACATGACCACTTCTCAAACAACCATGGGAATAAAATAATCATAGGCCCCATAAGGACCTCTTCCCTAAAACATGGGTAAAAAAGGTAAAGAGAGTTCATAAGATATTGAGTATATTCCAGTTAAATTATAGGACACATTGTGCAAGTTTATAATACATAGTAAACTAACACTGATCAAAATGTAAAGATAATAAAAAGAGAGAAAAATTAAGATGTAAATAAGATAGTGTTGTACAATATAATGTTTCATGATGACTAAGACTCCTTAGATATAGCTTGAACAAGAGCCTAAGTGGTGTTTTAGAAAATTCTAGAAAAATAGAGCATCATAATATCTCTTCTTGTTCTGATTGTGGGAATGAATTTTATGTTTTTTATGTTCCACTTTATCATAATCATGTGGAGACAAGATAGAGTATTTATGATCTTAGTAAGTGGAACTATTAATATTCTTGTAATAATGATTTATATTACTTGACTTTTACATATATGTTTCTATGTGTCTCTATTTTTCTCTATCTATCTTTATATGAGGGATTCTAATACTTCATTTAACATTTTCATGTAAGAAGAATCATCCTGATCTACTGCACCTCGAACAGGAAAACTGAGACAAACATTAATACTTACCATTAATAATTTCAAGAGCAGTCATTAAAATAACTCTCAAAATTAAATTCAATAATATATCTATTATAAATATATAATTCAATGTAAAAAAGTAATATTAAAAGTGAGTCCTTTGAATGGTGAGACAACACTGGTGGTGACATGAGATGGTGGTGAGTTATGAAAACAATGAGTCATCTCAGTGATCGGTTAGTCCACCACTTTTATTAATTTCTCATCCTAGTAGTAGGTAAAATCTGATGGTGGATTAGTTCTGGATGTATTTTAAACACCTTTTTAAATTCTCATCTTGATGGCGACCCATCCCCAATGGTAGTTTTTTTCAATAGTTATCTAAATTTATTTTCCTGGTGGTGATTCATCCTTGGCATTGAATCATCTTCCACAGTGAGTCATGTGTAGTAGTGAGTGTTTCCAACACATTGTATAAATTCCATTTTTCTAGTGAATCTGACATGGCGGTGACTAATCTTCAATGGTGAGTAGAGTTTGATAGTGACTAAATCCAATACCAAGAATAATTTTCTCCAATCATCCTTATATTATAAAATGCTATCAGAAAACATAAAATTCATTAATAACATAATAAACATAATGTTGTGATCATTTAAAAAATGGATCAAAAAAATTAGTCAATAAACATCATCTATTAAATTATAACATATTCATGGGAATAAGTATAACAATTTGAACTCTTTAAACTATGGTACAAAATTTTTTTTTTAGCGAAACACTAAATTAACGAGCCACATTATAAGTTCCCATGCTTAGGAGAAAATAAAATGTAATGAAAAATACATTTCTAATGAGGTATAAATCCTTAACCAATTTATTAGAGGGTTATGTTGGACCAAAACCATCATCCATTCATACTTTTTAGTTCTAATTAAAAATAATTCACTTATCACATTATAAAGAACCCATTGAAATATAATGGGTTTTATAAGACATTAAAAATAAAATCATCATTATTTATAGAATAAATAACCCCTAGAAAGAGAAAAAGTTTCATATACATTTATAAAGGATCCACATAAAAAATCATTAATAACCACTATATGATAAACTGATAGAAAATAAATGGGTATCCAAATATATTCATTAACTTCATAGGTAAATACCCTTTAATGAAGATAATAAAGCATAAAATATTCACACTATATAGATAAAGGGTATATAACTTGAAAAATAATGTTCCTAATCAATTGATTTATGGAACATAGGATAACAATCATCAATAAAATAAATATAAAACATGGTATTCAGAAAGAAAATTCTTTGGAAGAAAAATTATACCTATTCATGGTGGATGGTTAGGAAAGACACAGGCAGTGATTGATTATATTATTGTTATAAAATAAAATACCTTATCAATATAAATAAATAATATTTATGGTAACATTTGAAGAATTAATTTTGTTAATAATAATAATTGTCAAAGGAGAATGAATTAAATGAGAAACACTTTTTAATAGTTTTAGAAAAAACACTTTTCAAATAAAAAATATCTTTGGTCATTTGAAATAATTTTTAAAGAAATATTTTATATAACTTGAATAAAAATAATGTATTTTAGAATCCATGAAATTTTAGAGGGAAAATTTAATATAAAATTATATTGGGGATGAAAATATGTGTTCATAAGTAAGTAGAACTTAAAAAGTGTCTTTAGAAAACATTTTTATCACTGTTGTAAAAAGAAGATGTAATGGGTAATTTTAAAAATTATTTTCAAAAAGGTGATGTGAAAATATTGAATAAATTTACTTATGATAATAAAACTTCAATAATATATCTTTTAAAATACATAGAGGTTTTTGAGGGAAACGATGGGTTGAAGTTAAAACATCTTATTTTAAAAGGATGAAAACCCTTTTTTTTGAAATACCCTTGTTCAAAACCCACATCATAAAAATGTTTATTGAATTTTACATTTCAAAATAGAAAAATATAATTTTTAGGATAATATAAAATAATAAATATTAGTGTTCCCAAAAAATAGGTGACCTTTAGTGGGAAATAAAATATGAATATACAAGAAAATATCCCTTTGAAGGAATGTGAGATATTATTTCAAAAACCAAACCACAATTTGAGAAGGTACTTAATCAATGAAGTTGATATCAATTAAAATAAGTAACTTCACTATATTAAAATAAAAAATATCATATATAAATTTAATTTAGAGTAAAAAAAGGTTCTTAGAATATTATAATCAAGTAGAGAATGTATGAATCAAGGTGAAAGCATTTGAGTTGAGAAAACTTTTAAGACTCGAGTAATATTTAAATAAAACCACTTTAATATGAGATATTATGAAAATGAACAAATAATACAATTAATGAAATATATTTCATTGTTTAATGAATCAAATATGAAGTATATACACTATATAAACAAAATTAACTGTATAATACAAACCTATCTCAAAGGAAGGAATTCGATACAATAAGCCCTCATAGCTTATATAATTTTTGAGTCAAAATACCATGAGTGAAATAAAATATTATTGAACATTGTATATCATGAAATATAATTTAATCATTATAAAAATTATTAAAGGTTCAATAGATACACCATTCGAAGGAAAAAATGATGTATAATTAGAAATATGTCTCATGGTGTGAAAATTGAGACCTGAAAAAATTACCTAGTTTTCCCACATAGTTGAATGCAATATACGATCATGTATAAAAAATATATATTTTTTAATAGCTTATTCTATAAAACTATTCACATATTTAATATTTTATAAAATTCATTTATAATTATTATCTGTATGTATATTAGATGGTTATTACCTTTTTCCTATATGGGTGTGAGTAATCTTGATCATTTTAAACTAGTTTTGTAATAATAGTGTTTTTATTCATTAATCTCCCAATTTTCATCATTAAAATATCCAAGAAGGTACTTTAATTTACTATTTTTAATTATTTATAATGCAACAATTTTATTTTATTGGAATTTAATAATTTTTCTTGATTATAAATTCAGTGGTGAGTCTAATTCATTAATTTATAATGAAGGGATGATGATGTCTTAATTAATGAGTTAAATGATTATTTTAGAATTAAAAAACCAAAAGAGTAATTATTTACTTATTAATATATAATATTATGTTTCCAAGTATTTCCTTGATATAATTTTATTTCATTTAATATGTAGGTGGTTAAATCAACCTAATAAGAAAATGCTACAATCTATGTGTGAGTATGGCTAGGGAAGATATTATTTTGTTATAATATCATTATAAAAAAGTATAATGAAATTATTTAGATTTTAAGGTGATTAATTAATGTTTTTAAGAGTAATAAGTATAAGGTAAATGAAAAATATGTTGTAACTTGTAAATAAATGAATTTCCCTCTTATTATATTCAGTTTTGGCTATTAGTTTTATAATGATCACTTATTACTAATATTAATTTTAGAATGACTACTTTTTATTTATATAACATGTATCTTGAATGAAATTAAAGATCTATTAAGTAAAAAATATATAAGACTATCCATTAATGGTGGGGAGGAAAACAAAACATGTCGTTTAGGGAGGTAGTAGTATGCACACACACATGAGCAACATTTTTCATTTTCTTTTATTGAATGTTATGGGAAATAGATAACGATTATACCGCAAATATAATAATTTTTCAATATATTAATTATAATAAAGTAATCATGTACATATTGTTATAATTTTTTGTAGGAATGTGGTTAGGAAATATAAATAAATGAAGCATAAGGGTATGTAATACTTACATAGAGAATTATGATCTTCTCTTGAAGTATCATTTAGGAATGAGGGGATTAAGTAAAATTGTTGAGTATAGAGGTAGATAGATTTATATATGAGATATAAAATAATTAAATTGGTTCGATTATCATTAAAATTTCTAAATATGGGTGTGTCTTAAAAAGGGTGGAAGTGAGCTCCTTTTATATGTTAAAAAGACGAAAAAATATTTGGAAAAGAATATTTAGTAAGGGTTAATAATGGATCTACATAAGATTTAGGTGAGTTATATGAAGAAATTTTGGTCAAAATTTTTGGTATAAGTTTGAAATGTAAAAATGTTATTCTATTTTGTTCAAGTGTCAAATTGATTTAGTAAAATTCAAGCCACATTAGATTACCCATTTTAAAACTGATTAATATCGATTAAAATTTAACCGTGGTAATTATTTTAGAAATAAAAAATAACACACCTTAATACCAAATTTCAAAATTAAAAATTTGAATTTTGACTTCATTTAATATACTTCAATTTGTAAATATTAGAAAATTAGATTTTAATTTAAAATAAATAATATGTTGAACTTTTTTTATATAAAATTACATTTTAATAATTTTTTGTTCTTAATATTATTTAACATTTATTATCAATTAAATGACTATTAATTTTTGTGTATATATTATTAAACATCACATTATATTATTTATATTAAAATAGATCAATTTAATTTAAAATCATAATATTTAGAATAGTATTATTCCCTGAAAGATATGAGCTTTAAAGTGGTAACTAATAATGATCATAATGACTTAATTTTATGAAAAAAATAAAATTGATCCTCTTAACTAATTTAAAAATAATTATTATAGATATTAAAATCATTTTATATCATTCAATTTATAAAAGGTAAAAATTTATTTTAGTATAAGAGATTTTTGTTTTTTAGAAAACAAGTATTTTCTAAGAATAAAATAAACTTATTACTTTCCTTGAAATTACTAATTGATGGATGTTAACTTATATTATTATATATATTATCGATGGTTTACATTTAATTATTTTAACCAAAATATAATGAAATTCATAGGTCATGAAAAATTTTATTTTTAAAGAATTTGTTTTTTGCATAACATAATTTTTTTTATTTAGCAATAAAAATTAAATTTTATGAATGTATTAGTATTAAATATTATTATTGTTTAATTTAGATATATATTTTATATTTATGTTACCTCTATATTTAGTCACAAATTTAATGACTATATTTAAATGGTTATGTATTCATTATGTGGTTTATTTTGGTTTGTTATGGTGTATGAAGAAAGCTATGGAGAACACTCTTTATTTAAGGGCAATACAACGTGAAATCTTAGGCCATTAAACTCATTATCTTGGATGACCAAAATAATGTAGTTTCCCACACCTTGGTCTTCTTCCTCACATTTTTTGACGAAATTTACCTCCTCCTTGATGATCATCATTAATCGGAAAAGGAATAAAAATATCCTAGGGCCATGTTATCGATTCTACATCACCACTATGTAGTTCAAATTCTAGAGGATCATGATACCACTAGTTAATCATCAAAGGTAGAAGATGCTCATCTTATATATAAATAAAATCAATAGCTCCACATAGACTACTAAAGATGGTCTGACTCTAAAACCATTAATATCCATTAACACCATAGAAAAACAAAATTTCATAAGAGTTTTATGTCCCATTATATTGTTAATTGGTATCCCTAAGTTCACCTCCACTAGGTTAGGGGATAATGAACGATGTTGAATTATCAAAGAATCATAATAGTTGTTACCTTTAAATGAAACCTATCACTTCATATCATACATTATCGACTATAACATGAATGAATAATAATCCAAAAAATATATAAAATACAGTATAGAAAAAATATATAATAAATAATCTTTATATTATTTGAAAATGATATATATGAATAACCAATTAAGTCCATCACATCTTGAACATGTGTCATTTCAAATACCAATGAAAAGAGTTTTCCATAAAAATGATATAACCACTCCACTAGCTATTTATATCAAGAATCTATCTCTAGGCTCCTTGAATATCTATCATCTACATGTACAAATTTTTATATACATAATGTGAATGTGTACAAGAATGTATATAAGGGTGAGTATAACAATACCCAATATTTTCTTCATAAGAAGTGATCCAAACCCATAATCATCTAGTGCCTATGTGAATCACAAATAATAAAATATTGAAAATATGAAATAACCCATCTTCATTATTAGAAATAAAATTTTTCGTGATGAGCCTTGATTTATATACCCTTAGACCACTTTCACCATGCTCAAAAGTAATAGTGTTCCTTTAGAAAAGAATAATAATATGATCTCTTGAACCTTTATTGATTTCCTCCTAAAAAAATCCCCCATTATTCATATTTCATTAGATGATTGATTAAATACACATATCTACCAATCTCTAAAGTACTTGAGGAAAGACCCATATCAAAGGTTAGTAGTTGTATACATGTTTGGGAACTAGAGAAAATAAACATCTACAGGGTTACATTAGTTTACTACGGTGCTAGATGAAATAAAAATATTCAGGGATAAAACTTTATATCTATAAATATAATGTTCTGTAGATATGAGTATGATGGGATATAGTATCTAGTGAATCCTCATCTATGCTTATCTATGTGTTGTGTTAGAGTTATGTCACCACTCAGGTGAATTATTGTCCATCACCTTCTCAAATTGGGGATGCTAGGGGAACTAACCATATCAACCTATCCCACACTAGAGTTGCTTGATAAATTAACCACCTTAACTTAACTCTTATTAAATATACAATATATCCCATCCCATAATAGTATGTTAGTATAGGTAGATATATGTAATACCCATTGTCAATATCTTCTGAGATCAGTGGTTGAGAATTGTAATTTAATTATCATCCAACTCTATCTCTTTCCAGAAGGTGACTGTAAAGAGATCTACTATAATATTACACAAGCATTGATTTACATCCATATAATTATATATCACACCTCTAATAAAGTGGGTAAATATAAAAATTACCTTAATCATAAATATGGATCCACCTTATTAGTAACACAAAACATTACTAATAGGAATCTAACTACTCTATTTTTATCCCACTTTTCAGACGTATAAAATGTGAAAAATAATTCAATAAATGATAAATGTTAATATTGATTTATCTATATTTCAAAATTATAAAATTGATTATATCACTTTCCTCATCATAATTTATGTTCGTTTTATGAGATGTTAGTTAATGTAATTTCCCTCTAATCTCAAATCACCTCTAAGAAATCTAAAGATCTATCATTAATATTCCACTGATTTTTTTTTGAAATTTGACACCCCTATTATTTATTCTCTTCACATTAATCATATCATTCATTAGGGACCTCTGATCTCTTTCTATATAGTTATTTATAATTAGGGAAAACTAATCATTGTTTGTGTCTTGCATAAATTTATCTATCTTAGGAAATTTTTACATTAACCATGATATCTATACTTTACCATTTATCTCCATTATATATTAATTAATCATAATAAATTTAATTCTTGAATAAAAATGTAAATTTATATATCATTTAGTTAATTCTAATCAGTCCTTTCTTTAAAATACTTCCATATCTTCTCCAATCTTTATAGAACTAATTTTTCTTTAATTAGTTTTATTACACTTTTCAAACTTTATTAATGATTTAGAAAATATATTTTTTCAACACAAAATATATTATAATTAATTTACTTATTTAAATTCATTTTTATCATATATTATTAATGTCTGAAATTAAAAATTTCATAATGATTTTATAATTTCCATAAGTTTTGTCGGTATAATTTAAAAGAAATAATAATAAAGTCTGAATAATTATTTTTTATTTTTAGTGAACTATTTATATCATCTCTTGTTCTCTTAACCTAGAATAATCACTATATTCTATTATTAAGTAACTCATCAATGAATTTAATTCAAGATCCTCACTATGTTCAACAAAAAATCATTAAATATTTATGAAATTCACTAGGATTTGGTTATACCACTAGGGGGTTAGTGGAACTTATATTAACATTTTCTCTATATAACTAAACCTCTATAAACAATTATGATATAATAGAATCAAATTTACAACTTATTATAGTGGCCTGGGATTTTCATACATAGATATTACATCTTAACAGAAGAATATCAAATATTTGTTAGAAATACATGACCGAAGACAATAAAGGTTTAGTGTAACATCACAAGATTTTAAAATATTAATATTAAATTTAATAGAATATGTGACATGTAATACTGAGTTTTTATTATGTTACACACAATAGAGATTTTATATTGTGTTACAAATAACACTATGTTCATCTTGCATTACATGCAACACTGAGTTTTAACAAAACATGACATATCATAAAAATATTATTACTTATTATTATATTTATCACCTAGCTGTTGGAATATTGGGTATTAATAGTTCTAACTAAACTGTTAAAATCAATATTATCTAAGGATTATAAATAAAATAAGAATCATTTAAAAGAAAATAAATGTTTTATGAAAAACTATATTTTTTCTAAAAGATGGTTTAGTCACACTTTGCGCATAGAAGTTAACATTAATATTTAACACTTTAAGAAAATTAGTTGATAAAATTATTTTTTTAATTCCTTATAGAAAAATTATATTAGGGTTATTTTCTGTTATTTTTTTAAAATGTTTCATTTTTCGATGAATAATGTAAAATACTAAATTTTAATTTAAAATTACATTTACATTTAAATTATTTAAAAAGATAAAAAAAATTTGTTGTTTTTAAAGTAAAATATATTAAATTGTATGTATATTAAGTCAATTTATGTCATTGGAATTTTTTTCATATTGAATGTTTTATAAAATCATTGTAAGCTTTTGAACATTTTTTTTTGAAAACTCTCTTTCTCGTCACGTCTATGAGGTTAATTTGGAAATTAAAATTTTCCACTTATATTAAAAGAATTTCTAAAAATGGATTCAATATTTGGAATTAGAATAAATTTTTTAATAAGTTCAACTAAATGTTTGACAAAAATTAATAGTGAAAATATTAAAAATTAATTACCATTGTTAAGGTGAAAATGCATTTTCCAAGGGGGTTAAACTAAAATTATAAGGGTAAAATTTATCTAAAAAATGTATAGAATACAATGGATGGAAATATTTAAATGATATAATGTAAAATTATCAATAATATTCCATTTTGGACCTTCTTAGAATTTGAAAATCACTAGTACACCTTTTTCTTTCAAAAAATTAAACTATGTCACTCACGTCACTTAAAAAAGTACACCCTATATACACTTATTAAAATATTCAGCCCCTTTGGGTTCTGAAATTACCAACCCAATTAACTTATAAAAATTATTACCCTCATCCTAGTATCCTTAGTTTAAAAATAAATCCATCCTAGGAATCCTCTTAGTGCAAACTTAAGAGGTTACCAAAAGAGGAGGTAATATTCAACAACGAGCATGTTTTTTTATTTCTTCTTTCACCTACATAAAAATTTATTAAACCATGTTGATATAATAACCTCAATATATTACTTATATCTATATGTTTTTATAATATTTTGATAACCTATAACCATCCACACTTCCCTCAAATGGGTTACGAAATCATCAATCATGTGTACGGTGAACTACCACCTCATAAAGGAATGCGATTCGTTTTTTGCAAAGGATTTAAATGGATGGTAATAAAGAAAATATTAAAGAATATATGTGATATAAATAAAATAATAGTTATATTAATGACATATTTATCAACAAAAAATATATATTATATCATTTTATTTTTGACACTGAAATAGGATAACATCGTTCATGTACATGTGGATTGTCGTATTTCCAAAGTGATGCGACTCTCTTTCATCACCACACCACATGGATGATATATATAAGTATATTTAAATAAATAATATTTTACATATGATATTATTATCATTTTTTAATAGTAAAATATTACTTAACTTCTTTCCAAAATGATATTTGAGAAATTGAAACGTTTCTAATGCATACATCTGACCTACATTCTCCCTTATTGTAACTTAGTTAATCATTTATAACCATATTTAATTAGTGGTTTTAAAATTATAATTCATGTATAAATATGATAATAATTTCATGATTACTATTATGGATATTATGTAATTATATAATATGTACAAGATCCATATATTTGATCATAAAACAAGCATAAGAAAACATGACAATTAATACCTAAAATAATGATAATAATGAAATATTATTAACAAACAGGTGATAATATGTTATAAAAGTATCATATATGATATTATAAATATTAATATTTTTTTATAATAAGTTAATGAAATGTTTAAAACCACTATACCAAAGTTTCAGACACATTCAACCAAAAAAAAGTGTGATGTAAGGGTTTCTCGTCTCACTTTTACTTCTGTGAGACATATGTCATATTCACCAATTATTTGTTTTGTTTGGTGTATATGATTCCATTTTATATGTTATATCATGAATTAAATTATATTCATGTAATTTATAGTATTATATTATTTTATTTATTTCAATGGGATTATGTTTCAAAAGTTACCAAAAGAACTTATGGTTTACTTCACAATCTCATAATTATTCAAGATTATTTTTATTCAAGTCTCCCTTTGGGGAATTATTTGTTATTTATAACTTAAAATAAATAAATTTTATAATATTATGGTAATTAATGAATATTTTTAATTAATAGAATCATTTTACTCTCTTTGTTACTTAAAATGATCAAGAATATGTTTTCAAGAAAACCTAAATTGATTTCTATCTTCAGTAAATAATCTACTTTCTTCCAAAAATATGTTTTCTATAAATGTTTAAAAAAATATTTTAACTTTATACAAATGATTTATTATACATATTTTTACCCATGTTTTAATTTTTTAAAAATATTTTTAATGTAATATTCTTATTGCTTTCTGAATGAGGAACTTTTTAAACCTTTTTATAATGCTAAAGCATTATTCTTTTTAAACTTATTCGACATGTATAGAATTACCATCAATCATGACAATCATTTCTTTGACTATTAATTTTAAATTTTATATGTTATTTTTGATGAAATTATTTCCATAAAATTTTAGAAATTATTAGGTTGTAAAATTGATTTTTAAATAATTTTTTTTTGAAATTTTTTACGAATTTTCTAGTTTTAAAATAAAAAAGGTGATTTTAAAAAATAGTTTACTTTCCATAATAAATGTTCCAAGTGATATGGAAAAGTAATTTTATATTAAATAAGAAATTATTTAATGTCACATATGATGTAATGGGGATATACTCAAATGATACAATCTTTATTATTTCTCAGGATGGTTGATTTTTAGTTTGAGTGGGGATGTACTATGTTGCTACAATTAAAATTAGTATGGATGATTTTTTTAGTGTTTATTAGTTAGGTAATGTATATTCATTTCGAATTCTAGTTTAAATATGAATATTTATGTGCCTTATGTTTCACCCCTTTCACATGAGGAATGCATTGAACCTTATAAGTTGTAAGAGAGTCCGTCTATAACCCCTTGATGCATCGATAGGTCTCATGTAATAAAATAGATATGATTTTGGATGAGGAATTAACAATTTATATAGATATATTAGAATTATCCTAGATGGTATTAGATTTCTCAGAATAATCTTAGACAGTATAAGTCATCTTGTCACAAGCCTCAAAGATATGTTTCAAGTGTCCAACATTATGCATTCCATCATTAGGAATTCTAATATTGATATCCCATGTCATTATTTTATTAGTTGGAATATCTATGGTGAAGATTCAATATCATTAGATTATTTATATGTAATTGTCTAATAAACTATTATTCTTGTAATATTATACTCAATTTATTGATTAAATGACATGTGTTTTAGTTATTTATCTTTCCATATTGGATATTTCTTATCTATTCATAGCTTCCATTGTACGCTTAACCTTATTAAGCATTTTAGATAAAACCATTGTTAAATTTATTTTCCCCAATATTCTTAAAAGTTTTTTTGATGAATAAATAGGGATATTCTGAGGGGAATAATGGCATTATCCAAGAAAAAAATTTATGTATTTTATGATATCAATAATAATAATAATTTATATTATGTATCTAATATACCATGAATAATAAACTATTAAGTCTTTTGGGATGTGATTCCCTATATCTTATGAAAAGGTAACAAATTAGACATTGACTTCAGGCTACTAGGGTTGAGGCCACTATAGTTGGTATTAGAGGAAGTTTTGTATAAACCATGGGAACTAGATTTAGGAAAATGTAGATTAGGGAAAATAACCCAATGATATACTTTGAGAATAAGTATAAAATAACATCCTAATGTTCTGGTAAGGAAGCTATTATATGGGTTTTCCTAGAAAATACATCCTTGTATGGATACTACAAGTGGACTTGGTTCTGGAACAAATGTACCTAGGGGTAATAAATCTGAAAAGGGATTATTGGGTTTGACTCGATCATCAAGTGGTGCACGAATATAGCCCTTACTATGCACCAGGTTTGACAATATCAGGTGATATTCCTAGGAAAATTATTAATTTCATTGAAAAAAATAATTAAGGAATTGAAAATAGATATGATCACAAAGAAACAATGTTTATGATTATGATATTATCTTTTCATAAAATTTTCAATTTTTGTTAAGTATTTCAGTAGTTTTTGGATTATACGTCATGTTTCATAATGTGATGATCTAATGTAGTGTATGAAATTATTTAGAAACAACTCATTACAGAAGGAATGGGGACCATATGAATTCATATACTCAACATAGGGATTTCCCTCCTGAGCATGATAATGATGATGGAGTTTGATCTATAGTAGAAAATGAAGAAATTATAAATATATTGTGGCAGCTGACTTTTGTTATGAGTAATAACCATTCCAATATAGAGAAGATTTATAAACCACTACACAGTGTAACAATGTCAGACCACTTCATGCATCAGAAAAATCTATTATTCAGTGGGGCTGCAAATCCATTTTTATCTATGCAATGGATAAATTCCTTACAGAATATATTTTTTGATCTAGGAAGTAGTTAAAGGGAGAAAGTTTCCATGATATTTAAAATCTATTAGGATATATAGATAAATTATGGTTATTGATCCAAAACACTAAGCATGAAGAATAAACATCAGACATGTATTGGAATTATTTAATGGTACTCCTCTTGGAAAATTATTTCTCTCATGAGCAATGAGAAAATAAGGAAATACAATTATTGAGTTTAAGATAGAAGTAAGAGGAAAATGATGCAATGTATGAAGCTAACTTTACATGGTTAGCTATGAAATTTTCATACTATATATGTAATAAAATGATCAATATTGACCATTTGTTTAATGGGATTATTCCAATCCACTAAAAATCACTAATATCCAAAATATTCTCATCATATAAGGACATAATATCATGTTCCATCAATATAGAGAAATTATTACCCATGTATTTTTGATTTTAAGGGAATAAAGAGAATAATAGGATGGTTGATAAAATATTTATAAAGGTAAGAAGGGAAAGATGGATTTTTTTAACATTTGATACTTGTAGAGAAAAACACCTAAGCATTTGATTAAAAGGAAAATGAGTTTTATTTAATTGTGGATACAAATTCCCCCATTCTCATGATGTTAATGGATAGAAATAATATTCTAATGTGTAATGCTTCCACTAAATGGAGATGGGGCACTAAGAAAATGATTTCCCCAAGATTCAAGGGAAAATACCTCGAAAGGGCCCATGGGGTCAAGGCCAATCTTGTGCAATTACTACAGAGGAAGTGAAATGAATACTGTGAATGTGTATTTGTATCTAAGAAATATATTATAAAATTATTTTATTAATTATATTATCAAAACATATAATTATTTTAATGTAGTAAAGTTTCGTTAATAATTTTAAAGACTATATTAAATGGTACTAATGAGTAAGAAAAATGATTCTATGGTAAGCTGAACCTAATGGGAAACACAATATTAAGGTAAATATAACACTTAATATGTTCCTGATGTTGAGATAATGATATTGGGATTAATAGTGCATTTCTAGGGATAAGGTAAATTTAATAGTACTGAAAACCTTGGAACTGATTAATGATTTGCTGACAAAGTGTTTTGTGGAATTATTAATAGTGTTTACAACATTTTTGATTTTAAGGAATATATCCAATAATCAATATTTTATTTAAGAAATAAGGATGCATGTAGGTTTTAAATAATTTTTTATGAAAATATAGAATATTACATCATTTCAATAGAATAAATAATGAACGCTATCACATGTTTGGTATTTGATGATTATGAGATACTTCATACTGTTTGGGAAATTAATGATAATCTTATTTTGGAAAATCAGTGACCATTATTATAATGTTTTGGATCTTAATCTTTTGAAAGGGTCATAAGGTTGACTATTCATGTAACGGTTTATGTTGAACATTGGATAAGGTTTTTTAAATTAATGTGTCACTTCAACATATCGAGATTTATATATATCGGATAAATTTTTCAAAAAAAAGTTGGTTTTGAAAATAGTTATGGATAGATGGAAAGACTTTTCACTCTATTATAGACTGTACAATATAATAAATGTGAATTTTAATTCATTAGTAAAAAAATAGATTTTTGGATACTCATCACTTGGAGTAAGGTATGAATTTGAAATTTATCAAATCCTGACCAATGGACGAAATTATGTGGATGAAATAGAAATATATCGAGTAAGTATATTTCTGGATATTGTTAGACGATAAATGAATTCCTCAAATTTAGGAAAAAGGATATTGAAAAAAATGTCATCCTATTTCATTCATATCCAATTAATCATATATCCTTTTAAATCATCACAGATTTATGGTTTTGAAGAAATTAAATTTCAAATAATCAATCACTTTCTTGTGAGCAATGACCTTAATCACTCTATAATTTTTTATGATTTTCTTCCATGTCTATATCTTCACCTACCACCAATGTTATCCTACTTAGAAACATGTTTATGTCCTATTCCATATGAAATTTTTATTTACATTATGTTTTATCAAAAGGATGTTTTATTAATCCTTCTCATGATGTTGGATTTATATAAGGGTATTTTCAAATAACAAAGCCCGGATAACAATGATCAAGATTAAATTATGCGGGAAAAATATATTTAAAGGTGTTGAATGTAATACCCTAAGATTTTAAAATATGAATGTTATATTCTAGAGTGTATGAGATATTGAACAATGAGTTTACCTTATAGAACATTCTATATTGAGTTTATCTTGTGTTACATGAAACACTGAGTTTATGTTATGTTACACACAACACTGATTTTAAACGAAATGGGACATATCATTAAAAATATTATTATTTAATATGATAGTTACAACCAAGAATTTATAATGTCTGGTATGAATAGTGAAAAAAAATTATGTAAATTATTGTTATATTTTTACTATAAATAAAATAATAACTATTTAAAAGAAAAATAAATGATTTATGAAAAAAGTATTTTTTTTTCAAAAAGATGGTTTAATAATACATTGAAAACATAAATTAAAATTAATTACTACCAATATAATAAAATTTATTCTATAAATTCAATTAATTTTTTAAATTGAAATATAAAAATAATTTTAGGGTGAATTTTCGTTATATTTTTGAAATGTTTTATTTTTTTATGAATAGTGAAAAATACTAAATATAAATTGAGAAGTCCATTTTTGTTTAAATTATTTACAAAGTTAAATAATGTTTCTAACTAGTTGAAATGTAAAATTATTTCAAATATATATATATATAGATATATAATTCTTATTTAGGTCATTATAATCATTTTATATTTAATTTTGACATTAAAACATTATAAACTTTTGAAGATTTTTTCTTTGAAAACCAGCTTTCTCATTAAGTCTATTGGATAAATTTTAAATTAATGATTTGAAAATATGTGAATGGAATTTGGAAAAATGGATTTCATATTTTTAATTATCATTATTTATATTTTAAAATAATTTAAAATTAATTTTTGACAATAATGAATATTGAAAAGGTATAAATAATTATTGCGTTATGGTATAAATGGATTTACTGGGGGCTTAAAATAAAATGATAAGGGTTAAATTGGCCAAAAAACCTATCTAAAATATATTTTATGGCCTTATTTTTACCCTATCATGTATAAGACTCAGTAATACTCTATTCTAGATACTTTTAAGATATGAAAAATATAGTTACACCTTTTTATTTTTAAATATTCTAAGTGATCCACTCACCTCTCTTATAATAGGCCACCCCATTTCCACACTTCATCAAACCATAAAACCATTTTGGTTGAGTGAAGACCTACCAAAATAAATTCTTGACTTCCATCCACTCATTTGAGAATCCTTATTTTGGGCAGAAAGATAACTTAGAATGGTTTTTAGGTCAAACATAAAGAGGTTACATGAAGAAGAAGTAATATATATCAATGGGCATTTTATTTTTTTATTCCTCCAAATAATTAAATTATTATTAAAACATGATGATATAATAAAATCAGTAACGTAAATATAATAATATTTTTTTATTATTTGGTCATGAACTACAACCATCCAGCTTTCATCAAATTATTTATGAAATCATCATTCATATGTAAATCAAACTACAACCTTCCAAAGCGATGCGATTCTTTTGTAACTAACGATTTACATCGAAGGTAATAAGAAGAATATAAAGTAATATGCATAATATAAATGAAATAATTATGGTATTAATTTTATATTTTTCATTATTAGATTAAAATGTATCATTTTATTATTTTACACAAAAAAGGATAACATCATTCATGTACGTGGGGACTACTGCCATCACAAAGCGATGTGACTCTCTTTCATCTACAGACCAAATTGATGATATATATAAGTATATTTGTAGAATTAATATGGTATATGTGATATTATTATCATCATGTAATGATAAATTATTACTTAACTCATTTGTATAATGATCATTGAAAAATGGAAACATTCCTCATGAGTATGTATGACCTATCATCTCTATGATTGTAATGTAATTCATTTTTCCCGACCAAATTTAATGATTGGTTTTAAAAATATAATTTATGTATAAATATGAAAATTATTTCATTCGTATTATTATTTATATCATGTAACTATATCATACATTCAAGAACAAGATCTTTCATGAAAAAGAACTTACGAGAAAACAAGATAATTTACACTTGAAATAATGAGAATAATGAAAGATTGTCAACAAATGGTTGACAAGATTTTTGGAAAGAATCATATGTGATATTATAAATATTAATATGTTTATTTAATTAGTTGATAAAAATTTAAAAACCACTATACACTAGGTTAATGCAATTTCAACCAAAATGAATCATATGTTAAGGGTTTCTAATATCATTTTTACTTTCGCGAGTCAAACATTATATTTACCTATAGATACTTAATTTTTTATGCTATATCATGGATTACTTTATTTTCATGGGTTTTAAGGTTTTAGTTAATTTTATTGTTTTTAAAGGGATTATGATTCAAAAGTTACCAAAGGGGAAAGAGTTTATTTCATAATCTCATCATTATTCAGGATTTTTTTTAAGTCTCCCTTAGGGAAATTATTTCATATTTCAATCATAAAATGAATATATATTCCCATAAATTTCTTATTCATAAATTATTTTCTATTAATAGTACCATTTTCATCTCTTTTTTACTTATAATTAATAATAAAATTTTTTTAAGAAAATATGACTTTATTTCGTCCTTCGATCGATAATCCTTTTTCTTCCAAACCCATGTTTTCTAAAATTGTTTAAAAAAATATTTTAGAATTATTTGTATTATTTATAAAATATTTTTTCCCATGTTATATCTCTTTATAAAATGGGTTGAAAGGATGTTCATGTAATTTTTTAATGATACACTTTTCTAACCTTTTTAGGATGCAAAATAGAATGTACTTTTTAACTTATACCAAATGAATGAAATTACCTGCCATCATGACCATAATTTCATTAAAGCTTACTTTTCCTATTTACAAGGTTATTATTAAATAATTTGTTTCCCAATGTTATGTAAATTCTGTTTTTTTAAAATATATTCATAAAAAATGGATTTTGACTATATTTTAATAATTTTATAGTTCTAAAATATAAGTGCGATTTTCAAAGAAAGGTTATTTTCATAAATAAATCTTACCAAGTAATATTTAAAATTTATATTCCATCTAAGAATACATTTTTATGTTAATTATGCTTTAATGGGGATATAATCTAATGATATCATCGTTATTATTTCATTAAATGGTTTTTGATCTCTTAGACTGGGGTTTTAATCTGTCGATACCATTAATTTTACTCTATATTTTTTTATTATATTTACTCACTAGGGAAGTTATTTAAATTTCATATTCTTGTTTAAATATAATTTTTTTAAATTATGATTCAACCCTTTCATGTGAGGATTGAATTAGACATTGTATGTGATGATTGGGGCCCTATATAGAACCGTAATGCATAGGAAAGTCTCGTTAGAAAAACTAAATATTGTTTTCAATGCAGAATTACCCATTTATATAGACTTATTGGCATAATAATTGATTGTATTTGATGTATTGGAACAATCCTATACAGTATAAGATGTCTTGGAACAAGCCTCAAAAATATGTTTTAGATGTCCATCATTATAAATTCAATTATTGATATTCCATGTGATTATTTTATTAGTTAGAATATCCATTATCAATTATCAAGATCACATGATAATTCATATGGAATTATTTGTTCATATTTTATTTCTACCATATTATGATCATGTTATTGGTTAAATAGAATTAATGTTAGTCAATTGAATTTCCATATTTATTATGACATATCTATTCATATATTCCTTAGTATTCTTACTATTATTGACCATCTGAGCTCACCTGTTTCATAGGTTTTATTTTCTCAAGGACACTAGGAAGTGTTTTGGGATTAACATATAGGGACACACTATGGTGAATAATGACGTTATCAAGGAAAATATTTTTTTTCATTTTATGTTCTTAGTTATAATATAAATTTCATGTATGTATCTAGTTTAAAAATACTAGTAAAATATTAAGTCATTTTGGATGCAATTTCATGTATATTATTCCAATGTAACAATGTAGACACTGACGCCATGCTACTAGGGTTGGGATTTATATATTAAGTCTATTTGGAGAGAAGATAAACAACACTCTTAATTCATGAAATATATTCAACATATTCCATGAAGATATTCCCATATATTAATCTACCTAGATAAACCCTACTTAAATCATTTCTTCATAACACGAGGAAAGGAAACATAATAAATGTTGAGCTAGGATTCTTAGTATGGGTAAATAAGGGAGATATCAATGATCACTTAAATATAACATTAGCATAAGGTTATGAGAACGTGATATTAATATTTAAAAAACATACCTTGAATATCATAGATCACAATCCTATGTCCTCGCATAAAGATTGGATGTTTATAAGACATGAATCATAAAAGTATCCAAGAACATTGTCCATGAGATCATAAAATAGAAATAGGAATGTTCAGAAAACATATTTTTATTACATTATAGACATGTATAAATAGAAATATGTTCACTTATTTAGTAAAGTACATGAAATTGAGAAATCACATAAACTTATGGACTTGAAACCATTTCCATGTATAATCTCATGGACATGAAAGATTAGTCTACATGTAAACTTATATACATGAAATCTAGGTCCATACATAATCTTATGAACATGAAAACTAGGTTCATGCATTAAATTATGAGCATGAAATTAGGTTCACCCATAACCTAATTATCTCATGAGTGAAAGATAACCAATGCATTAGAGAGATATATAATTATGGTATCATCCATCACATAATGAAAATTATAATGATGCATTTTTTAGGATCCCACATTTTAGACTAGGTAGAATTTCCAAAGGAATTAGAACTTTTCATTTGGTGGATGGGTTGAATATTAAAATGAGCCTTGGAATGTAAATCTGATTCTTAATATACATAATTATTTTTTAATGTTTTTAATAACCAACAATAGTATCTAGAGTTCAAATGAATTTTTGGAGAAATAAACTTCGAAATATTTTTCTTTTCCAGTGAAAAAATAAGGGCATACAATTATTTTATACCATGAAGCCGCTTAGGAGAAATAATGAGGCCCTGTAAGGGGTTTC
The DNA here is from genome assembly GCA_963277665.1 of Viscum album. Taxonomy (NCBI): domain Eukaryota; kingdom Viridiplantae; phylum Streptophyta; class Magnoliopsida; order Santalales; family Viscaceae; genus Viscum; species Viscum album. Next base: position 835,186,143 of record OY728159.1, on the reverse strand, counting down.
AAATGATTTTATAATCCATGAAATACATTGAAGATGGAATAGAAGAATGTATGATGTAAATTATAGGTGTGAAAAATAGTTGCACATGTTTTTCCAAACCCCAGTCCTAGCCCCAGGCTTAGCTTCACTTAACTAGTAGCACCACATGGTTGGAACAAATTTAGTCCAAGGTATTTGGAAAAACAATGAGGGGTTTATATCATAATCAGTGTAGTCTACATGACAGGTGCACTTTTAGAAAAACCATGTATCCTAACTATTTATCTCTTTAAAATGGGAAAATTTAGAATTTCCCCTCCTCCCTTAAATGGGGTTTTACCAATCTTATCCTCTATTTCAGTCCTAGTAGGATACGCACATGATCTCCTATTCCTCCATATTCCATGGGTAGACCTCCTACATTCTCAGTCCTAATAAAATGACATCAGATGTGTCAGAAGTCCTCAATAAGTATAAGGAATCATCTTGCTTCTTTTTTTTGTTTATCTCACAATGAGGAATACTAAATCTATGCATGCTAAGTTTCCCCATTTCAAGGTGTTTATCTATTTATTCAATTTCTATCATTGTAAATCTATAAAAAACAAGTTGCTGGATACGTGAACTATTGTAAGAATGAGGTAGGTTTTTTATACACTTTTCCATTAATATTTCCTGGTTTATAAGTATTTCTGTGGTGTTGAATGCCAAACCCTTCTGTGTGTTTATCCTAAATTATGAAACATATTAAATTAATTACCTTCACCTTGTTTAAATATACTATGACACCCATATTCATGGGTGGATGCTGATAACCTCAACTCAAACCACTATGAAGGCGAGTTTGACTAATTTACCATAGAATAAATATTTTATATTTTACTAAACCCCCTGTTAGGATGTGTTGTTTGATTCACATGTCTATAATACCCAATTCACATTTTGAATAATTTTATTAGGTGTGATTACTATTTTTCATGGATGAAATGATTAAATTGACTTAAATAAAATATATAATGATTGTGCCTATCTTTTCTAATAAACAATGAATTGAGGGGTGCTATGTTATCTAATAAATAGGGGATATTTAATGATAATAATCAGGTGATGTTCAACATGTTTACATACATGTCCCCATTTATCATTTATCTTTGATTTTTAGTATGGCATGTTCATGTAAATGATTTTGTCATTACTAATGAACAAACTAGAATGTGTAATTGAATTAAATGAATATAGAATGGTATGGACATGTCACATAACCCTCTTGGAACATATAATTCAAATGATAAAAATTATTATTTTTTAAATATTAAATGTTCATGGAATACCTTATATTATGATACTCGTGCATGGAGTCCCTAGTCATGGAGTCCCTTATGTTAGGATTTATGCGCATGGTATCCATGGACATGGAATCCCTTATAACTTGATACTTGGGAATGATGCCCCTTATGTAATGATTTATGAGCATATACTCCTTGGGGATAACATAGGTTACATCCTAATAATTTGACTAGGTGTCCCTAGGCCTGACATCCCACATATGATCATGATAATTTGGAATGACGTCCCCTAATGCCCTATAAAATTAGTATGACTATACATGGATGATTAACTTATTACTTGGGTCTAGGGAAACACTATGTATCAATATATATTGTTTTATACATACCTCTATATAAACTAAACACACACACACACATGGCTATATACATTTCCTCGTATAATGTGCATTTATATATACATGTGAAAATGGTGAATTCATTTCTGAGACATTCTATCTTAGGCCAAATTAGTTATGGTTGGCCATATATCCTAGTTAGAATACTATGGAATATTAGGAGGCACGCTTAAGGTCACGTGGTGATCAAATCGGGGCACTATATCAGTGGATCCTGGGGTGGGATGTTACAAGTGGTATCAGAGGAGTTTCATGTCATTTTATTTAACAGTCTGGTATGGTAAAAAGGAGACTAGGATTTATAAACACATGGTAAATAGATTGTATCTAGTTCTGGACAACCCACACCTGAGGGAAAGATCAATTTATCCGGGATGAGACTATTTTTCATGTTATTAGATATTACATTTGGTTATTTTTTCACCTTGGGTGACTATTTTACTTCTTCTGCTTATTGATATATGATATAGGAAATTTAACCTTGTTGTGGTATGGAAATGAAGTGTTGTTAAATTTATAATTATCGACACATAAAATCCACATTCCATGAATATTCAATTCCATGTTGGTTGCATCATATATTTCTTGGTTCATGAGTATTTCTATTCCCAAATTATGTAACTATTCAGCATGATTTTCTATATTCAAGGATGCGTTATTTATTAGCATCCTTTTTTTCATTCCATGACCGGTTGATTAACTATACTTATCCACCCTAATAAAATGAATGGTTATAATTATGAAATATTGATGGTTAAATAAATTTTTTTAATAAAACAAAATGGTGTTTTCCCTCATAATTTTACGGTGTCATTCTATTTACCTAACAAACATGGATATGTTGGAGCCAAGGCCATTTTCATGATTTGAAACATTAATGGGTTAAATTAAATGGGTTCCATATTTATAATTTATAAACTGTATAGGTGCTGTATAAATTGGGTAACTATGACCCATATTACTAAAGAATCTCTCATGTACTTGTTATATTCTTAAAACAAGGGTCATAACCTAGTTATAGCTAAATGAATGCCTATTATTTCATATTGAGGAAACTTAATTTATAATTTAAAAATTGTTATTTATCTAAATAAACCATGATTCTTATATAGATATGCTAAATTCAAATCTTAAACGATTTTTTTATTTATGAAGGATGATAACTCAACTATTTTGGCATGATGAACCATATGAATAAATTATTAATTTCACAACTGCACCAAAGTAGGTTAATTGGGGAATGTTTCTTATTAAATAGACTAGATATGAAACAAGTTAGTTAGAATTTATATGGTATGATTATGTGATAATGACATCAAGTTAATATAGAAATCTTAATTGAAAGAAATCGTTATTAGGTTACACTAACATGAGATTCCATTTCAAATTTATAGTCCATTGAATCCATAAACTGTGAATAGGTACCTAAATAATTGATCCATGGTTGACATGATGGGACCCCTGTAGGTTTCCTTATTCTTTAAATGATCTGATATTTAACCTCATGGGCGTTAACATAATATAATGGGATAGTTATTTAAAGTGTCCACAATAGATTATATGTTATTACATATAAACATATGGAGGATTATTACTTGAACAGTTACCTTTAATAATAAATTACATGTTATATATTTTTGATTTTTATTATTATGAGGCATGTGTTAATTAAAATTTCAATTACAAACTAAAGTGTTTTTCCTCTATAGATTATAATTTGAATTTTTCTTTAACCAACCCCAATTGTGAAAAATATATGGTTAAATTAAATGATGGTTTAAAAAGGGAAATAATGAGATATTCATTTAATGTTGTATGGTATCAGTTAAAAAAATATACTTTGTACATTTGGTCTTTCAAAGTGTTAGTTAAGATCCCATTTATACCAACTGATTTGAATTCCATAATAAATAAGCATCATTTAAATGACTTAAAATAGAAATATTTTTGACGTAATATGGTATGTACCCTCATGTAAATGTTTAAATATTTTTAAATTGAGGGATGCTTTAAGAGGGAAAATGAGAATTGCCTATATCTCTTAGTGGATTCTAGTAATTTTTTATTATACCTAATGTAGAGGTAATAGTTTATAGTAATATTTTAGTAGTGAATCTAGTTTTAATGATGATTTACTATGGTTAAATAAGAGTTTACCCATTGAGGTAGTTACTATAGAAAATTTAAGCTTTATTAAATAATTTTAATTAAGTTTTGTAATTAGAGGTGTCATTCGGGTGCCATGTTGCACAAGTATGACACCTAATAAAAAATTGAAACCCCCCGAGTAAATGGGTGATCATTCAGAAAGTTAAGCCTTATTAAAGACATAAAAATCATGTAATTCTCAAGTTTAGTAGGTTAGAAATTCAATGGTAATGATCATCCACTTCATTGATCATGTGACCTTCCTCCTATTTTAATGGGCTATTAGAAATCCAAAATGTGTAGTTCTTGATACACAATTTTGAAATCCCAATGGAACATGTTCCATATATTTTTTGAAAGGCTAATTAAAAGAGATACATTAAATTATATGTTGTTCGAGTGATAATGTCACACAATACATTAAAATGTATGGATAATTGACTTCTTTAAAAAAGTTTCATGGGTTCTTTAAGGAGAATGATATGGGGAATCTTTAGAGTTGAGTGACATTGGAATTGTGAGATTTTTAGGAACATTATACCTTTGAATAGGAAATCAAAAGTGACTTCACATAGTGATTTGGTATAATGTTGTAGAAGGATCAGGTACTCTAAAAAATGATCCATTTTAAACTTGGATGTTATATTTGATACCAATGACGCACATAGGTTGGACTCATTAGGAGTGTCATGTGTGTGTATAATGTTGAATATGATATAGTGAACTTGTAAGAGGTAGGTTTTTTTATGATATTCTTTGGTGTATACATTTTGGCCATGTTTAGGAACCAATTTCAGTGGTGACATAGCATGTTCAATCAGATTCACTTTATTTTAGTAGCTTGATGGCAAGGGCACTCTTCAGATGGGGTGCATCATGTTGATCATGGTAATTGTATCCTTTATGGTATAACAAAAGTGACTAAAAAGGATCTTTTGTAAATGGTCAAAAAATATTTTTACGTCTAATAATATTGGTTAACTATTGAAAACCTAAGAATATATAGTGAAATGAGTGGTCATTTGGTACATAATGTCACATGAGGATACTATTTTGTATATGAGTTCCAAGGTTGATTTTTCCTTAATGGGGATGATTTTTTAAGTAGCACAGTAAATTAGACATTGTCATAGGACATCTCTCAAGAATGTGAGTCGTGTCTCGAACTGGGTGGCACATTATAATACACATGTAGTAAATTATAAGTTGGTTTTATCCAATTGTGCAAATTGAAAATTTTAGATTCAAAATGGTGATTGGCTGTGTGTTATCTAAGGACCGACAGTTTCAATGAAGTGAAGGTTGTGGCATAGAAAACCGGAGATTTGGGTAAAAATAAAAGTAATTCCCAAATGATGTGGTGTAATCTAGAATGAGATTGGTGACATGAGACAGTTGATACATGGATGGGCCTATCTGATGTGAGTGTGGCTCAGGAGGATAAGGACACACCTTTTGATGCAATATTGGTGTACTCCTTATTAGAGGAGAGCACAACATATTGGCATCACCTTAAGCACACTATAAATCATTCATCTATACGATGATCTATCTTACCCAATATATTTTATGAGTTAATGGATTGAATCATTGATAGTTTCACTCAATGATTAGTGCAAAGGAAATACCATTGGTGTGCAGTACACCATTGTCCATTGGAAGGTGATGTCCCTCATTCTGATTCAAATTCATAATTTTATATGAGAAACATTCATTGGAAGTAGGAACTAGTGAAGGTTTACATTTATGTTAGAAGATGGGATGAGAAGTATTTTAACCATGCCAATATTTAGTTTCAAGGATGGGCATATCTTAGGTTATGGAAATTAGAAATAATTCATTAATGTGACTGTAATTATAATCATAAGGTGGGGTGTGGGACCTCATTCAATGGTGGGTGACCCTCATGAGAGAATGGTCATGGGACCTTCATACCATTCATGTGATAGTTTCTTTGGTAGTATTATGTAATTTAATATATGGACCAATATATGTATGGAATCCACATTAAATTTTAGGGGTTGTTTGATAATGGATTTGGATTAAATCTATATGTGATCATTAAGCCTAGAGTAGCTTATAATGATCCATATATACAAGATAAAAGTGAATGTTGGGTGCAGTTATTAGGAATGACGATGTTTTTTCTTGGGAGATGGTTCACCCATGATACATCACTAAAATTCAATTATGAACTTCAATGAGCTTGATGATAATTGTCTTAGTATGCCTTGGGATAGGGATTTAGAAATATGTTTTTAGCTACACATCAACCATAGAATTTTAGAGTCTCTTAAATGGTTAACTGGAGGAAGTTCATCTTGAATTATCTCAAGTATTTGGACATAGTTAGTGAGAAATAACATTAGGAACACCATCAAGATGACATAGGTGAAACTTAATAAGTCATGTGGGATTTCAAGGAAAATCCAACATGACCATTTAAAGTGAGATCAATTGGAAATTTTACATTTTCAATATAATCAAGGATTAGAAGAAAAGTTCTCAATTGTGACTGGGTTTTGTGAGTTTATAATCATTCTAGAATCATCATTATATTTCTAATTCCATGTTTGAATATTCCATTCTGATGGTGGGAGTACCATGAATCAGAGCTGACAATGAGGAGTTTGAGGAACTATGGTGGGGGAATACTATATGAAGTTAGATGGAATAAGATGATAATGTGATCATGTATTGGGTATTTAGTGCTCGTTTAAGTTCTATATTAATGGTTTTAGATTAGTTTTGAGTGTTGACTCAAGTTTTATTGGCTTAACTACCACATTATTTGAGTGATTCCGAGAGGTGTGTTGGGAATTTAGAAATGTAACATAACCATTTTAATAAAATATAAAAAATCTTAGTTGGTAGTTGGATCTTTTCATTATTCTGTTATAATCTTAAAAGATGATATTTTTTAAGGTGGGGAGATTGTAAGATCTTGTATTTTAGACTGGGTTGAGTTTACAAAGGAATTTAATTTTTTTGGTAGACGGTCCAAATCATAAACTGAGCCTTATAATGTAAATATGATCATTAGTATACATAAACGTTTAGTATTTGGATGTTTTTTAATGAATAAGAGTAGTATCGAGTGTTTTGATGAGTTTCAAGATCAACATGATCTAAGAAAACAACTTTTTAAGAGAAATAGGGAGGGAAAATGGTTTGTTTAAAATTTTTTCCCCTTATGAGAAACCATGCATCCATATAAGTGGTGTATAATGGTTTTATAAATAGTTAATGTTGAGGATCATGGAAAAATTAAATTTTTGTAGTAAATTTCAGTGGTGGGTGAAAGGTTTTCCAAACCCTACACCGTACCACATTGTTAGTACAACATAACCAGTAACATCACAAAGTTACTCAAACTGTGTGGCCAAACCATGCAGGGCCTGACCCTTAAGTAGTGTAGGCTACATGATTGGTTGATTATTATAAAAACCATGTAGGCTAACTGTGAACCTACTTAAAATGGGAAAATATATCATTTACCCCCATTCCCTTTAAATGGTGTTTATCACATTTCCTTTTCTATTTCACACCAAGAAGGTCCCCCGCACCCAACCTAGTTCCTACCTCAACTATGGGTGGATCTAATTCAGTATCCATATGAATCAAATTCAATCTGATTTATTATAATCCATTTTGTATTATTAATACACCTCATTATTATTTTCTTCATTTATGTCACCATGTAAAATACAAAATCTTTGCAAGATAATTTTCTTTATTTCTAGGGTGTTTTTATTTTTATTTGATTTCTCTTATTCTGACTTGAGTCAAAGTCAAATATTGGATTGGTGGGCCATCCTAAGAATGAGGCATTTGGTATATACAATTTCCACTTAATGTTACATTGTTTTTAAGTAAGTCTATGGTGTTTAACGGTGAAACATTTTTTTATTGATCCTATATTTTGAAATTCCTAAAATTAATTAACTAAACCCTATTTAGACATCTTATGACACCTATATTAATGGTTGGAGTTTAGAGACCTCAACCCAAACCACCACGTAAGTTTAGTTTGATTAATTTATCATAGAATAAATGATTTACTCTTTGAATAAAGTAACCCTATGTGTGTGTTGATTGATGTACATATATATACCACCCTATTCATGTTTTGAATCAACTTCTCTGGGTTGATGGATATCTTTGTAAGAAATGATTAAATTGACTCCAATATATGTTATTAGGATTATATATTTGTTCTATAATAATTTTTTTTGATGTACCTTGTATTATGTAATGAAAGTGGCGATTTAATGAGAATACTTGGGTGATGTAGGAAATGTTTACATATATGGACTCTTTCATCATTTATAATTTAATTATAACATGATATGTTCATGTACATGAAATTAGTTTTTACAATTGAAGAAACCAAATTGTGTAATTGGATAAAATGTGGAGTGAATTATAAGACCATCTCACTAACCCCTCTTGGAACATGAAATTGAATTTACAAAAAGTATTTTCTTAAGCTACAAATGTGCATGGAGTCCCTTTTGTTATGATACTTAGGAATAGAGTCCCTAAGAATAATGTACATTATGTTATGATTTACATGCATGGTGTCCCTAGGAATGGAATCCCTTAGATCCTCATATTTGGGCTTGATATACGTTATGTTATGATATACCGACAGTGCATCCCATGGAATGGTGTCTATAATTTGATCATGATATTTAATCATGGTTCTCCCTATTATCATATGAAACTCTTAGGGCTATTCATGGATGACTGGTCTATGGATAATGTCCTGAATAACACTTGGTATATATATACATGGTTGTATACTTCCCTATAGATAAAGAACACCCAAACACATTGGATATATATATATTCTTATATATAAAGTTTATAAATATATATATATTCACAATGTGACTTTATTTAAGAGACATTCCATCTTAGGTTGAAGTAGGTATGATCGACCAAGTGTCTTTGAGGAACCTAAGCCACCTTGGTTACATTTATTTGTTTACTAACCAACATTATTTTTGATATGCCTACACACTACATTATTTTATCTGAATGGACTAGATTGAAATAGAAACCATTTTTGGTGGCCTATTGAGTATATCTTACATTATTTTTGAGTCACCGTTTGGTACCCAGAAAACCTCATGTTTTCAATTTCAGGGTAATGGATTGTGGTTTGTGTTGATTATTATACATGGGTGACTAAGAGAACAATTCATAATTGCCTCTCATGATGCTCATTGGGATATAATTTCATAATTTTTTTCGTTTTACTTATATTTTGTATGTCTACTTTGATGTATTTATGCTTTCCCTTTACTATTTACATGATTTCACTCTTTACAATATGCTACTTATGGATTCAGACATTTATTATTATTGCGATAATTTAGGTTTCATTTCCTTTTATTTATATTACTTTTGTTGTTGATTTATTTATTCTATAATTTTTTTACTATGATCACCAGCGTTTAATATCCCCAATAAACCATCATTGGGCCCTTTCTAATAGGAAGCAACCTCTACTATATTGAAACACCTACTTGGGGCCTTATGTAAACCGACTCAGGACATAGTTTTAGTGCCTCCAAGGGTGGAATGTTACATGTTCATTTATTATATCATATTTAGTTAATAAGAAATAGGTCTCAGAAATATTTCATCATGGCATAACACATGTAAAATAAATGGGTTTTATAAATATTTCATCAATTAATTATTGTAAAACCCATGAAAAAGGAAAAGATTTTTTAAACATATTATCATCATAATCATAATCCATCAATAAATTTAATAAATATGTTGTCATTGGATCATATCCTCAGTAAAGGTTATGTATCATTATAGGATGACTTTCTAAATGAAAAATGCATTTAAAAGACCACTTAGAATATTTATTAAAGAAAATACATTTTTCAAAATGAAATGACTTATTTAAAATAAAAAAATTACCAATATTAAAGAAAATAATTTATTTCATAATACCATTGGATAATTGTAAAGATTAAATAAATTGGGTGGTCATGATGGATGTAAATTACATTCCTTCCATGTACCTAAAAATAAATATAACTTTTACATTTTTGGTAAAAAGTCAAAAATTCCATGTTCATAAAATGATAAAAATATTAAATTCAAAACATTTTTAAAAATTAAATCATTTTTCAAATTGAATTTAAACTATCATAGGATAATAAAATCATTATTTAAAACCATTTATGTAAAACATGGAAATGGAAGATAAATTAATTCTAACTTAAAAGATAAATAAAGTTTATTTTTGCGTAAACAGATTCATTTATAATCTCGATTACTTAAAGGGATGAAAATGAAAGAAAAATATGTATTACCCAAAAATAACCACTATATAGAAAAATTTGTTAGAGTAATTAGTGGTATATTATGAAATTAATCATTGTAATATTACTAAAAACAGTCTCATTAATCAGTGATATTGTAATGTAAAACCCTTACTACTTTGGCAACATTCGAATCATAAGAACTATGAAAGAATAACATCAAATGAATATTTAAATATCAATAAATAATGATGTTTATAATATAAAATATAAAAGGGCCTATATATACACCTCATAAAATAATATAGGTTAATACCATAATATATATCGTAAAGAAGACAATTTGACACAATAAACGCTACCTCAAGTTTGTCTTGATTTGAAGGTGTTATAACCTCATGTATAACAAATGAAATTTATTATAATTATTTAAATTAATAATTTATATACTTATAATATCAAATATTATCCAATTATCATATTTTATCACTCAGTTATTAATAATTATTTAATATAATCATCATTTCTAGTAGTCATCTATTTCATTTTACATAAGAATTTCGATTCGATAGTTCCAGTCATTATAGATTGATAATGTATCCATTATCTATAGAATTTTACTTTTTATATAAATACTATATATATTCATTATATATATACATATATACATAAAATATACATATATAAAAATGAATTATACCATTAATGGATATGGTATGCCGTATGTACATATAAACATTGTTTTCACATTTTTGAGATTATAAAAAATAAAAGGTAAACAAAAATTTAACTTTCCAAAATCCTTATTATATCATATGTAACATATATATTCATTAATTTTATACTTATTAAATTACATTTAAATAATAAACTAAAATAATCACACCTCTTAATGGATGTGGTTGTCCATACACACACACAAGCATTGTTATTGTTTTCCAAAAAAATTGGAATGTATGTAGGTACATATTATATTATAATTAAATAATAATAATTATTTAATAAATATAATAAATAAATATTAAACCCATAATAATAACCAACCAAGAATGTTGGTGATGGAAAATTAATTGTATTGCTATGTGGAGATGGTAAGCAGGACATACAAACAATCGACACATTAACTTCCAGTTTGGTGAAAAAAGGGGAGAATAAAAGTTGTTTCATTAATATAAACAAATATTTAAGTTTATATAGGACATTTTAATCATTATTTTATAAATAATAAAATATATTTAAGGTATCTAGAAGAATAAAAAATTGAAAGAAGTCGGGTAAGATGATTACCTCTTGTTCAGAAGGCCTCCATTAGATCCCTTCTCAAGGACAGTTGGAATGGTATTTTAATAAGACTAGTCTCTATAATTAATGAATATGTATTTTTATAAGGTACATTTTTAGGGTTTGTTTTGATATAGATGGATTAACATGGTGTAATGAATATAAATGAGGGATGCTCTTTTATGAGTGAGGAGAGGGGCACTCTTTGAATTTATTAAAGGATCAAAATATAATAAATTTATTCTAAAAAAATACTTAAAAATTTATAGATATTAAAATAAAATGTATTATTTGGTAAAGATACTATATTATAATTAAATTTTTATAGGTTTATGTGATGTATTAACCTTATCTTCTGGTTTGACCCATTAGTTAGCCTATTTTAACCTTAACAGCAAAAATAATGTTTTCAATCGTAAAGGGTTAAAATTTTAAATTAAAAGTAAAAATTGGATCATAAATTTCCAAGGGGTGAAAATATAGACCATTTTTCATAATAATTATCTTTATTCAAAGTTTTTTTATTTTTAAATATTTTAATAAATACTATTTTTCGAAAAATATTATTATGTCTTTCTGAAACTATTCACAGAATTTGACTTTGAGAACAACAGGAAAGAAATGGAATTTGAATCCAAACCATTAACACAACTATTATATGTTATATTTATCTATAAATTTTATGTTATATAATAATTAATCAAAATTATATTTCTTTTAATATTTTTTTAAAAATAATTTTATTTTTCTATAAATTGAATAAATATCATTTCGGTTATACGTAATAATTTGGGGTAATTACTAAATAATGAAAAATTAACAGAAAACATAATATGATAAATTAAATTAATTTTTCTTTTAAATAAAAAGTTATAACCAAAAATAACAACTTTATAACCTTCTGATATAATATTATAGATATTCAATTAATGAGTATGAAATTTTTAGCATTATATTTTACTTAAATTAATATAATGGTCATAATCAGATAACATATAAAAAAGTGTCCATAAATTTGAGTCATTTTTTGTAAATAGCAGAAAAATACAAATAAAATTGGATTAATGTATTTTTTATAGAAATTTTAATTTAATATCTCAATGTTTTAACTTTATTTCACTCATTTCACCATTACCGAGGTGAAAAAACATTACTATGGTTACTACTCATATTGGAAAAAAATAAGATGGAAATATTTACTAAATTATGAAAGATATTAAAAATATGAAATTAATTTTTAAATATTCAATATCTATAAGTTGTAGAAATTAATTTATGATGAAAACATAGAATGCAATGAAAAATATTTTTTTTAGAAAAATGTCCTCTAAGTGAAAATATAATTTTATACCAAATTCAACCATAAAATTGATTCATTTGAGATTAAATGTATACTTAATAATATAAGAGACTTAATTGGAATATTAAACAACTTTAAAACAAAATTTAAAATTTAAAATTCTGGAAACAAAAATATAGTTTTCAATAATAATTAGTACCTTTTTATTATTCATCAAAAAATCAATCTTTTCAAGAAATTATTAAAAATTCCCTCAAAGAGAATTTTGAAAATTTTATTTCAAAAGTGAGTTAACTTTTTTGAAATACATCTTATAAAGGTATAAAAAATTATATGAAATAGTTTCTCACAAAAACCATTAACAAATATTCTTTTAAGGAAATATATTTCAAAAAAATTCAAATTCTTATTTCCTAATAATTAAACAAAAAAATTTTATTGGGTAGGACCTTTATATATATTTCATAATAAGGTTATTACAAATAATACCCACCAATTCAATTTATTGGATATAATAGTCATATTTATTTAATATTTTATTTCTAGTTTAATATTGGTGTTGTGTATCATATATACTACAAAAAATAATGTACTTATTTTAAAGTATTTGGGTGTTATATTCTCCCGATTTTAATAAATTCTATGCTCAGAATTTGAACATGCTCTATATAGTCATTGGTGTGACATTTGAAAATTCCTTTGAATAAATCCCTCGTCATATTTTTTCTTTAATAAAACATCCACATAAATAGTGGAAATAGAAATATGAAGGTAATATATAATAACAAAATTCTAGGTTTCCAAATGAGATAACATTAGTGGGAAGTGAAAATATAGACATGAAGGAAAAAACTACTTCCCATGTACTAATAGAGAGTGATATAGAAAATGGTCAGGAGACTTTTAATTACAATAAAATCATAAATCTGTTCTGGGTGAAAAGACCATTAATTCATCAAAAATAAAGGCAATAATATATCATTTTTTATCATAATTTTCCTAAAGTCAAGGTATTATATTACTATCAAGACAGATAATATAATAAAATATACTTACTTGATTTATTTTTATATCATTAGTAAAAATTCATCATATGGTAGGGTTTCAATTAGTATCTGACTTCATATCTTACTCTATGAAATGAATACTAAAGATGAATTTTTTATGATCCAAGCACTAATATTAAATTTTAATGGTTCATAATATCCATTAAATAATAAAAATCCATTCATTATATCCCTAAATATTTTAAAAGTCAAAAAATGTTAGCACAATTTATCTAATATTGATGATTATAATACATTAATCTATAAAATCTCAACTGTAACACCCAAATATTTACTCAATCCATTCCATATATATTTAGCCTTAAGGATCCTCCAATATATATATGAACAAGATTGAAACCAAAACATTATAATTATTTGATCGGATATCCTTCCATGACAAACTTAACAATTATCTTGATATAATTTTAATCACTTAAAAATTCTCATACCAAAATATATATACCTTGATCATATATTATCCAAAATATATTAATCATTTACCAAAATAAGTACAAACTAAAATCATATATTCTTTTAAAATATAAATCACCCATTATTCACTAAATATTCTCATATCTTATCCAAAAATAATTACGTTCGATGTTAGGGTTCACCTTTTCAGTGATACGTGATCATAGTTTGATTAAAAAGATAAAATATAATGTTTTTATTAATAAAATTTCTATGAAATCTATGTTTTGTTAATAATAAATTATCATGTTCACATTAAATTTAACTAAATTATTAGTAATAATATTTTCATAGGGATAATTCATAAAAAATTTGGCATGGATTACCCTACTCTATAGTGGTGGATACGTGTTCCCTAATTATCATGCTCCACTTCAACTATTTTGACGGCGTAATCTTTCCCTTGGTCCTTTTACTTTAGAGGTTGTTTTGGATAATTACCCTCATTATACCTTAGATTTTTTGTATTGATGCATATATTTCCGAAAATCTTTTCCTCAATATAATTGAAGTGTGAGTGGTGAAATCTATTGAGAAATATCTCTATTTATTTCATTGACTAGCCTGTTTACATCACTTGGACATTATTTTTCTCGAGGGTCAGACTTCTCAGACATGAATCATCTTCTTATACCATTCAAAAATTCACTTGAGGGCTATTTTACAAATTTTTAACATTTAGTAGGTTGATATTATTTATTACCTGCATGTGACATACCATTAAAACTTCTATGAAACTCTATGTTTTTTTTTCTAATCCAGATAACCATGAGGGGTTCTATCTTACATTTCCATTTTGAGTTCACATATAATGATTTAATCATTGCTTAAAAATCCTCTAAAGGATAAATCCATTCAAATAATTGTTTTTAAACCATGAGATAATTGATCAAATTTAATTTTAGGTATAATGATTAAAAAATAATCATACATTTCATGTCATGTAAAATTTTCCTTGTAGGTACCAATGGACTTATCATCCTTCCACTTAAGATCAAGGAAGTCCTTATCTATTTTTTACATAAAATATCAGGGAATTACTTAATGCAAAATATCCTCTTAAAATTATATAACTCCTTATATTCAATTTCTTTCTCCTGACTAGTATTCTTAATAAGATTCAACCATTGATATGCTTTTCCTTCCATATGATAATTAACTAGGAGATATTTTTCATGGTCTGAACACTGAAGAATAAAAAGAAATTTCCATCACAATGATCCATTACTCAGAAACTAGTAGATTATAATACCCATAAAAGGAGGATATACATTGTCACATAAAAGATTTAATGGAATGTTGTTCCATCCTTGGTGAATTTTTGAATTTCAACATGATCCATGTTATCACTCATATCTTGAGATAGTTGAGTGACCATAATCACAAAATATTTCATCCTATATCCTATTCTATTGGGTTTTTTGTGAGGACAGTCATTTCATTGGTGATAATATTCATTTTTAACATGATTCCTTTGTGTTCTATACATTGACTAAAAAATGTATAGTGTCAGAAACAACAGCCATTGTGATAAATCATATAATCAGGAAAAACCATTCACATGAACTCTAAATTATGTCACCTTATATTTAACCAGTATTTTATTTGGTTATCATCAATTTAAATACATAATAATGGTTCATAAGAAAAATATAAGTTAATCCAAGTATATCCCCCAAGAGTGTCAATGGAGGAGCATAATAATGGTACACTCACCATGAACCATAATGATGGTCAAGATATACCCAAATAAATCTTTCCAAGGTTATTACCTCCAAATACATATTTTAAAAAATCACATCCCATTATAGTATCATGACATGGATTTTTTTTACGAAAACAACTCAATAACTATCTTAAGAAAACATTAGGATGTTATCCAATTATTAGTCTTATCCCCTGGATTTTCACGAAAGTTCTCTAATCCAAATATATAAATATTGACTGAATCCTACACTGAAAACCTCTATAGAGACCCAAGATTTTCATAAATGGATATTACTTCTTAATATATTAATATCCAATATAATTTACAGATACAAACCTAATAAAAACGATGGTTTAGTTTATTTGAATACTAGAAAAAGATCGTCTTATTACTTGAAAGATATTCAAAATATCCCCTAAGAATCTTCCCAAACAACACTCTTTTTATAAATATCCCACATGAAACCTTTCAAAGAAACCAGTAAAAATGAAACATAATAAAGGTTGAGCTAATATGATCAGTAAGGGTAAACATGGGATATTTAAAGGATCACTTAAGTATAACATATAGATAAGGGCATGAGAACATGTGCCTAACATTTAAAGATCATTCCGTAGAGATCATAGATTAAAATATCAAGTCAAGAAATAATACTTGGTAGTTCACAATACCTTAATCATAATGGAATAAAATAATATGAACCATGACAGAATGAAATAGACATAAGAATGTGTAAAAATACATGATTATAACATTTTGAACCTGAATAAATCGAAATAGGATCACTCATTAAATAAAGAACATTAAACCATAATCGTACAGAAAATTATGGATAGAAAAATAGGTCCACACATAATCTTATGTACAAGTAATCTAGGTCAATACATAATGTTATAAACATGAAAAATCAGTTGATTTAAAATCATATGAATATGAAAACAAGTTCCATGAAAAATATTTTGAAGATAAAATCAAGTTTATGCATAACATATATATTTCACGAGTTATCCTTATTTACCAAATGTATTAGAGGGATATATAATTCAGGTCCAACCTGTCACATAATAAAAATAATATATATACATGCAATAAGATCACAAACCATTAATAATATCATAACTCATGAAATATAATTGAGTTTTATAAAAATTTCATCATGGAATAACCCATTGAAATGAAATGGGTTTTATAAACATTTCATCAATTCATCATAACACAACCCTTGGAAATGTAATGGGATTCATAAAATATTGTCATCAGAATCTTAAAAATTCTAGAGAAAGAATAAGTATGGTATTATTGGATCACATCCAGAGTAATTATTAGGTAACATCAAAGTATGTAATCATAAATGGAAAATTCCTTAAAAATATCACTTGGAATATTTATTGAGGAAAATAATCTTTTCAATTTGAAATCACATATTTAAAATATAAAATTTTTCAAAATATTAATGAAAATATTTTATTTTTAAATAAACGTGGAATGTTTTAAATAAATAATAAAATAATTTAGTGGTCATGTAAATAGGAAATCACGTTCGAACCAGGTATATAAAAACAAATACACCTTTCACAATTTTCATAAACATTCAATAGTACCTTGTTTGGAAAAAAATTGATTAATTTAAAAAAAATTACAATATTTAATCTGGGGTAAAAGTTGATTTAAAAATTAATTGTAGAATAAAATAATTTTTGAATACATTTTATAGAAAATATGGACATGTAAGAAATTTTTTTACTGAAAAGATAAATAATATGATTTGTTGATAATAATATTATTTCAGTATCTTGAGTACTTAAAGGGTGGATAATGAAAAAAAATGTATTATCTAGAAATAACTATAGAATAATAAAATTCATCATATTATAGAGTGATATATCATAAAACCAATCATAGGAAACTTAATCATAAACAATCGTAACAATAAATGAGATTGTAGTGTAAAACCCTTACTCTTTTGGTAACTAATGAATTGTAAGCCCCATGAAAGAAAAAATTCAAATTAAACATTAAATATCATCAACATAAGTATATTAATGAAAGAATAAGATAAATAGTATGTAAATAAATCTCATAAAATAATACAAGTTCATAACATAACATATGTCTCATAGAAGGCAATTTGAGATAATAAACCATTACCTCAAGTTCGACTTAATTTGATGGAGCTCTAACCTCTGGTTTAATAAATTTAAATTTACTAAAATTCCATAAAATATAATATAAATACTTATAATATAATATATGAACCAATTGTAATATTTAAACTCCCATTTTTAATAATTCTTTATTAAAATCATCGTTTCCAAGTGACATCTGTTATGTTTTTCATGATAAATTTGGTTTGGTTGGTCTGATCCTTATAAATTGATCATTTTAAAACCATTTCAATAATTTTCATCATGATATAAATGTGATATATATTCACTTATATATATATATGTATACACTGATAAAATGTTAACATATAAAATTTAATTACACTGTTCATAGTGACTGTAGACCGTACATATGTATGAATGTTGTTTTAACATTTCGATAGATTGAACAAAAAAGGTAACTAATAATTTAAATTTAATAAATAATTATAATATCATAATATATATATATATATATATATATATATTCATTAAATCCATACTTATTACCATAAATTTATATCTGAAATGAAAAAAATCACATAGCTTTAGGGAGCTGGAAGTTGACATATGCCGACGAGCGACGATACATTTTTCCAATGGATTAGAAGGTAAGTATGTATTTATGATATTATAATTAAAAATTTAAAATTATGTCATAAATATCTTATATAAATATTAATCTAATAATATCAACCATTCATGAAATTTGGAATTAGATAATGAATGATATCACTACATGGAGACAATAAGACGTACTGATGCATAGGAAAAACATTCACTTCTAATTTGATGGAAAAGTTGTAGAGTAATGGAAGTTTTAGAAAAATAATAAAATTTTAGATTATTTAGGATAATAGATTTTTTATTTTAGGAATAATGTCAAATATTTAGATGATGTATAAGAAGAATCAAATTGAACGATACTGGGTAAGATGATTACCTCTTCTTTGGTGGGACTCTATTAAATACCTTATTTAGGACCCTTCGAATGGCATTTTAAGAATAACGGAAAAAATATAATTTACGTGTAGGAAATTTTTTGGGATAATATAGTTAGGTTTATCAGATCTATATGGATTAAAGTGGTGTAAATAAGAAAAAGGAGGGTTCCCTTTTATATGTGAAAAGAGGGCTACTCTTGGAATTTATTTAAGGATTAAAATATAATAAATTAATTCTCAAGAAAAATTATTCCTAATGGATAGATATTAAAGTAAAATTAAATATGTGGTTTAATTACCATAAAAAAAATTAAATTTGGATATCTTTACATGGTGTTTTAAACCTTATCTTTTGGTTTAATCCCTTAGTTAGCCCATTTTACCCTTAACTGTGAAAACATATTTTTCACTCCTAAAGGGATGTAAATATACTTATAAGAAAAAATATGATCATAAATGGACATGGGATGATAATTTATACCATTTTTCATCCTAATTTTCATCTTTAACGTTTTTTTATGATTTACAAATAATTTAATAAAATATTACTTTTCATAAAATTTTAGAAATGTTAATTTTGACACTATTCACATAATTTTACTTTGAAGGCAACATGGAAAAAATGAAATTTGAATGGAAACCATTAAAATATATTCCATATTATATTTATCTAAATAATTCATGGTATAGAATAATTCATCCAAATTATATTACTTTTTAATATTTATAAAATCAATTATTATATTTTTTGTATTAATTAAAAAAATATTTTTGCGTAATTCCATAAGCTTTTATTATAATTATTGAATAAATAAAAATTTGAAATAAATTACTATGATAAATAATATAAACCTATATTTTACAAAAAATTAATAAATGAACATAACCCCATTTCACCTTATTATAAAATATTAGAGATATTAATGTCAAGAGTGACATTTTTGACTTTATCTTTTACAATAATAAATATAAATGTCATAATCAAATAAATATTTTACCAAATGGATGTATATTAAATTAATGGAATTAAATATCCAAAATACGCACATATAATAATATAAAGTAAAGTGTTAGAGAAATTTTAAATCCTTATCCCAATGTTTAACCCTGTTTTACCCGTCTTACCCATAATGAGGTGAAACAATTTACTTTAGCATCTACTCATATTTACCAAAAATAAAATGTATATATTTAAAAAAATTGATCTTTTCATTTAAAATATGGAATAAAATTTTCAATATTCAATATCTAGAATTGGAAGAAATTATTTTATGATAAAACTGTAGAAGACAACGAAAAACTATTTTTCCATAAAATTAATTTTTAAGTATAATAACATTTTTATACTAAATTAAAAAATAAAATATATTACAATGAAAATAATTGTATTTTTTATAATATAATATGACTAATTTTAATTTTAATTCCTTTTTTAAAAAAATGGAATGCTGTAAACAATGGCAAAAAATACAGTTTTCAATAAAAATCATAATTTTTTAATATTAATCAAAAAATAAATATCTTCATAAAATTATTAAAAATTCACTCAAAATTATTTTACATATTTATTGACTTTTTTTATATTTTATAAAAGTAATTTTATAATATTTTCAAAAATTAAATAATGAATTCTTTCTAAAAAAATAAATAAAATTTGAATGAAAGGTATTTTTGAAAAAAAAAGAATGAATGCTTATTTTTGGAAAATTTATTTAAAAATTTATATTGAGTAAGAAATTGATTTATATTTCATAACATGGTTATTCATATTCATACCCACCAATTAAGAGGGTAAGTTATAACTATCAAATTTAAATAATTTTTTTTGGTTCTTTTATGCTCAGTTTTGTGTGTCGTATACACTATCAAATGTAATGTTCTCTTTTTAAAATATCCGAGTGTTATAATTAGTATTAACCAAAAGAAATAGAAATGAATAAAACATTGGTAATAAATGAATTTTCATGTTTCACTCCCAATTTAGGTACCCACTCTTTTATGTGATCAGACTGAGATGGAGTCATAATGTTTCCATTAGAATCAATCACTAATTACAAGTAGTTTGGGTATGTATCATCCCGAAACAAGTTTCATTTCCCATAATTTTTTCTCCTAAAATTAATTATAATATTTACCAATCATTGGAAAATATATCATATATTGAGTAATATCTAACTATGCTTTCATTTTCTTTAGAAATAACTGATGATATTTCTTTGATCTAATGAAATATTCACAATTATAACCCTCTCACTTAACTTACTAAAATTTAATATTTGAAATATCAACATATGGAACTTATAAATATGAAAAACAATCACTTATCAATCTCCCAAAACTTGAACTTTTTGTCTCCCAATGTCTAAAATGTAAATTTTTAGATCTTTTGGTTTTGGTTACTCAACCCAACCTCACTATTTACATAACTAAATGTCCATATAAGATATCTTGGTGTATTTGTGTTTTGTGTGTGTTACACAAAGGAATTGATTATTATATTACCATCTACACACAAATAATACTTCACATAATCATTTCATGGAAACAATGAAAAATTTCTTCTAATATATTGATAAATACTTGATAATGAATCCATTAAAAAATATTGTTAGGCTTGAAAAATCCACCTATGTAACCTTTAAAAATATTCAAAATCATTACCTCCATTCTAATAAATATATGTACTTGTGATAAACAATTTATTCCAATGTTAATATCATGAAAATCAATCTATATTGTATGAAATTATTCCCGTAGCTCAGAAAACTCATTATTATCTTCTTCAATATCTAACTTACGTATAACACTACATATGGTTCCCCCTATCTCTTCTGAAATTCTAGAAATTAGAAAATTGTCTTTTTAAAATGTGTAAAGAATTCAACCCCAGTAGTCAAATATTGGTTTTTTACTTTATTACATTTTTTTATATACAAGAGATTTCATTTCAAAGAAGAGAATAATTTATTAGTATTGGAAAACTAGATACATACAAGAATTTCACATTATGTTTGAAAACATAGAATAAAAAAAGTATTTTCTATGAGAACACCAAAATCCCCTTTAGAAAATCCAAAAATATCAATAAAAATACATTTCCTAGCATCCCGAGGAAAATAAGTATAAAAAAGGGTTAAGAATAAATTCTCATTAAGAGTACTTGTACTATAGATTGTATCAAGAATATATAAAGAATAATAAATAAGGAAAGGTGAATAATTAAAAAATATTTCCATTTAATCTATAAATTGAGTATAAATAATAATATCATATAAAAAAGTATGAACAAATAATTCCATATAAATAATTTCATGATCTTGAATCATATCCATGGATTTCTTAACTGATCAAATAATCACATGGAAATAAATAAATAATCACATAATGAGGGAATACATAATTTTGGACATCAGAAACATATCAAAATGGACTAATAATATAAAAACTTTTGTAAAAGGATAAGACCTTATCCAAATACCTAATCTAGTTTGTCTCAAGAGACATTCTGATTCATCGAGGGGCTATAGTGGGCACCACTTATCACTTAATAAGGCTTATACATTCCTTATACGAAAAAGGAGAAACATAATCAACATAATTATTACCATTGAAAAATCACCATATGAAATATTAAGAATATCATCAATCAATAAACATTATCACAAACTCTCTAGAGTAATATGGTTGATTGAATCAAAATATTACATCCCTTGTGAAATTTATCATAAACTATCCAGATAAATAATAAGGATGGTATCATTACAAAAAATCCCCAATAGATCATAACTAAAATAAGGGGTTTTTCATTGATGAATAGAATTACCATAAAATTATACATAAAAACTTTCTTGAGGAAAATGAAATTTTCACTTATAAAATATCATTTAAAAACTAATTTTTTTTGGAATGTTAGGGAATAAATTTCATCAAAAATAATAATTTAAACATATAAAGTAATAATACAATCAATTATCAGTCATGAAATTGGAAATTTTCATTCATGCCGAGTATGTTAAAATAAATATTCATTACACATTTTAGGTGAAAATTTAAAAAGTAATTTTTTTTGAAATTGATCGGAGGAATCCTTGTAAACCATTTTGAAAATATTACAATATGGGTAAAATGGGTTTTAAAAAACATAGGATAATAGTAAAAAAATTGATAATATTTTTAAAAATACATGGACATGAAAGATAAAGATTCTCAACCGAGTAAAAAAATGTTATTTTTTCTTAAAAAATTTTTTATACTATCTTGAGTACTTTAAAAAAAGTTTGAAAGAAAAAATTATAAATCATAAGAATACTTAGAGGAGAAGAATTTAGATTGGATTCAATATTGAAATATAAAATGATTTCACCAGTGGTAACATGTGTATAAAAAATACCAAATACGGATGGGATTGTGAAATAAAAACTTACCTCGCATCTAATTTCTTTCTAACATGTCTGAACCTCTGTTATAATAAATTTAACACCCCAAGCTTCCATGTTATTTTCCCTTTGAATAATTCAATATCATATTTGTATGAAACTTTGAGTTCTAACACACCACGAAAAACAAAACTGGCTGGTATGAATAGTAATACCCACTTTTTTAAATTTTATAAATTTTAATTTTAAAAATGGACTTCAATTTTCGATTCAAAATATCAATATTAGCTTGGGGTGAATTTTTGGTATTTTTTTTGAAAACATTCAAATTTTGAAAAATAGTGAAAACACTGCGTTGTTATTTAAAACTGAATTTTTCTTTAAATAATTAATTATTATAATTAAATTAATATTAGGTAAAAATAGATACATAATACATATATATATTCAATTTAATTCATTGTATTCATTATATAATAATATTAGATATATAATATTTTATTGAGCTTTTTACTGGCTTTTAACAACATTCTAGGTGCATTTGAAAATATGAATAAATCATAATTTTACCATTTCTGTAAGTGAATTTAAAAAATATTAGTGACATGGATAATATCAGTAAGTAAAATTTGATTCAATAATATGAAAATAATTTTTGGTAACTGTAACTTTTGACGTTTAGTAACCACAATTAAAAGTAAATAGGGCAATTAAAGTTAGAAATGATATTATAAATACCATAACACAAGTCTTAATTCTATTTTATAAGTTTATTTCGTCCAAAAGAAACCTTAAGAATAATATATGATCCTTTTGGTCCACATGGATTAGATTAATACATTTATTATTATTTTATTTAAAGAAGAGTTAAAAGTGTTAAATTCAAATTTTCATAACTAAAACATTTTTCATATAGGGTTATACATAAGATAAATTCAACTATAAATATTTCTTATAGATCTAAAAATATTTCCTATAGAATTTTATTTTATTTATAATTTTTAGACATTTAATCATTAAATTTATTTATGACATAATGATGATGCGGTAAATACCTTTCTTCGAAAGGATAAACTAATTGATGTTACAAATATCCAAATAATTGTAAATTGAGACTTTTTATGAATTACACTAATTTTCAATTTTAATATTAAATATTAGGACTGATTCAATGAATTTTAATTTTAGTAATCATGCTGTTATGTCTACCATTAAAATCTATTACTAAATTGTGTCAAAATTGACATAAATGAGTTTTTAAAACAAATAATTTATTATTAAATTATATAATAGTCTTAAAAATATATGGTTCAGCTAATTGGATTATATAATAATAATATATAATTTTTTAACCACTTGGGGTTATCTTGTCTTTTTATAGTAATTTTATTAACCATTTATTATAATAATACAAGAATACATGGTAAAAGTTAAAATATTTAACTAAAAATTAAATCTAAAAGAGAAGGTTAATATAGTGACCTAAACCTGTCAAAAAACAATTGGTTGAGAGGCTTTAGACCCATACCCACCTTATCCTAGAAATAAAATATTTTGTAGCCATTTTAAACCAAATCATATTGTATAATAAAATAATATTTCAAGCTTTTCCAAAAGTGACCCACACCTCTCTTTTAAAAGGGAACATCACCTTCTCTCAAAATCACTTCTCCAAAGCCATTTGTATCAGAAAAACCTAGCTCAAATACCCTCCCAAATACCGTCCCTTTATCCTAGAGTCTTTTCATTTATTAGATATGCAACCTAAGGAGACCTTTTGATCAAATCAAAAGGAATCACATGA
Source organism: Viscum album (assembly GCA_963277665.1). Taxonomy (NCBI): domain Eukaryota; kingdom Viridiplantae; phylum Streptophyta; class Magnoliopsida; order Santalales; family Viscaceae; genus Viscum; species Viscum album. Next base: position 835,160,965 of record OY728159.1, on the reverse strand, counting down.
AGAAGAGGTAATAATTTTATCACCTCATTCAAAGTTATGTTCTTCTTCCACTTCCTCTTTCTTTGTTGTTTCCATACCAAAATGATAACTCCAATCCCTTCTTAATACTATGACTTTATTATAAATATAGTACAACCATATTCATTATTCAATCCATCCTATGAATGACAAATTCACCATACATGTGAACGTACGACTTACCGTCTCCATGTTATGGTGTAGTTGTAATCTAACACTTTATTGTTTGGATGGGTATAATAATGATGTATAACTAATTAAAGTAATAAATATTACATGTTAAGTATTCTTTATATATGATATAATCTCCAAATACATAATATTCCACCATCAATATAATGGTATTGTTGCTTATGCATACGTACAGATTACCGTCTCCATGAACATGAGGAAATTCATTCCCCATCATAACCACTCAAGAATAATTTTCATTTTTTGATTAAAAAATAATGTTTAAGAACATAATATCATTATGGATATGAATAAAATAAATTTTTTCCATATCAAATATGAATTACGTAACAAAACATATAATGGAAAATGAATCAGTTAACACCCAAAACGTTGATACTACAGAAATATTATTAACAATGAAATATTATAAAGTCATATATGATATCATATTTATGTATGTGGTTATTGTATAATTTAATAAAAAAATTATTTAACTATTATAAAGGAGGTTAACGTACCCTCAACCAAAAAAAATTACAAGGTATGAGTTAATTCTATAATAAATTTTCTTATCTGAGGTTGTTAATACGTAAGTATCTACTGGGACATCTTTATTATCCACATCCTTGTATCATAAAGAATGTATTCCAAAACATTTTTACTATTTACTATACTATGGTTTAAAGTCATTTATACCCTTTTTTTACTTTTGATAATATGTTTATAAAGGAATATTTACATAGTTTTCCAAATAAAGTCCTTTACGACATTTTCAATAAAATTAAGGAAAGAATGTTTTTTAACTTATACGACGAGTGTCGCTATTTTCTACAATTATAAAAACTTCAAAGATTACCTTACAAGTATGTAGGAATATTTTCAAAAATAATTGTTTTCTTTTATAATTAGTTTATTTTTAAATGATTTCAAAATAGAAAGATATATTTATCTAAAATGGTTTTGATTTCATCTATGTCAACATCTTTTGATGAGTTTTACACTTTTTAAACTTTATTTATTATGATACAATCTTACATATATTATTCAAGGTTTTGTGATATGTTTGACTATGGATGTTTTAGTTATATAACATTCATGGTTTATTGTTAAATTATTAACATTTTTATGTTTTTTTAATATGAATGTTTATGTTATGTTTAAACCTTTTCATGTGAGGAATGCAATGGACTTAGTATGTGATAGGTGGAGCCCGCTATAGCTTCTCAATGCATTGGTAGGTCTGATGAGACAAAATATTGTCTTGGCACAAGGCCTTGACAAAATAATATTTATATTCTTTCCATGAGGCCTTGACTAAGTGGTTATGATGTCTGACATTATACATTCCATCATTTTTAAATTATTTATTGATATTTCATGTATTTATTTGACTAATAGAATATCCATTTTAATAAGTAAATAGAATTATTTAATTTATAAATTCCATATTATGCTGATGTTTATGTATAAAATTATTGTGTTTTAGTCTTATAAATATACGAAATGTTTGTTCTTATTTATGAATGTTTCCTCTATATTGTTATCCTTATGAAGCACCAAAGATCACCCCTTTATATGTTTTATTTTTCATAGGATTCAGAGAAGAATATTATGACAGACCTACATGGATAGTCTAAGGGATATAATTGTGTTTAAAGGAGACAATGTTTTTGTTTTTTTAATTTTATAATGTAATATAAAACATATGTATGAATCTAGTACTTCCAAGGCTATTAAACTTATCAGTCTTTTGGGATTTTATTTCTTGTGATCATGCTAATGTTTTGTAATAATGCTCCGACTCTGGGTAATTGGGGTCAGGGCATTAGAGTCGGTATCAGAGGAATTTGAGTACAAAATTAGGATTCTAGATTTTGAAAAACTTTGATTAGATAACATTACCCTAAGATAAACTATGAAGATTAGTAGAGAAGAACTTATTAGAATTTTGGTAATGTAGAGATTTTGTGAGTTTTTCAAGAAATACATCTTTGTCTAGATACGTGTAGGTAGAGGAGGCTCTGGAAAATATGTACCTAGGAGTGATAACTCTGACAAGGAGTTTCGAGCTTGAGTCCGAGTATCCTGGTATACGACAACAGGTCTTTCTGCACTCTTCGTTACGACACTCCCGGGGGATATTCTTTGGATAATTCACATTTTAATTACATACAATTATAAAGGATTTATGAGTATATACCTCTTCAAAGAAATTTTTTTTATTATTATAGATTATATCCATAAACTGTTCAACTTATGTTAAGTGTTTTACATTTTTGGAAATATGTATTGCAATTCATAAGATAATCTAGTGTATGAAATTGTTTAGAAATGGTGCCTAGTGGAAGGAATGGAAATTGTGTCAACACACATAATCCATGTAGGTATTTCCCTCCAACTAAAGATAATTATAGTGGAGATAGTGATACAATTTGTTTTGATTAGCTTATCACCATACTGGGACAACTCACTCAGGTTATAAATAATAGCCGTATCCGTATGGATCACTCTGATGCACAAAATGAATGATAAATGTTAGACCACTTAATGACGCAACAACCACAAACATTAAATGGGACTACAAATACATTTGTAGTTGTGCAAAGGATAAGTTCCTTAGAGAAAATATTTCATGCTTTGGGGAGTAGCGAACGAGAAAAAGTATTCATGGCAGTTTATTGCCTCATGTGAGATGCAGATCAATGGTGGTCATTAATTTAAAAAACAAAGGAAGATGAAGAAGAATAAAATATTTAATGGAGGAAGTTTAAGAAGATTTTATTAGAAAAATACTTTCCACATGACCATCGAGCAGATATGGAAAGACAATTTCCGAGTCTGAGGAAAAAAGAGGATAAGAATGTCACAATGTATAAAGATAACATTACAAGGTTAGAAAGGCATGCAGCAAATTATATACATAACACAAGGAGTAAGACTGATCAATTATTTGATGGGTTAAACCATTTTTCCATCGAGTAATAGTCTCATAATGTTTCTCATCGTATGAAGATATTGTATCATGTTCTATCAAGAAAGAAAAAGAATTCTCTAATTAGTACGAATTTAAAGAAAAATTAGAGAAGAAGAGATCTATTGACCACACTAAAAATGTAAATAAGGGGAAGAAGGTAAAATATAAATATCCATCCTGGGGTAAATGTGGGAAGAAACACCCCAGTACTTTCCTAAAGGGAATGGGAGTCTATTTCAAGTGTGGTGAAAAAGGTCACAAAGATCGTGCTTGGAAGGTATAAAAAGAGGTTTCTTATGTCGAATGTTACAATTTTAGAGAAAAGGGGATTTATGAATATTAATTTCTTAAGCTCTAAGGAAACATACCTCAAAAAAGTCCAAGGGATCATGTCCAAGATTATGTGATCACTAGTACTGAGGTTGAAGCTCTGAAAGACGTGGTAACAGGTAATTGAATCGTTTTCATCATGTTTATCCAAGGAATTAATTTATTATGGATCATCTCATTATTTCAAATATTTCCAGTTTTCTATGAAAATTAGATATTTCCAATTTTATATAACAAGGGAGTTGTTAGTCACAACTCCTAAGGGAATTATCATTGCAATAATGTATTGTGAATGAGTCCCCATTAGGGAATATAAATGTTATTTATCAACTGATATCATCATAATACCCATGATTGAATTTGATATAATCCTTGATATAGATTAGATTTCCGACCATGATGAGAAAATTTATTATATGAAGAAGGAGGTTACAATTTTCGATGATGATAAAGAGTACCTTATCTTCAGATCAGAAACGTCACCAACTGATTTTTATCTAGATCCACCCCTAGTAGTTCTACTAAATTCACTTATTAGAGAGTAAGAGAATGAAATAACTATGGGTGAGGAAAATAATGTTCGAATAGAGTACATACCTATTGTGAAGGAATATGTTGATGTGTTTCCTAAGTATTTACCAGGACATCCTCTAGAACAAGAAATTGTGATTTCCATTGATTTACTTCCTAGTTTATGGCCCATATCGTAGACCCCTTATAGAGTGACCATTGTGGAATTAGTGGAACTAAAAAAACAACTAGTTTAATTGAGTAATAAAAGATTTATTCTCCCTGATTTTTTTCTATGGGCATCCAATATTCCTTTTTGTTAAGAAGTAATATGGATCTATGAGGTTGTGCATTGACTACAAGGGGATCAATGCTATAACAATAAATAAAGAGTATCCCCTACCTCATATTGATGATCTATTCGATAAAATTCATGGATATCAATATTTTTCAAAGATTGAACTTCAATCTGGATATCATCAGTTGTGTTGGAAGAAGGAAGACATTCCGAAGTTATCATTTCATACCAGGTATGTGCATTATGTGTTTACAGAAAAGCCTTTTGGAATGACTAATGAACCCTCTGTTTTCATAGATCTAATGATTAATGATTTCAAGGAATATCTTGACGACTTTGTAGTGGTATTTATTGATGATATCTTGGTTTACTCCAAAAGCTATGAAGATCATTAAAATAACTTGTGTACTATTTTGAAAACCTTCAGAAGAAATGAATTATATAAAAGTTTGGAAAGTGTCAATTTTGGCTTCAAAAAATATTTTTTCTTGGACATATTGTCTCTAATGAAGGAATCTCAATTGATCCTATTAAAAAAAGAGCAATACAAGAATGTCTAGCACTAATGATTATAATGGAGGAACATAGTTTTTATTGGTTTAGAAGGTTATTATCGAAATTTTTTCCAGAATGTTTCCGGATTGGCTAACCCATTAACTAATATCACATGTAAAGGGGTTAAATTTGTTTGGAAAAAGAGTGTGAATAATGTTTTGAAGAACTGAAAAAAATATTATTCAATGATCTTATCTTAACTCTACCATCGGGAAATGATGGGTTTTTTATTTATAGTGATTCTTTAAAAAATGATGTGGTTCTATCCTTATACATAATGATAGAGTTATTAACTACGCATTAAAACAACTAAATATTCATGAAAAAAACTTTCCCACTCATGATATTCAATTAGCAGCTACAATCTTTGTTTTTAAGATATAGAGACACTATCTCTATAGTGAATAATGTGAGATATATACTGATCACAAGAGTTTAAAGTATATTTTCTCATAGAAATAACTCAACATGAGGCAAAGATGATGGCTTGAACTACTCAAGGATTATTATTTCACTATACACAACCACCTGTTGAAGGATACTAAGGTTGCAGTGCTTTGAGTTGAAAGGATCATGGAGTTTTGAACATGATTAGAGTTGAAAGGGATAATATGTTCATGGATCTAGTAAAGATGGATATGGGAATAATCCTGGAAGGTGAAACATAAATAATTTTTTTAATGGCTGCAAAACAATATTTACTAGAAAAGATAAAAGGTTATCAAACTAATAATGAGGAGTTTAAAAAGAAAATTAAAGCTGTGAATGATGGGAGATTGATTGACTTCATATATGAAGATGGAATTTTGAAATTTGGGAAGAGACATTGTCTTCCTGATATACCTGATCTAAAAAGGGAATTTTTGGATGATGCTCATAGCTCCAATTTTTCTATACAACCTGGTAGCACTATTATGTATACATATTTGAAGGAACATTTTTTGTGGGACAACATGAAGAGATAGATTGCTGATTATGTGTCAAGATGTATGGTTTGTTAACAAGTGAAAGGTGGAAGACAACATACTATAAGAGTCATGAAGCCACTTCCTATACTTGAGTGGAAATGGGATAATATTACGATGGACATTGTCATGGGACAACCAAAGAAACATGGAAGGAATGATGAAATATGGGTCATTTTTGATCGTCTTACCAAGTAATCACATTTTCTTGCTATAATAAAAGATTTACAACATGAATATTTAGAAAGACTATATATTAATGATGTTTTAAGACTTCATTGAGTACCCCTATTGATTGTTTCTAATCATGATCCCCATTTTAAATCATGATTCTGGAAAAATATTTAGAAGGCCTAGGATACTAAACTTCATTTGTGCACTGCCAACCACCCTCAAACTGATGGACAATCAGAACAGACTATTAAAACCTTATAAGATATGTTGAGATCTTGCTCACATGATTTTCAAGGTCTGTGGGATCAGTATTTACCTCTGGTAGAATTTTCCTATAACAATAGCTTCCATTCAAGTATTCAGATGGCACCATATAAAGTATTATATAGAAAGAGATGTCTCACAACAACTTGTTGGGATGATGTTGGTGAAAGAAAACACGTAGGACCAGAACTTGATGAAGAAACAATGGAAAAGGTGAAGGTTATCCAAACCCTCATCAAAGCAGCTCAAAGTAGGAAAAAGATCAATGCCGATAACCAAAGGGAGGATTTTGAATTTCAAGTAGAAGATCAGGTTTTCTTGAATGTATCTCCATGGAAGGGTGTTATATATTTCAGTAAGAGGTGTAAATTTAGTCCTAGGCACATCATACCTTTTGAGATTATAGAACTAATTGGAGTAGTAGCTTATTATTTAGCAATGACGACAAGTCTCTCTAAAGTTCATGATGTGTTCTACACATCACTATTGAGAAAATCATGCCTGACCCAATGCATGTACTCACCTATGATGATATAGAACTAGAACCCGACCTATCTTATTACAAATAGACTATCATAATTCTTGATACCAGAGAACAAGGATTTAGAAACTTGACATCTCTTCTAGTGAAAGTTCAATGGAGAAACTATAAAATGGAAGAGGCAATGTGGGAACCCGAGAAACATATGATGAAGAACCACCTGAATCTTTTTGTACAGTAGTATTCTAGAAATAATGACGACAAGATTAATTGAATGAGGGGAGAATATAACACCCGAAGATCCCATCGTATGATTCCCTTTGAATAATTCAATAGCTTGCGTTGTACGCAACTTAGAGTTCTAACACACCGCGACCAACCAGACTAGCCATTCGGAATAGTAATACCCACTTTTTGAAATTTTAAAAAATTTATTTTTCAAAATAGACTTCATTTTGGGATTCATAATATCAAAATTAGTTCAGGGTGATTTTTTTTGTATTTTTTGGAAAGCTTTCATTTTTTAATGTATAGTGAAAAACACTACGGTATTATTTAAAACCAAATTTTTATTTAAATAATTAATTATTTTATTTAAATTTATTTATGTAAAAATAGATACATAATACCTTTATATGTTAAATGTAATTTATTAGAGTAATTTTATAATAATATTAGATATATAAAATTTTATTAAACTTTTTACTGTCTTTCACCCACCTTCTAGGCACATTTGCAAATCTGCATAAAACGTAATTTTATCGCTTCTGAGAGTTGAATTTTAAAATTTTGAGAAGCACTGTTGACATTAGTAAAAAAAATGTGGTTCAATAAGATGAAAATAATTTTTTGTGAATAGTTACTTTTGACTTTTATTTACCACAGTTAAAAGTAAATACGGTAATTTAAGATAGAAATGATATTATAATTACCCTAAAACATGTCATAATTATATTGGATAGGTGAATTTCAGATAAAATAAACCTTTGGAATAAAATATGATCCTTTTGGTCTAGTTGTATTAGATTAGGACATTTATTATTATTTTAATTAAAGAATAGTTAAAAGTGTTAAATTCAAATTTTCATAACAAAAACATTTTTAATATAAGGTTATACATAAGATAAATTCTACTATAAATATTCATTAGAAAGATAAAAATATTTTCTACATAATGTAATTTTATTTATAATTTTTAGACATTAATTAATTAATCTTATTAATGACATAATGATGATGTAGTAAATACATTTTTAATGAAAGGTTATAATAATTGATGTTATAAATATCCAAATTAAAGTAAATTGAGACTTTTGATGCATTCCACTAATTTAATATATTAATATGACATTCTAGAGTTTATTTAATGAATTTTTATTGAAGTAATAATGCTATAATGACTTAAAAAAATCAATTACCAAATTGTTTCAAAGTTGACATAAATGAGTTTTTAAAACAAATACTATATTATTTAATGATATAATAGTAAAAAAAATCTAAGGTTCGGCCAAAGTACTTATATAATAATATATATATCATTAATGAACCAGTTGGGGTTCTATTGAATTTTTTTTGTTTTTTTATTAACCATTTATTATAATAATACAAGAATACATGGTAAAAGATAAACTGTTTGACTAAGAGTTAAATAATAATGATAAGGTTAATATGGTGACCCAAACTAGTTTAAAACCTATTGGTTGAGTTTTTTTCAACCCATACCCACTTTATCCTCAAACTAAATCATTTTGGAGCCATTATAAATGGAATATTATTGTATAATAAAATAATATTTCAAGATTTTCCTAAAGTTACCCTCACCTCTCTTATAAATGGGTACTTCCCCTTCTCTCAAAATCACATCTCCAAAGCCATTTGGATCGGCCAAACCCTGCTCAAATATCCTCCCAACTACCATCCCTTAATTCTAGAGGCCATTATTTCATAATAAATCCAACCTAAGGTTCCATTTTGATCAAATCAAATGGAATTACCTGAAAAAGAGGTAATAATTTCATCACCTCATTCAAAGTTATCTTCTTCTTCCACTTCCTATTTCATTGTTGTTTCCATACCAAAATAATTACTCCAGTGCCTTCTATATACTATGATGTTGTTATAAATATGGTATAACCATATTAATTATTCTATCAATCCTAAGAATGACAAAGTCACCATATGTGCATATGTGCGACTTACCGTCCCCACTTCGTGGTGTAGTTTTTAATCAACACATTATTATTTGGATGGGTATAATAATGATGTATTACTGATGTATATAATAAATATAAAATGTTCAGGATTTTTTATATATGATATAACATACAATTACAAATGATTCCACCATCAATAGAATGGTTTTGTCGCTCGTTCGTACGTACGAATTACAATTTCCACGAACATGATGAAATTAATTCCCCATCATAACCATTCAAGAATAATTTTCATTCTATAAGAAACTAGGTTTTTAGAACGGGTCAAAATCCCAACCCGGTTGGAATTTTTTGAATTGTTTTTGAGAAAAATATGAAAATGTGGGATGTTTTTGAAATTTTTAAACTACACGTTGTGTACTCTAAAGTACACGTCGTGCACGGGATTGGTGTGTACTGTATGTGTGGTCACTGAGAACATGCCATGTGATGACCATGTAAGAATTAATACTATAGGGCGTGTGGTCATTTATCATTGTGAAATTTTGACCGGGGAATGGAAAAATGGTTATAATTGAATTGTATTGTTTTGAACTATTGAGTTTAGTTTATTAATCCTCAATATAAATTTTTAGAGGCTTTAAAGACCTCATTGATGAAATGTGACAACACTTGGTTAGTGCATTTCAAATATTTAGTTTGTTCTGCCTATTTAAAATTGATTCTTTTGATGTTATTTGTAATGGCTGAACGGAATATGCTAGAACCCTTACGGTTGTTCTTGGCATGGCCCATATATTCTTTGAATGATGCTGATCATAGGTCGGGCTTGTCCTAAGTTACATTGGGTGGTTCTGACCACGAGATTGGGTGTCATGGATGTCGGCTTGAGGCACAGTGACTGTCAGGTTGGGCATGGCCCATGTTACATGAATGGTGAGGCCGTCGGACTTGAGCGCTATGGTCGTAGGGACATGATGTGTTAGAGGTGTTCAATCTTGGGTACTATTTGGGTGAATACCGCTCACCCAAAACTTTGAGTAGTGCGTACACAGGGAGACTCCGCGATGAGGTGGTTTTAACCACTCTTGTGGCTATAGGCCCCCGTTAGTTGCAGTTTAGGTATTATTGGTCTGGGGGTTCTTGCCATAGGAATCCACGTGGAAGGTGAGGAGCCTTCAGAGGATAATATTGAGGCTATCAAGTATGGGGTAGAGGCTTGTTGTTATTTTAGGGAAGACATCATTGTCCCTTAGGTTATGTTATTTATGGGAAGACATTGCTGTCACTTTATTTTCTTATTTGAGGACATGCAACACTGTTCCACCGAGTTACTATTTCCTGGGCGTGCCTTCAGGATATCGGTACATGAGACATGTGGTGTCAGGAGAACATAGTGTCGGGTTACATGACATATATTCTGGCATTGGTCGAAGAAGGTGAAACTTCATGTTGGCTACTGAACACTAGTGGAGTTTATTCTTATTTGGTCATCGTAATGTTTAATGTTTTCATTATAACCGCATGTCTTCTTAAACACTTATATTAGGTACGCACTGTTTCATGGTATCCTACATAGATTCATCTCACCCCCTACATGGGACTTTTGAGATGTATGTAGACTTTATGGATTTAAGTATATGGAAGAGGTCAGCATTAGGAGCCAGACTGTCCAAGTTGTCGCATGGAGATGGTATGGACTTTGAGGTCTTGCCTAGTTGGAGATTATTTAGTTTTGTTTCTTTTACTCTATCATCATGGTTACTTGTTATATAACTACCATTGGTCATCCATTGGTTCCCTTTATATATATATATGGATATTATGACTTAATTTGGATGTAGTTTTTGTTGTTCAGTAGTAGTTACTGTGATCAACATGTTGTTCTGTTTACTTTCCACTGCTGTTGTTTATTTTTTTCCTATGCTGTTTATCGAGATTGAATGTTCCTTCGCTCTGCGGGTCTAGTTCGAGTCTGTTGAGTCGTTTATTCCGCAACACATTCATTATTATACTTAGACCAGTACCATTATTATCCTCCAAGAGGGTATAGCCTACCCACTATACCTATTAGAACCTCGCTGCTAGTCGAAAGCCTTTGTTTTTTGGGGAGCTGTGCCTAAGGTAGTAACACCCAACCCGCTTAGCACTGTTCGGATCCAGATGGTTACATATTTTATGATTAAAAAATAATATTTAAGAACTTAATATCATTATAGATATGAATCAAATACATCTTTTCCATAACAAACATGACTTATGAAACAAAACATATAAAGGAAAACGAATCAGTTAACACCCGAAACGAGGATACTACTAAAATATTATTAACAAATAAATATTATAAAATCATATGTGATATCATATTTATGTATGTGGTTCTTGTATAATTTAATAAAAATTATTTAACTACTATAAAGGATGTTAATGTACACTCGACCAAGGAAAAGTAAAAGGTAAGGGTTAATTCTACAATATCTTTACTTATCCGAGGTTGATAATCTGTATGTATTTATTGGGACCTCTTTATAATCCACATCCATGTTTTATAAAAAATGTATTTCAAAACATTTTTAGTATTTCCTATACTATGGGTTAAATTCATTTATACCCTTATTTGACTATTTATAATATGTTTATAAATAAATATTTTTGTCGTTTTCCTAACAAGGTTCTTAACGACCTCTTCGACAAAATTAAGGAAAGAATAGTTTTTAACTTATACGATGAGTGTGGATATTTTCCACCGTTATAACACCTTCAAAGCATCCCTTGCATGATAGTAAGAATATTTTCAAAATACATGTTTTCTTTTATAATTATGTGACTTTTAAATGACTTAATAATAGAAAGAGATATTTCTTTTAAATGGATTTGATTTCATCTATGTCAATATCATTTAATGGATTTTACACTTGTTTGAAGTTGATTTATTATGATAAAATCTTCCATATTGTATTGATAGTTTTGTGATATGATTGACTGTGGATGTGTTATTTGTATACCATTCATGGTTTATGGCTAAAGTATTAAAATTTCGTATGCTAGTTTTAATACGAATGTTTATGTTATGTTTAAATATTTCATATGAGGAATGCATTGGACTGAGTAAGTGACGGGTGGAGCCTGCTATAGCTCCACGATGCATTAGTAGGTCTTCTGAGACAAACTAGTGTCTTGGAATAGGGCCTTGACAAAATATTATTTATTGTATTGGCACACGGCCTTGCCTATGTGGTTATGAGGTCTGGCATTATGCATTCCATTATTTTGAAATTTTCTATTGATACTGCATGTGATTATTCCACTAGTAGAATATCCATGTGAGTAAGTAAATGGAATTATTTGATTTATATTTGCCATATTATGCTGATGTTGAAGTTTAAAAGGCTTGTGTTTTAGTCTTATACATAGCTTTAATGTTTTATGGTTATTTATGAAAGTTTCTGCTATATTGTTTTCTTTACTGAGCACCAGAGCTCACCCGTTTTTAGGTTTTATTTTTCCCAAGATGAAAAGAATTATATTATGACTAAAATAAAGGGATAGTATAAGGGATATGAATGCGTTCAAAGGAGTCAATGTCGTTGTTGTTTTTCATTTTATAATGTAATGTGAAACTTATGTATGTATCTAGTACTTCCAAGGCTACTAAACTGATCGGTCTTTCAAGATTTGAACCCTTGTGATCATGACAATGTTATATAATAATGCATCGACTCTAGGTAAATGGGGTCGAAGCATTATAATAAATATATATTAATTATAAATATATTAATGAAAAAAAATCGTATATATTATACGATATAAAATCTACTTGTTATTCATTGTTTATATAAAAAAATTAGTATAAAAAATATACTAGTTTCCTTTTATGATAATAATTTGATTACACTTCCACAAAATTACATCTAATGGATAAGAACATACAGTTTCTATTGACGGCAAACTACTGCCTCACGAAACGAGGATTGCTCAATTATCTCCTACCACCACTCATAGTGGCCATTATGATGGAACTGATATTATATATGATATTTATGATATTTATTTTATCTATATTCTTATCTAATTATCATTTATGACATACCTTTATTCTTTTCATGTTTTATCTATATGATAATTTCATTTGAGGATGTGCGGCCTACCGCCCCCTCAAAGCTATATGAGTTGTTCATGCTATAAATTGAAAATATTAAAGATTTAATTAGTGAAATTATGTAACATATATAACATATATATTATAAAGTAATTATAATATACCTATGTATAATTTAGTTTTCATTTCATTAAATATTAAAAATAAATGATATTAGTGTTCATGCATACGTACAGATTATCATCTCTATGAACGGTGCATTTCATTTCTTATATCCAAATGACATGGAATATTCTAAATACAAATATACAGGATATATTTGATATATATGATATATAATTCATGAATATAATTCTAGAGATAAGGGACTTTTTACCACATGGACAATTTGTAATTATAACAAGTTCATTTTTGACCCAAGGACCCTATATCGACAAAACAACTGATATTAACGTAAATAATTATATATTTTTTATAATGTGGTAATAAGTGATATAAAAGTAATAATAAACTTGAAAAAGGTTCTGAAACAGGTATAAATTAATTTAAGTTTATTATTCAAGAAATTAAAGAACTAACGAGTCAAGTCAGATACGAGGTAAGGGAACTCCTTAACCCAATTTCCATTCTTTGGGTTAAAATTCTACATCATGATTATGTTGCACTATAATTATGTGAGAAATAAATTTGGATGACCTATATTGTATTTATAATTTATTTATTTGTAATTATAGTGAATACATATAATTGATCTGTTTTTTACAAAACGATCTTTGTAAGGGAACATTTCACCGTCCTATTTTAGCCAATGACTTTTTTTATGTTATGTCTTTTAATTTCCTTTTTCTTACATTAGGATATGTTATTCTATATTCTTATTGATGTAAATATTATTTCCATGTGATGAGATATCCTTTCATATTTCATCAACTCATTTAATGAATTTTAATGTGTCGCTGTTAGGCTACCGAAGTTTCATAAGGGACTATGTCTCAATCTCCTTTCATTTGAGGCATATCTTGATATTTTGCACCTTTATTATCATATAGGGTGTATATACTTCCCTTTTACATAATATATCTTGAATCTCCATTTTCTCATGATATTATAATTTTTTTAATGTTATTTTCTACTATTTTTATACATGTATATTCTCAAGTGGTTAAGGGACTCTTTAACTAAAACATTGTTTTAAAGATTTAATCTTATAAATAATTCTTATTAATGTTCATGTTATCAAAATGGTATTAAGGATTTATTTAAATTGAAATTAATGTTTTAAAATGTTAATTCCTATAAAATTTTCAATGTTTTATGGGAAACATAGATTCAAAAATATCTTTTTTAAATGTTTTAAATGGTTTTCAAAAGGAAACATTTTCTACGAACTCTTTTACTAAACGAAAATTAATGTTTATTTTTAACATATGTGGTGACGACCTTTTTTTCCACCATGACTAATATTTTATATTTATATTCATTAATAATACGTAGTGTTTTTAAAAGAAAAATTAATACAGTTTAAAATGGTTACGTATTTTGGTATTGAAAATGGTTTTTAGAAAGCATTGATTATGTTAATATCTTGAAACAATATATTGTGATTGCAATGTGGAAATTATATTGTTCCATTATGCTTGTTTTATGGGTAATGATTCTTTTATGGTTCTTGGGAATTGTTTACGTATATGGGTGGTTCCATGATAATCCTTTGGTGTGTGTGCCCGAGATAGCTCTCCAATTCATTGGGTAACATAAAGGAGGTATAAATTAATGTTTCTCATAAGAGATTTTGGGAATAAACATTAATGGGTATTCTAAAAATATATCCCTATGTATTAGTGAAAGCTATAATTTAATTATGTTATGTATTCCACAATTTTTATTTATGATTTATGATTTCTATGTGTTATTCATAAATCTTATGATTTCATTAGGAATGTTATGATTTAAATGTATGGTTTCATTGATTTTTATTTATTTATGGGATAATGTTTTCATCCATTATTTTATAACCATTACCAAGATTTTTATTCTCATCATACGTATTTGAAAAAATTTGCACACGGCATAAGGAAGATTAAGGGAATGGAAGAATTCAAGAAGATTTATATCATGAAAATAATTCCTGTTTTATTTAAGGAGTTTTATTATTGTGAAAGAAATTGAATAGAGTATAAGTGTATAATTTGTATCTTTTGAGATGTAATGTAATATTTACAGCCAAATTATCTACAACTCTAAAACTAAAAAGACCCTCAATGTGAATTCTTGAAATAACTCACGATTATGTAATTTTTATGGTTGGGGACTTATAGTTGGAATCAAAGGTCGGTTTAGATAAATTTAGTGTTTAGGATGTTATTTAAGCATACGTGACATAACCATAATGGTTAGAATATTAGAAAAAGTCATAGTTATTTTCGATAAATTGAATGAGTTTAAGATAACATGAATAAGTATATCATAGTGTTTACCCTCCTCATAAGATATTATATTATGATTTTTCGGATATACGCACACTATCCTTTATAGTTTTAGAAAATGGTTGGATCTAGCAGGAACCCAAGTAACAATTGATGTAAAGAAAACTGGGACGGTTTTCTAAATAAGAATCCGAATGAATTGGGAGCTTCAATGAGAACTCTTGTTATTATTCTCAACAAACTATCTAGAGTCATGTTTAACCACATAAACCTCGGTGATTTTCTATGGCATCTTATATGCGAGAATCCAATCCCAATGTAATTTTAGGTAATAATCATAAAGATAAGTATATTCAAAAACCTATGTGTCAATAAAGTGGAAAGAAACACCTTGGAAAATGATTCAAAGGAATGAGAAGATGTTTTAGATGTGGTATTGAGGGTTATAAAGCGTTAAACTTCCATTGAAAAAGGAATCACCCTCTTGACTCTCAGAAAGGGAAAGAAGTTATTTTCGATGGATCAATTGGTAGTTCTAAATGTGGTGTGCATGGTCATTATGCAAATAGATGTACTACGAAAAAGGTTTGATAATGGGGTAAACATCACCATACAAATTTATGTTTTCCAATTCCCAATGCCATTCCAATTAAGGATGAGAAAAATGGAAGTGACCTTTGAAAGGTATGGATTATTTCTTAGATGATGTTTTGATATTATTGAATCTTAGGATATGATTCATTATTTTCATTGTAAAAAAAATATTGCGGAAAAAGCTGGAATTTTTTTAGGGATCATGGTGATGTTTTTATGATTAAAATGTATACATTTTAGAAATTTGATAGTTATGGGTGATGAAATGTTTAAAAGTATTAATTCTCCTTGTAGATGAGAATAATTTGGAAGAATTTTCTCTTGTATGTGTAACCTTGAAGTTTGATATGTAAAAATGTTATTCAAGAAATAATAGTCTTTTCTTGTTTGGACATAATGGATAACCTTAGGGGTTCATATGATCTTTTGTTTTTGATGTGATAAATTTTTATTACATTTTGGGATGATGAATGGTAGGTATTAGATAACCGTTGACAATAAAATATGTTATGGTTATTTTTGAGGAAATTATATTATTTATGAGAATTTTATAAGAATTATATGGTTTTAGATAAGCTACAAGCCATAATATGGGTGACAACACCTCGTATCTGGTAAGGCCATAGGAATCAAACCCACAACCGAAGGGAGAGAAGGGTGCATCACCTACCATTGGTCAACATGAAGTCCACGGTAAGCATGACTTATTATTTTTAGTTAAATGATATTATTAATCAAGAATAATTTTATTTCGGATATTATGTTTTATCAAATGGATATCCCTATTATAAGAAAATTACTTGCTGATTAAGTGATAATGGTTATTTGGGGAACACTATATGCCTAAGTAAAATAGAATACTTTGGGATTTAAATTGAGGAGTAATTGTGGAATTTTATTTTGGAGGAATCTATGTTTTTATTATGGACATATAGAAATTATATTTATCTATTGAAATGAATAACCTATTATAGAGAATATATGATTAGGTTAATGGATTTTAAATATTAGACTCTAAGAGTAGATGATGTTATTTAGATATAAATGTTAAGATTTATCATGGAAGACTAGGTAATAAAATCCTTATGAATTGTTGGGTTTCAATCATTATTTGGATTTTAAGGAAAATTGTTTATTGAATGATATTTATTGAACATTGGGAATTTTTTGTATAATTTTAGAGATTAAGAGTAGTTTTTCTTTTTATTAAAGATTATCCTTTTTGGGAATTATCTAATGTTGTACTAACCTTTTTGGTTTTGTTTAATGTATAGAGATAGGGGAAATATATAGTTCATCATTTTTTTATTAAGTGATTCTCTAGATGTTAATTCTAGCACTTTTGAGGTGTCCAAGTCATTTTGAATACTCATTTTTTGGAGAAAAGATGAGTTTGTGGTAGAAATTTAGTAAAGGATAATAGTCTACATGACATGTAAGTACGTTTCCTTAAGTTCTTAGTCATTATCTTAAATAAAATAATCGAATTTATTAAAAATAAAATAAAAAAATCATTGTCCATTTACATTTCCTACTGGGGAATCAATGACCGTTTATCCTATCACATGTTTATGGTATTCAGATTGTTAACTTTCTCGTAATCATGTTTTCTATCACTCTCCATCAGAACATGACACTTACTTTCTCTTATATATCCAATTTTTCATGGAATCCTTGTATGGGTTATCTCAGGAGACCATTGTACTTATATTTATTTCATTTAATGTGATTGTTTTATTTAATCTTTTTCTGATGTGGGACTTTTAATGAATTTTCCAATCCCAATTATAAAATTTTGAGGACGCAATTCCCAAAATGGGTAAGGATGTAGCATCCCAAGTAAACAAAGAATGTGGAATTTTCATATTTATTAATATTTTTGAATTAAATATTAATTTTATTTTCAAGGGGATTCTATATCTGAAATCATACTCGACACGCAACAACAAGTTTCTCTGAAGTCTTAGGTCACACAAAATGATGAGTCATACTAATAATAATAATAATAATATATTATTATTATTTTTAATGGTTGTTAACACCCAGTTATTTTATAGACGGGAATGAATAGAACTAATCATATTATAATTAAACATGTTTACTAAATGTTTTTACATTTATCTAATACAATTTAGAGTCTTCAAATGAAAATAAAACCATTTTTAAGCATAAATACTCAAATATTTTTAAATGTTAGTTTTACTCCCTTTTGAAGGGGAACCCTTTTTAAATATAATGTTTTTCAATTTTATAAGTTTAATTTGAAAAATTAAACTTCTTATTTGGAAGCGGGATATCAAAATTTACTCTCGGTAAATTTTTGGCATTTTTCTCGTAAAGTTCATTTTTTAATCAATAGTGAAATAATACTGCATGTTAAGTCAAAATTGTCTTCTCATATGATTTATTTATTTGGTTATATTTTCTTTTTAAAATTGTTTTAATGTGTCATTGTAGTATATTTTTACCATTTAATTCAATTTTAGTCATTGTATGTAATTTCACTTTGAAATTGGACATAAACACATGTCAATCTTTTTGTAGTTTATACTTCTTACAAACATGTTTTCTAGTTTTGACAACAGAAATTAATTTTAAATTAATTAATAAAACATCTATGTTTTTAATTTGGTAAAATAGGAATCATTTTTGAATTTGGAATATCAAAATTATATTTGGGTGACGTTTTGGTATTGTTTGGAAAAGTTTTTTTTGATGAATAGTGAAAACACTCCATAATAGTTAAAAACTGAATTTTTCATTTAAATGAATTTTAAAAGCTTCTGTGAATTGAATTTTAAAAATCCAACCTACATGGTAGTCATTATTAAGTAATTTGTTTTCAATTGGATGAAAATATTATTTTTTGAATCATAACTTTTGATTTTTATTTATTGCGTTTAAAGGTAAATAGGGTAATTTCAGGTAAAAATAATATTATAATTATATAAAATTTTCTTAACACATGTCCTAAAATTATTTTATGAGTCACGGATGACCAATAAAACCCTTTCGTAGATCTTTTTTCATTTGGAAGACACTTGGGTAAGATAATTACATTAATAACTTTTTATTTAAAGTAAAAATAAAAATATCATAAACATGTATTGTTTGAATAAAACAACTTTAATGTTGGGTTATATAATTGATATCTTTAACTATAAATAATCATTATAAATATAAACATATTTCCTAAATCATGGTATTTTATTTATAATTTTTAGACACTAAATAAATAAATTTATATATGACACAATGATGATGTAATGATTACCTCATTAATGAATGGTTTAAATAAATAAGATGATAAATATTAAAATAAATTTATTTTGAATATTTTTATGCCATAAAATAATTTTATGGATGATTATGACTTTTTATATTTTTATTAATGAATTTTTTTGAATTGATGAAGTTATATATTTTTAAAAAGTCATGATATGAATAGTATAAAAATTGACCAAAATGTGTTTTTAAATAAATTAATATTTTATTAAATGATAAAATAGTCCTAAAAATATAATATTTAACAAAATAAAATATATGATGTTAAAATTTTCATTAATTATTTATTTTGGGTATTTTTTCATTTTATAGAAAATATATTTACAATATAGTAGGAATATACAAGAAGACACGGTAAAAGTTAAATAAGTTAACAAAGGGTTAAATAAAAAAGATACAGATTAAAAAATATCAAAAACTAGTCTAGTTATTATTAGATGTTTTGATTTTGACTAATATTTTTCTTTTCATTGAATTTATTGAGTTTGGACACTTTAAAAATAATTTTATAATAAAATAATACTTTCAATCATTGCTAAAGAGCCCCTCCTCCCTCTTATAAAAGGACACCACCTCTAACCCATTACTCACACCACTCAAACCTTTTTATCGTCCCAATTATGAACCAATAAGCTCCCAAAATCCCTATATTCCTCCTAGAATCCTTACACTAGGATTAAGGCAATTCAACAGAGCCCTTTCTCTCAAATCAAATGATGTTCCCCAATTTGAGGTAATGTTTTCTCTCAAGCTTCATTCAATTATTTTTCCCTATCCACTCCAAATTCTCTTCTTATTATTAATTTAAATAACAACCCCAATATCCTAAATATACTTGGATGTGTTTATGATAATGTTTTTAACTACACTTCCACACAACTCCATTTAATTGATATGAACATACTGTTTCTGTGGACGATGAACTAGTGCCTCACGAAATGATGATTGTACAATTCTGTCCTACCACCTCTCATGGTGGCCATTACGATGGAACTGAAATTATATAGGATATATATGATATTTATTTTATCTCTATACATATGAAATTCTCATTCAGAACATACCTTTATTCTTTTCATGTGGTATATATACGATGAATTCATTTGAGGAAGTATGGACTACCACCCCCCTCAAAGTGATATGGCTCGTTCATGATATAAATGAATATTATAAAGACAAAATTAATGAAAATATGTAACATATATAACATATATATAAATATGGAATTATAATATACCTACGTGTAATTTAGTTTTAATTCAATTAAATATGAAGAATAATTGAAATTAGAGTTCATGCATACGTACGACTTACTTTCTGCATTAATAGTCCATTTCATTTCATACGTCCAAATAATTTAGAGTATTATAAATACATATATAATATATATAACTGATATCTAATTCATGAATGTAATTCTGTAGATAACTTAATTTTTACCACATGAAAAATTATTATTTATAACAACTTTATTTTCGACTCAAGTACCCAATATCAACTAAATGACTGATATTAAATTAAATAATTATGTAATTTTTATAACATGGTAATAAGTGATATAAAAAGAATTATAAATTTTAAAAATGCTCTAATGAAAGTAGAAATTAACTTAAGGTCATTATTCAATAAATTAATGAACAAAAGAGTCAAGTCACACATGAGGTAAGGAAAATCCTTAACAAAATTTCCATTCTTTGGGTTAAAAGTCTACTTACAGATTATATCGTGCTATGATTATGTGAGAAATTCATTTTGATATACAATACTATATTTATACTAATTTACATGTACATATAATCAATACACATAATTGAATTATTTTATTAAAAAATTGTCTTTGTAAGGGAACCTGTCACCCTCTTCTTTTAGTCAAAGAATTCTTTTGTGTTATGTCTATTAATTTCCATTTTCTTATACTGTGATATGTTCTTATATTTCCTTATTGTTGTAAATTTTATATCCAAGTGATGAGAGATAATTTTGTCTCTCATCAACTCATTTTCATAATTTTAATGTGACGTCGTTAGGATACTGAATTTTTGTAAGGGACTATGTCTCAATATCCTTTCATTTGAGGCATATCACTATCCTAAGCACCTTTATTATTCTATATGGTGTATATACTACCCTTTGACATATAATATTATGAATCTACATATTATCATGATATTATAGGTTTTTTTAATGTTATTCTTTAGCTATTTGGGTTCAAGTATTTTCTCAAGTGGCAAGGGACTCTTTAACTAAAACATTGTTTTAAATGTTTTAATGATTTAATATTATAAATCATTCCTTTTAAAGTCCATGATTTCAAAATGGTTTTAAGGATTTTTTATATGTATATTAATTTTTTAAAATGATAATTCCTATAAAATTTGCAATGTTTTATGGGACACTTTTATTGGAAAATATCTTTATAATTTTTTTAAATAGTTTTAAAAATGAATATTTTTCTATGATGTGTTTTACTAAATGAAAATAGTAATGTTTATTTTTAACTTATGCGGTGAAAAAGGACTTTCTGCCTCTGCAATAAGTATTTGATATTTTCCCTCCCAAAGAAGCCATATTGTTTTTAAAAGGAAAATAAATACCATATACACTTTTTAAGTATTTTGGTATTGAAAATGGTTTCTAAAAAGAATTGATTACGTTAATATCATGAAATGATATATTGTGATTGCAATGTTGAAATGTAATCATTCCTTTATTCATGTTTTATGTGTTATTATTTTGTTATGTTTCTTGGGACATGTTTATGTATTCAGGTGGTTCCGTGATAAACCTAGGGTGGTTGTGCTTAAGATAACTCTCCAATGCATTGGGAAATGTGAAAGAGGTAAATGTAAATGTTTATCCAAATATATTTTGGGAATATACTATGATGGGTATTCCAAACAAAACTCCATATATAGAAGTGAATGCTACAATGTAAGTATTTTATAATTACCACATGTTACCTTTATGATTTATTATTTCTATGTGCTATTCATAAATATTATTATTTCATTAGGTATGTTATGATTTAAAAGTATGGTTTTATTTTTTTATTTATTGATGGGATAATGTTTTATTTAATTATTTTATAACCATTAATGGTATTTTTTTGCTCATTAAATGTTTTTGAAATGTTTTCATAGGGTATAATGAATGTTAATGGAATGGAAGAACTAAAATAGATTTATATCAAGAAAATAATTCTTTTTTTATTTAATGAGTTATATTATTGTGAAATAAATTGGATAGAGTAGAAGTGTCTACTATGTAATATTTGGAGATTTAATGTAATATTTATTCCCTAATTATTTAAAAATATAATCATGAAAATATTCTCAATTTGAAGTTTTGAATTAACCCAAGATTATGAAATGTTTAAAGCTATGGCCTTATATTGGGATAGAAGTCGGTTTGTCTAATCAGCTGATTAAGGTCTTCCATGGGTGGAAAGAAAGAGATCTTCTAATAGGGTTATAGTTGATGAAGCTTAGGGTTCATGAGATTATACATGTAAGATCATTTAATCAAGTATTTATAATGGTATAAAGAAAAATTGTCCATGGAAAAGTTGTTGATACCCAATGGCAGGTTTATAGTCGTGGAATTTTAATGCACGAATGAATATACCTTGGTTTAGGTGATGAACCCCTGCTACTTTGGCCTAAAAGTTATGGTTCCATCATTAAAATCAATTTTTAGAAAATAATATCTTTTATTTATATAATTTTATATGATACATTAATTTATGAAGGATTTACACTCAGTTGTATTTATAGTTATATCGGTTAATCATACAAGTACCGAAAGATTTAATTTTCTTTCTATTTATACATTGATTATTATGATTTGATCGAATAGAGTAACTTATTATAAAATTAATACTTGAGTGTGATGGAAATTACTACTCATGTTTTTGAATTCAGTTCACCAACTCTTGAAGTGTTTTCCCCTTCCATATCCACCATTACTAGGACAAAACTTGATATTAGAGCACGTCTCTTCATTTTTTATGAAAAGGATTGTCTCAATAACTTTCAATAATTGGATTTATATATTTTAATATATAATATATCATATGTTAAATTTTTTACATTATCCATTTGTTTTATCAGATACAATATATTTTTATTTACATTAATTTTAGAAGAGGAACACTCTTTTTTGTTTTATCATTCCAGGATATCCAATGAGAACTTTATAAAATTTCAATCAAATCCAACCATCAATATTTAATAGTATAGATTATGAATCTTATCATGATTGTATTGAAACTTTAATTATAATCTAGGGATTTTACCATTATCTTATAAAGATAATAAATTAAAGAATTTCAAGGAAATTATTTTCTAATTTTACCGATGTGGAGAAACTAGAGTGTCAATAAAACTATAAAATTCAGTATAATTTTATTTTATCAATAGTTCATAATATCTACTATTAATTTTTTTATGAGAGAATGAAAAAGTATGGAAGAATTTAGAGATAAATCACTTTGGATCTTTTAAGGTTCATGAAACTCATTGAGTTATGCTGAGAGTTGACTACCATTCCTTTTTCACCGAAGAGAAACAATGGTAAAAAATAATAGATTCTTTGGACCATTATTAATAGACTTTAATCTTTAGGAGAGAAAGAAATAAAAGTCAAAAAACATGAATAAAAAGAAATATGTATTTTGAATATGGAATGTGAATCAAAGATAATGACTATAGATAATACTAATCATCTAAAGAGGCTATATATTGATAATTTCATTAATAATTTAACCAAATAACGGAATCAGTTGAAAAGAGATGATGATAAATAGAATATAAATAATTGTGTTATTTTTTGCTTATGAATTTTTTTATTTAACTTTCAGGTCTAAGAAATTTAAGTCTACTATTGTGAGGAAGAAATATAAACATTAAATGGATTATAGAAATAAAAAAATAATAAAAGAAATATCTCAACTTTTGAGGATAATGAATAATATTATGAGAAATAAGAACATTTATTATGATAATCATAAGAACAAAAAATATAAATATTCAATGAAGGAGTCCTCATACACTTTTTTACGAGCAAGAAAACTAGAAATATTATAAAATATTTTTTGAGTTTAATGAGAAAGAATAAGGGAAGAAAATATTTGAAGAGAAAATAAAGATAGGATTTTTATGTGATAAATGATACATGGAGTTTCAAAAAGGATATGTCATTCGATACCAGTAGTTATATAGAAAATTATAGTCAAAATATCATTGGTTTTTTATTCATATTTTTCTAAAAATTATATTTTCTGAATTGGAAATGAAACTATTGATAAACTCACTTAATTATATTTGAATACTAATGTTTCATATTCATTGGATGACAAAAGTAGTTCTACTTCATTAGATGATAAGGATGTTATTACTTCAATGGAATAAATGATAAGATATATTGATTTTATTGATAAGAAGAATAAAAATTTAACTAAATATTAAAATCTTTTTAAGAAAAATATTTCTATAAAAGAAGATATAATTTCTAAATTCAAATATGAAGTTTCAAAATTTAATTATAATTTGAATAATAAAGAGGATATTTTTTTTTAAATGAATAAGGAGAAGATTAAATTCATGAATGAGTAGATTGAATATAAAAAAATTTCTATTCTAAATTTTGAGTTTAAAACTAAACTAATATTAGTGTTTTAATTAGAAGATAAGGATGAAATTGTGAAGATGAAATTATAAATTAATTGTTTAATCATATTATTTAAAAATTTAAAAATAGGAATAAATTAATTTAACAATTTGTATATAAATTTTAAACCTAAAAGGACACCATCTAGTCCTAGTTACAAAACCATTGGAAGATATTCTTATCAAAATACTTACTTGGTACCGTGTTATGATCCTATTTGTAAAAAATAGAAACGAGGTGTAAATTGGTTTTTTTCATTTGAAGAAGTTATATTATCTTATACATCATATGTATTTTTTTTAAAAGAGATTAAATATATTTAACACAAAATAAATGGATATATGTGGCTTCCTAAATGTTTTATTTGATAACACTATTGTAACCTTGCATGTTTGGGTACCAAATTATTAGTCATAAAAATTTCATAAATAAAGGTTGATTACCAATAGATAGAACATTTGTTACAAAGAAAATAATTGATCTTAATATATAACTAGGGACTAGTCTATGAATTTAAACTTACAAAATGTGAATGAAAAATTAGTTACATATAGAGACAATGCACAATGTCATATTTATGGTCCATGTAACATTGTTTTCCTTAATAATGATTTAACATCTAATTTATTTTATGTTCTAGTAATTAAGAAAAAACTTTTTATAATTATTTAATTATGTGATGTGGGTTACTTTATGAACTTTTGGAATGATAGTTGTACCATTACAAGTTTAGATGAAGTGCACACCTTATCTTCTAAAAGGTCTGATAACATTTACACAATAAACATAGAAGACACTTATAATCAAAATTTACCATGTCTTAGTGTGGTATACGATTATTCATGGATTCGATATAGAATATTAGGACACTATAATATACATACCCAATCAAAGATATATTGGAAACGACAAATAAGGTATCTACTGAACTTAAATTTAATTCCTTCATATTTTATGATGCTTTACAATTTGGTAATAAACATAATATAAGATTTATTTCTATAGGTGAGGTATAAGTTTTTGTTGCTTTATAGATAGTTCAAATAGATATTTTTTGTCTTTGAATAACTAGGTGTCTAAGGAAAACACATTGTTCATGTTCTTATTCATGATTACACCAAATAAACTTAAACTTATTTTCTAATACTTAAATATGAAGCACAATCCATTATTAAAAGTTTTTTTCTCATGTTTAAAAAATACAATACTTAAATACAGTCACTTTGTAATGTGATTGAGGTAGTTAGTTTTGAAATAATATTTTTGAATCCTTTGGTAATAAAAAACACGTAACATGTAATATTTCAGCACCAAGAGCTCTACAAAAAAACATTGCATATCAAGTAAGGAATTGAACCTTTTATGAAATTACCTTGACAATGTGTGAATATTGAGTAGATTAATATTTTTGGGTGGAATACATAAGTAAAGAATGATACAATATAAATCAATTATAATTTATTCGTCTATTTAATAAACACACTTATTAATTATGGACATGATGAAAACCTATTCTCGGTTACTTTAATGTTTTTGGATGCAAAGTGTTCATTGTGACACAAAATAAATTCGTCATAAATATTATCTAAAAATGTATGTATGAATGTTTTTTGGTTACTCCACCACTTTTATGGAAGATGAAATTTTCAAAAAATATGCACAGAATGTTGAATAAATGTTAAATTTCAAATATGATGAAAGTAATATGTTATAAATATCCTAAAGTTACACATCCATATTGTGAGTTTGAAACCCATCATATTTTATTTCTATAATTATACTCTCATAAATTATAGAATAATGTATAAAAAAACAAGTCTAATGGATGTATAACATCCATAATCTAGTTTGACAAATAATAATTGATTGATAAATGAATATCAATGTTCCTTTTTTACCGAGTATCCAAGAATTCACAGGGAATTATCCTAGTCTGAATATCAATGGTGATGTAATATAACTAGTTAAAACTTGAAATTAATTATTAAATGTATTTGATATTATATCATTCTTATCTCAACATGAACCTAATATGTAATATGAATCCATGTGTAATGATATATAGATATTTTTGAAGTCATAATATTTTAATTAGTTTGAATGGAAAAGGTTTTGAACTTCTTTGGGCATTCAAATGATCTAATAGCTATAGGAGTAAACTTTTTTTTATAAATAACTATGATTAAAAAAGAATTATTTCTAGAATATGGAAAAACAAGTTTCCACATGTTATATTAAAGAAGATGGTATATATTTTGGAGAAACTATTTCTCTGATAGCTAGGCTCATGTTTATCTAGACACTTATATATATTGACATCATCTTAGTTTTACTCTATAACAAATTGATCTTAAGAGTGAATTCCAAAAAATATATTTCCATTAGGAAGTCTATATATAAAATCCCCTTTGTTTTGAAAATATAAATTCACATGAACATTATTCAAAATATACAATTTCTCTTTGAATATTTATACAAGACATGAGAGTTTAGTATGATAAATATTATGTTTTCATTATTAAAAAGAACATTTCTCAATGAATAGATAAACTTACCCTATTTATTGAGATAATTTTCATGGGAAAAATCCCACAACAAAATAATTGTTATATGAGTGTGTGAAAGGGAAAAAACAAAACACAAGAAATGGAAAATACAGAAGTGAAAAAATTATATTTATGATGAAAGGGTTTAAAATAGTTTACTTTTTTGAAAACAAGGATACAATTCAAGGTATAAAGAATATCACAATAAATAAAGGAGTAGTAAATGATGAGATAAGGGAATTCAATTCGCTTTTTTAACTGAGTTTTACTTCTTTTGGGAATATTAAAAAGATCACTAGAATGATAAGAGAGTAGTTTACCAATTCTTTTCAAATGGTCAAACTATGAGTAGACGAATCATATAATATATCAATTATAACAGTCACTCATATATGAAAATAATAAAGTCAGTTTTACTAAGAAAAATTGTTTCTTGACCATATTTTTTTACTCTCAATATCAATTTTAGAATAATTAAATAGTTTAGAAGGAATGCAATCAAGGTTAATTTTCATTGATCATTGATTTTATGGAAGAGTATCTTCATAAGAAGTTATGATCAATGTAAAATCTAGGTAAGGAATGAAAAAAAATTAAAAAAGAATACCAACTATGTTTTATTCTGATAAATAGTTTAATTTAATATCAAAAATAGATATAAAATATTATGGAAATTCATTATGAGGTCAAACAATAATGAAAAATTGGAAGAAAATGAAGAGGAATTATCTCTCACTAGGAGATACACTTCAAGTTCCTACATTTTTCACCTTACACTTTCCCTCTAGTTCCAATCATTCTAGTTACCCACCAGCTTCAATATTCCCTCCTAAATTTCCAATCTTAGGATCAACCTTTGAATAATCCATAAAAACCCTTATCATAGACGGCTAGATCCAGTCCATAAATAAATTTTCCTTTCTCCACCTCCTAAGGCTCATTTAAGTGGAATCAAAGTCACTTGATATAGTTTCCACATAGATCTTATTATTTTTCATAATCTCCCTTACATGATACTAAAAGATCCTCTACAAAATTCAAAACCCCCATTTGAATTCCATTAAAAATGAATTGGGATGTGGATATCAGTTCATTTCACACTTCTCTATATTTACATGAACTCTATAGAAGCATCCAATGTAATTAATTTCCTTATCTTGAACTCCTCATGCATATCTTCAAAGATCTACCACATTAGTTAGTGAGTTTATATTTTATTCCTAACTTTGTGGAATTTAATCTAAAACATTGTATATTTATATAGCACTTTATTTCTAGTTAGTATTCATATGAAAATGTTAAGGAGTGTTTCTAAGTTTCTATAGCACATAGAAACACATATTTAGCTTTCCAAAAGATAAATCATTGGAAATATGTTTACATATGATGAAAATAGTGATTTTTTACCTTGATATAGTATCACTTGAACTCCATTACACTTACATAGATCATATTTTACAACTAAACTCAGTTTTTATCCATCAAAAATATTAAAATTAAACCCCATTAGTATAAAGGATCAATATCAGTGCCTACAAAATTGGACTTATGCTTTCCCATCCAAATTGGGAGACAAAAGATTTGACATACTCGAGTGGTATTATCCTTGACTAGACACATCCTTATTCTTATTAAATAATCTATTTTTTCCATATATCATATACCAATGATTTTTTAAGTTTAGTAAGAAAAATATAATGTGATTCTTCACCATCAATAAATAGATATCTTAATTATTTTAGAAGTGTATTGATGTATTTTCTTGAGAACTTGATGTACGTGCATTTTTATCACAACGGCCATAGAAAAGGGGAGTTATGAGGCCCCTATACCATATTTAAATTAATAAAAAACCTAAAACAATCATAAATACAATTAATAGTTTCTCAGCATATTTTAAACCTCATTTTACATTGAATGGAAATCCATGATTAGTTCTTTGTGCTTAGGTTCAATGTGATTTTATCATCATTCCGATCCATTGACATTATATTACCACAAAAATACCTTATTGTGTTCAATAAATAACTCCTAGGTTCTTCAAACATGAAGTGTAGTGGTTATCCCGATATTATTTAATCATGTATAGTTGGTCAGCTTTATATAAAAGAAGGTCCAGGATCCAGACAAAGCCCGCCCCTTACAAAAAAATTAAAAACTGAAAAAGTGGTAGCGCAAGGCGGTTTGAAAAGGCTAGAATAGATCATACCATGCGTGTCCAAATCAACAAGATGTGAGAAAAATTCCGGGATGACAAAGGACCATTGTGAGGAGACCTCCATGACAGTCCTCTTGGATAGAGCGTCAACAACCCGGTTTTCTTCTCTATAAACATGATTGACTTCCAGTTGAAGACCCTCAAGGAGACGCAGGCATGCAGTCCATGATGGGAGAATCCTACAAGGAACATCCCTGGACCTTTCCCGTAGAATGTCAACCACTATACTTGAGTCAGATTCTACCCATATGTGCCTCCAACCATGGCGGACAACATAGTTGACAGCTTTAATCATAGCCCATAATTCAGCTTCAAGCGCAGAACCAAATACGATATAATGATAGAAGAAGCACTTAATGAAGCCTTGATTGTTACAGAACACCCCTCCACACCTAGAAGGTCCTGTTTTACAAGATGCCACACCATCAACATTCACATTCAACCATGATGAAATGGGAGGAATCCATATAATCGATTTCAACGTCAAAGGTTTCTTGAACCTACCAGACACCCCAAGAATTTTCAGCGTTATGAGATCAGAAATATTATTATTCATTGTACCTGTTTGTATTTTGGAAGTAGCTTGCACTTGCCTGTAAGCAACAGTCAGAACAGCATTCAAAGAAGGCCTGCAATTTTAAAAAATGACATGATTTTGTGCCCTCTAAATCTGAGCAAAATCTGCTGCAATAGCAGTGAGAAGAAGTGAAAAAACCTGCTCACTTTGACCAGCTGTAGTGACCGAGTTCATGAAATCATCAAAACTGTTCAATGATAATGGAGACCCAAAGACATCTTGAAAATGTTCCCAAAATCTGCAAGAGAAATTGTAGGCAAAGAAACGATGGTGAATTATTTCTTCATCCTGGGTGCACAAATAGCAGTAAGAGGCTAAGTGCATTCCCGTTCGCTGCAGAAGATGTTGAACAGAAATCCTTCCGTCCCAAATATTCCATAGTATCAAGTAATTGAAAGGGATAATGAAAGGTTTTTTAAAATTCTGCAACCACAAGGGAGAAGTTGCGTTGTTGCCATATAATTGTCTATAATACTCCCTTGAAGTGAGCCTGCCACAGGTGCTGGGTGTCCAGATCAAAGTGTCATCATCCATGAAGGTATAACCCGACATAGCCATCCTAGTATGATCTGGAAGACAATTCCAAAGGTCCCTGTCTTGGTGCTTGTCAACAATTGAGATATCCTTCAGCTATAGAGGGATCTCCATGCATTCAATGATGGGCCTGTCTAGCCACTTTTTTGTCAAAAAATTAAGGCCGAAAGCATTAGAAACCAACCAAGAGGAGTAGTACATGATTCCAATATAAGAATGTTTAATGGTAGGCCATATGGAGGATGATACATTTGCAGAGTACCCATTATGCAGCTTTGATATTAATCTCTGTCCAAGAAAATATAGGGAATCATCATAAGAAGTCAACAAGTTCCAAGTGAATTAACTTATAAGAGAATCGTTGAAGCCTTTCAGGTCCTTAACACCCATTCCCCCATTTCAATGGGTTTGATGAAATCTTTCCAGGCAATAGTGATGTGTTTCTTCTCATTTATGTACCTGGTCCATATAAAGTTCCTGATTAAATATTGATGTTCCTTGATAAGGGCACGAGGCCACCGATAAACAGAGAATGCATAGACAAACATTGAAGTGATAACCGAGTTCACAAGACAAATTCTTCCTGCATGAGTGATTGATTTCCCTTTCCAGGTAGTCATTTGATTAATAATTATGGAGTATATGGATTCAAGATAGCATCTTTTCACCCTTCCCCAAAAAGAGGCACTCCAAAGTATATAAAAGGAAGGGCACTTCTCCTAAATCCAAGCCGCTTGGGAATTCTGTTCTGCTTAGAGATAATCATTCCATTCCCAAATACAAAAAAGGATTTATTCTATCTTACCACCTTCCCAGAGACATCCTCATAATGAGAAAAGATTTTCTGAATGTAGGATATTTTACCTATGGTGTCCTTTCCAAAAAGAAGAATATCATCAGTATATAGGAGGTGCGAGGGGGTGAAGAGATCCATTCCAACCTTGATTCTCTTTTAAAGACCATCCTGTACCATATCAATCAAGAAAACACTCAAATAATATTCAGCATGAGCAAGGAGGAGTCTAGATAAGGGGTCCCCCTGTCTGACTCCCCTAGAAAATTGGAAATAACACCTGGGCAAGCCATTGATGATAATAGAAAGTCTCACATTATAAAGAATTGTCTTGACATGTCTAATGAAGAATTCATAAAATCCATGTTTTCTGAGAATTGAAAAAATAATGCTCCATTTGAAGGTGTCAAACGACTTAGAAATGTCCAGCTTGAGGGTGAAGCATCCATTCTTCATATTTTTCCTCATGTCATTGACACATTCTGAGGCAGTGTGAAGGAAATTCTGAATATGTCTTCCAGGGACTAATCCAAACTGATTTAATGTAATATTTGTACTGATAATGTGTCAAGGCCTTAAGGCAATGATATTGCTGATAACTTTGTGGATGGTGTTTCCAATAGCCACTGTCCTGAAGTCTTTCATGTCCAAGGAATTTTATTTCTATGGAAATAGAGTAATGAAACAACCATGGGCACCATAGGGCATGGATTCATGGATGAAAAACTCCCAAACATCATTAATGACCTCATGGAACACAATATCCCAGTAAATCATGATGAATTTATTGGTAAACCCATAAAATCCAACCACACTATCAATATTTGACAATAAAAGAACATATTTTATTTCCCCCTCCGTTGGGGTTTCCACAAGCAGCTTGTTTTGGAGTGTAATGACTGTTGGTTGAATATTGTACATCAAGTGTGAAGTGCCATCAAATCCCTTCTCTTAGTACAGATCTTCAAAGTATTTCACCATAGCATTGGAAATTTCTAGCTCTGATGTATAAATAGACCCATTTACTTCAATCGCAGAGACCCCTCTCCTGGACTTCTTTTCTCTATGTAAGCAGTGAAAAAACCTTGAGTTCATATCTTTTTCATACATCCATTTGATATTGTATTGGCTCCCCAACATGAGTTCCTGCAGCAGAAGAATATCATCAAGATGAGAAAGGGCTTGGATTTCATCCCATGAGGGGATATATTGATTTTGACATGTATTCTGGAAAATCAGAAGCTGTTGTTTAGCAGCCTGGATTTCATGCTACATGTTGGAGAAAGATGCTTTGCTCCAGTCTTTGAGCATTTTCTTGGTGTTTTTTCATCTTTCTGGTCATTATTGTAAGAGGGATACCAATTGCTTCAGTATCCCAAGAATTATGGATGACCTCCCTACATCTAGGAACTACAAGCCATGCATTGTTGAACCTGAAAGGTAGGGGAGATGACCGCGTCCTACCAACACAAATATCCACAAGGATCATATTATGATCAGAGTGACATTTGGGCAAGGTGAGACCAGAAGTGGTGATAGCATCATTCCGGTCATTGATCTGAACAAACCACCTGTCCAATTTACTTTCTTGGTGTCCATTCAAAGTGTACCTACACCATGTGTGCTCTGCTCCAAAAATTGGGACTTCAGACAGATTACATTCGTCAATACACACAGAAAAACCATTTGCAGCCAGTTTGTTGAAGTGAGAACTAGTATTTTCATCAGGTCTGAGGATAGTGTTGAAGTCATTGGTCAGCTTTATATTAGATGAAAAATAAGAAATCTCAACCATTAATGTTATAAGTGACCACACACTTGATATTATTTTGGATTCTAAAACTCATATTATATTTGTGTGACCAATCATCTCCATTAAACTCTGTACCATCTTGGACTAGAACACCTTTTTAAGATTAAATATCGGATCTTGATCCCTCAATGACACTCAGTAGGATTAGTCACTCCTTGGTTTAGCAACGGTGCTCTTTATCTCTGTTAAGATTTAAATAGAAAATAAGTAATGTTTAATATTATTTCAAACATCGGTTGACATCATTAATTAGATTTAGTCAATATTATTCAATCAATCAAGGAATATTGAACTTTGACTCAATTTATTTAAATCATATTTCATTTTGGCATGATTAAGTAGGCACAATACAACTTTTCCATGGTTTCTTGGATGTTCTATGGGTTTTTCCTATTCATAGTCGATATGAGATTTGGTATTATAACTATTTGAGATCTATGAATGATCTCTTGGCCTTTCCTCCTCATTTTAGTCAGGCATAGTCATTTGAGTGTCATGTATGGTCAGTAAATCGTTCCTCCCATACTCTGTGCATCATGGTAGGTTGGATAGCTATGATTGATATGAAATCATGATGGGTTGCAGAATTTTTACAGTCATATGTATCATTGTTTATTTTGAGTAAAATTAGTCTAATAACTACATGAATAATTTTTTCATACTCAGGCTGACCATTTTCTTCTCATCATTCAAAATCTATATGTGGAATCTTCTTCCTCCAAGAACATTCCTAAATTCTACAAAATCAAAACAATTTTATTAATTAATTATAAATTAGAAAAAATAATGTCTAACGCTAAATTAATCCATTAAATTTCTAAATGATAATTAAAAATTAAATCCAAAATGAAGCTAAAAATTAAAAATATAGAATTATGAATTAATAAATTCTCAAAACCTAAATGATTTTAAAACTCCTTTAAGAATAAATTTTAATGAAATTCCCACAAATATAAATTAATTTTTTTCTTTAATAATAAGAATATAAAAACCAAAGAACACTTGATTATTTAAGAACCAAAAATTAATTTTTCCAACGAAATATTAAATGATTGTTTTTCCGAAAATGACCAATACACTAAATATCACAAATTAAATATCAACAGGGAATTAAAAACAATATATATATATATATATAAAGTTATATATTATAAAAACTCATTGTATTAATAGTTAAGATATTGAATAACATATCTATAAAAAGACACATCAATGGTTGGCCCTACTATATTTATCAGGATAATTTATATAGAAACATTATTTATTCAAATTTATATCGATGACATAATATTTTTCTCAACATAGAAAAATCCCATGTATATTTTCCTTGAACTTATGCATAGTTAGTTTGAGATGGGCATGATGTATAAAAATAATTTATCCTTTTTTATAAATAACCTAAATACCTAATGAAATAACTTAAACCCCATATAATTATATAATTGATTAACATAAATTATTTTGTTTTTACTATTAAGTTTGATAAGTACTTTGGTAGATACCTCTTGAAAACTAGATATTGATAAATCTAGTTAACTGTTTGACCAAAAATTATTTACAGGTATTATTAAATGAATACGCTCCTTGAAGTATAGTCACCTAGTTTTCTAGTTTTTTGTATTCTTATGTGCGATATTCCAATAAAATCTTATGGAATCTAATCGTAAAGTATCCAAGTAAATATTTGACTACCAAAAAGGTACTATAGAACATTTTTTATTTTATTTTTTCTGGAAATAAATTTTCACTGATGAGTTATTCAAAAGATGATTTTGGCCGAGGTAAAATGTATTAAAAGAGTACCTATTGAACATTTAATTTCATAAAAAAAATTATTTTAATGTTCCAGAATGAAACAACACTCATAAGTAATTTACACCCCTAAACCTACACATTTGGTAGTAAGAAGATTATGCACATAGTTTTTCTTGATGCAACACAAACTTAGGAATTTTTTTTATATTTTTACTCAAAGTACATCCTTTTATGATAACATTAGTCCTATATCTTTATATTAAACTCTATAACATCACAAAAAATGATGATAAAATATACATAAGATACCAATTCCTTCAAGAAAATACAGAAAAGGATATATTTCTCATGAGTTAAACCGAACTAAAAATTATCTTTATCATAATTTCAATAAACCTATAAATTCCTATATATTAGAGTAATTTAAAAATTAATTAGGTATGATCAATTCAAGGTGATCATAATTTCTGGTTATCAATTCAAATATTTCCAGACATTGAAAAAATTCCTGATAAAAGGCGTTATATTCTTTATTTTTGAATTGTACTAACATTTTATACATGTATCTAATATCTTCTCTAAGTTCAATTAATATATGTTCATTTACCAAATAATGTAAAAATAACATCAAACTTTTATTACAGCTAAACATGTCCAAAGTTACTTATTTATTTAAGTTAAATGGAGAATAACTTCTATAATTTATGATTTACATTATGGTCTATTTTAATGTTAATATATTCATAATAATTTCATATCTTTTGGACTCTGAAAATATATTGAATAGTATATTTGATTTCAAACATCATATTTTTGGTTGTTTTTTAAAAAATTGGTTGAATTTCACAATCTATTCCCTATTTCTCTAATACTCATATACACTATATTCTAATTTTTATTCTTATGTTCTTGTTTTTTATTTTTCACCTTATCAGCTACAATTATCTTTATGTGATCTTTTTTAAATATCCATTTTATAGTACTATAATATTATTAAACTCATGAAGGTGAGAAGTTATTTAATTTCATTAAAAATAGAAAATTTTTTCTAAGGAAAATAAGTAATGTTTAGAAATTTTTAAGAACCATCGCCATCAAAATGAAATATATGATAGGTATCAGGATAGAACTTACAAAAGGTTCATTATTTTTACAATTTTCAAATTATATTTTTTTACTGCTATTTAAATATTTTTTATATAGTGGATATCCAAGGAAATTAAACCATCATAAAATACCCCTCCCACACATTCCTGGAATATCAATAAAGGTATAACTTTATTTCTTTCATTTAGAAAAATTTATAACTCATTATTTTATAAACCCCATATTATTTTTAATATTTTTCCTTGGATTTCATTTTGACAATCACAAGGGGGGTTGGGATGAATAAGGATACTACAAATTTTTTATATTGATTTTATTTTGTATTTATATTGTTAAAAAAACCAAAATGGGCGTTAATTGTTATATTTTGGAGAAGTTTGAGAAAATTAATAAGTTTGAGAAGGTAAATTTCAATTCCAAAATGGATGAAAGGATTTGAAAAAATTCTCAACATTTAGAGCTTCATTTGAAATTACATGAAATTTACATGGAGTTTTTTTTAAATTATTACAATATAAATATTTCATTCATGTTTTTGTTTCTCTAAAAGGGGTATATTTTTGAGTCAAAGACTCACATTATCCACAGTTTTGAAAATCAAAATATATTCTTTTATAAATATTATATGAGTTTAATTTTATGTGTTCGAGTTTTTTATGTATTTTTAGTGTCCATTTGGAATGAACTATCAAACTGAAAAATTATTTACATCTAATGGAACATGAATGTGCATTATAATGGTGTGAATAAGGTAGAATCATCAATAAATGCTGATTATAGGTACATGTATTGGATGCTGGAATTTGTTCAGGCTATTGCAACTAAAACCAAAGAAATTGAAATCCATTCATTAGATTCTATTATAAATATGATTAAAAATTAAACCTGATGCTTCATGGAAGAGAACTAATTTATAATGGAATTTATATATAATTATTTCTTACGATCTTGTTGAAGTCTATAAGTACTTGTTTCATAGAGTTCTTCCCACTATATTTTAGTTTTTGAGTGTTTTCTATTGTTCTCCATTTAATAAGGATTTTATTATAAATCTCATAGAATATTCTTTTTCATTCATTATTTTCTACATCCTTTGATATTTAAGAGATTATAGGGTGGAATATGGTTTGTCCAATTAGGTTATTGAGTGAATTTTGGGATAAAAATCAAGATTCCATCCAATAATGTTTTGGTCGATGCATCTTAGAGTCCTTGAAATTTTTTGTGTTCCATCAGTTGATCTTGGTATTAAAATGGTAGGGATATATACTGTCCAGGGATATGATAATGATACCTACTGATGGGTTTATTATTGAGGATGTTTCGGTTTTGGAATTGGGATACCTTAGTTTTTCTAACGAACCGCACACCACATTGGTCTAAAAGTTAAGGGTTCAATTATTGAAATTTATTTTTCGAAAATAATAACCTTTATAGATATTAAAATTGGTATTTGATACTATGGAAATTATTTTACATTGATTTTATATTTTAAAATTCAACTATGTTTTTATTTATTCATTTTTTTGATAACAATTCAATTTACAAAAGATTTAGTTTCCACTATATTTACTCTTATATCAGTTATGCATATAATTTCCAATAGATTTAATTTACAATATGTTTATACATTGATTTATCAGATTTGATTAGAATGTTTAACTTCATCTCAACCTAAAATTGAAGTAGGATGAATATTACTAGTCTTTTTTAAAATTTGAATTCACCCCCTCTTGAAGTGTTATCACCTTCCATATAAACCATTTATAGGACAAAACCTTTCTACCATAAGATTCATGTAATTATTTTTTACCATTTGAAAATAGTATCTATTGCATAATGGGGGCACTTCTGACACATTATAAACTAACAGGGGAAGGATGAACATGATGTTTCATCCTTAATATAAAAATAAACATCATAGTATGCATTTTGTAAAAAAATATATAGTTTGATCATTTATGTAAATGTAATCTATTTTCACATCTATATTTTTATCTTCATATTTTATGAAATTATATTTTATATTAATATAACTTGATCATAAGAACTAAAATAGGTTATTTGATAGATTATGTTCACTCTGATGACCACAAACAACTTTTTGAGGCTTCTCAATTTAAACATTAAAGTACTACAACTCCAATTTTATCCATTTCATATGGATACATGATTTAGTTTCAGTTAAATATTATAACCATGTTGTACTCCATGTCATTAAACTCTTCTTCTTAATATACAAGGTCATAAATCATTTATAAAAAAGATATAGATTGTGTATATATTCTATCATTGCAATCACCATCCTATTATACACATTTAAAAACAAAACGGTTTAGTTCACCAATATTTATTTACATCTAAACAAAATTAATTATTGTTTTATATATTTTATTATTATTCTTGATTTTAGTATTTGAGAATCCATTATATAACTTTAGTATATTTTATAGAGTGTCACTGCATACACTATGTTTGGTTTTGAGACTATTTTGTAATGTAGACATAAAATGATTATCCAAAAGTAGTTTTGATTAATATTACTTCATACTTCATATTTTATGAATTTCAATCAAACTTATTTTGGTGTTGGAAATTATTTAAGATCTTTGTTTCTAAGTTTATTGAAAAATTATATTGTCTTTTTTATGGGATTATAAGATTTCGTCATCCTTTTATACAATGTATAATCCCAAAAAAATCTCACTTCACCTAGCATTGACATCTTAAAGTTATTATTATTTTTAAAATACTCACATGTATTCTTGTTGTCACTTCAAAATATTATGTAATAAACAAAAACTAAAAAATCTAGTGAATCTATAGAAATATATTCTATATAAATAAAACTTTCAAGATTCCATTTTATAGACATCATTTCTCTAAAACAATAATCTCATTTAAAATATTGGACTCTCGGGGCGTATTTTAGCCCATATAGAGCATTACCTAATTTACAAATATTTCTTCCATAAATATCCTGAATGAAAAAATAAAATTTTTGAATGAAAACTTCTTATTATAGGTCTCCATTTCAAAATGAATATGTTACATCCATATGATAAACATTGTTTTGATTGCGTGATGTAACTGTAAGAAACATTCTAATTGATCCAATTATATAAACTAGTGAAAAATATCTTCAGTGATTATACCTTCCATCTATAAATAACCTTTGAATATAAATATTCCTATGTTCCTTGTGACCTCATCTTTTTCATTAAATTAAATTCTGAAAACCCACATTATACCTATGAAATGTTTCACTTCTTGTATGGAAATTAGTTCCCACGTGGAATTCTTCTCTCTATAATTAAGATCACCATTCATATCTTGTATCCACTCATCATGATCAACTGATTATACAATTTATATAGTATAATTTACGAAATAATATTTTTTTTTTGATTTTCACTTCTCAATATTCTTCTTGTTTTTACAAGATCATCTCAATTTCCAATAATTTTTTCTGGTTTAATATGTTTCATCAAAATTTCTTATCTTAAGTTCTTATTTGGAAGAATTTCAAATTCATAACTGGTTTCATATGAATCAACATCAATAAATGTGTTTTTTTCAACATATTTCTCATTTTGGTTACTGAAAATTTATATTCTATTATCATTAGTGTTCTCCAAATATATTTCAGTTTTTATAGCGATATTAAGTTGATTCTCTACGATATTCACATAAAAACAATAAAGGAACTTGTGAAATTTCTTATTTGAGCATTTATATCCTCATCTATTTGAAAAATTTTCCCATGAAGACCCCTTCTTCATATTTCTCTTTAAATTTTACAAGATTTATGTTTTTGATCATCATGTACCATAGACTACCAAAAATAATGAATTACTTCACTATAAGATTTTTTTGTACCACATATCATATACATTTATATTTTCCTTAGGTCTTATCAAAAACCTATTTTTTAAATTTGTAATAGTAAAAACTTCTTCTCTCTAGAATTTGTTTTGAGTTTCAACTCTGAAATATTTATTCAATCCATTTAAAAAAACATATATTATTTATTCTTTGCTATTTAATTCTAATGGCGAGTGTAAAGTTAACTATATTAGTTTAAAATACCATTATTTTAATTATTTATTTAAAAATAATTATAATTATATTCCCTACCATTAACATATTTCAAACTTTTTATGTAGACTCAGAAATCCTTTCTAATCCATCCTCAGAAAATTTTAAACACATCTTTTGGTTTATACATTTTCTTCACAAACATGGAATAGTTTTTCTATGTAAAATAATCAAAGAATATAATAAAATAAATTTATTATTTGGTAATACATTATATCATAGGTTCACATAAGTTACTATGAATTAGATAAAGTGGTCTAGGATAGTAAATCTACACTCTTTTGTGAGTCCTATAAACTGTTTTCCATTTATAAAAAGTTTCACAAATAACCGCTCCCTCTATAACTCTCTCACTTTATCTTATATTCAGGAATATCCCTTTTCACATAATTCTTTGAGATTTTACTCATATTTTTTTGCCAATATTTAAAATAAATCTATTCCAATTTTTATCATTATTTTTATCACCCAAGCAATAATAATTTATGGGATTACCAGTTTGGAACAAATTACAAACTTTCTTTTCCCCTTGAGTGGTAATCCATCAATCTGTTGAGTTCATGAATATAAATGATCTTATCTTAAAATTAACCCCATAACCATTATCATAATGGTTACTATCACATAATATATTGTGTTTAATCCCATCAATAAAAGAAAAAATTTGGATTTTAGCATTTGGAATTCAATTTTATCTATTCAAACTCTCCATATTTTTAAAGAAGTAAAATTTCAAAAAGATTGAAATCATCAATAATGCACATAAAAAGTATTTTATTTTTTTATCCTTTGTCTCATGAAAGAAATAAACACTATAAATAATCAATGTCAAATTCCTATTAAATTATTTCTGTGAAACTATAATAATGAGAGATCATTCTTCTTACCTTGTTTAAAATAACTTTCCTTTTTCAAATTATGTAAACTACCATGGAAAATTGGTCACAACATTTTCATCATAATGACCCATTAGTAAAACCTTCCACAAATTTATTCTAGAAACTAAAATATATTTTGAGTAAACAAAATTACTGAATTTCTTTTCACAATTCGTTTCGTTCATCTTTTCAGATTTTTTTCTTTTCTTTTCTCTGTTTCCCCCTTTAATTTATGGAAAATTCACAGAATTTCAATGTTTTACTAGTATGAATAATACTTTTTCCCATAAATTCCATATCAACAACAACATTATCTAATGTTTGATCATTAATATTAATAAAAAAATTGACTCAAAAAGTTATT
Source organism: Viscum album (assembly GCA_963277665.1). Taxonomy (NCBI): domain Eukaryota; kingdom Viridiplantae; phylum Streptophyta; class Magnoliopsida; order Santalales; family Viscaceae; genus Viscum; species Viscum album. Next base: position 835,119,315 of record OY728159.1, on the reverse strand, counting down.
GATATTATCCTTCCATGTTTTAACCTTATTTTCTCTTGGGGAGGTGAATATTCTTGAGATATTCTTGTCTTAACATAATATTACTGATTTTTCATCATTTTTCTTACACAATAAATTATGAGTTTTTGAATTAGAACCTATATTTTTATTAAAAATAATTTTTCATTTACATTTTATGAGAGAATATTTAACAAGTCATTTTTGGATATGATTCTCAGAATCTTGAGATTATTCGTTTTTAACATTCACAAATTTGTTGAAATAATAACTCATATTCTACAAGGACTTCTCTAAATCAAGACACTTTGATTTTACTTATTTAACAGATATTAATTTAGTGTTAAATTTTAATTAATATATTTCATAATTTTTTCTTCATTAACAACCATGAATTTACGATTCTTAATTTATTTAGTGTAATGATCTTCCCTTTTGATCTATGTATGCTTTTTCCCAGCCTTTATTTAGTGTAACGAGCTTCCCTTCATTTATTTTCTATTATCATAATTTCCTTCATCATTATTCAATGGGTCTATCTATTTATTTAGTTTTATATTTTGATATATGTATGCATTATGTCTAGCATTTAACCTATGTTCCTTGTATGTTACTTCACAAGAATCTTCTTCACTACTTGAACATACATCAATTACATGGGACATGATGTTTATAAATTATTTAATAATATCATCTTCAAATAGAATACTTGACGTGGAGTAACATTCATATTATTTTATTATTATATATCATGACTATAATTGATTCTTAAATTTTTTATCTATAGCCTCTAATATTGATCATAATTTTATTGACTATTGATAAATTTTCATTAATAGTTTCTTTATTAGCTATCATCGCATATTAATATATATCGATATCTATAAAATTTTCAACTTAAACATTTACAGTCCCTTTAAAAAAATTATCTAGTTTGTTATAGTCCACTTTATCATTATGAAGTCCAATTAATTTTGTGCACACCTTGTCCAAATATGATAAAATTATTATATTTCATGGATTTCTGTCTACCTCCAGATTTATCTTGTTAGAAAAATACATTGGGACATCTCTCTTAATTGGTTGAAATACCATAGTAGCTGCACTAATGAATTCACCATCATGTTATAAAAGATAGGGAATCATTTAATTCATCCAACTATAATAATCATTACCATCAAATGTAAGAATGCCTCTACTATTAACATAATATAAATTATCTTTCACAAGGAGAATGTGGATGAAATAATATGAATGATTGAGGATCTAAAACATGGTAAAATACCCTATGAATGTTTTATAACACTATGGGGGGGAGTTTAATTTAATATCTGAAGTACATATAAAATATTTTGATTTCATTCTAGAATTAAATATTTAAATTCATTATAAAATTATAATTAAATAGATTATATTTATAGAAATGAAGGATTTCTTACTGCTGGAATAGTAACTCGGCCTTGGAATAGTAATATGACCATTAAGAATGGTTATCTGGACAATATAATAGTAACCTCACCTATGATAGTATAAATAAAATTTATATATCTTAAAAGTCTAATCATGATATATTTATATCATGGAAGAAGTGAATAAATGTTTTGGAAATGATAAATTAAGTGTTTGTACTTTTGTAAGTCATCAATATTTAAATTAAATTTTAAAATTAATATAATTATTTTAAGTAAAATTTATTTTCCTGAAATTTATTCATAAATTTTTAATTTATTATATTATGGTTATTATAAAATTTTAGGAGACATTTATTAATTTTCAATGGTGTAATAAAATCAGTTATAGTTTTAAAATTATTATTTTTCAAAAAAAATTATGAACTTATATAGAAATAAAATTTATCATATTTAGAAACACATTTTGATAAAATGGTGGTCATTTTTGAATTATACACATTATGAAATGGTTTGGGTGAATTTTTTCAATCTTTCTGAAATACTAGAATTTTGGTGAATAGTGAAATACGGTAATTTACGGTATATATATATAAGTTAAAACTCACTATTAGAAACATCATGAATTATTTATGAACCATAATCAAAGAATCCAATTTATTATTTTAATATAATTTATGATAATTCACTATCTGTTCATAGTCTTTATCCAAATCAATAACTAATGAATAAAATAATCAAAATACCCTCCTCTCCCCCACAATAAATACCACCCTCACCCCCTCTTCTCCTCACAACTCAATACCTTGTATCTTATTCAACATATATACAATTATATTCCACAGAATCTGCCTCATGTAAAAGAATTTTTGGTATCAATAAATGGACAACACCAAAGGCCTTGAGGAGGTTCCCAAGGAGGGTAATTCAAGAGGTAAAAATACTCTTTCATTTTCTTTTATTTTCCTTTCAATTCATTATATTTTCTTATATTCTCTTCAGATTACATTATACAGGAGACAAGAAAACAATAGTATCTTATATTTACCATAATTATAGATGGTGTGGATATGGATTTGACAAAAGAGACTCATAGGTCAGGGGAGATGGACCCAGAGATCCAAACAGATAAGGGCCATCTTATGTTTTCGAAACAAAAATCTAATCAGGAAATTGAATGGAAAAAAAAACTGGGTGATGGGAACACCTGAAGGATTCAAGAGGAAATTAATAAATTAAGGGAAATCCAAGTTATCCATGGATGGTGGGAGGACATCGATGATGAATCCCTAAAAAAATAATCATACAGTCAGGTAGTACCCAAAGAGAAAACTGTTGTTGTGGATGATGTAGGACTTTAACCTGTTTCTCCTAGGAAAGCAAGGTGGAGGAAAGAATATTCCTAGCTCAAGATGGCTATGGTCACCAGGTCTCATGGTCCCTTAGATTTATCTCATTGGTATGATTATTATGATTATTTGTGTCATTTTGAGTATGACTTATGATTTTTTTCTTGTTTATTTTGGCATGAGGGAATGATGCTTGTATGACCCCTTCCATCTCCTTCCTATACCAATTTTTATTTTAATAAGAGGGCTCTGCCTGAATATTATTTCTATATAAACTGTAATTTAATCTTTTTTATGAAAAAATTCATCATTATATTTCTTCTCATGTACCATTTATTATAAAAATGAAAACATCATTCGTAATGTGTTGAATTTCTGACATCGTGGACAATGTGTTTTAAATTTCAATTTTTGGATTAATGAAAGGTTATATAACCATTTTAATGGTTCAAATATGTTTTAATGTTTATTATATAACCTCATTAATGTCACTGAATTAACATAAAATCATAATATTTCATTATATAATGAAACTCGTTCGCAATATAAAAAGATCCACCAAAATGGTCTAAATGAATTTCATAAATGTTTTATCTAATGAATCAAAAACATATTAGAAAACAAAATGATATATGGTATAATTAAAGGTTATGGTAACATATAAATACTATTTAATTATACTTATGTAGTTTTTAATCCATTTGACAAGATAATCCATTACGAATCGACCATGGAAACCATGTAAAGAACGCACTGAAATATTGGAAATAAAAAAAATATAAATAATAATTGGGGTGGAATGATGTTATAAAATGATAATATAGGGTTTTATAAAAAAAAATATGTTTCTATAAAATATTAATACCACATTTCAAAAAATTATACAGTATCTTTAAACACATTTGTTTAAGACGAACTTGGGGTAAAGGATTTCTTAACCAAATTTTCATTCGTGGGGTTAACATTTTACTTCACTGATTTTTTCATGTTAACAGTATTTTGGATAAAAATGTTTAATATTTTTTTTATTATGTGGACTTATAATTATTAGACATATTCCTTTCATTTTATTAATTATTGGTTCAATGATATGGTTTATATAATAGACTGCTCTTTAAAAATCCTATTTTAAATTTCTATTTATAAAAAAATTAAAAGGAATGTTTTTATTCAAGTGCACATGTTTTATCATTATGTTATGGTTATTTTGAATTTTTTATGATGAAGTGTGGTACCTATATATCCCATTAAGGTACAATTATATTGGAGGTCGGTTGAATGGTTACTCCAAGTGTAACTGCAATGGTTATACCCTAATGTATTCGCGAGGGTTACAATGTAAGGTATCCATGAGGGTTACAAATCATAAGGTAGCCATGAAGGTTGAAATATTAAATATGTAATGACCCAAGTTACATCTGTGGTATTATTTATGTTTAATACGTTCTATGGAAATCTCATGTTTTTAAAAAGTACCTATAAGATACATATTGGTTGATAAGTATGTCTTTGTGAAGATGAATTCGTAAGTTTATAAGTATTCATGCACTAATGGTTTCAATTATTTTTATATAACTTTTTGAGATTTTTTTCACGTCCAAATTTTTAAAATATTTTTCATAGGGTTAATAATGGGTAATAGAAATGGAAAATCCAGGTTTAATGTTGTGAATATTTTTCATGAATATTTTTCATGTTTTATTAAAAACGTTTTTATTATGAAAAAATGGACATTGTTTTAGTAGTTCCCCTTTATATGATTATAGTTTGATATGTATGAATTATGTCCAAAATTTTTAAAACTATAATCTAAAAAGATATTTGGGAATGAAAAGAATTTAATTCTAAAATAATTTTATAGATTATGTAATGATTATATTTCGATCCTATGAGTTTGTATCAGTCTATAGATTATATAACTTTATGGGTTATTATGATGTTAATAGAATGACATTAATAATTTTTATCTTATGTTAAGTTTAAATGATATAAAATTTAAATATTACCATGTTTCTTCATCTATTATGTGTCTGTTCATAATGGTTTTACACATAAGAAACATGGAAGAAGAAGTTAGAAGGAATCGAGAGGGTGATATCTTTCCAAATCCTAAACAAGGAATTGTAAGGATTTGAACCGATTAGTTTGTGATAGTAATAGATTAGTTGAAATAGGGAAAAATGGTGGTGGTATCCACGAATGAGAACAATTAGAACTTCCTCAAAGGAACATGTAGATAGTTGAACATTTTATAAGACAACACCCTCTTTCTTTTTGTGGATGTAGGGACTGAGTGGCGGCTAAAAGAAGAATTAAATCCCTTGAAAAGATATTCAATAAAATGGGGTGTTTAGGTAAGCAAAAGGATAGTATTTACATTTATAATTTTGAAGGTGAAGCTGAACAGTGGTGGTCAATGGTCAATAATATTAGTGATAGTGATGGGAATGATGCCATGGAATGGGATAAATTTAAAAATATTTTCCGTGAAAAATATTTTCCTATTATGGTTAAACTTAGGATGGAAAAGAAATTCCTTGAATTAAAGCAAATGGAGGACGATTCAGTGGCCATGTATGAAGAAAATATCACCCTATTTTCAAGGAATGCTCTAAATATTATTCAGGATCCTGGTATTAAAATAATAATTTTATACATAAGATTGAAGCGAATATATCTTAGGGCATTGGCTTCCCGTGAATTAAAAAGTGATGAGAAATTTTTTTGATGTGTTGAGAGGGTATAAAATGAGTTTTCTGGTGATAATGTGTACTTTGAAAAAAACTAGAAAAATATATCCAATTGGAAAGCTATGGGTAATAATAAATCAAAAAAATCTGATGGTAAGAAATTCTAGTTTCCAGTTTGTGAAAAGTGTGGGTAAAATCACTATTAGGAATTCCTTAACAAAACTAGGAAGTGTTTTCGATGCATTAATATTGGACATTTATCTGTAGATTGTAATAAAATTAATCTTAATATTAATTTTGATAATAAAACTATAATTTGTTTTAAATGCGGTGATATGGGTCATTCTGCAAACAGTTTCCCAAAGAAATATCCAAATGATGAAAAGAATCCAGATTATAAGTAGAAAGATGCAGTGAGATCGTTTACTACTACATCAATAGATGTAAGGCCATCCAAATAAGTGGTATTAGGTACTTTTTTGTTTTCTCATATTTTTTTAATATCTTATTTAATACGAGGTCTATATATTCTTTTATTTCTGAGAAATTTTCTAGTAAATGGGATATTTCACATTAAGAAATTAAACCAGAGCTTATAGTTAAAACACAAGGGGGAAATATTACAGCCAAAAGGAATTATAAGAATCCTCATGTTGTCATATGTTGAAATAGATCACCTGTAAACCTTTTTTTTACCCTTAGCAGAGTTATAATTCATTCAGGGTATGGATTGGGTTTCTATTTATCATGAAAATATTGATTTTAGAGATGAAGAAGTTTTTTTAACGAGTATCATTTTTTATACCAGAATTAACCCATACTATTTATAACATACCAGGAAGCTGAGAAACTTCTAAAAGAAGGAAATGAAAATTATATTACTCATATTGTTGAAAATATAGAAACTATTTAGATTAATGATGTGTTAGTGGTAAATGTATAGTTGGATGTTTTTCTTGATGTGTTACCCAATTTTATACCTGATCAAGAAGTTGAATCTACCATTGACTTATTTTCGGATGTTAAACCAATTTCAAAACCCCCTTATCAAATTTCTTAAGTCAAATATCTTGAATTTAAATATTAGTTGCAGATGTTTTTTGAAAAAGGCATCATTCATCCTAGAACTTCAACCTGGGGGATCCTATGTTTTCATTAAAAAGAAAGATGTATCTACAAGATATTTCATTTATTTTAGAGTAATTAATTATATTATTGTTAAGAATAAGTAACATTTTCTTCATATCTATGACTTGTTTGATCATCTCCAAGGAGATCAATATTTTTATAAGATTGACTTGAGATCTGGGTACCAATAGGTGATGGTAAATGAGGATGAAATCCCAAAAACAACATTCTATACTAGATATGTGTATTTTGAGTTTGTTATTATGCCCTAGGGTTTGACAAATTCCACTTTGGTATTTATAAACCTTATGACTAAAATATTTTGTGAAAATCTGGAAATGTTTTTTATGATATTTTTGTATTCTAAAAAAGTTATGATGATCACGAAAAGAGTTTAAGGATTTTCATGGAAACTCTAAAATAAATGTAGTTATACGAAAAATTTAGAAAACATTATTTTTTATTATAACAGATTTCTTTTCTTGGGAACATTTTAAACATGGATGGAATAAAAATTGATCTTAACAAAAACATTAGTTGATTAATGGACAAGAACCTCCAATGTTATAGATATTTTTAGATTTATTATATTATCATGTTATTATGTAAGTTTTGTTATAATCATTTAATGTTTAGCTAGTCCACTAAATAAGTTTACAAGAAATGGGTAAAAAAATTGGATAGTAGAATTTGATGTTGTTTTTAAATAACTAAAGAATATATTGGATAATTCTTTTATTTTGGACCTGCCTTCAACAAATGGTGAGTTTTTTTATCTATAGTGATGAGTAATTTAAGGGAATTGGTTGTATTCTAATGCAGAATGATTAGGTAATTGTTTATGCTTGAAGAAAACTATAACCTCATGAGTTAAATTATCCAACACATGATTTGGAATTAGAAGATGGGGTTTTTTATTTTAAAATTTGGAGGCATCTTTTATACGAAACCAAATATGAATAATATACTGAAAAAAATTATAAAGTCTATATTCACTCATAAGATAATAAAATAAGGCTGTGAAAATGTATGAATTGATAAAGGATTGTGTTTCTAAGATCAATTAACATCCTGGAAAAGAAAACAAAGAGGAAAATGACATAAGTCAAAAAAATCAAGCATCATTATCCATGTTACATTTAAAATAAAATACCATGATTAATGATTTGATGAATTTTGGCATGGAACTTGTTGGTGCAGGAAATTCCTCTATTTTGTTTCAAGTGTCTGTGAAGTCATTTCTATCAAACAGAATTATGAATGTTCATAAAGAAGAGAATGAGTTATAGAAAAATGTATAATTGTTTTAAAGAGGTAATTTTCAAGAATTTAACACTGATACTGATTCTGTTTTAATATTTGAGTAGAAATTATATGTGCCTTAATATTTAAAGTTAACGAAATATGTGTTGTTTTAAGCCCATAGTTATCCATTTTTATTTCATCATGGCAGTACTATGATATATTGAGACCTTTGGGAGTACTACTGGTTGGATGAAATGAAAATAGATATCGTGTAATTTTCCATGAAATGTTTGACATGTCAATAGGATAAAGTAGAGAGGCAATTACTAAAGGGGATTCTTCAGCCTTTTCCATTTCTAGAGTGGATATGGGAAAATATATCAATAGAATTCGTGCTGGGACTACCAAAGATTTACCAAGGTAACAATGTGATTTGGGTTATTATTGATCATTTGAAAAAATATGAATATTTCCTTTCTATTTTAGATACAACATATATAGATCAGCTTTCTTGACTCTACCTCGAAAATATTTTTAGGTTACATGGAGTTCCTCTTTCCATTTTATCTGACTGTGATCCCAGTTTCACTTATAACTTTTTAAAGGGCATTCAAAATGCATTGGGCACAAAATTAAATTATAGCACAGCCCTTCATTCTCAATATGAGGTACATACCAAGAGATAAATTTAGAAATTGAAGGATATGATTTGATCTTGTTCAATGGATTACTAGGGAAGTTGATATAAGAATCTTTCTTATGTTGAGTTTTCTTATAATAACAGTTTTCATTCAAGTATATAGATGGAACCCTTTGAGGTATTGTATGGAAAATATTGTCAAACTATAGATTTTTGGGATACCGTCAAGGAAATAATTTTTAAGGGACTAGAATTGGTAGAGGAAGTGTCCGAGAAAGTGAAGATGGTTCAACAACAAACGAGGACATCTCAGAGCAGGTAGAAACATTATATAGATTACATGAAGAAATAATTATCTTTTGAGGCAGGTGATCATGTTTTTCTTAGAGTCACAGTAGGGAAATGTGTTATTCATTTTGGTAAGAAAGGAAAGTTATGTCCATGGTTCTTTGGAACTTATGAAGTCCCATAGGAAGTTGGACCACTTTCATACTGAGTAGCATTGCCTCCAATTTTATCCCTCACACATGATGTTTTTGATGTTTCTATGTTGAGAAAGTATATGCCAGATTCATCTCATGTTTTGTTCCCAAAAGTAGTTCATCTCAAAGAGAACCTTTAATATAATTAAAACCTTTTTAGAATCATGATTTTATAGAGAAATTATTTCAGAATATGGAAATCCACTAGGTTATGGTTTTTTTTGAGAAACCACATGTCTGAAGAAGAAGCATGGGAATCTAAAAATGTTATGAGAGAAAGTTACCCTTACTTGTTTAATATGTAAATAAAAATTATGATGACACAATTTACAGAATGTGGGAAGAATGTAACAACCTAGGTACTTATAAAATAATTTTTTTTCATTCTATAATTAAATATTTAAATTCATTTTAAATTTATAATTAAATCATTGTCATTTATAGAAATTGAGGAATTTTTACTGATAAAATAGTAACATAACCTTAAGAATAGTAACATGACCATTAAGAATAATAATCTGGATAATAGAATAGTAACCTCCCCTATCAAAATATAAATAAAATTTATTTTATCTTATATGTGTAATCATGAGGTATTTATATCATGTATTATGTGAATGAATGTTTTAGAAATTATAAATTAAGTGTTGGTATTTTTGTAAGTCGTCAATATTTAATTTTATTGGTAGAATTAATTTAATTATTTAAAATAAGATTTATTTTCATAATATATATTCATAAATTATTAATTTATTGTATTATTGTTATAATATAATTTTATGAGACCTCAATTAATTTTTCAAGCTGTTAGAAAATTAGTTATTGTTTTAAAATTGTTCTTTTTCAAATAAATTATGATTTAATTTAAAAATTAAATTTATCATATTTAGAAAATTATTTTGATAAAATTTAGTTTGTTACTTAATTATATATGTTGGAAAATGGTTTTGGTGAATTATTTGGATTTTTCTAAAATACTTGAAATTTTGGTGAATAGTGAAATACATAAATTTACGTTATATATACATTCAAGACTGGTATGCTGGTTGAAATTTCCAAAAAACTCATATCTGGGAATCAGTTTGGGTTTGTAACAGGGAGAAACATTCAAGACTGTATATTTTATGCCTCTGAGTGTGTGAATGCTATGAAAATAAAGGTTAAGGATGGTAATATGAACGTTAAAATTGATAATTCAAAAGCTTTTTATACCATAAGATGGAGTTTTCTATTTACTATTCTCAGGATGCATGGCTTCTCACAGAGGTTTTATGAACTAGTTGGATCTATTTTTTCCAGTAAAAGACTATCTATTTTGGTAAATGGTTCTCCTAGAGGGTTTTTTCATTGCTCAAGAGGTGTCAAGCAGGGTGACCCTCTTTCTGGTATGCTGTTTTCAATTGCTGAAGATTATTTAAACTGGTGCCTCACTGATCTTGCTAATTTTAGATGGTATCAACAAATGAGAATTGGAAGGGACTTGTGTGCCCCTTCACACTTACTTTATGATGATGATATCCTGATTTTTGGGAAGGAAAGCAATGCTAACATTTCTTGTATTAAAGGAATTTTCTCCAACAATGAAGAGGTTGTAGGTCAGGTCATTAATTGGAGAAAGTACTATGTGTATTTTGGTGATGGAGTTACTACATCAAGGAAAAACAGAACTGTGATGAAGCTGGGAGTTAAATGGGGCTCCCTTCCTTTCACATACCCTAGTGTACCACTTTTTTGGTGCATAGTTAAAAGATGTCACATTGAAAATATTGCATTGCGAATCCGCAATCAGCTATCCAGCGGGAAGGGGAAAAATATGTCCCAAGATGGGAGAATTTATCTGGTAAACTCAGTGATTACCGTAATGTTTGTTTATTCCTTTTCTATGTATAAGTGGCCAAGATCGCTGATTAAAGATTTAAGTGGAAGAATTAGAAACATTGTTTGGACTAGCTCAAATAATGAGAAGAAATTTGTTACAGTTACCTAGGATGATTGTATTAAACAGGCACAAATGGGAGGATTGTGTATTAAAGACATTCGAATCTTCAATGACACTCTGATTGAAAAGTTTGTCTGGAAGCTTTTTTCAAATCCTATTCCCTCCATGGAGTTTCTAACTATTAGATTTACTAGAAAACCATAGAATGGGTATGTCAACTATATGAGATCCTCTGTCTGGACTGCTATAAATCATGCCTATTCTGATCTTATGGCCCTTTATAAATGGTTGGTTTGTAAGCAGTCCAATCTGATTTTTTGGACAACCACTTGGTTATCACGACCCATTTGTGATGAGATTATCATTCCAGTGTCTCTTAACCTCAAATCGATTGCTGATTTTGTTGTAAACCCGGAACTTTCTGAAATTTTTCCCAGCCACCTGAGAATGGAAGCACTGAGGTACTTGTTTACTGATTATTATATTCTGGTGTGGAATCTAGATATGAATGGCATCTTCATCCCAAAGGAATTCTATAAGTATCTTTGTGGTGCCTCGACACACCCCCTAGATGGGTTATGGACTTCACTAATCCCTTTATCCCCCCCTGCACACTCCCTGATTTTTTGGAAAATATGGATAAACAGGCTGCCCTTGCAGTACTTATTGTAGTGCACTGGGATATCCCTTGCCCCGATCTTCAATGTCTTCTTAGAAGCAGATGAAACCATATCACATGTTTTTTTATCCTGCAACTTTCCTCACATACTATGGTGTTAAAAGAAGCATATTTTTCAAGGCTTCTTGAATTATCATTCGTTTGGTGACTTAATGAAGGCCATTGGCATGACCAATTATAGTGAGCAAGTTCATGCTCTTCTTTTGGCTGTAACAGTGGTTCTTATTGACTTCATCTAGAAGTCTAGAAATGGCCTTCTATTTAATAACATTTAGCTGTGGTTTCACAATGGTGTCTTGATAATGCATCGTGCCATTCGCATGGCTTCCAATATCCAAACCGGTTATATGAGAAATGATGTTTCTAACCTGGTTTGTTGTGATCTCTTGGTCTTAATGGAAGGAAGAAGAAGCCACTGATGGTAAAATACATCTGATGGATTCTACCTCTTCCACATTGGATAAAGGTTAATGTTGATGGGGCTGCCTCTAGTTCTCTAGGGGCCTCTGGATGTGGTGGTGTTTTCCATACCTCTCTCGGGTTTGTCAAAGGCTGTTTCTTTCATTTTATTGGAAATGGATTTTCCATTGAAGCTGATCTCTAGGTGATTATTAAGGCAATTCGGTATGTTGTCCGTTTTGGTTGGAATGATTTACGGGTAGAATCGGATTCATCTATTGCAGTTAAAATTATGAAAGAGAGTTCGAGGAATGTGCCATGGAGGATTCTACCATCCTGGATTGATTGTCTTCGGCTTCTTTTCTCGCTCTCCTTTGAATTCACGAATGTTTACCATGAGTCTAATCAAGTGTCGGATGCTCTTGCAAAAAGAGAAATTAATGAGGTCACCTCCTTTTGGTCATTTGTGGTACATGGCTACTGTGATAGACTTGTTCAGGAAAATTATTATTGTGAGGTTTATTCTCATTTTTGTAGAGTGACCCCTTGATTCCTTTTACTGTACTTTTAGTTTATTTTATTTGATTTCTGCAGGAGCAGGTTCGCCTGTCTCCTAGCTTTCTTGGTAAATACACTATTCATAACCTCATGAATAATGTAAGAACAATAATATCAAACATTACTTGATTAATTTAATATATGTAATGATAATTCTCTAACTATTTATATTCTTGAGAAAAATTAATAAACTAATGATTAAAATAATCAAAAAACCCTCCTCTCCCCCAACATAAATACCACCCTCACCCCCAATTCTCCTCACAAATAAAATCCTTTAAAAAAATTTAATTCTTCCAAAATATCTATTCAAGCCTCTTACCCTCATCCAAGAACTTCTAGTCTCACCACAAGTCCAAAACAAAAATCCTTAAGGAGGTTCTTAAGGAGGATAATTCAAGAGGTAAAAATCTTTTTTCATTTTCTTTTATTTTCTTTTCCTATACACTATTCACATAACCTTATCCAAGAGGCATGAAAAATATAGTATCTTATATATATATATATTAATTTTATCTTGTTTATGGAAAAATTAATCATATTAATTTTTCTCCTCTCCTTTTTATTCTAAAAATAAAAACATCGTTAGTGATGCGTTGAATTTCAGACATCATGGAAGATGTGTTTTCAATTTATATTAATGCCTTAATAGATGGTAATGGAACCATTTTATTGGTTGAAGTAGTGTTTAAATTTTATTATATAACCTATTTTTAGTTTCAATAATAAAAATATATGCATACTATTGAATTTTATAGAGAAAATGGTTCGTGATGATCAAAGAACCCACAAAAAGAGCTAAATGAATAATAATAATGTTTTATCTAATGAATCATCATCATACTGGAAAAATTTATAATTAGGTGGAATATTGTTATAAAATGATAATATGAGGTGTTACAAAAATAAATATATTTATTTAAAATGTTAATAGCAATATTTTAACCATTATAAATTAGGTTTAAACAAAATTTAAATAAGACGAACCTGGGTTAATGGAATTCTTAAACCAATTTCCATTATTTAGGTTAACCTTATACCTCATTGACTTTTTCATGTGATGATTATTAGTGATATAAATGTTTAATATATTATTTGGTACTATGAGGATTTATATTGTTTATACTTATTCCTTTCATTTTATTATTTCTCTCATTAATGATATTGCATATGTAAGGGACTCCTCTTCAAATTTCCTCTTCTAAATTTCTATTTCTGATAATTTTTAAAAGGGATGTTTTTAGGAAAGTGTTCATGTTTTATTATTATATAATGGTTCTGGGCGTTGTTTTGATAAATTGTGGGACTTATATATTCCTCTAATTCATAGGGTATGATTAAGTTGGAGGTCAGTTGTATGGTTATTCCAAGTGTAATTGTGATGGTTACACCATATGGTAGTCGTGAGGGTTACTTTGTAAAGTAGTTATGATTGTTAAAAATAATAAGGTAGTAACGAGGGTTACCATACTAATTAATTAATTCCTTAATTTACCTGTATGATTATATTTATGTTTTCTATCTTTTTTGTAAATCTCATGTTTTCCGAAAATTATTATACAATACATATTGGTTGAGAAGTATGTCTTTGTGAAAATTATTTCATATGTTTACAAGTATTCATGTACTAATGGTTACTATCCTTATTTTTATATATCGTAATGATCTTTTTGTGATCATACAATGTTTTAAAATGTTTTTCATAGGGTTAATTTTGGGTAATAGAAAAGGATAATCCAAGAAGTACTTTATGATGACTTTTCATGAATATATTTCATGTTTTATTAAAAACATTTGTATTATGAAAAAATTGATATAATTTTAGTAGTTAACAATTTTCTGATTTTATATTAAAATTTATGAATTATGTCCTAAATTTCTAAAAATATAAACCAAAAAGTTATTTGGTAATTAAAATAATTTAATTCTCATGTAGTTTACTAGATTATGTAATATTTATTTGTTGGGTCCTTATAGTTGGTATCAGAGCATGGTTTGGATAACTTTAAGGGTTTAGATGATGTTAAAAGAATACCATAAATGTTTTTATCTTATTTTATGTTTAAATGATATATAATTTAAATATTAACATGTTTTTTCATCAAACATATGTCTGTTAAGAATGAATTTATGAAAAGAAACATGGAAAATGAAATTAGATAGAACCTAGAGGATGATATCTTTTTGAATAAGCAACATGGAATAGTAGGAATTGGAACCATGTAGTTTGTGATAGTAATATATTAGTTGACATAATCAATAAATTATGGTGGAATCCATACAATAGAACAATCATAACTAGTGTAAAGGAACAAGATGATAGTGAAGCATTTTATGAGGCAATAGTCTCCTGATTTCAGTGGATCTTCTGACATAGTGTCCATTGAAGGATGGATTAGAGACCTTGAAAATATATTCGATGACATGGGGTGTTCATATAATCAAAAGTTTAATCTTTCCATTTGTTTTTTTGAAGATGAAACTAAACATTGGTGGTCAAGGGTCAAGAAGATCAGGTATATTGGTCGGATTGATTTCATGCAATATCATGAATTTAAAAATCATTTTCTTGAAGTATATTTTCTTATGGTGGTTCAACATAGGATGGAAAAGAAATTAAATTAATTAATTAAATATGAGGAACATTCAGTGTATGTATATTAATAAAACTTCACCTTACTAGCAAGGTTTGCTCAAAATATTATTCTATATCTTGATAGTAAATTCTACCATTTTTACTCATGATTGTAGACAATATATCGAAGGACATTAACTTGCCATGAATTTTAATGTTATGAGAAAAGTTTCTAATGTGATGAGATGTTAAAAATTGAGTTTGATGAATATCATTTTTTACATTGAAAAGAATTATAATAAAAGGTGTATATGGAAAGGGATGGGTAAGAATGAATCAAATAAATCTAATTTTAAGAAAGCACCGTATCTAGTTTTCAAAAATTTTGTTAAAAAGAACCCTATGGAATGGCTTAAAAAATGGGAAGTGTTTATGATGTGGTATGTCTGGAAATATTTCCCTGTATTTTAATGAAAATGATCTTACGATTAATTCATATTAACAAACTGTAAAGTGTTTTAAAAGTGGTCATATGGTTCATTATGCAAATACCTACCCAAAGAAAGATCTGAATGATGGGAAGAAGGAAGATTATAAGAAGAAATGTATAGCAAGATCCTTTGCGACTATGTCAAAGGATTTTAAGCCATCCCATGAAGTGGTATCATGTACTTTTTTGATTACTCATATTTTTCTAATGTCATTCTTGATACGGGGTCTACACATTCCTTTATTCATATATTTTTTCCGTAAATTGGAAATTTTGTCTCATGAAATGATACCGTAACTTATGGTTAAAACACCAAAGGGGAATATTATAAAAAAAGGAATTATAATAATATTCTTTTTTCATTAGGAAATAAATTACCAACAAACCTTATAGTTTTACCCTTTCTAGGGTTTGATGTCATTGTGGGTATGAATTGGATTTTTGATTATTATACAAAGATTTACATTAGAGGTAAAGAAGTTGTTTTTTATGAAAAAGTTTTAGTTTTATACAATAATGAACCAATAAAATTGATAAAAAATCAAGAAGCAGAGAAACTATTAAAATACAGAAATTAATGTTATATTGGTCATATTATTCAAAATAAGGGAACAATTCAAATTAATAATGTTCTAGTGGTAAATGAATACCTGGATGTTTTTATTGATGAGTTGTCTATTTTTATGCCTGAATGGGAAGATGAATTTACCGTCGACTTAGTTCTTGATGATAATCCAATTTTAAACCCCCTTATCGAATGGATCAAGTGGAAATACTTTAATTGTAAAATATGTTTCATTATTTTCTTGATAATGTCTTTATTCTTCATAGGACTTCACCGTGGGGTGCTCTTATTTTTTTTAATAATGAATTTTCATTCAGGAGACTTTCCATTGATTATAGAGCATTGAATAACCTTACTGTTGAGAATAAGTATCCTTTTCCTTATATCTAGGTCTTATTTGATCCGCTCTAGGGAAGTTCATATTTTTATAAGATTAACATGATATCTTTATATCATCAGCTAAATGTAAAGGAGGATGAAATCCGAAAAATGGTGTTTCGTATTGGATATCGGAATTATAATTTTTTGGTATGCCCTTAGGCTTGACAAATTCCCTTAATATATCCATGGATCTTATGAATATAATATTCTGTAAATATTTGGATAAGTTTCTAGTTATTTTTGTTGTTGATATTTTTTTCATTTCAAAAATTTATGAAGACCATAAAAAAATTATGGAATCTCTTGAAAACACTCAAAGAAATGATGTTATACAAAAAAATTAGAAAATGTAATTGTTGGTTACGACAGATTTATTTTATTGGGAACATTGTAAATAACGATCGAATAACAATTTATCCTTCCAAAACATAATTATTTGATGAATTTAAAAGACCAAAAAATATTATAGATATTCGTAGTATTTTGAGATTTGATGGTTATTACTGACGATTTTTTGAAAAATATGCATTGTTATCTAGACTGATGACTATGTTAACTTAAAAATGGGTTAAATTTATTTTTATAGAAGAATGTGATTTTTGTTTTTAGGAACTGAATAGGAGATTGGTGTGTGCTTTAGTTTTGGTCCTACCTTCTAGAAATGGAGATTTTTTCATCTACAGTGATGATTCATTAAAGGTACATGGTTTTGTCCTGATGCATAATGACCAGGTAGTTGTTTATACTTTAAGAAAAATAAAACCTTATGAGTTAAATTATCCCATACATGATTTCTAATTATCATCTATGTTTTTTTTTGTGAATTTGGAGGCATCATTTAAATGGCTACAAATGTGAAATATATACTGATCCTAAAAGTTTGAAGTATAAATTTACTCATAAGTAATTAAATATGAGGCATAGAATATGGCTTGAATTGATTAATGATTATGGTTGTCTGATCAATTACCATCCCAGAAAACCAATCAAATTGGAAGATTCCTTGAGTTGAAAACAAAATGCATCATTAACCATGTTACATTTGGAACATACCCATTTGATTAAAAATTTGATGATTTTTATTTTAGAATTTGTTTTTGGAAGAAATTCCATTTTTTGTTTCATGTTCTAGGGTACTCATCTCTATTAGACTGGATAAAGAATGTGTAGAAGGAAGGTTGTGAGTTACAAAAGAATATATAATTGGTTAAATGAAGTAAGTTTCCTCTAGAATTTAACATTACTAAATATATTGTTTTATGATTTGTAAAGTGGTTATGTGTGCCTAGTGATTCAAATTTTAAGAAAGAGTTGTTGTGTGAAGCTCATAGTTTTCTGTTTTCTGTTTATCTTGGTAGTACTAAGATGTCTAGAGACACTTGAGAGTATTATTTGTGGGATTAAATAAAAAGAGATATTGTAGATTTTACCATGAAACATTTGAACTGTCAACAGGTTAAAGAAGAGTGATAACTAATAAATGGGGTGCTTCCACATTTTCTAGTACTAGAGTATAAATGGGAAAATATATCCCTAGAATTCGTGGTGGGACTGCCAAAAAATCTCAAGATAAAACTGTGATTTGGGTTAATGTTGGCTGACTGACAGAATCTACACATATCCTTCCAATTAGAGATACTGTGAATTTGGATATTAATACCTGACTGAACCTCAAATATATTTTCTGGTTCCATAGATTACCTAATTACATTATATATGACTGTGATCCCAGGTCGACTTATACTTTTTGGAAAGGCCTAAAAATTCATTGGTCAATGATATAAATTTTAGCACAACATTTTATCCTTAATATGATGGACAGACTGAGTGAACAATTCAGATATTGGAGGATAATCTTCGAGATTGATAAATAGGCTAATAGGGAATTTGGTTTCTACAAAAAAATTTAGTTGAGTATTTTTTATAATAATAATTTTCATTCCAGTATACAGATGGCTCATTTTGAGGCATTATATTGAAAGCGGTGTCGAACTCCATATTTTTGAGATTAATTTGGGTAAATAAAGATGAATGGGACTATAATTAGAAGAGGAAACAAATGAGAATGTGAAGATGATCCAAAAACACATGAGAACATCTCGAAGTAGGCATAAAGGATATGCAGATAACAGGAGGAATTATTTTTTTTGGAGTTAGGTGATCATGATTTTCATAGAATCCCACCATGGAAAAGTGTTATGTGTTTCTCTAAGAATGGTGAGTTAAGTCCTTGATTCATTAGACCTTATGAAATCATGTATAATTTTGGACCAGTCGCCAACCGATTATCTTTAAATCCGAGTTTATCATATGTACAAAATCTTTTTCATGTTTTGATGTTGACAAAGTATGGGTCATATTTATCTCATGTTTTGATCTCAGTAGTAATTCGGCTGGAAGAGAACCATTCTTATGAAGATAAACCTTTACAAATCCTTGATCCTAGAGAGAATGTATTTTAAAATATGTATATCCACCAGGTTATGGTTTTTTGGGGAATCACATGGTTGAAGAAGAAACACGAGGATCTGAAAATGATATACGAGAAAGGTACCCTCACTTGTTTAATAAAGAAATAAAAATTACGAGGATACAATTTCTAGAAGGGGGACAATGTGACAACCCCACTACTTATTTAATATTTTTTCATTTTTTAAATAAATAATTAAATTCATTATAAATTTATAATAAAATAATTGATATTTATTGAAATTAAGGAATTTTTATTAATGGAATAGTAACGGGACCTTAGGTGTAGTAACATGACCATAAAGAATAGTAATCTCCACAATAGAATAGATTCCTCACCTATGAGAGTATAAATAAAACTTATTAATCTTATAAGTGCAATCATGATATATTTATATCATGGAAGAAGTGAATAAATGTTTTATAAATGATAAATTATTATCATTATTTTTGTAAGTTGTCAATATTTTACTTCGATTTTATAATTAATTTAACGATTTAAAAGAAAATTTATTTTCATAACATATATTCACAAATTATTAATTTATTTTCTTATGGTTATAAGATAATTTTTTGAGACCTTGATTGATATTCAAGGTGTTATAAAATCAGTTATAATTTAAAAAATTGTTATTTTTAAAATAAATCATGATTTTATTTGAAAATTAAATTTAACATTATTTGTAAATAATTTAGATAAAATGGAGTTCAATTTCTAATTCTACATTCCTAAAATAAAATTGTGTGAATTCTTGGGATTTTTCTTAAATACATGAATTTTTGGTGAATAATGAAATATGGTAATTTACGGTATATATACATTACAACTTAAATACTCTATTCCTAACATCATGAATGATGTAAGATCCATAATATCTAAATTACCATGATTATTTTAATATAATTTATTATAATTCTAAAATTATTCATATTCTTTATCAAAATTAATAATCTAATGAATAAAATAATCAAAGTAACCTCCTCTCCTCCACTATAAATACCACCCCTCACCCCGATTATACTCAAAAAAAATTCCCTGTAGATTGTTCAACTTGTACCCAAATTTATTCCCAAGCCACTTCCCCATTCCAAAGACCTTATGGTCTCACAAAAATTAAAAAAAAACCAATGGCTTTAAGGAGGTGCTTGAGGAGCATAATTCAAGGGGTAAAAAATATCTTCCATTTGAATTTATTTTCTTTTCAATTATTTTTCTTTGCTAATACTATATTCATATCCCCTTATCCAAGAGGAATGAAATAACTATTATATGATATAAACATGAATTTTATCATATTTTTGGAAAAATTCATTATCATAAGTCTTATCCTATCCCATTTATTCTAAAAATAAAAACATCATCTGTGATGTGTCGAATTTCAGACATCATGGATGATGTGTTTCCAATTTCCATTACCGCATTAATGTATGGTCGTAGAACAATTTTAATGGATGTAAAAGGTTTTTATTTGTATGATATAACGTTTTTAATATTTTGTAATTAACATATATTCATAATTTTTAATTATATAAAGAAACTATTTTATGATGATCAAAGAACCACCAAAAGGATCTTAATGAATATCATTAATGTTTTAAATAATGAATCATACACATATCGGAAAAAATTATATATTGTATAATATAAAGTTATAAATACATTTAAGTACATTTTAATTATAATTTTTTAGTTTCCCTTCCATTCGGGAAAAAATCAATTATGAAATGATAATGGAAACCATGTAAAGAACGCTCCCAAAATATTTGAAATAACAAAATATAATCAATAATTGGGTGGAATGATATTATAAAATGATTATATATGGTCTTATAAATATAACTATGATTCTATAAAATATTAATTACACTAGTTAATAATTATAAAGGTGTTTTAAAAACGTTTTATGTAATAAGAACCCGAGGTATGGGAATTCTTATCCCAATTTCTATTTGTTGGGTCAACCTTCTACTTCATTGATTTTTACATGATAAGATTATTTATTAAATAAATGTTTAATATACTATGTTGTATTATGTGGATTTAAAGTACAAATACATATTCCATTAATTGTATTTATTCTTTCTTCAATGGTGTGGTATATATAAGGGACTCCTCTTTTGACACCCTCTTTTAAATTTATTTTTTTTATAAAATTAAAAAACCATTTTTTTTTATAAAAGTGTTCCGTTTTACGATTATGTTATGGTTATTGGGAATTTTTTTTGATGAAGGGTGGGAACTATATCTTCATCAAATTCATTGGTTATGTCTAATTTGGTGGTTTATTTTATGGTTACACCAAGTGTAATGGTGATGGATACACCAAAAGTTAGCCACAAGGGTTACATTGTAAGGTAATCACAAGGGTTACAAATCATAAGGTAGATATA
Organism: Viscum album; assembly: GCA_963277665.1. Classification (NCBI taxonomy): domain Eukaryota; kingdom Viridiplantae; phylum Streptophyta; class Magnoliopsida; order Santalales; family Viscaceae; genus Viscum; species Viscum album. The sequence continues at coordinate 835,097,929 of OY728159.1, read as the reverse complement.
AGGGTTACAACATTAAGTATATAATTCCTCTAGTTACCTTTTTGGTATTTTTTATGTTTTATATTTTCTATGTAAATCTCATATTTTCAAAAATTAACTATATGATACAATTGGTTGAGAAGTATCTATTTGTGAAAATGATTTCATATTTTTATAAGTATCCATTAAATAATTATTTTTATCATTATTTTTATATCCCTTACTAATGTTTTTGTTCTCATACCATGTCTTAAAATGTATTTCACAGGGTTAATGATGGTTAAGAGAAAAAGAGATGCTAAGATGATTGTTGTGAATACTTTTCATGAATATATGTAATGATTTATTATAATTTTTTATTATGATAAAATGGATATTGTTTTTTTAGTACCCACGTTGTATGATTAAGGGTTGATATGTAAAAATTATGTCTGAAAATTCTAAAACTCTAAAACAAAAAGATATTTGGGAATGAAAATAAGTGAAATCATAATGAATTTATTATATTATGTAATTTTTAATATTGAGTCCTGATATTGAATCAGTGGTACTTATATAAAATTTTATTGTTTAGAAAAAAACCATTCTGATCTATTATTATTTAATCTACAAAAATTTTTAAATCTCATCCTTAAAAAATTGAAATAAAAAAATAATCATAAGAAAAAACAAGTCTTTCTTGGTTTTACATCCAATGTGGGCACCTACTACTTGTTGATATTATATTTAGACTGATTATTATATTTTATTCTAGATTAAAACATCAATTACAAGTTGTTTGGGAAAATATCATCCCTATCATAGTAGTGCTCCCTAAAATTTTATCTCCCGATAAGAATTTACATTGTTTCCCACTACTTGGAAAACATATCAAAAACTTATCATGATCTCATTGTCCTTTTATTTTCTTTCAAAACAACTAATGATATTCCTATAAGACTATATAATTATCGGATTCAACAGCTTCTCGCTTAACCTCTCAAAATTTAATATCCAAAATCACAACTTATAGAACTTATGAACTAGAATCCTAATCACTTTTCAATTTCCCAGAACATAACTATTTTAGCTTTAAAAATATGAAAGTTAATCTATTTAAACAAATGCTATTGGTTACTAAAAACTTCATCAATTTTTAGGCATATAAATATTTTTTAAAGAAGAATTTACAAAATTATGTTTGGTGTAATTTCCTTCAGTGAATCAATTATCGAATTGTTATATATTTTCTTAAGGAATAGATCACATAACACTTTTGTAGAAACATAACACATATCTCTTCCAGAAAGTTGATCAACACTAGATGATGATTCCATTAGCCCATATTTATGGGTAAGGAAAATCTACCCAAACATCCTTTCACGATTCTAAAAATCCAAACCTCTATTCAAAAACTTATATAAGTTTGTGAAAATCATTTTTTCCATTGTGTGAATTGAATTAAAATCCATATGGATTTTTATAAATTCTTTCCCTAGCTCTAATAACTCACAAAAATGTCTTGAAATATCTAAATTCCCTGAGACTCAACTTCTGATGCCCTCTATATCTTCTACACTTGAGTAATTGGGAAATTTATAATGTTTAAATTCTTTCTAAGAATACATATAAATCACTCTATAATATTAATATTCCTCTTTATTCAACATCTTTTGATTCATCTTCTAATATTGAAACTGTATAACTTTTAAATAATTTTATTATCCTCATGTTTCAATCTTTTAGACTTTAGTGATCCACAAATCTTAACTTCACTACTTATAATATCTTAACTTATCAATATATTCGGCGTGTAATCTTCAAAAACATCTTATTTTTAATATCATAATGAATCACAATTTACATTGAGATATTATGATGTTGTATAATTTGAATATATGAATTAAATTATATAATTATTTTTCAGAAATCCTATTCTATACCATCATCCTCTTCTCACACTTAACAATTGAATCTGGTAATTAAAACCTATGTGATATTGACTTCTGAATTCATAGAACATATATATACTTTATTTCATCATTATCATATAAATATGTAAATACTAGAAACTGACTTCTAGTTCATATTTTGACCAATATAAACTATGATATTATTAACAATTGAATCATTTAATTTCCATTAAATGTTCTAAAATAGACCAAACATGGTTCCTTTGGGTCTAAATTTTCATAAGGAGTCTAACTCAATTTTTGGAATCAAAAAATGGAACCTCACACACCCCCATGAATAGTATAAGATATCAAATAATTAAGGGTTCTACAAGGAACCCATATCAACTAGAGTATATTCTCTTCTCTATGATTAAAAACAGTAGAAGATCATAGTCATCTAATATTTGAATGGATGTTCTGATCCCTGAGAAATTAGTACAAGGAAATATATTTATATATTGAAAACATGGAAACATGGGTGACCATATGATAAAAGTAATCAGATGGTCTAAAGGATCTATATCATGTTCCCATATCATGCCTCCCTAAGTTATCAAAAAATGGTTTATAATCTGATTAAAAGATTGAAAATTATGTTGCATCACCCCCGGTACCATTTCACCCCTACTGTCTGAACACATGGTCAGATGGCCTAAGGATACTGCTACTACCATTATGTGTTCCATGTATACAACCCCTTCTATAGATAATTTGGTATATTGATTTTTATCTGATTAGAAATATGATGGCCAATATTTTCTACTAGATAGCGCAATCACTACCTCATCAGAAATCCTCTCCACACCCATTAAATGTGGGTTGACTTTGTTAAACACCTCCAATATTATCCAAAATGCACACTAAGGTAAATAAAAAATCCCTAATCCCAAAACCAACCTGTCTTTCACATTATTTGGCCTCTATGTATGTTAATTTATAAAAAGAATATATAATAGAAATAAATTATCTCTATCTTATCTTCTAAACCATTACATTGATTGGCGTGATTCCAAAGGAGTTGGACCATCTCACTTAAATATTCCTAATCATTTATGGCAGGTCTCATGAATCATTCATATGAATAATTTATTCCTAGATCATGAAAAATAGATCTAAAACTTCTATATAAATTATATTAAAATCTATGTTTCAGATTTTGTAGAATCTATATAATTTCCATTCATCTCTTCAATTTGAAAAACACCCTAATAGGATCTTCAAAATTCAAATAGTATGAACATAAAATTTAAAATAATAATTTATTATCATAAAATTTCACTGTAGGATTCCTCAGAATCTAGGTATAAGTTTTTAATATTTCAAAGAGAAGCAAGTTCATCTCAAAATTAATATCAATATATTTAATTTAGGAGAATGATTCAGGGTACCAATAATAAAAAATAATGATTATTAGTCTTAAATAAAAAATATTCTATGTAAATAACTATATCAGTTTTTTATTATCTTGCAAACTCTAACCAATATCATCAAATCTCTAGTGATCCATATGAAATCATCCATAATATTAGGTCCAACCATGAACCAAATATACCATTTAATATAAATATAAATATATGTAATGTGGAGGAGATATAGGTCAATAAAATAAAGTAATTATTTTTTTTTAATAATTTTATAAAAATGTTTCTTCATCGCCTCACACATATTTAACATAACCTAAAATTTATCTAAATTTAACCCTAGGGTAAATTACACATTTTTAATTAAATTACATGGTCAAATTTTGTTTTCGATAGTCCAGTTTAGAGGATGTTACTACTTTCATATTTTTAGTCAAAAATTAATATTTCCTCATTAAAATTATAGTGGAGATCAATAAATCCACCAATGCAATCAATTTAATTCAAATGAGTACTAATATATCCAATGAAACTGAAAAATTCCTTGAATTCCAAGCATAATAAAATCCATTCTCAGGAAGGAACCGGTATAATGACATTATAATCAATTTAAACCATTTAACCCTTGAAAAGAAAAAAAAATGAACATTTAATCTCATGTACTCCAACCTAAAAGTTTGAATCCTCCAAAAAGTCTCTAGCTTATAAATAGAAGTGATGAGAAATGCTACTCAATAAAAAGGTTGTTTTATTGAAATGGGGTTTGGTATGGAAAAATGGTTTTCAATAAATGGGTGATTTATTGATGTGACTTGACATGTAATGGAATGGGTCGATTACATTATGTTGTTGTGACATTTATGGGTTATATTCTTGGTTGTGATTGGTTGGGATGTTGTGTGGAAGGGGAAAGAAGTACCACTTTAAAAATGGGATGGATAGTGGATGGAAGAGCCACCATCTAAAGAAAAGTGGACGGCAAGAGCCTCTAGTTGTGAATGGATGAAACGGGTTGGACAGAAGCTCCATTATTATGATTTTTTTATTGTTCATGGCTTTTCAAGTTGGGAATTTTGGTTCAAGTGTGTAAATGATGAAATGGCTTGTGGCATGTTTTTTTGGCTTTCCCATGGTTGCTTGGGTTGGGTGTGATGGCTTGGTAAGAGCATGGTTGGTTTATGGTAATGGTTTCACTTGTGATTTTTTATATAAACTACTTTATATAAATGTTCTAATGGTTTTATCCTAGTGGCGTGTATAGGGAAGTTATTTGGGGAAAACCTACTGAGTTTTAGTACTCACCCCCTGCTTTGGAATTATGGGTTCTTTTTAGATGTTGTGTACTGTGACATTGGTAAAGGTAAGGCATCAACCTCGTTTACTGGTGTGATGTGATGTCTGGGTGCATCTTGGAGCTTGGATCTTAGTGTGGAGCAATGGTGGTGTCATGAATCATGGTGTTTTCTTGTTTGGACTTCTACATAGTACTCTGATGTTGTTTTTTTGGGTTGTGTTGATATGTGAGATCGTTATGGGTTATTTGGTTGTCTTTGGTTAAATATGAGGTTAGTTGTTTTGTTGACATGCATCTTATAGTTATGGATTATTTAGTTGGTTTTTTTCTTAAGGGAAAATCATTCCCCAATTTGTTCTCCGAGCCCTCTGCATTTATTGTCAGCCTTTGGCGCCTAGGGAACGTCGCTTAGGGCCAAGTAACCCTCACCACCTACTCAAGCCAACGAGGTAGGGGTGGGGTGTTACAATTGAATACAGGCATGATGCAACCACACAATCTCAACCACAAAATTTTACAATAATACTGAAAATCCCACTTAATAAACCATTATATGATATGCATGATCACGACCAATTGATACTCCAGAAAATCATAAGAACAACCCAAAATTATCTTTTTTTACCTTTAAATAAATACTTTAAACATTAATTATAATTAAAACCTTCTCTAAGTGTATGCAAAGGTTCCTCCATGGAACCTTTTACGGTTACCTAATAAGAAAACACGAATGTTAAAAAATATTGAAATAGAACTAATGATCTAGAAAACACATGAAATTAAATCATAATGTTTCACTACTGCAAATTGGTGATTGATCCATGATAGTAAAATTATTTTATCAATTCTTAAAAAATGTTGATAGTGTGAGAAATGTTAAAGGGTTTACATTTAAAATTATTATAAAAATATTTGATTATGACCCCCTTTAATAGTGCTAAAAATGAATCGATAAAGGGGGGATTTAGAAGCTATATTTTTATCACCCTTAAAGGCCGCCTTTATCAGAGCTTTTTTAGCAGTGTTAAAGGATCCCTTTATCATCACTAAAAAGTGCAGATAAAGTCCCCACTAATAAAGGGGGATTTTTGTTATTTAAACCAACTTTTATAAGTGCTCCCCACCCCCCTCTTTAACATAATTCTTTAACCACTCTCATGAGAATCCCTTCCCACTAATCAGTTCTTTAGATAATTCCACCCCTACCCGGCGCACCCCTTCCTCCTCCGAGTTTCAAACTTGTAACCTCTAGCTCACACTCTCATGGATATTCCAATCCCCTCTATTTTTTTGTTTTTCATTTTATGATATATATATATATATATATATATTTATATATATGTCGTTATATTATATATATATATATATGAAAATATAAAATAAGTTTTTTCTTGTGTGTGTATGTGTCTGTTTATAAATACATACATACATACAAATATATATATGTGCATGTATAAATATAATTATAGATATTTATATTTATTTAAATATATTATATATTATTATTTATATACATATATTATAATATATAGATAAATATATATATGTTTTTCAATTCACACACACACACATATATATAAATTATATATATTAATTCAATAGGTATATAAGTATTCATGCATTTTTATTTTAATTAAAATTGTTTTATATTTTTATTGTGTGTATATATTGATAAATATATTTTTATATATAAATATATATAAATTTTTATTAAAAAAATTAAAATTTTAGGTGTGAATATGTAAAAAATATGTGCATATGTTTATATATTTGATTATAAATAACCGTAAAATATAAAAAATGATAAATATTCAATACCAAAATTTAAATTTTAATGTAATACATGGGAATAAATGTAGTCTCTATAGAAAAAATAAAATAAGACCCCCTTAAAAGAGGTTAAAAATCCACCGAATGTTGAAAAATATCGGGTACCTCGACTAAAAATTCAGTTTTAGAGGCCTTTTGGGCCCTTTTTGGCCAAAAAAATATGACCGGGGTTTTCCCAAGTCTCAAAGGTTTATATCTCATCATAATATTCTATTTCATATGTGGTAGATTCTAAACAGACACCCAGATCAACAGTTATACTCATTTGAATCTTGAGTAACCATTTCATCTTATTTTAGATCTTTTATTATTAATTTTAATTTTTTCCATCAAATTGTTATTAAAATTATATTAATTGATATTAATTAGAAAATTATTAAATATTATTTTTTAATTATTTTATAATTCATTTTCACTAAATATCTAATATATTAAGTGTAAATGCCTATTTATCTATATCTAAAACATATATAAAAAAATATATACAATATTTAATAAAATATATTTATTTAAATATACTATTTGTTAGTTCTAGTAGGAAAAAAATGATAAATGGTTGGTCTTTATTAGTTTTTCTAAAAAAATCATAGATAAAGACTTACCCATATTAGTGATTTTTAGAAGCACTGATAAATGCCTCCCTTCATTAGGGATTTTTAGTAGCATTGATAAATGGCCCCCTTTATCAAATTGTTTTTATAGAACTAATAATGGAGGGATTTATCAATGATTTTTAGTAGTGATAATAATGTACCCCCTTTAATAGTTCTTTTAGTGATATTAAATACCCCCTTTAATAATGTTTTCATAGAGCTAACAAAGGGGGTGTTTAACAACACTTTTAGATAACACCGTTAATGCCCTAATGCTTGATAAACACATTATTTAGTAGTGTTCCATGTGATGATGTATAATATGATCATGCATTTTCACATGAACATTTTATCGATATATGTGTACTTCATGTAAATAATTATTTATAACATGCCTTATAATTGAAGCTAATGGAAATTATCTGCACAGCTTCTAGAAGTAGCCATGCTACATCACACAGCTATATCAAAAAATAACATGACACAATATTCATTTTATTTCCCAAGAAATTAATATCATCGACTGATAGCCACATAATGTTACAATGTTCATGAATCGAACAACCTGAGAAAATATTATTTTTATATTTTCAAATCGATAATATAAGAAAGAATGATGACGGTACCACATATTCAAATTCCCATTACAAAGAAATCATTGACCACCTATTCACTTCATTACCATCACAGTAGCACATGATGACCATGATCTTGATGATATCAAATCTATTTTGACTACTGTTTAATTTATTCCCCACAAACATAGGTTATTTAATATTCCCTCAATGCCTTGAGGAATGTCAGGTCTGCTCATCATCACTATATTATGGAAACTACTACCAAGGTAGTTTCACATCTATATCATGCTCTCTCAAATATGGAACACAATGGTTGAAAATTCATTGAGATCGATCATACCACATCTATTTGGGTTCCCTTAGTTAAATAAAAATAATCCCAAAGAATTCAGTCTTATATTTGACATAATAGATTACTTGAGTAGAGTGACATTGATGATTCCATTAGAATACAATTAATAAATCTCCTAAGGATACTCATACATATTCCTATAGAGAATTCATAATCAATATAAAAATTCTCAACCAATATACTCTCTAATAATGAATGAGAAGTACCATAATATATAGCAATGTGGGGTCCCTCACTTGTAAATTGAGATTAAATACACTATTAACTTTTCTTTATATAATCATCATACCTGTTAATCATGAGAAATTCAAATACCATAATAATTTCTCACATGAAAATTCATCACTACTAGTAATATCCCAGATCATATTATGATTTATCTATGCTACTTGGATAATAAGGTTCAAACATTCCAAAAACACTCATTGGTAGATCTGTAAATAGTGAAAAATTATGGCTATAATCTTGACTTCATTTAGAATTACATGAAGTTTTAGATATCTTTCATGAAAAATATTTCAGTTTCAATCAACGTGTATAAAAAAGAGAGAATTTCAGAAAGCATCGATGAATTTATTTTTCAACCCACAAGTATTTGATACCAATATAAAACATCACTACTATTTTCGTTTTCTTGGATCCTTAAAAATTATTTATCTAGGTTTATACTATAGTGTATCATCTATTATCTCTATCTCGACAAATTATCACAAAAACCGATGTACAACTCAGCTTCCCAATTTTTGAAATCCCTTACCACTATCTCTTATAAAAAATCTTGACCTCAATCTCATAGAAAATGATATGAAGGCCACTAAATATCTCACTAGTTTAGCCTATACAGATTATCAATAGATCCAATCAAATAAATAATGAAATAAAAAACCATAACCTATATCTATATGACACACGATATATCATTTAAAATCTTAGTTCACATACAATGATCTATGTAATGAATTATTAATTGAATTCATTCCCATGAATACACCAGCTGCCACATCCTTTGAAAATTCCTCTGTTGTTACTACATCTATTAGATGTCCTTAGTAAGTATTAGTATAATATATCTTAAAAAAACCTCACATGTGCCTAATAATATTATCTAACCCATTAATATGATACTAATAAATTACATAATGATTTATTTTCTAGTGATCTCCCCAAGTCTAAATACACTAGGTTAATGGATATTGATTATATTTGAAGAATACACACAACCATGGGAGTCATTACATCTAAATTAAATCAACAAGGTAATATTATACATCATATAGCATAAAATTATGAATAATAAACTAAAAAATATAACCAATATTGTATAACACCCAAGTATATAATAATAACTCTATATACAATGTGAAAAGATACATATGAATAATATTGTATAACTATCCCATCCAAAATATCCAAAACATGAGGTGGCCATAATACTTATATATCCACTCCACTATATATCCACATCATTTTTCAATACCTAGGATCCATGATATTCTATCATTTACATCTACTGATCTACATGGACACATGATGAACAATGTTCATGTCTGCGAAGAAGGGTGAGTATAACAATACTATTATTGTTATCCCATAAAGTAAGTTGGCCCCATAAACATCTACTCTCTATGTACATCAATAGTAATATATTCTATAAAATCTAAGATCACCAAACATTTTTGACATACATAAATGTTTCCATGATCAATTTTTATAAATCTACCCATACCTAAATTTCAACATGATTATAAATAATGTTTCTTTATATTATAATAGTTATCTTATATAAAATCATTTCCTACCTAGTAATTCACCCTCAATGCACTGACCATGAGATGCTAGAGGAAATAAACATCTCCACCTATCTCAAAAGAAATAGAGAAAATACCTATCTCTAATGTTTGCATCTTTATTCACGTATGGACAGTAGAGGAAATGAACATCTCCAAGTCTAAAGCTATACACTAGGGTATTTGAGGAAATACACATATATAAGGTTGTAGTTTTATATCAAGACCTCTCCGGTTCAAAAGATTTGGGTAAGATGAGTGATGGTATCTAATGCACCATCATCTACCTAGATCCTTATATTGTGGGAGTGGTATTTCACCAGTTAGGTTAATTATTATACATCACATTATCATATAATAGATAGTCTTGGAACTAACCGCATCCCCTTATAGAATATTGGAAATACTGGATGTATTTCGCATCTCCACATACATTCTAGCCAGTATCCAATCCATCATATCCTAGAGCGGTGGTTGAGTAGAGGAAGATACATGTAAAAACCATTATCAGTCTCTACCAAGATCAATGGGTGATAATGGTATGTTATCTTTTCTTATAATATTTCCCTAGTTAGAGGGTGAGAATAAGTTGTCAAGAATAGTATACTATCTCCATCAATGACCATACAACTTAGTCTATATCACTAATGTGACCCAACCATCTCGCACGTAATTATTAAATCATTTTAGATTAGTACTAATTATATATAATTATGATCCACACCTGAACTATAATGGTTTAGTGTCATTGGAAACATGGTTACAAAATATATTGTACATAAAATATATACACCATCTCCCACTAAGTTCATGACAACTATCACCCTTATTAGAAACATCATACTTAAACCATTATTCATATCCTGGTCAAATGAAAACATAATAAAGGGTGGGACCAGACTCTCAATAAGGGTAAGCATGGAAAATATAATTCGATTATAATTTTAAGAATAACATGATAATAAGGGCATGATAAATTTATCTTAACATTTGAAAATAAAAAACTAACAATTAATAGATTATAACAATGAGTGTTGGTATAAATCATAGTACTCAATAATAATAAAACAAATCAAATAACATGATCTATGGGAGCATTAAATTTTCTGAATATTATTTCATCAAAGAGTGCAATAAAATTTGGCATTATCATATCATAGAAATATTATTTCAGGGATACCCACCATAGCATTCATCTCATGTAGGGCTTGGGAGAACCACCTATATACCTTCTTTGGGCATATGATAACCTCCCATGAACCCTTTTATCTCAAAAAAAATTAATCATTACCCAATAAATTGTAGGGATATAATAGTCCCACACATAACATAATCACAATCCTTTAGTATGTATGCCACAAGGTCATGAAAATATTTACCATTTCATCATTACATAACCCATAGAAAATAAAATGAGCTTCATCAATATTTCATCATCATAATTATAAACAATACATATAAAGAATAATTATTTTATCATATGATCATATCCTCAATGATGTATAATTATCATTAAATGATGTTATCATAGATGAAAAATGTATTTAAAATATTACATGTATTTTTTTGAGGAAAATAAACTTTTCAATTTGAAATCAATTATTTAAAAGATAAAAAATATCAAAATAATATGGAAAATATTATATTTGATAAGATCCATGAAAAAATGTAATTTAATCTTCAAAATAAATTTTTTTCATGATGGTGATAAAATATATTCCAATAGTGTGTGTTAAAATAATTATTCCATTCACACTTTTGGAAAAAACTAAAATGTCTAGACAAAGACATGAAGAATACTATAAATAAATTTTATAGAAATTAATACATGGGTAAAAGTGAATTTAATAAATATTTTTAGAATATTAAAACCATATTTGAAAATATTATAAATAAAATACAGACTTGTAAGAAAAGGTTCCAGGTCGAACAGATAAATGAAGTTAATTTTCATTAAATTAAATCTTTTTGAAATTTATGTAATTAAAGAGAGGAAAATGAAAGTAAACATTGTGATTTATAGAAATAAACAAACTATAAAAATTACATAATTTTTTTAATAGATCATATAATTTCATCGTATTAAAATTCAATCATAAACCATCCCGTTAAAAAGTAATATCGTAACATAAATCTCTTACCTCAAGTTTGAATTGATTTGTAAGTTCAATAACCAAATGTATAAAAAACATTAAACTTTTATAATTCTATAACAAAATAATATTCATACTTATAATACAATATATTATCAACTTATAACATTTTAACACCTATTTATTAATAATTCCTTATTAAAATCCCCATTTTTTGGTTTTAACTATCTTCTTTTCAAGAATGTTTCATTTCATAGGTTGAATTATTTTCATCTTGATCATGGTTACATAAACTATATTTTTTAATAATGTTTTAAATATCATAATATTAATTATATACATATTTAGAACTATCCACTCAAGGTATAGATGGAAGAATAAATTACACAATTCATAGCCACAGTAGTCGTACGTTTGCATGAACACTGCTTTCATTTTTTTACAAAAATATGGAAAGAAAGATAAAAAAATATTTTATCATTATAGTATTATATTTTTATAATAAATATTTTATATTTTCATTATATCCATCATTATGAACATCCATTTCATGTGGTTATTAAAAATTAGTCACATTGTTTTGTGGTTGTTCCAGTCAACACATACGAATTGTCGATTCTTTAATTTCCCATTTGATGGAAATGGGTTGAAAATTATATTCCAATAATAATAATAACATATACTTATATTTATGATATTGGATTAATTATTTCAGTATATATAAAATATATTTTAATGAATTATAATAAGAGATAAAATCAAAATATCTTGGTTAAGCTTTATACCTCTTCTTTAAGAGACCTCCTTCGGATTTCAACTCAAACCTTGAAAGATTACTCTTTGGTGAACACCATGGGATCTATGATAGAAAAAGAATAAAAAAATATTTTTGGAGTTGTTATTAGATTGGATATAAGTATAAAAATTAATTAATAATAGAGGATAGTATGTTCCATTTAATAAGTAAGGGAGAGGACACACTTGGAATTACTTAGAAGCTTTAAATACAATTAATGTCTTTATCATGTATAATGATTCAAAATGGAAAATATCAGAATTTATGATAATATAGGGTATAAATACATTAAAAAAATATTAAATTGATATTTTTATGTGTCATTTTTACTCTTATCTATTAGTTTAACCTCTGGTAAACTTGTATTAACCTTAGATGTTCTAGAACATTTTTATTTATATTACTATTAATCATCACCAAAAATGAAAGTGGCTTCATTAAAAAAAATAAAATTTTTATTCAAAATATTTAAACCATTTTATCAAATTAAATTATTATAACTATTTTAAATTCAATTTTAAAATAATCATTCAAAATGAAACAAAAACCTGTTTTTGAAAAATGAAAAATTAAGTATAAAAGTGAATTTACATTAATTAATTTCCTAGAAAGAAGTATATAATAAATTTAAAAATATTAGAAAGAATATATAATATAAAAATTTAATTTAATTTTTAAATCTATTGTGATTAATTTAATTTATTATCATAAAAACTAAATGGGTACATATAAATAGTTTTATGAAAAATCTCTTTTTACCATCAAATTATTTTATCTTTATTCCTAACATTTAGATAAGTAATATATGGTTTATTAATCAATTAATCATCTAAATTATTAATATATTTCATTTAAATTATTTTTAAATAGTGATTAATATACTTTATTTCAATGAAAATTCAAAATATATAAGAAAATACATTTCTTCGAAAATTATATCTTTTAATATTTATTTTATTTTATTAAAATTGAGTACTTATGGATACATTTTTATTATCCAAATCCATTGAAAATATATTTCATAAATTTTTTTGTTTTATTCATACCCTAAAATCTAATTTTTAGTTTATATTGGAATAATATATAACAATTCATTTAGATTTTGGGTTTTGTGTAAAGAAAGATATCAAATACATCAACAATATTTTAAAGGAAATACATGTAAAATATTAGGGTGTTTCATTATAACCCAATTAAATTTAATTTATCCCGTGAAATTAAAACACTTTTATAAAACCCAATTTGGATATATCTTCTTCATTACAGCCTGATTTTACCATATAAATTATTCAAATTAATGATTCCTCTAGATAACTATAACTAGGTGAGTAGTCCGGTTTTATAGAACTTTATCTCTATGATATGTGATTTATACTAGTTATTATTCATATGAAATTACATGATACAGTGGTATAACCTTTGAGTTTAGTTCATTTGAAGGATCATGTATGTACTTCTTCAAAAGAGGTATGTGGAACGCATCAAAAACTATATAGAGGTTCGATGGAAGAACCAAGTGATAAGAACCTTTTTCGATAAATTAAATAATATATAAAAGGGAGGCTATATCTAGGGATAATATTTACATTCTTTAGGATTCTCCTAACATTATTCAATGGAGAAATTCATAGTAATACCGTCTCACCAACATCAAATTTTATATCTCACCACGATTATCAGTATAATGCTTTTGTTGTCTTTAAGCTACCTTGATGTGCCACTGAATGGATCTAAAATTATCTATCATTTCATCAGATATATCAGGTCTTAATAATTTATTTCTCAAAATTTTTTACAACATGCTATATTTATATACTTCTTTCCATAGAGGGATTAATAAGGATCCATCTATATCCTTGAGTTAAAGATAATATTATATGATAATTAAAAAAGAGTAAAGTGTTAATATAATACACATTTGAAATATATAGAATATGATACTATAATATCCTATAGGGGTTATATGGTTATATTATTCATAAAATATGTCCCCGGGTGATATGTAGTAGTCAAGTACGACTCTACTTTGATTGTTTTTTGAATAAGTCACCATAGTTTTCTGGTAAACCATGGATGTTGATGAGTTAAAATAACATTTGGTTATCCATATAACCATTCTAATTACTTAAAATATATCTTCTAAAGATGATAAAGATATAAATATTATCTCATTGAATTGACATATGATGACTTCATAAGTAAATTGACTAGAAACCAAAAAAAATATGGCCTTTTAAAGTTTTATAGAGTGTGAAGATTAAATCCATAATTATGTTTTCGTATTTAAAATATAGTATGGTTAATAGTTGTAACAACCCCTTATAATTCTTTCTATCCACCTTAACTTTTTGACATACCAAGAATTGATATACATACACTGCAATGTCTATCTTAATGTGGTACCACAAAAATTACTCTTTTATATCTCTATACATCTTCATACATCCAGAATGAATAGAGAATAATAAGCTATGAGATTCTTCTAGTATTTCGTTCAACAAGTATGGTATTTATAGGACACATAATCAGTTCATGAACCTTATTATCCAATCGAAATAAAGGCTGAACTCTATAACATTTATGAACTTAATTTTTTACTCCACAACCTCCTTCTACACCTCTTCCGTCTTCACATGGTTAAATGGTTGAACAATAATTTTAGAAATATAATATTTCATCCATTTATTCATGATTTTAAGGTCTATCATTTTCAAATATAGAAATATTTAATATTTTATTATCCTTATCATAGATAAGCTAGCATGATATTTTCTACTCAAATCATCATCCACCTTATTTTATTTCCTACGGATGTAATATTTTGAGTATTCTTAATATTTAATCAACTCAAAAAACTATTAAGGTGAATATTAAAATATTTAGAGGTTAAAATATTATTTAATCTTATATAATAATTATATTTGTCACTCATTTCTCAATAAAAGTTAAAGCCTCCATATATTTTTTTAAAAAATTACCACTACTATCTCCAAATCATGAGTCAGATAATTATTATTATGAAACTTTTATTTGGGAGAGGATAATCTAACCCCATATAATTCTACATAATACCACATCCTATAATTTTATTCCATACATAACTATAAATAAAAAACCCTTCTCTATTGTGTGGTTTTGCGAGTATATGTGCACTGAGCAACCTTATTTTTAGTTCCTAAAACAAATTCACATTCATTGGGCTAAAAGAAATTGAGTCCCTACAAAGTTTACCTAGTGAGTGGATTATAAATCCATGAGATGTTATTAAAAAATAATCAATAATATCTATCCATTCTAGGAAAAATATGGATCTCAGCCATAATGTTTGTTCTGGGCCAATATATCCTAACTTCTTTCTTTAATGGATCCACTGATAAACCGTCACCTAATATTATATGACCCAAAATTGAGACATTCTTTATCCAAAAATTCAAACATAGTTTATTTAGAAAATTCTTCATGTTATATCCATACTCTTCAGTTTTCTCAATGTATATAAGAATTTCATATATAAAGTCTACCAAAAACTAATCAAGGTAATTTATGAAGACTATATTCATTAAATATATAATGAAAAATAGGTAATTAATAAGACAAAATGATATCACTATAAATTTACAACGTACATACCTCATACAGATGGACTTCTTGAATATGTATTCAATTTTGAAGATTAATGGATAATATCTAGATTAGAGTTCAATCTTGGAAAAATATTGGATTCCTCATAAATGATGAAAAAATTATAATATGTGGTACATGATACATATCATTGACTGTTATCTTGCTAAGATATTCTTAATAAATGGAGAGTTTCATTGTTCTACATTTCTTCTTAAAAAAATTGAAAGGTACACCCCATAGTGATGAACATAGATTAATGAATCCTTTTTCCAGATTCCGCTGGAGTTTCTTCTTTAATTCTTGATACTCAATCAAGTACATTCTATATATAGTCTTATAAATAAGTGTATCACTAGGTATAAGTTATGTTGAAAACTAAAATTCAATATTCAGATGAATACTATGAAACTATTACATAAATACCTTTAATAAACTCTAATAAAATTGGCATATCATTGATGTTGGGTTTATCCACAGCCATCTGAGATAAATAACCCCTTTGAATATGAATCGAGATGCATACAATGGATGTAATTTTCATTGGAAGTTTATATTTATCCTCACAGTAATAGATGATCATAAGTTGATAAGGAATATAAAATTTCACTTATATTCTTTGTAAATTGATATGATCCCTATAAAATGAAAGACAATCCATACCCAAAATTACATCAAATTCCATTAGAGGGAGAACAATAAGATTTACAAGAAGAAAATTCCCACAATCTTAAATTAGAGAATAATTATATAATTTTTATCTGGTAATCCTACCATTAAGAGTTTTCACCGATAATTAAATATTTAATAATTGATATGGTAATGTGATACACTTAACAAATTTTATATTTCTAGGAATGTGAGGGTAATTGAGAAGGGGAGGTGCATTAAATCATTAGTGACATTTTAAAAATTATTTTATATTTAAATAAACCCAGGTTACTTTTTATAGTTTCAATAATGTTTAGAATTATATCTCAAACTCACTCATATTCAAATATGGGAATGAAAATTACGACACACAGTATTTTCAAGGTTTTCCCCTACTGTGGGTGACTACATACTTATTATAGTGATTCCCATCAGTCCATGTAAATTCAATTTGATATGATGTGAATACAATTGATCCAACTCCCATCAATATTATTCAATCTCTTGATAGGTAATTATACAAGTTCCCACCAAATATAATGTTTTTTATCTTTTGATTTAAAATGTATCTTTTTTTTAAAATATCACAAAACATTATCTAGTGTACTCAGATACTCTATACAATAAGTCTCAATATATTTAACCTCTATCTGATGTGCCATAGTCTGATAAAAAATTTATAGTACACCACTTTCCATTTCTTATTTTTATTATCTCTATCTATATTCCATTTTCTATAACACCTATTACTAGTGTGCTTCTTCTTCTTCTTCAACCAAGATATTCCATGGGTGGTAACCCATGGTATTAAAAGATCCAATGATATACTATTTGTCCTATAGCTGTGTCTGATACCTATTTTTATCACTTCAGCTCTTTCCCATGTAACAATAATACACTAACACGATACCATTACTTCTTTATATAGGAAACCATTCATTGAAAATTAAGGATAATGTGCATGCTCCAAAAATTTAAAATGAAAATTTTCCCACTAAACTCATCTCAATGTAATTATACGACCTCCAATAATTTTATAACATTCATAATGTATCTTGAAAACACAAATTTAATAAATTTATTAAGACTTCCTTATATAATTTCTATATTAATGAACATTGAAATAATAGATCAGCATCGTCATGGTAAAGGAATATACAAATTATATGTAATGTTTATCTGAACATTGTTCATCAAATATCTATCTCATTCATTCATAAGAACACCTTTATCATGTACCATATTATCCAAATATTCTCTATCCTATATGAATCATCAAATTTTCTTGGTTTAGTGCACTTGTTCTTTCTCTGTATGATTCTTTTCATAAGCCTCATCTATCAATTGGAATTTTCATAAGTTCCCCATACACAATATTTCTAATTATATGACATGTATTTGTTTATAAATTCTACATCTATTCAAGATTAAAATAGTATTTTTCATGAAAAACTAGTTCTTGATCAAGTTTATAGAAGTTTTTTTCTGATGATGTCTTATTTCAATGATTAATTCTTACATACCCAATGATCCATTAGAAGCTTGTGTGGTCATAATTATATAAACGTTTATCCAAAAGAAATAGATCTTTATATCTATTATAGATCCTTACATTGAATGTTATAATCACCTTTATCTTCTTTCCTTGCAATTATTATCTTGAAAAACATTGAAAACATATGTTTGGTAGAACTCATTCTAACAACATTCATAGCTTCAATTTGACAGGTAAACATTACACATCTCTAACCAATATAAATTTGTACATTTTCATTTGAAATAATTTTGATAATTATTCTTCTACCAGAGATAAAAAGTCTCAGTAAAATCATTCTTGGTTTTAGCATACTATGTTTGATGGACTATGTTCACTAAACTTTATAGAATAAAAAACTTCTTGACTTCACTTCTTCAATCATTGTATAGATTGAAACATAAAAATAAGAAATTCATATTTATACAAACTATTTTTCAAAAAAACTTCATGACTTATCTTCATATTTTTATAAATTCTCCATTTTATACAAAATCATTTACACTCAGCTAGAATCATGATTATATTTATGATGTATAGAAGTTTAATGATCAGTAAAGCATTAAATGACTTATTTTGGAAACTTTCCTAAAATCCTCAAGTAATTTGAAAGGAATGTTTCTTATAAAACACTAAAAACTAATTATTTCCTTAAATAATATAATATTCACAAATAATATGTTATTGGAAATGTAAAACTTGTTACAAAAATAATACAAAGGATCTTAAATCTACTTTATTGGATTTGTTAAATCTTGTCTAAAATTTTTATCAAATTATATCATTTTTAGAGTGTTTCCTGACACCACACTATTGGTTAATGAAATGTTTTGATGTAATTCCATTCCTCAATGATAATAAATTTTGTTGCATGATAAGATAATCTCAAATTAAATCTTTTCCTCCACCTGTTTATGATACCACCGTCTTCAGATTCAAAGAAAATAAAAATAATAATTTTTTACTTATTCTAGAAAATATGTACTAATTTCCCCCCTTTTATAATTAAATACAATGAAATGTGTTTAATGATTCCTTAAAATCATTATTATTTCATTAGAGGAGGTTGAACATGAATTTATATGCTCATTCTCTCTAATATTCCCATTGGATGAACTTTTGTAAAAACATCCACAATTTTATATTTTATTCAAATATAATCAAGTATAACATCTAAACTAGTAACATTCACTTTTATGAAATTATATTTAATATCAATTTGATTTGATCTTGAAGTTATACCAAATTTTAAAAAATATCAACAGAACTTTGATTATTATAAATAATATTAAATTGTTTACCAACATCCACCCTTAAAGTTTCCAACTAAACTTTAATCCACATAATATTCATATATAATTGGGCTATAAAAACATATTATTCTTCCAATATGGTAAAACTAACCTAAATTTGTTTCATACTATTCCAAATTAAACAAGTTTCTCGCAAGAAGAAATTTCCTCCTTATATTGATTTTTATCATTATAATCACCAGTATATTCAACACAAGTGAACCCAAAAAGGTAATTCCATTACTTCTTATATAAATTACTCAATAATTTTGTGTTCCTTTAATATACTTTTTTATTATCATGACTACCAGTGAATGTGATTCCTTTGAATCACTCTGATATCTTACACCCAAGGTTACAACACATGTAATGTCGGGTCTTAAAGTATTAAAATAATGTAAACTCTCAATGAACTCTCATAATTACTTCATATCCACACATTACCCAACATCAAATTTACTAATTTTCATGTTAATATAAATATGTATTGACAACTCTTTTGAATATTATATACAAAACTTTTATAAAAACTCCTTGGCATACATTTCTTGTGATAAAAAGTTTTTTCCTCCTTTCAGTTGAACATTTATTCCAAGAAAAAATTTCAAATCTCCAAGAATTGATATCCTAAAGTTTCTTTTCATTTTTTTCATTATATTATCAAAAAAATTATCCATGTTTCCATTAAAAATTATACAAAAAAATAAAAAATTACAATAAGGGTACTTGTGCTCACATTATTTGCATATAAATTTCTTTTAAATCATTCTTTAGATAAGTACTATAGCTTTATGAAATTTTCAACTTTTCATTATTAGACATGAGGGATAAAGTTAAATGTATATAACTATTTCTTTAGTTTATACACCATGGTTTCATCATTATCAAATTCGAAACCACTATGTCTCTTAATATAAACCTCTGGATCGATTTTTTCCATTTTAAAAAGATGACTTGACAGCCACCTAATTTAATTTTTAATTATGATGTATTAAAATAAGAAAGAAATTTCTTATATTTTCAAGTATCATAATAGGGGATAATGTTTCTTCAAAATGAACATTTTCCCCCTATGATAAACCTTTAAAACCTAGAAATGCTTTATTTCTTAAAATTTCTATATTTTCATTAATATGTTTTATAAGCACTAATTTTTTTCCTACAAAATTACATCCTACTAGTCATGGAACAAGATCCAAATTTTCAATTATATTAATTTAATGTATATATTCATTCATAAAATTTAACCATTCATTATAAAAAAACTACTCTGAAATAGGATGTGATTCCACATGTGAAATAAGTGTCAACTAATTATCAAATATCAATTTCTATATAGATTGAACTATAGATTGTTGTCTTCCAATGATGTTATCATAATAAACATATTTTTTTAATGATCTGAACATTAGTGGTTTTATTTCTATTTTAGTTTCCTCACCACTAGACTTCTCAAGAGCAACTTGTACAATATGAAGATCATAGTCACATTTCTTATTATTTTAATCTTTGCAAGTCATCATACTATATTTTTGTAATATATATTTCTAATCATATTCATTATTTTTTTTTAATATGGATATGATTTCAATAAATTTCACATAAATGGAATAAAATAATTTTGGTTGTGATTTAATACAACACTTTTATCTTATTATGTCAACTTGATATCCCATGAAAATTTGTTCTTCTATTTTTTAATCAAAATTTCCTAAATATGAATTTTTGGTATTTATTAAGAAATTAATCCCAAAAACCTTAAATGATATCAATGTAAAAAAAATTTATACCACCTATAATAGGGATTCATATTTAATGTCAGTAATTGTAAGCATCAATTTTGAACATGCACAATTGCTCTTATAATTTCTATCTAGAAGAACTTCGTAAGATTATATAATGTGAGCATGCATCTTACCATTTAAACCAAGCATCGATTTCCCCATTATAAAAGACAAATTTTCTAAGGGGTGTTGAGATATTAATATTAGAGTTTAATTCCATGTTTCTTGGGATTGGACATGAAAGTGTTATTTGTGCACTTTATTCTCTTATTTATCATAAACATTATAATATGAACACCTATAGTTTTCTCAAAACCAATTTTGAATGATTTAATCAACTCTAAATCCACTGATTTATACTTCATGAAAATTTAATGGTAAATTGAATGAAATCATCAATGAATGTAATAATGTACAAATCCCCCTTTGTTGGTTTTTGTCTATTAAGCTCATAATGATCATAGTGTATAAGATAAAGTGGTATGGTTGATTTAATTTCGAAATTTTTATGGTTTCCACTAACAATATTTTCTTTCAAGTAGGTTGTACAGACAAAATATTCTTTACTTTTTATTTTTTATACACCCTTAAAACCCATTTTATATAAATTATTATCACGATCATATAGAAAATATTCACATGTATTTGAGGCCACAACTTGTTTTCATCCTTAGTGCTTAAATTATGTGAGCTATAAGGATAGTAAATTTTTAATATATTATGACTGGTTTTTTCCCATAAAAATAACAATTTTATCTTTAAAAACTAAAATTATATAGTAATATTTAAGAAGATAACTTATATACCATTATAACAATGTTTTATATCACTCAGTATTTTTTTCATTAGAACATCAACAAATAAAAACACATTTGAATTTTGTTTACAAGCTTTAATCTAGGTCATGAAACTTCCTCTAACTTTTAAGGAACTATCAATTTAAAAAGTGATTTATCTTATCTAATATTATTCATTGTTTTAAATATTTTTATATCACCTATCATATGTGACAAATGACCACATTCAATAATCCATGGTTTATTATGTTTTATAGGTTTTAGAGGAGTATCAATAAAAAATGATATATCTTTAATTTTTTTCATCCCATATACATTTTTCAAATTATAAGAAATGTTTCTCGTAATTTTTTACATAAGTTCTTTAGTATTGTTTAAAGTTGGTAACACCTTCCAAAAGATTCCTGCAATTCATAAAATCAAATTTTCTAAAAGTTATTTTTAACTTTTAATGAATTCTATTTTCTTTCATCCTAAAACATCAAAAGATAAACTATTTTTTCCACTATTTCCCTCCAAACTCATGGGTACTCTTATGGAGAGAATTGTTGTGCCAAAAAATATAAACCCTATACATGAAAATACAAAAACACTTACAATATATGTTAATCTTAGATATTTTTTAGAAACATTATTTTTCCCTATGATGAGTTTCTTTAGGTTCAAAATAACTTTCAACATTTAATTTCCCATAGTGTTGGGTAATATTATTAGATATATTATTTTTAAATTTCATTGATGTGATGTGATTTTCACATCCTTTTCAAACCCAAGATTTACCTAAATTGTTTCTAACAACTTCATGGTTTGTATAATCAAATGAAATTTTATGTTTAGGGGATGTATATTTCATATAATTCCTAGGATGAGTTATTTTAGCTAAATGATATGTTTTTCCATGAACTATGTGTCTTTTTTAAAATTATCATTTATTTTTTTCAAATTATTTTCTTCATTGAGACATATTGGCTGAGTCTTATGAAGTGCTTCTTACATAGTAGATTATTTTTCATCAAGACTAATCACCACCATCATTTATTTTACAACTCTCAGCTTGAAGTTTTTAATCTGAGAAATTTACTCATCTTACTCTCTAATTTTTTCTTTCATTCATTTTTCTTATCACAGTACTTATTAAAAATTATGGAATATTTCTTGTTTTTTATTATTTTACTACATTCCATAATTTCTAATATCATTTAAAATTACAGTCCCCTTCATATTACTCGCTGTTTGAAGTATATTCCATTATTTCAACATTGTAAAATAAGGAATGGAACTCCTTTAAATTTTCATCTTCCAAATAACTATTTTCAATAGATATATACATAATTATTTTAGTTTATATACTTATTTTATTTTTTCCAGTTATATTTTTATTTGTTTAAGTGGACTACTTATCTTCCATGGAAGTTATTATCCACTTCTATAAGATCACAACCAGTTTTAGATATGAATTAAGTTTCTTAGGTAATATTTTATCCTTATTTTAGTACTTTATTTTTAGTTTATAACATAGGGTGTATTTAGGAATTATTTTGGTAAAAAGGGTTCTGCACAGTCGGCACTTGGTTTGGGAAAACCATTTTCCCAACCCAACTAACTGTGAAAACCCAGGGTAAGGGGATTCACAAGGCTGGTGCACAGTTCTCCATACTATGATCCCGAAATGGAGAAACATTTAACCCCTAAAATAACAAGTGCATAATTGGTGCATGATTATAGAAAACAATTTGCATTGGCCCGACTAACAATTTTAAGGAATTAAAGTCTTCTGCGAATTAATTCTAAAATTTCATGAACCCCATAATTTACCCAAAATATAGCATAATTCAATACTGCATACTATTTCAAATTTTTTGATCACTATAGATGAATGTTAGACACTCCTCACCTCCATTTTTCATGAATTGAATCCCATATCAAATGACGCTTCTCTCTTATTAGGTTGATTATTTTTCCATTATTTCCTCATTCATCCCACATTATTTATGAATTATTTTAGTGATTTAATCCTTTATATTGGAAAAAATATATATCTATTTGGTGAGATTTATATCTACGATTCTAGATATATATATTTATTTTATTTAATCTTAATTTAGGGTTTTGATAGTTGGATCTAGATATACGTCATTGTGCCGCTCAATTTTTAGGGATTTTATTGGGTGATTATTCGTTGAAAATTGAGGTAGGTGGTCTAATATTGAATTCAAATAGTCACTATTTTTATATATTTATGATTTTTTAATGATTTATAACGTTATTTATCAATTAAAATTATTAAATTATGTTATTTAATGTGGCCCATTGTTTAATTGGTTTGTTGTTGAAATATATAAATAATTTGGTAGTTTAATATTAGACTAAGGATATTCCCATTTAGATAATTAATTGGGAAATTAATCAAGAGGTTTAGGTAATTTACATTACCATATTCAATTGGAGTATTAGTTTTTAGATTTAGGGATATTCGATTTAGATAATTAATCAGGGGATTAATTATGAGATATTGATTTAACAAATTTGAGGTGATTAATTGATTAATTAATTTAGAAATATCATGATATATGATTTGATATAATTAATGGTAGATTAATTATGAGATATTTATGTTATTTCTTGAGATAATTAATGGTAAATTAATTATGAGATATTGAAATTGCGAGCTTGATTAATGGATTGATGAATTAAATAATGGTTGTTGAGATATGTGTAATATTGTGATGTTATTTATTTTGTGTTATTAAATGGTAAATGGAAACATGGAAATTTGGAAATGTATTCTTAATGGTAACATGATTATTCAATTATTTATTATTAAATGGTAAATAGAACCATGGACATTTAGCCTTATATTATTAATGGAAACATAATCATTCAATTATGAATTATTAAATGGTGAATGGTAACATATACATTCTGAAAATTATTGGGAATAATAACATGGACATTCATTTGTGATATCCCATGAGGATATAAAGAAATCTGGCATGAGATGAAAAAGGTATTGAGGTTTTTGTGTCCTCAGAAACCTTAGGGATTATGTGATTAAATAATGAATATTTAATAATGTGATAAACTCTTTATTTATGTGTTATAGCTATTCATTTATATATTTTCATACACTATTATTGTCTGTAATTTTTTAGACAGCATTGGTGGTAGACTAATGATTTCAATTCACAACCTACTCAGGCTTCATAAATGGTACCTAAATGGACTTTATTACTGCATGACCAGTTAAGTGAAACTGCCCTGAGTAAGATAGATGATTTGGGGAAGGATATTGTATGAGGTTACCCCATATTGTTTAGGACCCTCTTGGGAGTCATGGGTGACATTATTTTTAGTTTTCATTTTATATACTTGACAATTACATGGGCATGACATGTTTTTTATTTTAGTTCGATATTGTATTTATTTCTTTGATTATTTTGAGAGATTGGAATTGTTTATTGTTATATATTCTTCCGCTATTGTTTTCATATTTCCATGAATGTATTACTCTGATCAAATATGATATACCCTCCCAAAGAATGACTTATCAAACCCTCTCTACTAGTTATAAACCTCTTCCATATAGGGTGGTATGCTTGAGGTTATGTAACCGACCAGCTCAGGGCATAGGCATGTGGCACCAGAGTTAGGATATTACAACTTCTTCCAGTGAATATTTTCTTCTAAATCGTTATTATATTATAAATAGTTTTTATTTTAATAGTTTATATAGAAAATTACTACCCCTCCACACTCAAAAATTTTAATTGGATGTTTTCCTTTGTACCTTTCTCTACCTTGATGGTATTTTTTAGATATGGGTGAAATAATACAGTCATTCAATTCATCATCTTCTTTTTTATCTTTCGATTCAATAAGGCCCACTAACTCATGTTCATGTTGTTAAAATTTTATTTTCCTTATAGCTTCCAAAATAATTTATTCCTTAATATTATTTTTTTAATGTTTGTTATTTACTCATTTAATAAAAAATAAGAAAGATATTTAATTCATTAAGAGATCAATCATCCATGTCTTCTAAAGAAGATATTTTAGAATCAAGAATTACTCAAAAGTTCCACATGAAAATTTTTACAATAATTATGTCTTAAAATAAATATCTAAATCCCAAAATGGTTTTAAAAATTACACTAACTCTGTCAAATTATTCATCAACAGTTTTATGTTATACAATTATGATATATTTTAACTTGCTTATCTAGATTTTATCCATTACTTCCTTCACATTAATATTTCCTACAAAGATGATTTTTAGTTTTCCTTATGTTTCCATTACTGTATTGAAATCCATTAACCTTATAAAAAAAATTATAATAAGGAAATAAAAATAAAAATTCATGATTTCCCATGAACCTCAAGATTTATATGTTCAGTAAATGTTATATGATTATATTTCAAATGAGTGGATACCCAACATTAGTTGTATCAATAACCTCTGGAGTAAGAGACAAAATATAAGGTTTCATAATATTTTTCCATAAACGAAATTATTTCAATAAAATGCAAGAATACATATTTTATTACCTGATTATAGATTATCCATGATAAGAAAATTAAGGATTTTATAGAGGGAACCTGGGAGATCTGATACCAGTTTATGTTCCCAAAATTATGAGGACCCTTGGGGGTTGATTCAGTGGTGATCTTTAATAATTTTTTTATATTGAAAATTTCATCTATAACTTATTATAATTTCTATATTTTTTAAATTTATATATAAACCTCATTAATATAAAAAATATAGGAAAGGAAAGAATAAATCAAAATATTTAGTTGGTTCTCCCATAATTTGGGTTAGTACATCCTTTTTGTGGTGACTCCTATTAGTCCATAAAAATTCACTATGATATAAGGTGATTTTAATTGAGATAATTATTTTCATGATTCATATAATTTTTGATAGGTAAATACGAAGGTTCCCAATAGCTATAAGGTTTTCTTATCTTTCAATCCAAAATAATAAGACTCTTTTCAAAATATTTCAAAAAATGTATTCGGGAAATACTCTATTCGATAAACTAAAATACTACAAATGATAAGTATCCATTTAGTGCACCTCAATACAATGCACCTCAATTTGATACACTCTATCGTGTACACCTTCATCCAATGCCTCTATTTGTTAATATATCTAATATACCTTTTTTCCACTACACCTCTATTTGATGTCATTCTTCTTCTTATTCAACCACGTTATTCCTCAGATGGTAACTCGTGCTTTTAAAAAAATCTCATTTGGTCTCTATTTGGGAGCACTTTATGGTACCTTTCCTTGATGAAATCATCTATTTCTCACACAATAACAATGCACTCACATTGTATGATCACACCTTTATATAGGAAATATTCATCAAAATTTTAAGGATAAATCGTTCTATATCAAAATTAAAATTAATATTTTTTCACTCAAATAAATTTAGTTAGACTATATTCAAATATTATAGAACCTTCTTAATGTTTCAGGGAAAACTAGCAGAAATTTATTTCATCAAACTTTTTTAGATCTTGAATAGATTATTGAATAGTGATAGAACATCTTAGCATCATCATGTTACATGAATTTATATAGTTCTTGTAATGTTACTTAGAACTCCTTTAGAAAAATTTGTCTATAATTATTTAACAAAAACTCCTTTATCTAATAGTATTATATATGAATCACTTATGTTCGATCTGAATCAACTAATTGACTTAGTCTGGTATACCCTATCTTCCTATATTCAGTTCTCTTCACATGAATCCTCCATCTGACGGACTTCAATTGATTCCATAAAAAATGATCTGATTGATGAGTTAGCATGTCTATGTATATATATTCCATTTATGATAAATAATTATACAAGTATTGTATCATAAAACTCAGTATGGTTAAACTTTATTGAAGTTCCAGTGTGCTTACATCATATTTTTAGGTCCAAAGGTCATTCTTCCATTAATCCCACTGAAGCCTGTCTATTAAAAATTCTATAAAAGATCATCTGAATGAAATAAATATCTCTATCTAGTAAAAATACATAGATTTATATTTCTTATACCCTTTTACATCCTTCCCAATACTTCCTTGTAAAATAGATTTTGATAAAATCCAACCTTTTAAAATCAATCTAGAAACATTCTAAATTTGACTATATCCAATGAGCTCTATACATTTATTTCTAGTGTAACTTCATTATTATTCATCTTGTAACCTTCATAGAATTATTATTTTACTAGAGATATAATTTCTTGGTCAGGTCATTCTATTTATAATGGACTTGAATCCAAAACCATCATACACAGTGAAAGTTATTAACATTATAACTTTTAACTTTATATAGCTTGAAACTTCAACATTGTAACTTAATCTTCATAAAAACTTTTTTTTTGGAAAATTCATACGGAATAATCATGTTTTTAAAAATCCCACCCTTTTAAAAAACTAATAGAAACATAGCTATAATAATTAATATTCTCATTATTTTTGGAACTTTAAAGACTGACCAAGAATATTCTTACATATTAAGGAAATATTCTTTAACTTCTTCTACAACTCAAAAGAAATGTTTCTTAATAAACTCAAGATAAAAATTCCTCCCCAAAATGAATAAAC
Organism: Viscum album; assembly: GCA_963277665.1. NCBI lineage: Eukaryota > Viridiplantae > Streptophyta > Magnoliopsida > Santalales > Viscaceae > Viscum > Viscum album. The sequence goes on along the minus strand of OY728159.1, from coordinate 835,069,043 downwards.
ATTCAAAAACCAGATGTCATCAAGAAATAAAAAACTTTTTACTTAAAAAATCCAAAGGATATTTAAAAATTTTTAGATATAAAAGTATGGGTAGAACGAAAATCAAGTAAGACATTATCAGTTCTAGAGTGGGTGGAAGGTGTACCTCTCACCACTTTATTCTTTTAACCCATATTATAAATAGTGATCAATTGAGATTTAACATTTTATATATGGTTAGGATGTTTTTTATTTATATCAAAATCATAAATAATTTTATTTTATCACCGGTTTTCATAATTCCCATTCCTCTTTCATTTGAAAAACTGTTGTATAGGAAGTGCATTTTATTGAGATTTCTCTCTATTCAAGTTAGTACCAAAATTCATCGAATAAATTTGAAATTTAATTTCTCAATTACCTTATTTTCCAAAGTTAAATAATTTACTATTACACCTAAAACAATTTCCTCAATGTTTATTTCAACACTTATGGTATAAAGTAAGACTCATCTTATTCCCTCCATGGTATTTATTTTTAAAATTTCAATTAAATTGTATATTTCTTTTCCTATAAAAACTACTATATTATTCGATTATTTCGATCTCAATTTATACCTTTAGAGTAATCAAAAACTTTCTTCATAAATAATGAATTCTATTATGGAAAACACTTTTAGATACTTGATTTTTAGCCACTATAAAATCAATAAATCATGCATTCATGTTGGTACATAATAAAAAAAGTATAATGAAAAAGCAGTGTAAAATTTTTCTTATATGTACTAATGGATTTATAATCCTTATTCTTTAAATCAATTAATTCCTTCTTTATTTTTATAAAAATATAATAATTATATTACTTATTGAAAAATAACCTTCTAAATCCATCCTACTCCATAGAGTAAATTTATTTCTATTACCTCATGTTCTTTATATGATTCCACCACTAATATACTTACCTTTCTAAATGACAAAAAAATAATATAAAATTTTCATTATATGATCACTGGAGAATAGAAAATATATATTTTTTTTTACTAATTAATTCTATGGAAATTATTGGAACAATGGACCCACTAAAAAAGGTAGGTGTAACGTAAAAAAGGTATCAACAAAATGTTATTCCACACTTTTCACATTTAGAGGTTTAACATGATTAAATGGTTGAGAATGTTATATAATAATAATAATGAGATGTTTGAATTTATCTCCCATAACATTTGGTTTATCAGAAATATAATCATCTCATTGTTTGTGACATTCAATGTTACATGATTTCTTTTTGTTCCATCCATTGAATACAACCAAAACGCATAGTTTTGGTGACTAAAATCATAATTAGATTCCACAATATCATGGAAATAATTCTTAGGATGTCAAAATCATTACACACTATTTTTAATCTATGAAACCATATTATTAAACAAGGTTATAAATGGTCATCATCTATTCAAATTGTTTATATTATTTAATAAATAAAATGTGAATTAAAACAAGCATATCCTACAGATTTTTCTATATAGTTGTGTAGTCTTGGGTCCACTAATCATGATTTTCTGATGATTGAGTTAATATCCAATCCCCCCTTTTATATTTTTACCCATATTTGCATTTATGAAATAACTTTATTCACTTTCCAGTAGTCATAGAAGGAATTATTTTCTAGGAAAACCTTACTCATTTCTTTACCATAACAGAGGATGTTTTAAAAACATAATCTTATCCTAAGGGGTATCACTATATTTTACCCATAAAAGTTTCCCAAAATATGTAAATATTTCATTGATACCAAATATGGTGACCCACCAATTTCATTCATTAATATTTCATTGTTTTATATAAATAACCATTAATTAAAATTAAAATCCACACCAAAAGTATAATGTTTCTGGGTATTTGGAAAGATGGATACATAAAAAACTCATACAAAAATGATCAACATCATCTCCCATGAACATCATAACAACTATAACCATTCCCAGGTATACCATACTTGAAACCATTATTCATATCATAGGGATAATGACACCTAATTCTGGGTGTGATCATATTTAATTTAAGGAAAAATAATGGTGATACCAATCGATGATCATTATTTGGAATAAAATGGTCATAAGGTTATGGGAAAATGGGATTAACTTTTGAAAATAATACATAGAAATTCATATATCATAATCATGAGTCATGGTATAAATGTTTTACACACACCCAAAAATCCATATTTTTTATTTTTTAAACACTTTTAAAGTTTATGTGTGAACCACTACAAAGTTGGAACTAGAAAAATCCTAAAACAGATTCAAAAACTCTACAACCCACAACTTCAAAATCCAAAAAGTGTTTTCATTAAGATAAAATATGTATTTCAAGAAATCAACCACCTCCATCAATGAATTTCAAGATATCATAGTGCTGCAAAATGGAAAACCATTTCAAAATATGAAATTTGAAAATAGAAAAACCATCATGATGCCTCGGTCACTATCATCACGAGATTCCTAACACCATCGGATGTCATCATGCCTCGATTTCCATCACCAACGAAATATTATGTTAAAAATAGTTGAATAAAGTTGGGAAATACAATAAAAATTTATATTTTTTCATGGAAACCTGCTAAGACATTCATCACATGTTAATAATGGGATAACGACCCATGTACCAGTACTTTTCTTGGGATAACCTCCAATTTATTCTAGTTGTCCTTGGGATAACCTAATTTTTACTCTTTGATCTCATATAAAATTAATATTTACCCAATTAATTATATGATATATGTTAACCACCCATTATATAATCATAATCCATTCATATTTATACCCTCACATAATATAAATATCTATATTCTCATAATATCTTAACCAATGGTAAAGGAAATAGATTTCATCAATATTTATATAATATCCTTGTTTTACCTATGAATTTTGGAACATTTATTTTTTATTTAAAAAATTTTTGAGATTATTTTTGGATTAAATCTGAAACCACATCCTTATTCTGTTAGGGTTGTCTTTGTAAAGAAGTAATCATGAGGCTAAAGGCTAGATGTAGGCCAAGTACACAACATATGTTCAGAATAAATGACATATATTTAATACATGACATTTATTTGCTTCGGCCAGAAAATTCACAATGTGAAAGGAACATTCCCCAGAAGGTAAAGTCTTTGAATTATATGATGTTTAAATAATACAAACACTGTGTAAAATCCATGAAATGGTTTTAAATGGGAATATGCCCTTTTTCTTTTTATTACCCTCTCTCATCTCTTTCTCTCACATAACATGTGATATCCTCCTTTGAATCCCCCCATTGATCATAATGATATAATTTGATCCTGTCTCTCCATATAGACATAAATTAATTTTTTTTATCAATTTTAATAGCTAGTGGTAAGTTATTATTTCCTTAGGCTTATTTCATCATTTCTCTTCTCCTTAGTGGTGTTATTTTCATGTATTCTCATATGCCTTATTTTAAAGGCATTGATATGTTCTTCTATTTTTTCTAATACAGGACAAACTAAGGTCCAATATTGGATGAGGAGAGTACTATAGGAATAAGTTATATGGTATATGACTTTTCCATAAAAGTATGATTGTTTATAAATTATTGTCATTGTGCACACACCGGTTTCACCAGGTGTTTCCCCGTAACGTAATAATTTATTATCTTGTGTTCTAAATCCAAAATCATTATTTTTCTTCATGTAATTAAAGGTTGATACCCCTATGATAACCATCCAATTAGGATTTGTTCCTTATATTAAGTCTTGATTCACCTTTTTAAATTATTTCAGACACATTTTGTGTGTAATTAAAGTTATCCTTATTTAGGTAAGTGTTACATTATTATTAAATAATTTTTAAATTATTAAATGGAAAATTTATTTATGGATATCACTTATCCTTGTTAATTATAAATTAATTTCCATTAGTTTCTGGTCCTTTACTCTTATTAGGATTAATTAAAGGCATGGAATGAACCAATTCAATTTTTATAAATTAAAATGATACATGGTTGCATGTACTTGATTGACCATGTCAAGTTGATGAAAGAAAATGGAATGAACCTAATGACTTGTTAAATGTATTGTTTATAAAATGGAATTTAATTTTTTAATGATATTTGTATAAGGTTACTATTTCATATGGACCTTTTTATCTTTATAAGAATGGTTATACATGAGCCAACCTTAGATTATAGAGGGAATTCCTTGAGCACTGTAAGGACACCATTCTAATTCAAGGATCTAGTTCCTAATAGAGATACCCACCATAGAACATGGTCATTGTCTATTAGTGGATGAATAGAATGATTCCATTGGATCCCTTCAATAATTATCTCGATATAATAATTCCTTGGATACACTCCTTGGATTTAGCTTGACGTCTTTGGACATGCAACACCATTGATTCACCCAATTGGGCCTAGTAATTCTTAGACTATGATTACAATTTACAAGTCTTATGGACAATATAGCACTCATTTTGAGTGGAATACCTTGTTAAATCCTCTTTATTACACTCCGAACCATTATTTCCAAACTGCATTTGTTATTATAATGACATGGCCAACCCGTGTTGAAACAAATGCCTTGTTTTCTCCTTGGAGGCTCCATTACATTTTTGATGGTCCATATATATAATATTAACAATTTCACTAGATTTGTTGATATAAACTAGATAATAAATAATTAAATGGTTACTTTTTTAGACACTAGTCAAGGATAAATAATGTATGAGTTTTTCAAATTTTAATGTTTTACTTGATTATATTCCTACAAAATGTACAATTTATATTCACATATTGGATTGCATAGAATTAATTAGTGGTGGAATATTATGATTTATATAACACACTATTTGGGACACCATTGTTACCCGAGTAGATTTAATGATCACAGTTGTGGATAAGGGGACACATACATCTTTAGACACCTAAATTTCTTACTTTTGGATTGATCTTGTTAGTAGATGATCGGGTTAATAATTAATATTATTTGATAGTTTTTTTACTTTTGGTTATTTGTATAGAATATATTGTATTGATTTTTGGTTCCATGTTTGACTTATTTTACTTATTTAGAGAAACAACATTACATAATATTTTTAATATGATACTATTTCTAGTTTTTGGAATGTTTATTTACATGATTGATTATGTTTATCTTATGATGATAGTATTATTGATTATTACTACATTTGATATTGTTTATCCATTTTTTATTATATCTATTTTTCTCCACTCAAACAAGATGTAATAGTATCCCCATGGTAACACCTTTTTCCTTCACTACTAGTTTGAGGCCTCTGACACATGGGGAGGTGCACTTGAGGCCATTCAGCAAAATATGTTCGGGGCACCTTTGAGTGACACCCAAGTCAAGATGTCACAAAGTGGTATCATAGTGTTATATTTTCTTAATATTTATAAATTAAAAATGATATTGGGTACATATTGTAACTTTTTTATAACTTTATCCTTTGAATAGCTAACCCATGTTCATCATAAACACCATGATTCTTGGGAATGAGAAATATTTGTTTTTTTCACTTATTGTAGTTAATACACATTCACCATTGGATGATGTAAATGAATTGTGTTATTTTATATGATTTATTGATATTTAAAATTTCTTGGTATGGTATGGAGAATTGTTACATTCATCATTATCGGAACCTATAATTCACATTCCATGTATATTCTGTGTCATATGGATTCATTTTATTTATCTCATTTCATTTATTGATTGTGATTGTTGAGGAGAAATAGTTATTATATATGCATGTTCTAGTATCATATTATTTATGGAAAGGAAATTTTTTAATATTACAACATTAATCTAGATTGTGTTTTCTTCTATAAGTTGATTGTGGCATCTCAAATATCCATTTTCAAACCTTACAAGATTTTAACTCCTGGTTTCATGAGATGAATTTTGGCTATGATCACATGATTATCTATTTAAATTATATGGTTTATGGGCCCTTATAAATTAGAAATGTTAATTTAATGAGTTAATCCATCATAATGTTTTCCCATTACTTTCTAAGACCAAATTTAATGTGGGTAACTGGAATTTAATTTGTATCGATTTTAGTTATAAAGTGTATGGGTATTTATTGAATGGGAATGATAACTCAATTAATCAAACCTTGTTTTATGTATATAGGAACAAAGAAACATAAAATTAAATTATATCTAATAAATGAAATGGTTCCTAGTACATAGATGGGCCAAATATAATTTAAAGTGTTTTCCACCATAAATTCCAATTGACCCTTCCATATAATGGAACCCCTATAATGTAATCTCAAAAAGTTATGAATACCCTGACCTTTTAAGCGGGTAGTTAGATGTATTATACCTTGAGAATTGAACCCTTTTCCTTATTATTTTATTTCTATTGTGATTGTATTTTCTTTAAATATTATTTTTTGGCATGTTATTAATATATAAAGAGCTATGAAACCATGACGTTATCGTGCCACATGCTGGGAGGGCAGTTATGACAATGCCCTATAAATGGTAGGGCCCTAAGCTTCCAATCATACCACCAAGAGTGACGCACAAGGATCCAACTTCTATACCAGAGGTAAACATTGACTCTTAGCTTCCAAGGGTTTTCTACTTTTGAGTCAGTTCATGTAGGGTACTCAATGACCTGTTCCAATGATGTCTAATTTGAATTTTGAGTTCTAGTAGAAGCATCCTCCAACCTTTTATGGGGAGTTTTTTCCTAAGGATGTTGATTCTTGGCTAGAGGAAACTCTTTATATATTTTAAAATCTATATATTCCCCTATATTGGATAGTTGATCCCTCCACATACATGTTTCTTGTTTCCTCTATGTGTTGGTGGGATATGATTACACAAGTTTTCTATCATCAGGACATGGTCTGGGATGACTTTTATAATATCTTCTAGGATCATGTTTTCCCTGAGACACTGATGGATGGACAAGAGATGGATATTATGCACCTATAATGGGGTGTTATGTCTGTCCGGGATTATTCAACAGTTGCATTGAGGCGATACACTTTTCACCACTTCTAGCTAGGGATGAGCTATCGCAAGAAAGAAATTTCAAGGATGGGATCAAGTATTCCATCCACTTGAAAGTGAATGTATTTAGGTTATAATGTTTTTGATGGATTTCAAATAAGTCTCTTATCACTATGTGAAACCTAAGATAATTAGATAGTACTAGGCATAAAGGTTTAGTTTCGAGACATGTAAATAGTTCTTCCAGCAATTGGAAGTATAGCCTTGAATTTTATTGTCATAGTAGTTGTGTCTAGAGTATCCACACTAGAGGCTCCATTATATTTCATCAATAAAGTTGATTGGGTAATTTAAAGAGATGATGTGACAGAGACCCACTCGAGTGTCATTATTTCTACAATATGGGTAATCTTGAGAGATTATGCCAAACATTTATGATAACTTCCCATGGAAGAGAACATTAACCATATTCAACATCAGAAGAATGATATGTTATGTTTCTTTAGAAAATATGTTGGTGAAGCACCAGATAAGAAGTCCAAGGTCGAGGTCATGGACGTGGTATCGAGAATTCAAATTATCAATGTTAGCAGACTTGAGCTACTTAGGCCAGTCCAGTTACGGTTCAGGATCACGGATTAGGCCACTTTCATTTATTAAATTCAAAACGAAAGGATCATATTGAAGGAACATCTACAGTATGAAGTACTATTTTTGTGGGATAAAATATTTTATCATCATTATTCAATATATGTTCCTATCACTTATTTATCTCATTATCAACCATGGAATATCCCAGGATGAATATTCAGTACTTCTATGGTGTGATAACCCCAGACACACTGTTGGGTGTGCGATCAGGGGGTATACACCAATGAAAATACATCCCCCTTGAGGTTGGTAGTTGTCATTTCTTATAGGACCTCTTATTCCTCAAGATGGATATTTTCATTATCATTCTCAGGACGAACTGGTTGGTTCCCTATCATCAATATGTGGGCTGTTATCACTAAAATGCATCGTTTACATCAATATAGGACATCTGGTATCTTCATAAGGTTGAGTGGGATTTCTAAGATATTAGTGATGTAAAAAATCAACATGGGATAATTGGAGTGATATTATAGATTTAGAGTATTCATATGGTGGAGTAAGGTTTACATCAGGTAGATTTTATTCCAATAGTGGATTATTTCATGGATGTATTTCCTGATGACTTTTATGGATTACCTCTTGAGGGAAAGGAAGATTTTATTATTGAGCTTGTTCTGGGAGTAGTTCCGGTATCTGTTCCTCTATATATATTTCCCCTACTGAGCTCTAGGAGATTAAGATATAGTTTGAGGATTCAGTATCTAAGGGTTTTACCTGACCCTACACTTTTTCTTGGGGTTCACCTATGATTTTCACCAACAATGAGGATAGAAACCATTTTCTTTGCATGGATTACAAATGTTTTAACCAACTAATGGTTATGTACCAATATCCATTTCCTTGAATTTATGATATCTTTGACCTGTGTCTAGGATATATGATGTTCTCGAAGATCGACCTATGGTCGGGCTATATTCAGGTGCGGTTCAGGCCTTCATACATACCACTTACACCGTTTTGATGTCAGTATGGTCCATATGAGTATATTTTTATGTCGTTCAGTTTTATGAATGTTTCCACCGTTTTCATGGCCTTGATGAATAGTATTTTCTACACCTATCTAGATTATTTTTCCCTAGTTTTTGTTGATGATATATTGGTGTATTCTCATAATCAGAGTGACCATGCCAAATGTCATAATATTATTCCAAATACATTGAGATAGAATTAGTTATATGCTAGATTTTATAAGATCCACTTATAGATCAACTATTATCTTAGAATTAGGAGTACCTTGTAACCTAAATAAGCTGAGATTTGGGGTTTCCTGGGATCATCCCAGAAACATGTTAGATATATGGACTTTATTATGGATATCTAGATATTATAGGCATTTTATTCTGGACTTTTCATTCCTCAATCCACCTCTTATTCGTCTTACTAAGAATGGAGTGAAGTTATTGTGGTCTAATGTATGTGATAAGGAAATTTAGAAATAAAAAGAAGTCCTATATTGAAACTGATTCGGATTCTAATACAACTAAGAAGAAGCTATATTGTGTTCTATGGTTCTTCTGGAATCATTATGGGTTTATTAATCATACATGATGATAAATTATTTGTATAAGGGTATCTCTAGTTGAGGCATCATGATCTTAACTCAACACCAAATATTTGAATATGATTTAAATACCTTCATTATTTTGACTTTGACCCTAGATGCATTCCTAAAAAGTTCAATGCGGTAGCTGATGCGCTAAGCTAAAAAAAACTAATGCACATACCATTAAAGAATCCATTGATGAATAGAAATTGATATCCCTTTTTTCAAATATGAATTTGGCGTCTCATGAGAGTCGAGAGAATCATTTTATTATAGCCTTATCAGTAACCAATTCATTCTTTGATAGGGTTATGAGATGGTTGATATAAGACATTGAATATTTGGTCCTATAAGATAGTTTTTTATGAGGAACTACCTATGGATTGGTTTTTGGATGATGATAAAATCCTATATATAAATTGGAATATACGGGTTCCTATATATATGAGGGATGAACTAATGTGAGAGTCCCACACTTCTTAGTTTCCAGTAAATCTAGGAATCTCTATGAAGTATCGTGATATGTGACATTAGTATTGTTGGCCATTTATGAAACATCAGATTGAGGGATTTGTAACTATACGTTCTACCTGTTAGAAGGTGAAGGTGGTGCAACAACTATATGATTTCTTGTTACAACAGTTTTCAGACCAAGAATGGAAATAGGAAGATGTCACAATGGAATTTTGGTTGGATTACCAAGGTCTACTCAATTTTCCAATCCAAGCGGAGGTAAGAGTGTGCGGGTTGGAGGGGGGAGAGTGGGTGTGCATGTGCTATTATAAAAGGGCCTCTGATTTACAAAGAAAAATTAGTTTTTTTCCAATGATCATATACCCTAGTTGTACATGCTCCTTCTTGGCATCTAAAAGACCCTGGATCAAATCTGGACAATGACTAATTTTTGGGTTACTATAGTAACAGAATATCAGGTCACTGTAGCAGTATTGTACCAGTGGATAAACTATTGCGGTGAAAGGACTGTAGTAGTAGAGACACTGTAGCAGGAACTGTAGCGGTGGCATACTATAGCAGGGACTATAGCAGCTCAGATACAATAACAGTACTATTCACTATGGGTCCCTTTGGGCTAAAAAAATGGGCTTTCAAACCTAGTATTATGGCCACATGGACTTGGGACTTCGGGCTATATAATGGGTCTCCCTCAACCCATTCTATACAGGACATTGATTTAAATAATAAAATGAGGCTTTAGACCCATCCTTAAAAAAATAAAAAAAAAATCAAGGTCTCCTCAAGGTAGTGATGTGGTTTGGGTAGTCATGGATCAAATGATTAATGTATCGCATGTCATTCCTATATAGGAGAATTTCTCAGTTGATTATCTGGGATGATTGTATGTTTTGGAGATTTTACATCTATTTATGTCCCTCATATTATCATTTAATATTGGGATTCTCATTTCAAATCAATGTTATTATTGGGGTTATAGAGACCACTGGGTACACATGTGATTCTGAACATAGCTTTTCAAAATCAAACTAATGGAACGTTAGAACCAAGGAACATATGTCGGTGGACATGATCTAAGAATGAATTATTTATTATAGAAATAATAAATAGAATAATATCCCTCTCGATAAGTTAACCTAAAATTTGGTTTTAGGGGACGATTCAAATGATTTTGTATGAGGCCTTATATGGTAGGTCATTCTATTCACCCATGTTCTAGTTAGAGGAAGTATAAAAATTTCTACTATGTCCTCATCCTGTGCATGAGACATCAGAGGAGGTGTAGTTGATCAAAAAAATATTTCTACTACTCATTCTAGAGATAAATCTTATGTTGATCGCTATTGAAGAGCTCTAGTGTTCGAGGATTGGGATATTTATTTACATTGGGTATCACCCATACTCTTTCATAGATGGATATGAAGGAAAGGGAAGTTATAGACTCACTTTTTCAGGCCTTTTGAGATCTTGGATGGAGTTATAATTTTATCATATCATTTGATATTAACTCAGATGTATCATTCCATGCACATAATCTCCCATATTTTACAAATTTTCATTATCATACAGACCCATATCATACATTTGATCCTAGGGATGTTGAGTTATATAATGATACTAATTTTTAGGAGTAACATTTATGCATTGTGGATCAAATCATGAAGGATATATGAGGATAGTATATCCAATTAGTGTGGGTGATATGGCATCACAACCATGTGTATGATGAGACTTGGGAGAGGGAGGCTGATGTACATGCTCATTGGATAGAGTTTTTCTCAAAACTTTTTTTGCTACACTTGGAGGGGAAATATGGGGACGAGTTCTTTTAATGAGGGATGATTATAAAATCCATATTTTTTTCTACAATATATGGATCATTTAATATTTAGTTAAAACCTTATTGAGGTTGTTTTTTTTTTCTTAAATCTAAAGCGGTTCCCTTAGGTTGGTTGGGTTGTCTTTGGAATGAAGCCGGAGGTTGAAGGTGAGCTACATGTCAAGTACATGATGCATATATGGAATCCATAGTGTATATTCAATACATGAAGTGTATTGTACTGGGAAGAATAATACCTAACATGTAACAAACTTTATCTAAAAGGGAAATCCCTAGCATTACCCGACTTGTATGGAATTTACACACCGTGTAAATACTATAAAGTTTTTTAAAGGGGAAGAACCTGGTTTTTCTTTTTCTTACCCTCTCTTATCTCTTTCTCTCTCCCAGTAGGATCAATCTTCCTTTGAAGATCCACTCTAATACTAAAGATATGATATGATCTTGTATATCCATATAAAATCTTATTCAATATTTTTCTATCACATCGGATATCAACTGGTACGTGTTTCATTACTTAGAATCATTTATCAATTTCTCTTATCCTTAAAGGAGTTGTTTTGATGCAGGCTCGCATGCCATACTTTTTGGGGGTTGATCCATTCCTCTATTTTCTTTTGATCCTATCGAAACTAATGCCAGATACTAGACAATGAGAGTGCTACAATAATAAGGTAGGTAAAGTATGAATTTTCCCTAAAAGTATTGTCATTTAAAAATTTTCTTCATTGTGAACATGTTAGTTTAACTAGGAGTTTCTCATTATATTCGAATGTATTAATTATAATTATTTATATTGAATTACAATACCTTAATCATACTCATTATTTATGTCGTTGGATGTTAATACCTCAATGTTAACCGACCAATTACGGTGTGTTCTATATATTATGCATTGTATCACCTTTTAGATTATTTGAGACATCATTTGGGGGTAATTAAACTTTTCCTTGATAAGGTAAGTGTTCTAGTATTATTAAATTTATCATTAAATGATTATATAGAATGTGTATTAATAAATATTACATGACCTAGCTAATTGTAAATTAATTACATTTGGTTTCAAGTCCTTTACCCTCCTCATGTTTAATTAAAGGCATCTTATGAACCTATTAAATGTTTATAAATTAAAATGATAAATGGTTCCATGTCCATGAATAACCTTATCATGTTGATAAAAGGTAATGGAATGAAACTAATGACTTATTAATTGGAATTTGTATTACATGGCCTTGAATTTATTAATGATATATGTATAAGGTTTCAATTTCATATATAATTGTTTATCTTTATAGAAATGGTCAGACTTGGTCTATCTTTGAATTCCTGAGGGAATTCATTGAGCACTCAGAGGACACCATTCCAATTCAAAGAGATTATTTGAAAGGGAGAAATCCAATATGTAAAATGGTCATTATCTACATGTAGATTCATGACATGATGTCATAGGATCCCTTCACTATCTATTCAGATAATAATATTCCTTGGATATAGTCCTTGAATTCTTCTTGATGTCTTCAGACACGTGATGCCCTAGATTCACTCTATTGGGCCCGGTAATGCTTTGCCCAAGATTACCTTGAATGAGTTCCATGGACTCTATTTTCCTTTTTTATATTGGAATGCCTTGATCTAGCCCCTTGTATTACACTCTAACCCCTAATTTCATGGGTAAATGTGTTATTTCTATGAGTTGGTCAACCCTTGAGGTCACAAATGCCTTGGTTTCAAATTGGATCATCCTTTATTATTATGATGTACTTACTAGGTACTGTTGAAACTTTCACAAGATTTATCAATATAAAATGTATAATAATTCATTAAATGGTAACTTTTTAAGACACCATAAGAGGATAAATAAGGTATGAGATATTTATTTGTACTGATTTACTTTCTGATATACATGCACATAGTATTGTTTATATTTAAAGACTCAATTTTATAGACGTCATTGGTTTTGGCCTACTGAGATTTATCTAACTCACTATTTGGTCCCCTATTTCTGCCTAGAAACATTATATGATCACAGGTGTGGACAAGGGGAAGCATCCCACTTTGGATATCTAACTTGCATTCTTTAGAATGAAGCTTCGTACCAGATGACTGGGCCAATGCCCGAGATTATTATATAGTGTTTGACCTTTTAATTCATTTGTATAACATGTATTATACTGATTTCCTACTATAATGTATGTCTACCTTTACTTTTTTAGATAATTTAAATCACATCGTATTTTGTAAATGATACAGTTTCTGGTTGTTAGAACTTTTATTAATTATAAGATTGATTATATTTATCTTCTTCTTCCAATATTATTGATTGTTGTACTATTTATTATGTTGTTTATCCCTCAGTTATTATATTTATTGTAATCCACTCCAACATTATTTCATATTTTAATCATGGTCCCACCCTAGGCCCTTACTACTAGTTGGTAGCCTCTAGTATATGGGTAGGCATGCTTGAGGCCAAGTAGCCAACCAGGTCTGAGACACCTTTGAGTGAAACCAGTTTGGGAATGTCAAAATTTTATCAGAATAATAATAAGTCATCTATAGTAAGTGTAAGGATTGTATCATAGGATAATATTATTAGTGATATATAATATACATCAGTGGATGTTTTCATAGAGTAAAAATGGCTTTAAAAGTTCATTGGAATATTTCTTGAAAAAAATAACCTTTTCATTTTGAAGTCCCTTATTTAAAATCTAAAAATTTATAAATTATTAATAAAAATGGTTAATTTGAAATATTCCAGGAAAAATATAAATTAAACATCAATGAAAATATTATTCATTAAATTGATAAAATCTGTTTGTGTAGTGTATCTTAAAATAATAATTTCATTCACACATTTTGTAAAAAGAACTTTATTTGGAAGATGATAAAAATATTCCTTCAAAACCTTATTATATAAGGGAATAGATGGATTTAAAAATATTTAGTAAATATTTAGAAAACATTAAAAAAATTATTTAAAATATTTAAATGAAAATATAGGCATGGAAGAAAAGAATCCTTACCGAAGAGAGAAATAACATTTATTTTCATTTTAAACATTATTTCCGACATTTGGTTACTTTGACATAGGAAAATGAATTGAAATTTTTTTTCAATGGAAATAACCATATTATAATAAAATAAATAATATTTTTAAATGATATATCATATAATTTGATCATTTAAAAAATCTAATTATAATCAATCCCATTAAAAAGTGAGATTGTAACATAAAACTGTTACCTCAAGTTCAATTTTCTTTGTAAGCACTCTAATACCTGTGTAATAAATTAGAATTTATTATAATTATATATTATAACCAGATTAATATTATATAATCAAATTTGATCCAGTTATATAAATTCAACACTCTTTTATAAAAAATTCATTATTTAAATCCACGTTTCTTAGTGTTAACTTTTTCGTTTATCAAGAATGATTTATTAAGGGAGTTATGGTTCTTACATCTTGATCAGGGTTCCATCACCTATATAATTTTAATAATTATATAGATATCATATTTATTCATTATATTAATATTTATAACTATTAATAAAAAATATGAAATTGAAAAATTAATAACACTATTCATGGAGATGCTAGTTTGTATATACGCATGAATGCTATTTTCATTATCTAATGAAAAAAATAAAAAAATGATAAATAATATATTTTAATTTAGTAATCACAATTATATCATAAAAATAATATATATTAATGAAATAAATTAAAATAATTATCCATGTGACGTGGTGATGTAAAATAAATCACATCACTTTGTGGAGGTGGTAGTCGACATGTATGCATGAACATTACATTTATTTCCTATATTTTGGAAAGGGGTGGAAAATGGTTGTCTCATAATCATAATAATATCTTTGTATATGTGTGTTACTTGATTAATTATTTTCTGTTACATAAAACAGACCTATAGAAATTCAAAAAAGAAATAAAATTGAAATATCTTAATTAAGATTTATACCTCTTCTTTGAGAGACCTCCTCCATTATAAACCGTAAGACTTGAAAATTCTTATTATGATAAGACCAAGGGAAATAGTTTAATGGTAAATAATCTTTTAAGGTTTTTGGATCATGTATATTATGATATATGAGGCTCAAAATTCATGAATATAAGAGGATAGAAGGTGCCCTTTAATAAATTAGGCCGAGGACACACTTGGAATTACTTAAACGATTTAATATAATTAATGTATTTCCAAAGTATAAGGATTAAAAAGGGAAAATTATTAAAATTTAACAAAATGAAATTTATAAATATATTCAATCAATTATAATTATAAATATTTGTGGAATTATTGACCTTAATTCTTATTTTAACTCCCCTGATAAGCACATTTTATCCTTAATCATGGTAACAATGTTTTTTTACTATTCATTATGAAAATAAATTGTGTCATAATTACCAAATTTTTTATTAAATATTAAACATATATAAAAAATTTAATTAAATTAAATTGATATAAATTGAATAAATTGATTTTAAAATAAATGCACAAAACATTTTAAAAAATAATTTTTTTATAAATGCATTTTTAATAATAAAACTGATTTGACATTCAATTATTAACTAGTAAAAATTATTAATTGATTGTAATTTTTTTTATAGAATAAATAATAAAAAATATTTAAAAAATATTTTTAATAAATTTTTATTAATTATATTTATTATGATAAAAAAACATTGTGTGCATAAAAGCAATTTTATGGAAAACAAATATTTTTTTCTTTATATTATTTTATTTTCACTCTTAACCTTTAGATAACTAATGTATGAGGTATTATTAATTAATTAATTAATTAATTAATATATATTATCATATTATTTTCTTAAAAAAATTAAAAGTCATAAATATACTTTATTTTGATAAAAATATATATCATATTCAAATATACATTTCCAAAAAATAGGTCTTTTAATCCTAAAGTGATATTATTAAAATCCAGTGCTTCCCAACACATTTTTACCATCCTAATCCATTATAAATATATTTCATAATGTTATTAATCCTATTAAAACATTCCAAACTAATGACTTGGTTATATAGATATTCTATATCATGGATTCTTTAGCCTCAGGGCTGAGTCAAAATATATTTATCAAATAATTCATGTATATTTCACTAGAAATAAATAAAAAATATTGGGGTGTTAAAGTTAAAACTAAAAATAAGTATTTATATATAACATTTAGTTCATTCAAAAATTGGTATCCCCCTTCATAGTTAGACAAGTCTTACAATGAAGTTATCTATCTAAAATGTCACCCTCAATGAATTCTCACATTCCAGGATCATAATGTAACACCCGAGATTTTTATGAGTAATAATTTGTTTTTATGTTATATATATATCATCAAATTAATCTTTCACTACACACTAGCTTGGCTTACTTTACATGCAATCGCGACCTTCCTCGATAGCTTGCATTGTACGCAATACCGAGTTTCACTGAACGACGATATGCTATAAAAATATTATTTAAAATAGCCGTTATGAATAGTTATAACCACTTTTTGAAATTTTATCTTTCAAAATGGACCTCATTTTTGGATTCAGAATACCGAAATTAGCCTAGGGTGAAATTTTGGTATTTTTCTGAAAACTTTCAATTTTTGATGAATAGTGAAACCACTAAGTGGTAGGTTAAAAACTGAATTTTGCATAAAACTTAATTTTACTGCTTCTGTGAATGGAATTTCGAAAATCCGACAGACACGGTTGATATCAGTAAGTAAAATGTGGTTCAATGAGATGAAAATAATTTTTTGTGAATAGTAACTTTTTACTTTTTTTTACCGCGGTTAATAGTAAATAGGGTAACTAAGGGTAATATGATATTACTATTACCCTAACACATGTCCTAATTCTATTGGATAAGTGTAATTCGACCAAAAACAACCTTATGAATATAATATGACCATTTAGGTCCACTTGGATTAGATTATGACATTTAATATTATTTTATTTAATGAATAGTTAAAATAGTTAAAATCAAAGTTTAATAACTAAAACATTTTTAATATGGGGTTATACATAAGATAAATTCGACTATAAATATTAATTAGAAATATAAAAAGATTTCCTACATAATGATATTTTATTTATAATTTTTAGACTTTAAATAAATTAATTAATTAATGACACAACGATGATGCAGTAATTACCCTTTTAAGGAAATGTTAACATAATTGATGTTATAAATGCTCAAATAAATGTAATTTGAGACATTTTATGAATTCCACTACTTTTATAGGTTACTATGATATATTAGTGTTGATTTAATCAACTTTTTTCGAATATATAATTCTGTTATGACTTTCACAAAAATCATATATCAAATAGTGTCAAAATTGACACAAAATAGTTTTTAAAACAAATATTATATTATTAATTGTTATTTTATTCCTAAAAATCTAAGGTTCGGAAAAATGACTTAGATAAGGCTATATATATTAATAATAAAAAACTTGGGTTTCGTTTGGCTTCTTATAGTAAGTTTATTAGCCTTATAGTGTAAGAAAACAAAAAGTCACCGTAAAAGTTAAATTATTTAACTTAGAGTTAAATCTAATTGATAAGGTTAAAATAATAAACTAAACTTGTCTAAATCTTATTGGTTGATATTATTTCGACCCATCCCCACTTTACCTTCGAAATAAGACCCTTTTGAACCATTATAAACAGATTTTGACTTTAATATAAAATAACATTTTGAGGTATTCCTAAGGTGCCCCTCTCCTCCCTTATAAAAGGGTACCTCCTCCCCCTCCTCCTCACACCACTTTGAGCCTTCAAGCTCGGCCGTCCCCTACCACTTTCTCTTATCCACTTCCTTAAAGACATCGTAGAGGTCCTGGTCTTCTTCAATGACCAATTTTAGTGCCCTAAAAGAAGGTCTCAAAGAAGCACTTAAAAGAAGAGGTAATGTTCGTTACCGATTCTTTCATATTTATTTCTTCTTCCACTTCTTATTTATTAGTTGTTTCATTATGAAGTAATAACATCAGTATCACTCATATACTGATATGTTATTATAAGTATGAAACAACCCTATTTCACCATCTATCCATCCTACGGAAAAAGAAATCACCGCGCGTGCGTACGTACGGAATACCGTCTCCACGCCGTGGTGTAATCTATTTTCCACCACCACCTTACTTGGATGGGTATAATGGTGTAAATAATGACTATATATGACTATTATAATGTGATATCAATTCTGAAATAGTATACATATACTCCAATACAATTCCACGATCATAGGAACGATATCATCACTCGTGCGTACGTACGGAATACCATCTCCACGATGTGATGCGACTCGTTTTACATGATCTTCATTTCATAATGATTATATAAATGAATTGAATAAATGAATATGATATATATTGCACTAATACCATTCTGGAAATGAGGTATATATAACCTAAAGAAAAGAATAAGAATTTATTCGGCAAAACACGCATAAGAACAAAAGGCAATAAAGACCCGAGTAACAAGTAACAATGAAATATTACTAATAAGAAGCTAAGAATATGACCATAGATGATATCATATAAATATGTATGATTCTGTAATAAGTCAATAACATTATTTAAACCATTATACAGGAGATTTGGACACGTACAAAGCAAATCGGACCTAAGGTAAGGGAAATATCACAATCTCACTTTTATCCGAGATTGTTTTTACTTTGGTAATTACTGGGGTGTATTTTATCATCCACATCCATGTTCCCTCAATATGTAATATTATTTCCATCCTTCTACAATAGTTTATATCCAATTTTACCCTTCGGTGAGTTTTTAGTAAAAGATATGAAAGGAATCTTTTGTCGTTTTTCATACGAGGTACGTTTTGACTTTTCTGACAAAAGTACGAAGAATGTTTTTTTAACTTATATGGGAAGAATGGATTTTTAAAACATTATTTCCAAAAATCTTACTTTATAAGTTTTCAAGTTTATTTTTAATCAACTTCTTTTAGTTTATAATTGTATGACATGTTAAGAAAAGAAAAGTGTTTTTGAAGTAGAAAGGATATTTTCCTCAAGAATGGAGTTCAAATGTTTTATCAAAATTATTTTCCATATAAGATAATATAGGGTTCTGCTTTTATCCCTATTATTACATTGATTTGATTATGTTTTGAGGAAATTATTTTTATGAAGTCATTTACCTTATATGATTTGTTTTATGATGTCATGATGTTTCAAGAATCCCATTTTTGTTACATGTGTTATGCGATGATGTATGATTTATGATTATGTGGCACACATAAGAAAGGATTCATTATAAGATGGGTGGGACCTATATCTCCCCCCAATTCATTGGGTAAAGATTTATATCTCATGAGATAGACATGGCTGGAACGGAAGGTTATTTCGGTTCAGTGATACAGGACTGAAACGAGGAGTGAACTCGGTTCAGAAATGGACTTTGTCCGCTAAGATAGTCTTGGCAATGAGTCATGACTAACAAGAAATGATTTTCCATGATTATGTGTGCATGCCACAAAGTTTCAAGTTTTATGTTATTATTATGGGGATCTCATTTTCACTTCTATGATTTATTCCATGTTATGATATTATGATCTCTTTTGCAGGTTATGATTTTCAAAAAGATACGATATGATTTTTATTTCCTTTATTTGCCCTTGCTGAGCATTTCAGCTCACCCTTTTTTGTATGATTTCTTTTCCCCAGGTCAGGAAGATGGATATTAAGTAGAATAGGCTAAAAGGGACCCTCGATATGATGAAATAAATGGGAGACACTATAGAAGATTTATGAACCAGTTGTTTATGTTTCCCAGTTTCTAATGACACTATACCTATACGGTCCTTTGTGGTTTTGTCATATGTTGTAATAAGTGTGCTTCGATTTTGAAGTATTAACAATGTATGTAAAGTATGGGTCGTTATAGTTGGTATCAGAGGAAAGGTATAGTCAACCTTTGTAAACTAGGATGTGAATGCCTTAGTAAGAACCCTAAGGATAAGTCTAAGCATAGAACACAATCTTAGTGTTTTAGAAATGTCCATGAATAACCTAGGATAAGACCTTAAGTGTGAAAATTTTATTCTTGAATTATGTGGTTTTCCTATTATAATTAGTGTTTCTCACACTATTCTTCTTGGTTTTAGTCAATGGCTGGAACCCGAAGGAACCATGTTAATGCGGAATGTGATGGAAAATGCAATGATTGTCCCCCTGAGCAACCAAACGATATGGGAGCTAGAATGCAAAATCTTGTAGCCATTCTCACACTACTTTCTCAAGCTATGAATCATGCAGGACTTCCAAACGAGCAATGGAAGGAGCAACATTCTGTTGAATCCTTCATGAGGTAGCGTCCCCCTTCTTTCAGTGGGTATACTGATCCATTAGTTTCTAAATAATGGATTAGTACTACTGAAAAGATATTTTTAGTTCTTCAATGTTCTGAACATGATAAAGTCATCCTAGCAGTGTATCGTTTGGAAGGAGATGCTGATCAATGGTGGAATCTTATTAAGAATACGAGGCAAAGGGATGAAATTGAGTCCATGGAATGGGACGAGTTCAAGAACTTATTTTTCAATAAGTACTTCCCTCGTATTCTCCGAACAAAGATGGAGAAAGAGTTTCTTGAACTAAAGCAAAAGGATGATGAATCTGTTGGTACCTATGAAGAAAATTTTACAAGACTTGCAAGGTACGCTTCTAGTATTATTATCCAACCTAAGAGTAAGATCGATCGATTCTTTAGTGGCTTAAAACCAAGTCTTCGAAGGGAGTTAGCCATAAGGGACTTCAATAGCTACGAGGAAATCATTCGATGTGCTCTCAAAGTCGAGATGGAGATTGGAGTAACCCATCAGTCACATGGGTTTGATAAGAAGAGGAAAATGGAATTCAAAGGAAAATCTAAAGAGCACACTGAAAAGAATATGAGCTTTCCCTTATGCTCAAAGTGTGGAAAGAAACATGGAGGGAGTTGTCTTAAAGGGACAAGTAAATGTTTCAAATGTGGAAAGGAAGGTCATCGGGCATTTGAATGCCGCGATAATGGCAAGAAGATGTCTAATGATGAAAACAAAGGAAGGGATACACATAATGAACCTACTACACTTCAATGTTTCAAGTGCAAGGAGATGGGGCATTATGCCAATAAATTCCCAAATCCAAGGGTTGATGATGATGGTCGATGTCAACAAACTCTTAAGGATAAAGAAAAAGGAAAGTCACATGCAATTCCTATCAGCGATGTGAAGTACGGTAACGAAGTGGTGAATGGTACACTTACCATCCACTCTAAAGTAGCAAATGTTTTATTTGATTCTAGATCCACCCACTCTTTTATTTCTGAAGAATTTTCTAAGGGTATCACCGTATTACCTCAACAATTAGATGTTGAGTTAGCTGTGACAACACCTAATGGCACATCAATCGCATCAAAAGTTTATAATTCTTCTGCAATTGACGTTGGTGGGAAAGTGCTTCCTGCAAATCTTGTGATCCTTCCTTTAGTGGAATTCGATGTGATTCTTGGCATGGATTGGCTTTCTTTATACGGAGCTCATATCAATTGCCAAAGAAGGGAAGTCACATTTCATATTCCAGATCAATCTATGATCATCTATCAATGCAAGGATGAACATAACCTTCCAGTGGAAATTTTTTCCATTTTATGGGTATTGATTCCACTAAATGAAGTTTATTTATCTCAAATGGTTGGTGAGAAACTCACGATTAAGAATATGCCCGTTGTACGGGAGTTTGATGATGTCTTTCCGGAGGAATTACCGGGTCTTCCACCAAATCGTGAAGTTGAGTTTTCAATAGAACTCGTACCGAGTGCTTTTCCTATTTCAAAGACACCTTATAGAATGGCCCCAATTGAGTTGCAGGAATTGAAGAAGCAACTCCAAGAGAATCTTGATAAGGGATTCATACACCCTAGTGCGTCACCTTGGGGAGCACCTGTTCTATTTGTTAAGAAGAAAGATGGATCAATGAGACTCTGCATTGATTATCGAGAACTTAACAAGATCACTATCAAGAACAAATATCCTCTCCCACGCATTGATGACTTATTTGACCAACTACGCGGAGCTCAATACTTTTCCAAGATTGATCTTCATTCAGGGTATCATCAATTAAGGGTCTAAAGGGAGGATATACCAAAGACGGATTCCCGTACAAGGTATGGACACTATGAATTTATAGTGATGCCATTTGGTCTTACTAATTCCCCTACTATCTTCATGGATCTAATGAATAGAGTCTTTAGAGACTATCTTGATCAATTTGTGGTAGTCTTTATAGACGATATTCTTTTCTATTCAAAGAGCAAGGAAGAGCATGAAGATCACTTGAGAATTATATTGAAGACCCTGAGAAAGGAGAAGCTTTATGCCAAATTTACCAAGTGTGAATTTTGGCTTCAAAAAGTTGCATTTTTGGGTCACATAATCTCAAAAGAGGGGATATCTGTGGATCCAGCAAAAACAGAGGTTATCGAAAGATGGTCGAGACCAACAACAGTAACTGAGATCCGAAGTTTTCTTGGTTTGGCTGGATATTATCGGAGTTTTGTGAAAGATTTTTCACGATTATCTAATCCACTCACCAAGTTGACTCGGAAAGGAGTTAAGTTTGTCTGGATGGAGGAATGTGAAGAGAATTTCAAGGAGTTGAAAAGAAGGTTATCCAGTGCACCTGTGCTCACACTGCCTTGTAGTGGAGAAAGGTTTGTGATCTATAGTGATGCATCCAAGAAGGGATTGGGGTGTGTTCTTATGAAAAATTATATGGTGATAGCTTATGCCTCACGACAGTTAAAAATCCATGAGCAAAATTACCCAACACATGATTTGGAGTTACATGCGGTAATCTTTGCATTAAAGATTTGTAGGCATTATCTTTATGGTGAAAGGTGTTATATTTATACTGATCATAAGTGTTTAAAGTATATTTTCACACAAAAGGAGCTGAATATGCATCAAAGAAGATGGTTGGAGCTGATTAAGGATTACGACTGCTCAATCCATTACCACCATGGGAAAGCAAACAAGGTGGCAGATGCATTAAGTCGACAAGACCATGCTAGTTTATCCATGATGAGGATCACAAAAGATCCAATATTTATGGATTTACAAAGGATGGATCTTGGAATTAAAATGGAAGGGGAAAATCTTATTTTTCTCAAATTAATGTTCAACCGTCTATACATGTGAAGATTAAAGAGGCACAGAAAGAAGATGTCGAGTTACAAAAGAAGGTGAGAAATGTTCCTGAATTCAACCTTGATTGTGATGGGATAATAAAGTTCAGGAATCGGGTTTGTGTGCCTCCCATCCCCGAATTAAAGAAGGAGAGGCTGGATGAGGCTCATAGTTATTCATTCTCTATTCATCCTGGAAGCACGAAGATGTATAGGGACCTGAAAGAGTACTTCTGGTGGGATGGCATGAAAAGAGATGTTGCTGAATATGTCTCTCGATGCTTGGTTTGTCAACAAGTTAAAGCTGAGAGACAGAAGTCTAAGGGGATGTTACAACCATTACCCATACCCGAATGGAAATGGGAAAACATTACTATGGACTTTGTCACAGGACTTCCTAAAACATCCAAAGGCAATAATGCTATCTGGTTCATAGTTGATCGTCTTACAAAGTTTGCACACTTCGTTGCTATTAGAGAGGATTTCTCTCTAGATCAGCTTGTCAGGATATATGTAAAGGATGTGGTAAGATTGCATGGAGTACCACTTTCTATTATATATGATCGGGATCCGAGATTTACCTCGAAGTTCTGGCGAAGTCTTCAGCATACTCTGGATACAAAGTTGAGTTTTAGCACTGCTTATCATCCTCAGACAAACGGTCAGTCTGAGAGAACAATTCAAACCCTAGAAGATATGTTGAGAGCTTTCTCTATGGATTTCAAAGGAGTTTGGGATCAACACCTACCTTTGGTGGAATTTTCTTATAATAATAGCTTTCACTCCAGTATTCAGATGGCTCCTTATGAAGTTCTCTATGGAAAGAAATGCAGGACTCCAACTTGCTGGGATGAAGTTGGGGAAAGAAAGCTATTAGGACCTGATCTCGTTGATGAAATGGCAGAAAAGGTCAGATCTATTCAACAACACATAAGGGAAGCTCAGAGTTGACAGAAAAGTTATGCTGACAACCAAAGAAAAGACCTAGAGTTTGAAGTGGGTGATAAAGTGTTCTTATGAATATCTCCCTGGAGAGGGTTATGAGATTTGGAAAGAAGGGGAAGTTGAGCCCTAGATATATCGGTCCTTTCGAAATACTGGATCATGTTGGAAAGGTAGCTTACCAATTGGAGCTTCCACCGAATCTCTCTCAAGTCCACGATGTGTTCCATGTATCTCTCCTGAGAAAGTACATACCTGATCCTTCACATGTACTCAGCTCAGAAGTTGTACGGCTGGAGCAAGATCTTTCTTATAAAGAACAACCGATAGAGATTCGGGATCGTAGCAAAAAAGTCCTACAAAATAAGACCACTCAATTGGTGAAAGTTTTATGGAGGAACCACCAACTTGAAGAAGCTACATGGGAGCTTAAGGATATGATGAGGGAGAAGTACCCTCATCTGTTTGTTACAAAGTGACGAATTTTTAGGGAGAAATTCTTTTTAAGGGGGGTAGAATGTAACACCCGAGATTTTTATGAGTAATAATTTGTTTTTATGTTATATATATATCATCAAATGAATCTTTCACTACACACTAGATTGGCTTACTTTACACACAATCGCGACCTTCCTCGATAGCTTGCCTTGTACGCAATACCGAGTTTCACTAAACGACGATATGCTATTAAAATATTATTTAAAATAGCCGTTATGAATAGTAATAACCACTTTTTGAAATTTTAACATTCAAAATGGACCTCATTTTTGTATTCGGAATACCGAAATTATCCTAGGGTGAAATTTTGGTATTTTTCTGAAAACTTTCAATTTTTGATGAATAGTGAAACCACTAAGTGGTAGGTTAAAAACTGAATTTTTCTTAAAACATAATTTTACCGCTTCTGTGAATGGAATTTCAAAAATCCGACAGACACGGTTGATATCAGTAAGTAAAATGTGGTTCAATGAGATAAATATACTTTTTGGTGAATAGTAACTTTTTACTTTTTTTTTACCGCGGTTAATAGTAAATAGGGTAACTAAGGGTAAATATGATATTACTATTACCCTAACACATGTCCTAATTATATTGGATAAGTTTAATTCGACCAAAAACAACCTTATGAATATAATATGACCATTTAGGTTCACTTGGATTAGATTATGACATTTAATATTATTTTATTTAATGAATAGTTAAAATAGTTAAAATCAAAGTTTAATAACTAAAACATTTTTAATATGGGGTTATACATAAGATAAATTCGACTATAAATATTAATTAGAAAGCTAAAAAGATTTCCTACATAATGATATTTTATTTATAATTTTTAGACTTTAAATGAATTAATTTATATATGAGCCAACGATGATGCAGTAATTACCCTTTTAAGGAAATGTTAACATAATTGATGTTATAAATGCTCAAATAAATGTAATTTGAGACTTTTTATGAATTACACTAATTTTCTAGGTTACTATGATATAGTAGTGTTGATTTAATCAACTTGGTTCGAACATATAATTCTGTTATGACTTTCACAAAAATCATATATCAAATTGTTTCAAAATTGACACAAAATAGTTTTTAAAAAAAATATTATATTATTAATTGTTATTTTATTCCTAAAAATCTAAGGTTCGGCCAAATGACTTAGATAAGGTTATATATATTAATAATAAACAACTTGGGGTTCGTTTGGCTTCTTATAGTACGTTTATTATCCTTATAGTGTAAGAAAACAAAAAGTCACAGTAAAAGTTAAATTATTTAACTTAGAGTTAAATCTAATTGATAAGGTTAAAATAATAATCTAAACTTGTCTAAATATTATTGGTTGATAGGATTTCTACCCATCCCAGCTTTACCTTCGAAATAAGACCCTTTGGAACCATTATAAACTGATTTTGACTTTAATATAAAATAATATTTTGAGGTATTCCTAAGGTGCCCCTCTCCTCCCTTCTAAAAGGGCACCCCCTCCCCCTCCTCCTCACACCACTTTGAGCCTTCAAGATCGGCCAAACCCTGCCACTTTCTCTTCTCCACTTCCTTAGAGACATCCTAGAGGTCCTGGTATTCTTCAAAGACCAATTTCAGTTCCCTAAAAGAAGGTCTCAAAGAAACACTTAAAAGAAGAGATAATGTCCGTTACCGATTCATTCATCTTTATTTCTTCTTCCACTTCTTCTTCTTTAGTTGTTTCATTATTAAGTAATAACATCATTATCACTCATATACTGATATGTTATTATAAGTATTAAACAACCCTATTTCACCATCTATCCATCCTACGGAAAAAGAAATCACCACGCGTGCGTACGTACGGAATACCGTCTCCACGCCGTGGTGTAATCTATTTTCCACCACCACCTTACTTGGATGGGTATAATAGTGTAAATAATGACTATATATGACTATTATAATGTGATATCAATTCTGAAATATTATACATATACTCCAATACAATTCCACGATCATAGGAATGATATCATCACTCGTGCGTACGTATGGAATACCGTCTCCACGATGTGATGCGACTCGTTCTACATGATCTTCATTTCATAATGTTTATATAAATGAATTGAATAAATTAATATGATATATATTACACTAATAACATTCTGGAAATTAGGTATCTATAACCTAAAGAAAAGAATAAGAATTTATTCGGCAAAACACGCATAAGAACAAAAGGCAATAAAGACCCGAGTAACAAGTAACAATGAAATATTTCTAATAAGAAGCTAAGAATATGACCATATATGATATCATATCAATATGTATGATTCTGGAATAAGTAAATAAAATTATTTAAACCATTATACAGGAGCTTCGGACACGTACAAAGCAAATCGGACCTAAGGTAAGGGAAATATCACAATCTCACTTTTATCCGAGATTGTTTTAACTTTGGTAATTACTGGGGTGTATTTTATCATCCACATCCATGTTCCCTCAATATGTAATATTATTTCCATCCTTCTACAATTGTTTATATCCAATTTTACCCTTCAGTGAGTTTTTAGTAAAAGATATGAAAGGAATCTTTTGTCGTTTTTCATACGAGGTACTTTCTAACTATTCCGAAAAAAATACGAAGAATGTTTTTTTAACTTATACGGCAAGAATGGATTTTTAAAACATTATTTCCAAAAATATTACTTTATAATTTTTCAAGTTTATTTTTAATCAACTTCTTTTAGTTTATAATTGTATGACATGTTAAGAAAAGAAAAGTGTTTTTGAAGTAGAAAGGATATTTTCCTCAAGAATGGAGTTCAAATGTTTTATCAAAATTATTTTCCATCTAAGATAATATAGGGTTCTGTTTTTATCCCTATTATTACATTGATTTGATTATGTTTTGGGGAAATTATTTTTATGAAGTCCTTTACTTTATATGATTTTTTTTATGATGTCACGATGTTTCAAGAATCCCATTTTTGTTACACGTGTTATGCAATGATGTATGATTTATGATTATGTGGCACACATAAGAAAGGATTCATTATAAGATGGGTGGGACCTATATCTCCCTCCAATGCATTGGGTAAATATTTATATCTCATGAGATAGACATGGCTGGAACGTAAGGTTATTTCGGTTCAGTGATACAGGACTGAAATGAGGAGTGAACTCGGTTCAGAAATGGACTTTGTCCGCTAAGATAGTCTTGGCAATGAGTCATGACTAACAAGAAATGATTTTCCATGATTATGTGTGCATGCCAAAAAGTTTCAAGTTTTATGTTATGATTATGGGGGTCTCATTTTCACTTCTATGATTTATTCCATGTTAAGATATTATGATCTCTTTTGCAGGTTATGATTTTCAAAAATATACGATATGATTTTTATTTCCTTTATTTGCCCTTGTTGAGCATTTGAGCTCACCCATTTTTGTATGATTTCTTTTCCCCAGGTCAGGAAGATGGATATTAAGTAGAATATGCTAAAAGGGACCCTAGATATGATGAAATAAATGGGAGACACTGTAGAAGATTTATGAACCAGTAGTTTATGTTTCCCAGTTTCTAAAGACACTATACCTATACGGTCCTTTGTGGTTTTGTCATATGTTGTAATAAGTTTGCTTCAATTTTGAAGTATTAACAATGTATGTAAAGTATAGGTCGTTATACATAATGTGTGTATGGTGATTAAAAAATAGGTAAATATTTTTATTGGATTATCTACCAAGTCACTTTTGAGCTTAAAAGATATCACTTTCCACATTTTAAGTAATTTTTGTGTTGAGGAAATTAACTCAAGGAACTTCCCCCATGTTCCCCAATATATTCCCAGTTATCATAAATTTTATCATAAATATTCCATTTCATTATTATTTAAAGTCCATACACCAATTATTGATTCTCATCACATTATTCTTAATATTTACGAAGGAATTATTGACAGTTTCCTGATGGTGTTTCATTATTATGGTAAATAATTTATTATCATTGTATGTCATCACTCCATATCTATAGCTAATTTAATAAATTATTTATTATATACAACCTATACCATTAAAATAATTTCGAAATTTATTGATGATAGTAAATCTTTAAAATTTATATATTGAACACTTTTATATCATTCAATGTGTTATTTTTAGTTATTTATTAAAAAAATTCTCCATATTCTTCAATCACTGGAGTACATCTTTTCATTTATGTAATATTTTACATTATTCAGTCTTTATTCAACATTTAGATAATTATCTATTATTTACACACCATCCTTTATACTTTAGTGCCTTATTTCAATTCATTTTTATCTTATATAACTGATATATAGAATTCATTATTTCATAATTATTTAATTATTTCCACTAATTTTGTAATATAAAATAGGATAAATACTTATAAAATTTGAATGATTGTCTTTATTTTTCTATGAACCACGTGGAAAATCCCCACCTCCCATGGTTATGTAACACATCCTGATGAGTAATTCAGGCTCCTCACTAAGTTTAATAATACATTACTAAATTCTATTATTATTAAAATATAAAAATATCACCCATGATTAAATCAATTAAATTAATAAATTGGTGTAAAAATTCACAATCTAATATGTTCAATTGACTTTCAAACATGATACCTGATGACCGATAGTGATGTTACATGAATCCCATTTGTTAAAAAAATATTCAAATACTATTATTTTATAATAATAATTTTCTCAATTAGATAATTATGAACATCATAAATTACCCATTAAATGATCTCAAAATTACCCCAACTTTGTTCTCTTGGGTTGTGGGTGTCACAAAGTGTTTAAAACAATTTTTAACATCCAAATAGGGACCCTAAATATAAGTCCCCAGCCTTAAACCTTACTTAATCTTGAGTTATTACAAGATTACACATTGAGGATCTTTTCAGGTTTAGAGTTATAGTGAATTAGATCATGAAACTTGCATTACATTCCACATTTAAACAAAGTGGTTACATAAAAGACAATATTCATTCTTCCCATCAACGGAAACCTATTTAAAATAAAACACGGATTCTTTCTTGACACATCCTTGACACTATCCTCACATCATGTACCTTTCCCTTGACCTGTGAAAAACATTTCAAAAACTTGGGATGAGCATAAAAACCTCAGTAAGGGTTATAAAAATATGGAAAGGAAACATGATTTCATATATACATAAGAATGAAATCATACTTTACCCATAAAACTTAGGCACTTTAACATACCTCATCAAATCATGAATAAATCATAGAAATCATAAGACATAAAGGTAACTTGAGGCATTCATAACATTCTTACGTAATGAGTAACCCTCTTGGTTACGTTTGGAATACCCATCACAGTATATTCCCTAAATCTCTTCGGAGAAACCTTAACGTTTCACTCCTTTGCGTTACCCAATGCATTGGAGAGCTATATCGGGCTCACCCGCCCTTAGTTTATCACGGAACCACCCGTTCTTCATAACAATGCCCAAGAACCATAACATAAATGTATCACATAAAACATGCATAAAGGAAACATAACATTTCCACAGTTTAATCACAATATAACATTTTATTATATTGAAATAATGAATCAATTCAAAAAGAAACCATTTCCAAAACCATTTAAAACATTTAATAAAGAGATTTTTGAATCAAAGTGTCCCATACCACCTTGAAGCTTTTAAAATGTTAAACCATTAATATCCATTTAAATAAATCCTTAAAACCATTTTGAAAACATGGATATTAATAATAACAAATAATTAAAACATTTAAAGCGATATTTTGGTAAACGGGTTTTACCAAATTTAGAGACACTTGAATACAATAATTGAGGAATAACATTTAGTCAGACTTTGTAATATCATGAGAATAAATATATTCATGATATAATACTCCAAAGGACAGTATATACACCATATAAGAGCGAATTGGTGCATAACAACAATGAACCCTCAATAGAAATGTCAAATGTGATGAAATCCCTTATAAAGAAGGTATCCTTAAATTAAAGACAAATCAATCTCAAAAATATGTGTGAAAAATATAAGTACACCCAATATAAGTGGATATTAAGTGTAAAACAATAAAAGGTCATTCACACATATTCAATGGATGACATATTCAATGATTACATGTTGAACCCAAAGAAATCGAAATTGGGTTAAAAAGTTCCCTTGACAGCCTAATGGCATCACATCAAAATGAGTTGATGAGAGATAAAAAGTGTATATCATCACTTGGACATAAAATTTACATCAATAAGGGTATATTAGAACATACCCCAACATAAAAATATGTAAATTAAAAGACCCAACAAAAGAAGTCTTTTAAAAAAAAGAGGAGGGTGAAAGGTTCCCTTACCGACTTGGGTATCTTTCAAAACATACACCCCATGAAAGAAGGACAATAGATCATTGATGTAAATACTCATAAACGAAATTATATTACACAAAGAGTAGAATAATGGGCAGTACATACACCACTCAATGTAATTTGTGGCAAATGTAGCATAAATCTCACGGGAATAAAAGTGAGATGAAAAATCCCTTATGAAAACTCGGCAGCCTAACGGCGCCACATAAAACTTCCGAATATGGATTGATGAGATCAAATAGGGTATCTCATAACATTAAAATAAAATGTAAAGCAAGAAGAATATAAAATAACATCCCCCAACATTACAAAGAGGAGCTTAAAAGAAGTGACATAAAGGAGAGTACATAAAAACAAAGAGAGAGGTTAGATCTCTTACGAAAGTTCGGCAGCCTAACGGCGCCACTCAAAACTTCCAAAATGGATTGATGAGAGAGAATAGGGTCTCTCATCACATGAACATTAAAATTACAGTAAGTGTAATATAAAAGATCATCCCAATAACAAGAAATATGAGCTTTAAAAGGAATGACATAAAAGTGTGTACTTAAAAAGAAAGAGAGGAGTAGGATCCCTTACCTCGGGTCCGACTTGACTCGATCGTTCTTTAATCTCCTAAATAATAAACTTGAGTTAATTTATACTTCCTTAAGAACCTTTTTCAAGTTAATTATTCCTTTTATATCACTTATTACCATGTCATAAACATTATGTAATCATTTAAGTTAATAATATTTGTTTTGCCGATATTTGGTTCTTAAGTCGAAAGTGGACTTCTTACAATTACATGTTGTTCGTGTGGAAAAATGTTTATTATATCCAGAATTGTATTCATAATGTATATATCATATATTTCATATATATCCAGTACATGAATGCATTTATAACATTACATAATCATTTATAGGTAAGAAATGAAATGCACCGTTCATGGAGACGGTAAGCCGTACGTACGCATGAACGCTACTTTCATTTCTATTTCTTATTTTATAGAATGGAATAATAATGATATAAAGGTATATTATAATTCCAGTATAATATCATATATAATATCATAGTTCCATCCTTTATACGTCCCACATATGGTATTTAACGAATCAAATCACTTTGAGGGGGCGGTAGTCCCCACTTCCTTAAATGAAGATATCGCGTATACCCATAATGGAAGCCATAAAGGTAAGACACAAATGAAAAATACAGAAGCATAAGTAAAACATAAACATATTATATATCATATATAAAAACAGTGACATCATAATGGCCACCTTTGAAGGTGTTAAATGAGTATTGACCAATCGTCGTTTCGGGAGGCAGAATTTCGCCATCCACGGAAACCGTATGTTCTTTAACCATTTGATGTAGTTGTGTGAGAGTGAAGCAAGAATAAATCTTATAAAAACATCCTAGTATATTGAAGATACTTGTGTTGTTACAAAAGAAGTAAATAAAAAGAGTTTAGGGGGTTGGAGAAGCAATATAAAACAAAAGAACATGAGAGAATGAATTACCTTTAAAAGTGAAACTCCTTTTGATTTGAGCCTAAAGGCTTCCTTTGAAAGGATTCTGCCCAAATGGAATCCTCTAGGATGAGGA
Organism: Viscum album; assembly: GCA_963277665.1. Lineage (NCBI taxonomy): Eukaryota > Viridiplantae > Streptophyta > Magnoliopsida > Santalales > Viscaceae > Viscum > Viscum album. The sequence goes on along the minus strand of OY728159.1, from coordinate 835,035,927 downwards.
GAGGGATGTGGAGAGAGTAAATGGGCAGGGGTTGGCCGAGCCAAAGGCTTGAGGAGTTTTTGAAATGAGGTAGAGGTGGGGGCCTTTTATAAGAGGAGAGGAGGGGCACTTTTGGAAAGTAAGAAATATTACTTTATTTGAATATGTGTTTCGGTTTTAAAAGGTCCCACATTGATATAATTCGTGGATAATGTGATAAGGCTTCGAAATCCACCCATACAATAAGTTTTGGACATGTGTAGTTTATAGATTTTACATTATCTTTCCATTTTATTTAAATCGTCAAATAATGATGTCATCGCTGCATCATTATTATGTCATAAATAATTTAATTTATTTAATGTCTAAAAATTATTAAAAAAACACTATGATGTAGGAAATCTTTTTATCTTTCCAATGAATATTTATAATCAAAAATATGATCTTTATAACACCATGTAAAAATTATTTTCGTAAAACATATTATGTTTGTGTCATTTTTACATTAACATTAAATAAAAAGATATTTATGTCATTTTCCAACCAAAGTGGCTCCATGGGGTCCCCAAGTTGACCCATGGCTTGTCTTGGTCGGCCATGACACAGCCAATGAGGGTAGGACATGTTTCACGCTCATCTCATTTGATTAAAGCATTATTTTTACCTTAAACTACTATAATTACCACTAATCGCGATTAAAAACTTAATAAGTTACTATTCACCAAATAATTATTTTTATCCCATTGAACCACATTTTAATTCTTAATGACAACCATGTATGTCGGATTTTTGAAATTCAAAACACAGAAGTGGTAAAATTTCATTTAAACGAAAAATCAGCTTTTATAATTACCACTTAGTGGTTTCACTATTCATCAAAAATTGAAGTTTTTCAGAAAAATCCCAAAAATTCACCCTAAGCTATATTTGATATTCCGAATTCAAAAATGAAGTCTATTTTACAAAATTCAAAACATATAAGTCACATTAATTAATTTAATAATTAATTCCCGCTGTCAGAGCAAATAGCGTGTTTTTATGAAACAATAAGTATCAAAAGATTGACACTAGTTTAAGTCCGATTTAAAAGTGAAATTAATTCCAACAACCACTATTGGATTTAATGGTGAAAATATATTCTAATTTTACTTTAAAACCAATTAAAATATAATCTAATCATACAAATAAATTAGATTAAAAAGAGGTTTTGAATTAAAATACAACATTTTACACTATTCATTAAAAAAAGAACTTTATCAGAAAGATACCAAAAATTTACACAAAGTAAATTTTGATGTCCCGATTCTTAATAAGAGTTTTATTTGGTCCAAAATAATGTTTAAGAGTGAACAAAACTATATTTAATGACAGTTCGCCATCAGAAGGCGATAAGTGAACCTTTAGTGAAAATTAGGTTATAAAAGCCTAAAATTGAATTCTTTCCATATTTTAAGCCTTTGGATAGATGTAAAAACATTTAAAAAAACATATATATTCATATTTTAGTTATTTCTTTCCATTCCCGCCAATACAACGACTACATGTTAACTGCCATTTAAAATAATATTATTTTATTATTAGAGTGCAACGTAAGATTCCCAAGAAACTCGTTGTTGCGTGTTGGGTACACCATCGAGCATAGCGTCCCCTTTAAAGTAATATTAATATTTTATTCACAAATATGGATAAATATGAAAATGTCATATTCTTTATTTACCTAGGGTGTTACATCCTTCCCCCCTTTTGGGAATTGCCTCCTCGCAATTTTTAAAATTGTGCTTGGAAACATCCTTGAAAGTCCCAAATCGGAACAAGAGTTGGTAAAACAATCACTTTAATATAAAGAAAGATAAGCACAGAGGTCACCCGAGTTAACCCATAATAGGATTCCAAGTATGAAAATATGGACATGGAGGAAAAAACAAAGGGTCATGTTCTAATGGAGAGTGATAGAAAACATGTTTAGGAGAAAGTTAACAATGAGAAAATCACAAACTTGTGATGGGTTAAACGGTATTCGATTCCCCAATAGGAAAAGCTAATAGACAACATTTTTGTTTTAAGTTACTTTTTATTGAGAAATTTATTCATAAGGAAACATAATCACTTATCATGTTGACTTACAACTTTTACTAGATTCCTTAATCAAACTCATATTTTTTTCCAAAAGACGAGTATTTAGGGAGACTTGTTCGCATTAAGAGTATTATAATCAACTTATAGAGAATCACCTAATCCACAAAAGATAACTATACAATTTCCATGTCTTCAAACCTTAACCAAAACTAAAACCAAAAATGTTACTACAAGATCAGATAATCCAGAACAAGATAACCCTTTAAAAATAAAATCTATGCTTAATCTCCAAAATTTGTCCAACAAAACCCAAAGTTCAACGAAGACTATTAGATAAACAATTTGTCCACAAAATCATTCATAGTAAACCAAATTAAGATTGAAACCCAAATATTTTAAGGATTTAGTCACATAGTCTTCCAAGTTAAATCGTAACATTTATCTCCAAACAACATCAGTCGCTCCTAAAGCCTCGCATTGAAAAGTAATTATCCTAATCACATATCCTCCATGATAGGTTAATCATTTTCATAAATAACCCAAAATAAACATACTCTTAATTCATAAAATCATATAACTAAAAAGAATCAGTCAAACTAACCAAGGACTTCACGTAGTGCAGTGGTAGGCGATAAATACCAGTCGCACTTTGGTTGTGGGTTCGATTCCCGCAGCATTGTCCGACGCGATGGGTTGTCACACGGTCTGCGTGTAGTCCTTTTTCCAAAACTATATAATTCTAAAATCATTACCCAAAAAGGAATAAAATCATCAAAAATAACCATAACATAATTTAACCTCAATTTTATCTCATGCCTTTCACTTCAATCATAACATATAATAACCCATAATTACCTCAAAAGTAAGGATCATATAAACCCAAATGGTTCTTTATAACTATGTCCACAAAAGAAAAGAGAACTATTCCTTGAATAAAATTTGCCTATATTAAACATCTGGGTTACACATAATATAAAAAGTCTTCTAATGTAACCCCATCATCAAAAGAGACTTAATACTCTTAAGAATTTCACCATAACTCTTGAAGCCCTTATATGTTGACATCCTACTCATTCAACATTCTTCATGATCCATTATACATTCCTTTCCAACTTATTCTGAAATACCTATTTCCTACAAAAAAAATCATGAATCATATCCTAATATTCCAAAATTGGAAAACAATAGTCATGAAATAGTGCATACCTTTGATTGGTCATTGTCAGTTTCTTCATCCTCAATCGGAATGGCATTAGGTATTGGTAAACGAATATTGGTATGCTCTTGGTGACCCCATTCACGAAACTTCTTCATAGGACATGTGTTTGCATAATGACCATACACACCACATTTAAAACATTCAATTGATCCCTCAGAAAGAACTTCTTTCCCTTTCCTCGAGTCAACTGGATGCTTCCTTTTTCCATGGCAGGTTCTTGCTTTATGACCTTCATTTCCACATCTATAGCATATTTCTGTCCCTTTGAAACATTTTCCTAGGTGTTTCTTTCCACATCTTTGACACATAGGTTTTTTAACACACTTATCTTTATGATTATTACCTGTACTTCCGTAGGGATTTTTTTCTTTCATATATGATGCCTTAGAGAAATCTCCAAGGTTTACGTGGTCAATCATGACTCCAGATAGTTTGTTGAGGATAATCACAAGAGTTCTCATTGCAGCTCCCATATCATTCAGTTGCTTTCTCAAAAAACTGTCACAGTTTCCTTCACATCCACTGTTACTTTGGTGCCTGCTAGATCCAGCCATTTACTAAAACCAAAAAGGTCAGTGTGAGTATATCAACAAAACCATCATGTACTAATGAGGAAGATAAACACTAAGATACACTTACTAATTCACTTTATCTAAAACTAGTACTCTTTCTGAAATCCTAACCATTATGGTAATGCCACTTATGCTTAAAGAATACCCTAACCTCTAAAGTTATGTAAACCGACCTTTGATACCAACTATAAGGCCCCAGCCTTAAACCTTACTTATTATTTAGTTATTATAAGATTACACATTGAGGATCTTTTCAGGTTTAGAGTTTTAGATAATTAGATCATGAAACTTGCATTACATTCCACATTTAAACAAAGTGGTTACATAAAAGACAATATTCATTCTTCCCATCAACGGAAACCTATTTAAAATAAAACACGGATTCTTTCTTGACACATCCTTGACACTATCATCACATAATGTACCTTTCCCTTGAACTATGAAAAACATTTCAAAAACATGGGATGAGCATAAAAAGCTCAGTAAGGGTTATAAAAATATGGAAAGGAAACATGAGTTCATATATACATAAGAATGAAATCATACTTTACCCATAAAACTTAGGCACTTTAACATACCTCATCAAATCATGAATAAATCATAGAAATCATAAGACATAAAGGTAACTTGAGGCATTCATAACATTCTTACGTAGGGAGTAACCCTCTTGGTTACGTTTGGAATACCCATCACAGTATATTCCCTAAATCTCTTCGGAGAAACCTTAACGTTTCACTCCTTCGCATTACCCAATGCATTGGAGAGCTATATCGGGCTCACCCGCCCTTAGTTTATCACGGAACCACCCGTTCTTCATAAAAATTCCCAAGAACCATAACATAAATGTATCACATAAAACATGCATAAAGGAAACATAACATTTCCACATTTTAATCACAATATAACATTTTAGTATATTGAAATAATGAATCCATTCAAAAAGAAACCATTTCCAAAACCATTTAAAACATTTAATAAAGAGATTTTTGAATCAAAGTGTCCCATACCACCTTGAAGCTTTTAAAATGTTAAACCATTAATATCCATTTAAATAATTCCCTAAAACCATTTTGAAAACGTGGATATTAATAATAACAAATAATTAAAACATTTAAAGCGATATTTTGGTTAAAGGGGTTTTACCAAATTTAGAGACACTTGAATAAAATAATTGAGGAATAACATTTAGTCAGAACTTTGTAATATCATGAGAATAAATGGATTCATGATATAATACTCCAAAGGACAGTATATACACCATATAAGAGCGAATTGGTGCATAACAACAATGAACCCTCAATAGAAATGTCAAATGTGATGAAATCCCTTATAAAGAAGGTATCCTTAAATTAAGGACAAATAAATCTCAAAAATATGTGTGACAAATATAAGTACACCCAATATAAGTGGATATTAAGTGTAAAACAATAAAAGGTCATTCACACATATTCAATGGATGACATATTCAATGACTACATGTTGAACCCAAAGAAATCGAAATTGGGTTAAAAAGTTCCCTTGACAGCCTAACGGCATCACATCAAAATGAGTTTATGAGAGATAAAAAGTGTATCTCATCACTTGGACATAAAATTTACATCAATAAGGGTATATGAGAACATACCCCAACATAAAAATATGTAAATTAAAAGACCCAACAAAAGAAGTCTTTTAAAAAAAAGAGGAGGGTGAAAGGTTCCCTTACCAACTTGGGTATCTTTCAAAACATACACCCCATGAAAGAAGGACAATAGATCATTGATGTAAATACTCATAAACGAAATTATATTACACAAAGTGTAGAATAATGGGCAGTACATACACCACTCAATGGAATTTGTGGAAAATGTAGCATAAATCTCACGGGAATAAAAGTGAGATGAAAAATCCCTTACGAAAACTCGGCAGCCTAACGGCGCCACATAAAACTTCCGAATATGGATTGATGAGATCAAATAGGGTATCTCATAACATTAAAATAAAATGTACAGCAAGAGGAATATAAAATAACATCCCCCCAACATTACAAAGAGGAGCTTAAAAGAAGTGACATAAAGGAGAGTACTTAAAAACAAAGAGAGATGTTAGATCTCTTACGAAAGTTCGGCATCCTAACGGCGCCACTCAAAACTTCCAAAATGGATTGATGAGAGAGAATAGGGTCTCTCATCACATGAACATAAAAATTACAGTAAGTGTAATATAAAAGATCTTCCCAATAACAAGAAAGATGAGCTTTAAAAGGAATGACATAAAAGTGTGTACTTAAAAAGAAAGAGAGGAGTAGGATCCCTTACCTCGGGTCCGACTTGACTCGATCGTTCTTTAATCTCCGGAATAATAAACTTGAGTTAATTTCTACTTCCTTAAGAACCTTTTTCAAGTTAATTATTCCTTTTATATCACTTATTACCATGTCATAAACATTATGTAATCATTTATGTTAATAATATTTGTTTTGCCGATATTTGGTTCTTAAGTCGAAAGTGGACTTCTTACAATTACATGTTGTTCGTGTGGCCAAATGTTTATTATATCCCGAATTGTATTCATGATGTATATATAATATATTTCATATATATCCAGTACATTCATGCATTTATAACATTACATAATCATTTATAGGTAAGAAATGAAATGCACCGTTCATGGAGACGGTAAGCCGTACGTACGCATGAACGCTACTTTCATTTCTATTTCGTATTTTATAGAATGTAATAAAAATGATATAAAGGTATATTATAATTCCAGTATAAGATCATATATAATATCATAGTTCCAACCTTTATACGTCCCACATATGGTATTTAACGAATCAAATCACTTTGAGGGGGCGGTAGTCCGCACTTCCTTAAATGAAGATATCACGTATACCCATAATGGAAGCCATAAAGGTAAGACACAAATGAAAAATACAGAAGAATATGTAAAACATAAACATATTATATATCATATATAAAAACAGTGACATCATAATGTCCACCTTTGAAGGTGTTAAATGAGTATTGAACAATCATCGTTTCGGGAGGCAGAATTTCTCCATCCACGGAAACCGTATGTTCTTTAATCATTTGATGTAGTTGTGTGAGAGTGCAGAAAGAATAAATCTTATAAAAACATCCTAGTATATTTAAGATACTGGTGTTGTTACAAAAGAAGTAAATAAAAAGAGTTTAGGGGGTTGGAGAAGCAATATAAAACAAAAGAACATGAGAGAATGAATTACCTTTAAAAGTGCAACTCCTTTTGATTTGAGCCTAAAGGCTTCCTTTGAAAGGATTCTGCCCAAATGGAATCCTCTAGGATGAGGAGAGGGATGTGGAGAGAGTAAATGGGCAGGGTTTGGCCGAGCCAAAGGCTTGAGGAGTGTGTGAAATGAGGTAGAAGTGGGGGCCTTTTATAAGGGGAGAGGAGGGGCACTTTTGGAAAGTAAGAAATATTACTTTATTTGAAAATGTGTTTCGGTTTTAAAAGTTCCCACATTGATATAATTCGTGGATAATGTGATAAGGCTTCGAAATCCACCCATCCAATAAGTTTTGGACATGTGTAGTTTATATATTTTACATTATCTTTCAATTTTATTTAAATCATTAAATAATGATGTCATCGCTGCATCATTATTATGTCATAAATAATTTAATTTATTTAATGTCTAAAAATTATAAAAAAAATACTATGATGTAGGATATCTTTTTATCTTTCCAATGACTATTTATAATAAAAAATATGATCTTTATAACCCCATGTAAAAATTATTTTCGTAAAACATATTATGTTTGTGTCATTTTTACATTAACATTAAATAAAAAGATATTTATGTCATTTTCCAACCAAAGTGGCTCCATGGGGTCCCAAAGTTGACCCATGGCTTGTCATGGTCGGCCATGACACAACAAATGAGTGTAGGACATGTGTCATGCTCATCTCATTTTATTAAAGCATTATTTTTACCTTAAACTACTATAATTATCACTAATCGCGATTAAAAACTTAATAAGTTACTATTCACCAAAAAATTATTTTTATCCCATTGAACCACATTTTACTTCTTAATGACAACCATGTATGTCGGATTTTTGAAATTCAAAACACAGAAGTGGTAAAATTTCATTTAAACGAAAAATCAGCTTTTATAAGTACCACTTAGTGGTTTCACTATTCATCAAAAATTGAAGTTTTTCAGAAAAATCCCAAAAATTCACCCTAAGCTCTATTTGATATTCCGAATTCAAAAATGAATTCTATTTTACAAAATTCAAAACATATAATTCACATTAATTAATTTAATAATTAATTACCGCTGTCAGAGTAAATAGCGTGTTTTTATGAAACAATAAGTATCAAAAGATTGACACTAGTTTAAGTCCGATTTCAAAGTGAAATTAATTACAACGACCACTATTGGATTTAATGGTGAAAATATATTCTAATTTTACTTTAAAACCAATTAAAAGATAATCTAATCATACAAATAAATTAGATTAAAAAGTGGTTTTGAATTAAAATACAACATTTTACACTATTCATTAAAAAAAGAACTTTATCAGAAAGATACCAAAAATTTACACAAAGTAAATTTTGATGTCCCGATTCTTAATAAGAGTTTTGTTTGGTCCAAAAGAATGTTTCAGAGTGAACAAAACTATATTTAATGACAGTTCGCCATCAGAAGGCGATAAGTGAACCTTTAGTGAAAATTAGGTTATAAAAGCCTAAAATTGAATTCTTTCCGTATTTTAAGCCTTTGGATAGATGTAAAAACATTTAAAAAAACATATATATTCTTATTTTAGTTATTTCTATCCATTCCCGCCAATACAACGACTACATGTTAACTACCATTTAAAATAATAAAATTTTATTATTAGAGTGCAACGTAAGATTCCCAAGAAACTCGTTGTTGCGTGTTGGGTACGCCATCGAGCATAGCGTCCCCTTTAAAGTCATATTAATATTTTATTCACAAATATGGATAAATATGAAAATGTCATATTCTTTATTTACCTGGGGTGTTACACTAAAAATCCTCAATGCACATGATAATATCTCTACCAATTGGATGTTCTCTTGGGAACCCCCATGTGTCAGCATGTTTGCTCCATGCTAAATTAAGATACTCTACTTGTATATAAAATTACTTTTTTCACTTTTTAATCAGATAACTTGTGGCCTCACTACTCAAATTGATCTAGTTATCAACACATGGTTGGATAAAGATCCATTTTAGATGTATAATTTCAATTATATCAAATTATATTGAATTTAAAATGGGTTAGGTTAGTGTTTTAAATTGATATATAGTCAATATATAATGGAACATACACTATTGGGTGGAGTTCTCACATAATCACTATTCATACTATAGTGAGATGTTTAGATGACTATTATATTATATTCATTATATAACTTGTTTTTGTAGTAAATTAATTCACAATTTTAGGATTATTTTATGTTTTATTCGTTAGTAACATGGTTATGGATGCATTGGAATAACTTTGAAGTTTAGTAGAGATATATACAATGAACAATGTAATGTTCTTTTGTAGATTCCAAATCAAAATGTGAATGAAATTTTCATGTCATTTCTTTTGTTTGATAATCTTAGATATTAATTAATTTACATTATGTGATATAATATAATCCCATAGTTAATCTTACAAATATATGTTTTAATCTCATGGGTTTGAAATCAAGTAGTGAGACTTAGGTTGGACCCTGATGATGCATATTAGAGAAAATGTAAATAATACGTGAGATATATATTGTGTGGTTAACTTAGGTGATGAGGAAATCAATATGATATGATAATGTGCATGATATAGTTGATATTATTTAGTTACAATAGTTTGTTTGAGTGATTAAGAAGAAGTCCAATCCACTCTAAAGAAACCCTAGGAGAGTTATGTTTTATATTATTTTGATGAGACAAATTATATCACACTATGATGGAATGGTTCATGTCAAAATGGGAGGTTATGTGAAGAGGACCATGAAATTATAACCAGAATCATGCTACTACCACCTAGTGGATCATGATTTGAGGCTTTTTTGGTTCTAAAGATTTAAATAATTCCATGCCATAATGTATAAACCACACCATAATAATTTTTATTAAGGGATTTGAAAGGATTAATTTTTCTATAGAATTTGAATATTCCACGACATGGTTAATCATAGACACTAAAAATTTTATCTAATAAATTATGAGATAATCCATGATATATAGAATTTAATAATCCATATATTTTGGATTCAAGGATCATGAAAAAGATTGAGAGTCACACTGAAACATGTGTTAGGTCTGTAAATAAATTGGAAACCAACAAATAAAGGATAGTGTGATAATTAAAATAGATATACCTATTATAGGATCATTCCATTGAGAATTTATCAGGCATTCAAGGAGAAGAATAAGATTTAACACCATGACTTAATTTTATAGGTAGATGAGGTATGATATAAATCATTTGACTTATTAGAAAATTTCATTCATCTTGTAATCTAAGTTTAATACATTCTACAAGACAAATTACTTACTCCATTGAAAATAAATTGTAACATGTCTAGTTATATCACAACTTCCACACACCATAGATTATCCACCTAATAATAAGGGTGAGTGAACATTATTAAAACCCCTAATGTCAATGTTTCTTATTTCTCACTCAATATCTCATCATCACATCATTATCATTGAGATTTTTTTAGTCTAATTGATATTGAAAATCAAACTATTTTAAATATAGAGTTTTATATTTTTTTTCACTATTGATTTACCCACTCTAAGTGTTGGTACAATCTCCCACAATCATATCAAATGGTATCAAAAATTAAAAAAATATTCCCATGCATGATTCCCTCCTAAATTAGTTTTCTTTCAATTTCTCTCTTAATTGATTAATGAGACCCATGTAGCCTATTAATATCATGAAAAATAAGAGATTAGTTCTTTTTAATGGAAAATAATTCCATATATAGAGATATAGGTAATTGTTTTTTATCTTAAATTACATTGTCTGAATGTTCTCAATATATTTGATATTGGTGAAAATATTATTGAAGTTAGAATTTCCTATACTAAAATAAACCAGAAAAGTATTCTTGATGATTAAATAATTCATAATGAATTAATTTCATTAATCTCAAAGAATTAGTTGAAAATAATTATGGGAAGGAAGAAAACAAACATAATCTAAATAAGTTTCTTTGAAATCCATAATGGAGAAAAATAGTGATTGAGTATCATCTATAAACCTATCTGTCTTATGTTGAAGATATCTGAATGGGTTCTGATGAATTTACAATTGAATTATGTTTTATAGTGATAAACTTAAAAGGTTTATTCAAATTTAATGAAAAAAACATAAAGATTCTATCATTATGAAGAAATTTGTGAGAATCCTATTGAATAAATTCATTATGATGATCTCATCCCTTGAGGGTCAATACATGTTTGAGTGGAATATTTAGAGAAAAGATAATTTTTTGATCAATTATGAGATAATAACAGGGAAAACCTTTTAGATAAAAGTGAAAAAAGAGAAGGACACCAGATTAAATTCTTTAAAAGGACCAAATCATGTAGAGTCAAATAAGAACCATTAGGTAGAAATCGATGCCAAATATGATTTCATGATCTTTTGAGAATTTATCTATTTAATTTCAAATGGAATAAAATGATAAAAAGAAAATAATGTGGAAATATTTCATTAAAATTATTAATTTATGGAAATATTGGAAAGTTTTCAATATGTCTTCCTAATAAATAAGATGAAAATGATATTGAAGATCAATCTAAAATATCATATTTGAGGAATAAAATGGATAGTAAAAACTGTAGAGGGGGATTATTCAATGATAATTTAAAATACAAAACAATGAAGAAGAAATATTTTGTATGGCCACCCAAAGACAAATATTTTTATGAGAAAGTTGTAAGAGTATAAGAAGGCCTAAAGAATAAATGGAATAAACCTTCATGGACAAGTCAAATCATCCCAAATATACCTCAACTGAAAGTGAATAAGGGATAAATAAAGAATAAAATATCAATGAGGAAACACCAAAAAATGATTAACTTATTGTTGATTATTTGATTCGTTTAAAATAAAATATAAGACTCAGAAGATAAATGAGATAATTGGATATGAATAATTATTTCCTAAGTAAATTCTTCGAAGAGTAAAAAGATAAAGATATTGAAAATATGGAAAATGATCTCAAAACAATTATGAGAGATCTCATTTAAATTATTAAATAAAGAATATTTCTTAGATTTATACTAAAAATATAAATGAAATGAATGACGAGGTAAAATAAATTAATTCATAACTAATTGGAGGTGAAAATTCATTGAGCAAAAACAGTTTTGGAGTTTAAATATTTTTGTGAATGGTTTAAAAAAAGTGTAGAAGGATTCAATTTCTATTAGGACACATAAATATTATTCCATGGTTTGATAAAAAATTAGTTTGGATACATTGAATTTCAATTATAGTGTGGGAGACCATGAAAATGATATAAAAAATGGGTTTTCATATCCTAAAATGTAGTATAATGCCACTGACATGATTTTAAATGATGCTAGAAATTCAAAATAGAAGTGGGATGTTAATAGGGAAGAATACCATAGATAATCCTAAGATAAAATTAAAGTAATTGGAGGATGCGTTTATTCTTGATTATTTTTTAAAACAACAACTTACATTAAATAAGATGGAAAATAATAAGTACATTTTGATTATCCAATTCTCTATGTAATGAGATTTCAATTTTACAAAATATGTTTTTTATACGGAGTATATGAACATAAATGATATATCTACTAGTATAACTGCTCAGTCACTCAATTGAAGAGAGATATTAAATAAAATTAGTGTAAAAATAAAATTCTGAATATCAAGACAATAAAACATCTAAAAAACAAGGTAAAATTTCAAAATAAATTTGATTATATTGAGTAGAAATGTGAGAGTAGTAATCAACATTTACAAACCAATAAAATAGTCTATAAATTCTATAAGATAAAATAAAATTGAAGTAAATTTTAATTTTTTTAATAAGATTAATACTTAAGAGAATGCAGCGGTGGTTGATATGGATTACATGGATGTAAAAGGAGAGAATCCATTAATCCTTAAGAATAGTTAATTATCACACATTATTAGAAACCAAACATCTATTATAACACATCCAATCATATACTATAATTAATGTCCCTTTTATGAATGATATATGTAAGGACTCGTCCTTAAACATTATGTAATCTTGTGATTAAAGTCAATAATTAATTCAATTACATTTGAGGATATTTTGAGGTTTATATTTTTTTGAGAATTAGATTACGAATCTTACATATTAAACCCATATTTTAGCAAGGGAAAATTAAAACCAATATCTATTTTTCCTATAAAAAATTCTTCCTACCCTTTTCCTCAAAAAACATTTTTAAAACTCTTTTAAACACTTATATAAAAAACTTTTGAATATCAAAATTCCCTTTTATTTTAAAATCCAATTTCAATACCAAAATACCCATAAAAATTGAAATATGGGTTTTCATTGAATTAAGCGTGTAATCATTAATGTAATCCAAACATCAAATAAGGGGTTCGGTGGTGAGAAAATATATTCACGCTGTATACATTAAATTTGAACATTAATTTTTTCTGTTGTGAAGATAGTCAAAACATTCCATAAAAATATTCCTTTTTAAAACCTTTAAAATAAAGTGAAAAAAAAGAAATAAAATTTTTAATTCATTTATATCCATATAAAAAAATTAATAAGATATTTTTGAAAACATGGACATGGAAGAGAAAGAGCGGGAATAGAGACTTTAGAAGAGGGTTTTTAAAATAAAGTCCTTTACCCTGAGTCAGATTCGTCACATGTGTTTCTTATAATTTTTAATAATAAAATTGTGATAATTATATAATTTATTTATAAACATTTTCATATTTATAATTTTTTTTATTTCGCTTATTTATATGTCATATATAAATACCTAATCATTAAGTTCATGTTTTACGTTTTGATTACATTCATCTCATATGTACGAAATGAAATTTGTTGGTACATTATGGTCAAAGCGGCCATTACCCCACCATCTCTTGAATCATAATATTTATATAATTATCATTATTTTAAATAAATAATACTTTTAAAACCATCATAATATATTTTTATGAAAAATTAAATATGTTACCATAAAAGAGGCGGTAAGTCATATGTATGCATGAGTAACGTTTCCATTATTCAATGAATATTATAGAAAGGAGGAAAATATTATTTTATATTTCAAGAATTATAATAATATAGTAAACAATTTTTTATTTATTTATATATAATTATATATAAAATAAATGTGATTATTTGGTGAAAAAAAAATCACATCGCTTCATCGAGGTGGTAGTCCACATATATAAAAAAACAAAATTATAAATTTTTAATGAATGGAAATGTATGAAATAAAATGATATATTCTGTTATCATAATGATATATATTTAATTAAAATCATATATTAAAATTAATCTTTCAATTATAACCAAATATGAGATGTGGGGATGGGAAACTAATTACATTGGTCCGTGAGGCGGTAGTTCACCACGCACGCTAACGGTGGATTCGTTTCCCATTTTATGGAGGTTGGAGATGGATATAGGTAATTAAATTAACATATTAAAATATAATTATATGGTATATACTTATTTTATTATATCACCATGGTTAAGGAATATTTAAACGATGTGGGAAAAAAATTAAAAAAACATTTGATTAAACTCTGTAGATCTTCTTCAGGATATCATATTTGCATTACACCTTAAGAAATATATGATAGGTATTATATGTAATGTAAGGCATATATAAAATTAGTATGGATTTAAGGAAGGAAATTTGGTTTATAATTTTTGAATAAAATGGTTCTTACAGTATGAAGAAATGATAAGAAGAGGTTCCCTTTTATAAGAGAGCAGAGGAGAACTCTTGGAATTCCATAAAATAATAATTCATATAAATTAATTTTGATTTCAATATTTATAAAAATTGATAATATTAAAATATAATATGATTAAAAGTATAAATAATCTCATTAAATAATATTTGGACGAGTTTGGATCACTTTTTTACCCTTATTTTTTTGTTTTAACCCTTCATTAACCCTTTTAACAATTAAAGTGAAATCAATATTTTTTACTCTTAATGGGTTAGTATTTTTAATATAAATAGATCAAAGGAAAAAAATTACAGTATGGAATATATAATAAACCATGTAAAAATTATTTTAAACAAGATAATATTTTTATGAAATTTAAATCAGTCAATAAACTATTATTTATTATTAAATATCATTAATCTTAATTTAGGAACTATTCATTTAGTTTTAATTTAAACTATAGCGTGATAATGGAATTCAAATAAAATCCCTAAAAACTAATATATGATCTCATTATTAAATAAAAAAAATCATATATCATAATAACTGTTTTAAATTATATGATTTTTAATATTTTTTATATAATTTATTTATGTTTTCTATTAATTGAATAATTACCACATCAGCATTGCATAAGATTTTATGGTAATTAATTTAATCATTACAGATTAAAAATAAATTATAACAATTAAGACAAATAAATATTTATTCGTAAATATAATTTATAACTGACCATATTCTCTATTTTTCATCATGTTAAAAATATTACGGTTATTAAAAACAAGATTGTGATGTTTTTCACTTTTATTTACAAAAAATATTATACATTTAATAATCAAAATATAGAAAAAATGTCATGTAATTGAATATTTGATATTAATAATGCAATTGAATCATCCTATAATAACAATTAAATTGTTATGTTCATGTTTTAGTCCTTATCATTTTATTTTTTACATTAATTACTGAATTTATCCTTTATCATGGTAACACAAAATACTAATATAGCTATATATATTGACCAAAAATAAAAGGACACTATTTATAACTTTTGGACCTCCTGACTTAAAATTTATAATCCATTTTCAAAAATTCGAAATTCAAATGTTGTATAATTTAATTAAAAATGAAACCAACAAAATCAAATGAAAAAATATTCTTTGGAAAAATATAATTTTTAAATATAAAATATTTTCATACTAAATTAATCTAAAAAAATATTTCCAAAAACAATAGATTGATTAATTTAAATAATAATTAAAAAAATAAATTTTAATAATAATCTAAAATATAATTTTTCATTATATATAATTTAAAATAAAAATACAATTTTCAATTAAAATTAGTATTTTCACTATTTATTGAAATATAAAACATTTCAGAAAAAAATATCCAAATTTCAATATAAAATTATTCTATAATTTTGATTTCAAAAGTGATTTTAATTATATAAAATTATTTTTCCAAATTTTTAGAATTTAATTATGGTATTTTCAAAATAAATCATTTTTTAAGAAAACATATTTTTGAAGAATAAAATGACTTTTCTAAAAAAATGAATGATTATTCACTAAGAATTAATAATTTTTTTTGAATTATATATATATATATATAATTCAGATAATCTTATTCGCAAATTCCAATTTAATGACTATGTTATAATGATCATATTTAAATAATAATATTTCATGGTTTGTTTAGGATTGGTTTTGCGTGTCATATGTGATATCATACATTTTTTTAAATATTTGTGTGTTACATTATCCCCCACATTTAATAAATTTCATCCTCACAATTTGAACTTGATCTTGTTTATCAAAGGTGTTCTATCTAAAAATACTTTTTTTAAATCCCACATCATAAAAAGGATTAATAAAACTCCCCTTGAAAAGATGGAATATGAAATACTATGGTCATCTGGAATAACACATAAATTGGTTTCCAAATTGGAAAACATTTTTTGAAAGTGGAAACATGAACATAGATGATGAAACTAACATCCAATTACTAATACAGATTGATAAATAACATGGACCAAATAAATATAATGACCAGAAAATTAAAAATATTCTATGTGTAAAGAATCCATTGATTAACCATAAACGAAGGTAATTGGATAACATTTTTATTTCTAGATCCTTTTCCTAGAGTTGAGGAATTCATTTATCATATAAACTTTGAACATATGGAAATATACTTACTTTAAATTTTTAGTTGCATCCTATTACAATTTCCACCACAATCTCATATTTTTCCTCAAATGATGAGTATTCAAGATGAAGTTTTCATCACTCAAGAACTATAATAAACTTATAATGAATAAAATAATACAAAAAAGATAACTTGATTTCCTTTATTTATTTAGAAATTAACCTAACCCAAAATGGTTATAATAAGGTAAAATAATTCCGAAAATGAATAAACCATCAAATGAAGAAAAATGAATTTAATATCCAAAATTAAATAGTAATACACAATGTTAAATTTAGATAATTTGATAAATAACTATCCTAAAATTACTCAAAATATTCTAGATAAAGATTGAAACCCAAAAATTGATTACATATTCATCTAAGATATGTTTAGAATTGATCTCCAAATAACATCAGTTACTCTTAATATCTCAAACTAAATTATATAGGCCATATTCATATAATTTACAAGATATTATAATTATTAATTTATATAATCAGAATCACCATAAATCCACACGAAAATCATGTCCAAAAGATAATTCAACCATTAAGACACAAATAAAATCCAATAATTTTCTATTTACAATAATCATATAAAGTTCCAAAAATAGTGAATTTTTTTCTAAATAACAATAATCATCTAATCACTAAATCAAATTTTAATTCCCATGATTATCTCTAAGATATATCATCTATTCCCTTAATAAAAATAAATTTATTTTTAAAATAATTGTAGTAAATAAAAACATAATCATTCTAACCAGGTCATCACATAAGATAGTGGTAGATGATGTAAACTTAACCCCATATGGTTTTGGGTTCAAGACTCGCAACCCTTCCAAATTCGACGAATTTTCACTAGGCCTAGTGGTTCTACTTTTACTAAATATACCACAAAATAATTTCTATAAAATTCCAAAAATAATGTTGAAAATATTTAAAAATACTTATAAAAATAAGTGATTATATATATCCCCAATTTTATCAATACATTAAAACATATCTCCATAAAATTAAAAGATAATTCTTCATTAAATAAATTTTTCACATGTTAAAATTAATGGTTACATATACCTCAAACATTTACCAAAACTCAAAAAAAGTATCCCAAAGTATTTCCATAAAAGAAAACTTAAAAAGGGGTTTCCTAATCATTTGAAAGTATGATTACCTTTAAATATAAAACTATATCATAATTCTGGAATCCATAAATTTTAAAACCATAATCATTCAATGTTCAATATTAACCGTGTTTTCCATATTATTACTTAATAATACCTTCCTAAAAAAATAGTAATAGTATCCTAATATTCCAAAATATCGAAACATAATTCAATATGTAATCTATATCTTTCATATATAATTATCAGTTTCATTATCATTAATTATAACTGCATTAGGTGTTGCTAAAAATTTATTTATATTATCTTACATATCATGTTCTTGTTTTGTCCCCATATGACATTGATTTTCATAATTCCTATAACCCCTACATTTAAAACATTCAATTGATATAAAGGATATAATTTTATTCTACTTCATGGTCATAGTTGGAAGATTCTTTTATCTTTTGAAGAAAACATATTCTTGTCCTTTTAAGATGTTTTCTTGGGTGCTTCTTCCCACATTCATGAGACACAGGTCATTAAATGTTTTTAGCTTTTGGGTATATAACAATTGAACGTACATAAGGAATCATTTGAATCTTATTTTATAAGCTATAAAACTAAACCTGGCTCAATTTTTTAACCACAACATGTTATAGATAGTTAAGAATAATAATAATAGTTTTCACTAAAGCTCTCGTTTTTTTTCAGTTTATCATTCATAAAACCACAATACTTTCCTTCACATCCATTGTTACATTAGTTCCTAATGGATCCAATGATTTACTAAAGCCAAAAATGGTTAATGTAATAATATAAGAAAAATCATAATAAGTTATCTTATGTGGAGGAATAATAAAATTAAATCCTAAACCATGTCATTATTTATTCAACTCTTTCTATTTATCCGAAATAACTG
The DNA here is from genome assembly GCA_963277665.1 of Viscum album. NCBI lineage: Eukaryota > Viridiplantae > Streptophyta > Magnoliopsida > Santalales > Viscaceae > Viscum > Viscum album. The sequence goes on along the minus strand of OY728159.1, from coordinate 835,016,921 downwards.
TAATTATCTCAAACATACTAAACATTGTGGGTATATATGAATTTAAAATTATTCTAGAAAAAAATCCTAACATATAATCTTATGTATACCTTTCCTATGATTCCAACTATAAGTAACCTACCTTATACCATACATAATCTTGATATTAATTTTTATAATTCATTCTTTTTCATTTGTGGATAATTTCAAGATTAGTGTTTTAAAGGATTATGTTATGACTCTTAAATAGAAAATAAATATTTTATAACTTGTAAAATCATACTCAATTCCCATTTATCCCATAAAATAAAACTTTTAAAATAAAACATGTTTTCATTTCATGAAAAATACTCATGACATTCAACATGAATACTTATTTTCCTTTTACCCATCCTAAAACCCCATGAAAAATATCCTAAAAAATTAGATCAACACATAAATCTCAGTAAGTGACATTAAAAGACAAATCTATTAGTGCAGTGAAAATCGAGTGAAACAATGAAAAGTTTTACCATTATATAGTATTATTTGAGTAGATAGTATAAATAATTTCTATATGAAAATCACAGACACATTTTATTTCTCAAATAAAACATTTAAAACCCATAGAAATAAAAGATAAAACATTTATTAAATTGGTAGAATCATTTTCATATCACTCTTATATATGGAGTAACCATAATGGTTACATAGATAATAACCATCATGTTTAAAATTAGAGTAACCATAATAATTACACTTGAATACTTAGAGTATCCATCATAGTTACACTAGAAAAACATAGACTAACCATCAGAGTTACACTTGAAATAACCATCATAATTATACTTGGAATAACCATCACAACATATTCGCATTAAATATTTTAAGAAAACTAGTTGGTGTACTTTTCCCTTAACTCAATGCATTTTAGAGATATAATTGATATCACCCTTCATATAAGCAATATTGGGCTCACCTGTGTGCTATAACGGGGCTCAATCCATTATATAAGCAATATCGGGCTTAACCATTCCTCATATATAATTTTCAAGTACCATGTGATGAATAAAAGATATTATTCATGGGTATAAACCCATCATATAATATATATTAGGCTCAACCATTTATCATATATAATTATCATGTATCATATCATGAATATAACATATTATTCATGTAGTTTTCAATATTAAACCTTTGAAAAACTCTTTTAAACCCGTATAAAAAATACATTCAGATATAAAATTATCTTTATATTTTAAAAACCCATTTTCAATACGAAAATATGTATTAAAAATCAAATAGTGTTTTTATTTCAATAAAAAGTGAAAAATTTTAAAGTAATCCAAAACTAAAATAATGTTCACGTTGATGGGAAATTATGTTGACACCGTATACGTTAAAATAGAACATTCAATTTATCTTTTGTAAAGAAATTCAAAACATTATATAAAAAGATGTCTTTTGAAATACTTTGAATGAAAGGAAAAAGTGTCATTAAAATATCATTTTAAATCATTTATATCTATAAAAAATCATTATTATAATATTTTTTAGAACATGGAGATGGATGAAAAAGAGATTGAAGAGAGAATTAAAAAAAGTATTTTTAAAATAAATCCACTTAGATTGATTCTGACTTATAGTGTTCATTACTTCTCTTATTAAATAAATAAATTATATCAATTATTTAATAGATTTAAAAAAAATTCTTGTTTGTTTTTTTATTTAACTTATCACCACGTCATATAAAAATACCCAATCATTTCAGTTTACGTTAGATGTTTGGTTGATATTCACCTCATATGTCCAAAATGACTTTAGTAGGGTGACTATGGTCAAAACGGTCATTACTACACCATATCTAAAATTATAATAATAAAATCATTATAATTTCTATATGTCAAATATTTTTTAATAACTGATTATAAAATATGTTTATGAAAAATGAACATTTTTAAAATCATAAAGATGGTTGGATGTACTTACACATGAGTAACACTCCCATTTTTTAATGATTATTATTGAGAGAAAGAAAGAATTATATTATATTTATAGCATGATAATAATATCGTAAATACCATATTATTTATTTAAATTTAATTATATTTTTATTCCATTTGATGTGGTGATGAAAAAAAATATCATCACTTTGAGGAGGTGGTAGTCCGCACGTATGCATGAACGTTATTATCATATTTCAGTGAGTGGGAATGTAAGAAAATAAATTATATATTATCTAATGAGAATGGTAAATAAGTTACTAATTTCATATTTAAAGACTAATTTCACCATTATAACTAGTCTTGAGAGGTGGTGATGTAAAATGAATTACATACGTTTGTGAGGCAGTATTCCACCGTACACACGAATGAAGGATTCATTTTACATTTGATGGAGGTGGGAGACAGATACAGGTTATGCCATTAACTTAATAAAAACATATTATATCATAAATACTGATGTTATTATATCATCAAGTTTAATTTTTATTTTAAGGAGATATAAGAAGAAACAAAATAGAAATATTCAATTAAACTCTATACTACTTCTTCGATCAATCTTATTTTTTTCACCTTAATACCTCTAAGAATGGTTTTATACCAAAAATACACCCTTTATAAAATTTTAAAAGACATAATTAAGGTATATTTGTAGGTATATTATAAATAAAATGGTTCTTGATGTGTGAAGAAATGATAATAATAGGTTCTATTTTATAAGAGAAAGGATAAGAAGTCATAGAATTTCATAAAATATTAAATTAATATAAAATAGTTGTGATGCCCAAATAGATCCAAATTGAGAATATTTTAATATTATATGAATATAATTCTAAAAACTATCATCAAATTAATTTTTTACAACTTTGGATCACAATTTTATCCTTATATTATTGTTTTAACTCTTTTTATCCTTTCTAATAATTAAAATGATATCAATATTATTTACTCTTAAGGGGTTAATATAGTTTTTATAGATAGAAAAATCCTAAAAATGGAATTTGGTTGATATAATAAACCATATCCAATTAACATGGATGAATATACTATTTTTAGGAATTTTAAATCATTTAATAAAATATTATTTATTATAAAATATCATTAATATCAATTTTGGAAATACCCATTTACTTGGACTTTCAAAACTACAAGACAGTAATACAATTTGAATACAATAAAACCAAACCTATATAATATTCCACTTTTATCTAAAAATAATCTATCATAATAATTACTTACAAAAACATTTTTAAAATTTCAATATCATTTATTTTTATTTTTCAATTAATTGAATTATATTGTTTTAGTATTGAGTATGATTTTGAGGTAATTATTTGTTCAGTAAAATTTAAATAAAAATTAACATGATTAATAAATTTCATTTATATTTCATTTTTTATATAAATTTTTTATCTGGTTATCCCCATATTAAAAATATTACAGTTTTTAAAAATAAGAATGTGTATTTTTTAGTTTTCTTTACCTAAAATATTATAAAGTTCGTAATTACATTCAAATTAAGAAAGGTCGCACCGAAAAATATTTGATGAGTATCGATAAAATGGACTCATACATTAAAATCTAGAAAATAATTTGGTTTTTTATTAGTCCTTATCAATTTTTTAACTTTAATTACACAATTTACCATTCACTATGTTAAAAAAATAATAAATTTACTATTCATATTGATAAAAAATAAAATAGAAAAACTAAAAAAATTGGACCTCATAATTATAAATATGGAATACATTATTAAAATTTAAAAACATTGAATTTTATGAATTTTATTTAATATCAAACTAGAAAAATGTGATGAAATCTTTTTTTTATACAAATGATAATTTTAAATATAAATTTTTTTATTCTAAATTCAAGTATAAAATTCATTTCCAAAATAATAATTGGATTAATTTAAAACCAAAAGAATTAAATATATTTTAAATATATTCTAAAATATAATTCTACATTAAGAATATATTAAAATAACATTGTTTTCAATAAAAACACTTATTTTTCATTATTCATTGAAAATTCTGTTTTTTATTTCCAAATATAAAAATTTCACTACAAGTTAATTTCTATATTTGGATTTAAAAAATATATTTTATTCTTAAAAAAATAGTTTCTAAAAAATCCAAAAATTAATAATAATATATTCTCAAAAAATTAATAAAAACATTTTTTAAATAACACAATTTTAAGAAATAAATTAGATTTTCTAATAAATGAATTATTATTCACTAAAAATTAATCAATAAATTATTTATTTATAAAGATATGTATATATATAATTCAAAATTCATTTAACAATATTCATGCATCCAAATTTAAGGACTATGTTATAACGATCATAATTAAATAATAATATTGTATTTTTTATTTTGAGTCAGTGTTTCATTTCATAATTGCTATCGAACATAGTTTTATTTTTAAAATACCAGGGTCTGGTAAAAAAAGAGTAAATTTGAAAGAATATGGACACATCATGATTGGTAAAAATGAGTCCAATAATGTTCTTTTTTTCATGGGTTGAGGAATAATCTTTTATGTGTATCTCAACATTTTGATAATGGGAATGAGTTTATCTTCCAAAAGATTAAATGTGTCATAAAGATTTTGAATGATGAAATGATTACATTAAAGGGGTAGGGAAATAATGAAAACTTGTTATATATTCTTAAACATTAAAATTCATGTTTTGTGACCATAAATGAGAGATCCTAGCTATGGAATAATTTTTTTACCATTTGGGGGGAAATAATATGGCCCAAATTATTAAAAATTATTCTTTGAGAAATATAAAGAATCATTACTATGAAAGGATCAAAATATGTGCCACATGTCACATAGAAAAATATTGAGTAAGAGGCACAAATTGGTGGAAATAGAAACAAAGAAACCAATTGTATTAGTACACTCAGATGTGTGTATAGATAAACATAAATTCACCCAATAGAGACAAGTATTTTGACAACCTAGGTATTTTTAACAATATATCACATTTATTGTTTATTAATATTCATTATTTTGAACTTATATATTTACATTTAATATGTTTATTTGTTTCTATAATTTCTTGATGAATTTTATATAATAAATGTACTGATTATAAATTCCAAATTATTATGTTTACTTATTTAAATAATGTATTTTTTATAATGGTCAAATAAATTCTCTTAATATCATTTCATAATTTCATATATTTAAAAATAATTATTTAATTATCAGATATGATATAAATTGTGTATTCATATTAATTATATTAATTATATTTATATTTATTATTATGATAATTTAATCAGTTATTCTATCAATGTGTAAGACAAGAATATAATTTTTCATTTGAAAAATAAATAGGTTTTATTCTAAATGAGTTGTTTTCTGATATATTATATGATTTTGTAAAAAAGTTAAATTTCAAAATTTAATAATATTACTTTGAAAAAATAAAATTTATTTTTGGACTCATCATGTTTTTGTTTTTATTAAGGTGATGTCCATATATTATTTCTAAAATTTGATTTTTGAGTCAATAATATAGATACATTTTTAAAAAATACTATAAATTTTATGAAATTATCATCATATAATAATATATTAAGAATTTATTAATACTTTTTCTAAACTAAATATTTATTTAAAGAATTTAATACTACATTTAAAAATAATATGTTGAATCTATCAACCATTGTTTTATATATTGGAATCTAAATTATATTTTCATCTAAAAATATATATATTTGGTCATTTTCCTTTAATTAAGTATTAAAAAGATTAAATTTGGGTATGTATTGATTTTAAAGATAGAAAAATTGTCATTTTTTTAATAATATACTATTAAATTTCATATAAATCAATATTTTTTATAATATTTATAATAAGAAAAAAACAAATTTTACCATTTCTAGAAAAATTGTTTTTATTGCATTGCACATATTTATATTAAAATTAGGTTTCATATCATTTAGAAATTGATTTCAATAAAATGTATTTCTTATTTTAAATATAAATTTTAAAATAAAATAACAATGTTTATTTAATTATAATGTTTAAAAATTATTTAGCATGGTACCAGTTAGTTGCCTTACGAAAGTCTATAATGAGATAAAATTGTTAAATTAATGGATATAATCACAAAATAGAAAAAATTATTATCTATAAAAATAGTATAGGGGATTTATTGAACTCCCCATATATTATATTCTTTAATTGTCAAAATTTGATCCACTATATTGGAAAATGAAATTCTTTTTATATTAATATATTAGTGTTTAAAATATTTCACTCCTATCACATATAAAAGGACCCCTCCACCATCCTTTCCTATACACAGATAAAAAACTAGTTTCTCCATATAATATACAAAATTTCATTTCATAATAAGCCTCCCCTGCATTGTTTTGATGTTTTTTAGCACCCCATGTTACTGTAGATGGTTTATATATATATATTATATTATTTTATATAATTTGGGTTATTTTATGTTTTGATAATTTTAGACTTGATATTTTTAAATTTTAAATGTTAAGGGTCGTAAGGTTATTCGATACCATTAGGAATAGTTAGAAATTGATATGTTAAACCGTATGTGGTCTTGGGGAAACTATGTGTATTGTGTTTCACTATCTAGTGCTGGTCACACATTTGGATAAACCATACAAGATAACTATTCACCGATCCAAATTTTTAATTTTTGTAATTTCTTGTTTTCCCTTGTAATTTTTTAAAACCCAAAAACGTTATTTTATCACTCTTATATAAAAAACCCCAACTAAGCTCCATAATTATGTATGCACCTCCACCCTTTGGCACCCATCCCCTTTAGTAATTTCATCATGGTTTCATCATGATCCATGTTTTAATCTCTAAGGTAGAGTCTCCTCTTCCCTCTATTCTCTATTTACTTTTGATTTTTTATCCCCTATCACTACATCGCAATTAATCCAGTAATTATGGTATCTATTTAACCTTATTTATGATATTTCATATTTTTCTTGTTCATGTGATACTTTCTTCGAGTACGGTTTATCCTATATTTATGTTCTGGACTATTTGTTGTCGATTCTTGGTAGGTTTTACCCTGGACCAAACTTTTTATTTTAGAAAAAATTATTTCTTGGGTGTTAAATTTAAGTTTTATTTTTTTGTGATATAACGTAGTTTATTTAAGTGTTATTTTTAATTAATATCAAATTATTTTTGACATCTATTTCCATGAAGAGGGTTTTATTAACTTAGGTACATGTTAAAAGCCTATTTTAAAAAACCATATACACCAACTATTTATAGAATTTCCTAAATAAAACATTAAAAATTATATTCAAATTACTAATGATGTTTTGGGTAACAAAATTTATTTTTCAAAGGATTTAATTTCATTTCATGTGATACTTGTAAGGTTAAGTGTAGTAAAAATATTTCGATAATTAATTTAAAAAAAGTTAATGTCTAAAAAATTTATAATACCCATTTGGGACATGCGTTAAAATAAAGAATGACATTTATAAAATTATTATTGTTTTTATAGAAGTTTGTTTGATTTATTAGATTTATTTATATGGTAATTTCTATTATAGTTACATTAAAACATTTTATAAATGGTTTTGAATTCTCATAAAAAGTCTCATAATTTCAAGTGAATAGTGAGAATGCTTAGTTGGAACTTAAAAATGGGTTTTATATTGATTATCATTATCCATATTGTTGTCCCATATCATTATTACACCTATTAATAGTTTTTTGTTTTATTATGATGATTGAATGATATGACTTGGGGTTTATACGTGTGTGCGAATCATGGGTGTGAAAGAGTTATTTGTGTGCATTTCTTGTTGATCTTGTTTTTTTACTTTCTAACATTCAACAATACATTTTCCATGAAACACTAGGTAGATAATGGGTTTCTTATATGTGTATTACACTATTTAATTAGTGCTAACTAGATAGTTCCCTTAGCATGTTTCTCAATCCTAGATGTTTATGTTATACTCGGTCATCATCAAGAGGGTTTTAGATGGTGATTGTGTTGGTTTCACGAGGTTTCTTCTAGATAGAGTATATTCTAATGATACCAGGTCTCGTATTGTACAAGTTAGAGTACAGGGGTATTTCCCACAAAACCAACATTATAATTGGGGGTTGTGGTCGTATATTCTCTTATTTTGAAAATTGTAATTACTCATTTCCATGGATTTTTTGTAGAACCATTACCTTGGTTACTTTTATTATTATCCTCTTGACTTTTGGTTCATATTTTCACTTATTTTTATTTTAAATGGTTTTAATTATATTTTAAATACTATTTTGGATAAACATAATTCGAAATGGGTTATAAACTAATTTTAAAACAACAGTTTTGAAAAAAAATCAGTTTAAGAAAAATTATTTAAAATGATTGTTTTAATTTTGGAATTTTATAAAAGGAAATTAGTAAAATTTATATTGACTTGATATTGTTTTTTTATAAATTTATGATTTAAAAAATAATTTTCTATACATATTACAAACTAAATTAAAATGAGTATTTAATTAAAATGATTGTATGTTTTGAGGTGTGTGGTGAGCTGCTGAGCATGTTTATGGTAACAACTAGTTTGAATTTCTGTTTTAGGATTTTTCTCAATTCCTGACCGATCATGGATTTTTTTCTTTTTTTGGGAACAAATAGTGACTTATGGTCACATGGTTGTTTTTTTATTTTACTTTTCTTTAGTTTCATTATAAAACTAGCTAAATAGGCCTTTACTACTTCCAATTATAGTTATGGGTGGCATACTTGAATGTGGAGTTATAGAAGTATAATAAAAAAGGATTTTTCATGGGTGGGAATTTAGGGGAGAGATAAGGGATTATTACTTAATTTGGTACATCTGTTGTAATATTTGATATTTTATTAAAATTTTATATTGGATTTTGGCATGGATGCATAAATAATGGACTGACCATTCCAAATTTTTTTAGTGTACGTCACATTGTGATTTAACTATGATTTATGGTTAAAACCATTCCCATTTATTAATTTTGATTCCCTGATGATTGTGACTAGTTTTTAGTGATTAATAACATCCCTTAGTCCAGTAGTGTGGTGGAATGTGTGACAAGTTTGGTGGAAGACCACTCTGGTTCATTACAAATGGTATCTGATCTAAGGTTCTTAAGAGAGCCTCGGTTTATTATTATCCCATTTTTAATTTATATACAAATGGATGTATTTTAATAAGGTGGGTTTAACTAGGGATTTTGGTGTAGGGTGAGTACAACTTGATCTTAACTTCCCTGAACATTGAGTTTCCATGGGAAGTGTGATTTGAAATATTAATTCATTTTTTTTGTTGATGTTTATTATTTTGATACTCATTATCATTAGATGAGGTTTTTTCAGGGGACTATTAGATTTTGGGATATGCATGGAAAATTGGTTGGTGGCATGGGGTTTTCTTACATGACCGGATAAAATTATTGTGGATTTAGTGATAAATATTGGAAATGACTTAGGAATTATTGGGTGTCTTTCCTTTGGTCCATCAAACCATGTAACTAAGTCAAACATGGTTATAAATCTTTTTTTGGATTTATATTGAGGAATCTATTTAGTGAAACCCTATGATGGGGGAATATTCAGTTGTTTACATGTGATATATTAACTTGTGGATTGAATTTATGAAGTACATCATTCTGATGTTTTTTCTGTTGAAACTAGTTTTTGGTGAAAACATGAGATTTAAATGAAAATGGCTTTAGTTTTAGATTATCCTTAGGGATATGTTTTTAAATAGAGTTGGTTTTCTTAAATTTTTTTTGAGAATTATTGATTTTAGGTTAACATATTGAAATTATTTTAATAAAATTTCCTAATGTGTTATGAATAAGGGTTTATAGCTCTCTTGGAGTCTATTTAAAAGAAATTATAGTGTACATTTAATAAAAATAAAATGGTCAATGTTTTTAAATGTTTTAAAATGTGGAAAAATTTTGAAATAAAATTTTTGAAAGGTAAGTTTTCATTCTATTTTAAAATATTTTTTGAAATTTTTCCAAAGGATTTTTTTTATCGAAAATTTGATTCTTATTTGTAATAAATTGGTCAAATAAATCATTAAGTGATTTCATTAAGATTTTAAAATACATGGGGGTTATAAATTTAAGGGAAGTAAGTTTTTTCTTATGTTTGATTGATTTTATAGGTTTATTAGATTAATTATTTTGGATTTATCCCTTATTGATGGTGGAAATTTTTGGTTTTATTGACAAGAGATAAACTACTTGTCTTCCCCTCTCATGTTATTTAAATTCTACCTCCTAGAAATTTCATTGAAATTATGGATGGTCCATTTCAATGGATGAACCCCTAGGTGATTATCTTTCTTATTTGGTGTTGTGACCTAAAATTGGTATCCATATCAAGACCCATGATCATGTGGTAGAGATATAAATTTCATTTTCTTTGGAATTTGGTTTAAGGTTTTTCTAATCATTACCCTCTCTCTTTTTTAACAATATTGGTTCATCGCGAGTGTATAAGAAGCACATAGTCTGGTTCCATAAGAAACTCTAGAGATTTTTATCTTTAAGTTTCTCCAATTTTTTGGGTTCCTTTTCGATGTATTCATACTAGTGAGAGATTTGGAGGCATCTATGATTTCGTTGTGAATTGTGAGATTATATGTGAGTTCTTATTAGATGTTGGTTATTTTGTATTTATTATTCCAAAATGGTGATCATATCTATTATGTTTCATGTGGCTTGTGCCTCAGGGTTGGTGAATTGATATATCTGTTTTGACGGGTTGAGCATAGAAAACATTAGGTGGGTACTCATAATTTTAGAATGAATATGGTTTAGTGGTAACCTGGTTTGGGATGTCTTAGATTTTTTGGGATACAACATGGGAGGAATTCCCTGATAATGTTTTTTGTTTCCCATCCTATTCATGTTACTTGAACCAAGGTTCATTCCATGTTTCTCTAAGAAGATGGATATTTTGATCTATAGTAGTTATATTTTTGACCTTTATTAGTGGTGACTTGATATTCCTTTTTAGATAGTGGATGTAATTGAAATATTAATTATGAACTCTAATCGGTTCTTTATGGAAGTGTGTCTTTTTAGTGTCATGTCTTATAAAGAGTGTTTTTCCACTAATTTAGTCAAAGTCTAAAATGTGGGTATAGCCTCTTAATACTTGATGTTAACAGATTCTTGCACCCATATTTAGTTGTTTGGATCCCTCTTGGAGATATTGGATATTATGGGATGATGAGATATACAGGTCTTAAGGAATAATTTTGGCTACTGGTCTCTAACATTAGGATCTATTCTAGTCATTTGTACCATTTTCCTCCTTCTCATGGCATTGGATATTTATGTTATTTGATAAATACCATCCTTTATCAATGGCTTTTATGCATAGAAACCATTATGGTGGGGAGATTGTAACACCCCGTGTTACTGTAGATAAATAATTTAAATTATTATACACATTATTATATTATCTCATGTTATTTTAGTTTTTATAATTTTTGGTATGGATGTTTTAAAATTTTAACAGATTTTAGGAGCCACACATTTAGCCATCATGGTATAGATAACCATGAAACATCCTTGAGTTTGTGTCTTCAATTAGAGATTTATATTTGGAACAGATATCACATGCCATTTAAAATATGTAGATTGCAAGGAGGAATTATCCAGAGTTTGTTTGGGATTTTAATGTATAATTCATGGTTGCTTCATGGTTTTTTAAACTCTCATTAGAGGATAGTTTTCAATTTTTGAAATTTCATGTTTTTTTATGAAAATTAAATAAATTTGTAAAGTCCTTTATTTCCCCTATCCTACATCTAATGACACCCCAAAATAGAGATCACCACTTTCATGCATGCCTACCCCTCTCTTTTAGTGACTTCGTCATGGTTAAATTAGGATCCAAGGCATGATTTCCATATTAGGGTCACATCTTCCCTCTCTCAACCCTTACCTTTCTATTTCTTATTTCAATGATAGTATACCTGATTTGAGAAAAACTTAGGGTGTTAGTTATACGTAATTTCTATGATTTATTTATTTTAGGGAATGAGATGTTTTCATTAATTTCCCTTCATCTCGTATTTGAGTTTATGACTATCCACCTTCACTTAGTGGTGTGTCTTCCCCCCTTATTAACTTTTTATTCTATAACCCTTGACTATGTGGGTGTTAAATATATGTTTTAATTTTATAATTATAGTATTTATATTTTTAATAATTATTTTAAATGAAAATAAATATTTACATTATTTCCATTTCATTTTAGGTTTTTTATAAATTTCCAGACATGTTAAACACATTTTAATAAATCATTTATACCAAATATTTGATTAATTTATTGAATAAACCTTTAAAATTTATATTGAAGTTACTAAATATGTTTTAGGATCTCAAAGTCATTTTTCAATGGTTTTACTTGGCATTTCAAGTGATTCATTAAATTTTATGTGTTTTAAAAAGGTTTGGACAATTATTTTAAATTAAGTGAGTGGTTTACAAATGTTTAGACCTTTTTTGGGTCAATGTATACATTATAAGATAATGTATAAAACTATGTACATTGTTTTATAATAGTGGTTTTGAATACTTAAATTTATTTCAGTGGTAATATCTAGCGTAGAAACATTGAAATATTTTATAAATGAGTTTTACTTCCTATAAAAAGACATGGAAATTAAACTGAATTTTAAGAAGGCTTAATTGTGACTTTTATATGGGATTATCATTATTTGTAATTCCCTTCTTGTATACCCATATGTATGTTTAACCCATTATGGGAAATTTGTTTTATTGTGACGAATGAATGTTGTGAATTGAAGCTGTATTGTCTTAGGGTATCAAGAGTGAGCGAGAGTTATTATTGGGTCTTTATTATTGATATTTATTTCTTTAGATCCTCACCTCCAATATCATATTGTTCATAGGAACCTAGATATACAATGTCAGTCCTAGATTCATTTTACAATAGTGAATTGGAGTTCATTAGCTACTACCCTAGAAGATATGTATGCTCTTATGTGTTTATGTGATACCTGACCACCCTCAAGAGGGTACCTGATATGGATTTCCCTGGATTCACTATGAGAACCTTGGATAAATTTTATTCTGATAATACTATATTTAATGTCGTACTAGTTAGATCCCTAAGGTATATTAAATGAAAATTACTTCTTTATAGGTAATTTTTTGTTGGATCTTAACCTATTTTAACCAATTTTATTTCTACTTTTTTATAAGAGTGTTTTTTGTTCCTTTGATATGTCCATTTTCATTATTTTTCTCTTGATTTGTAGTTCATACTTTGATTTTTCATTATTTTATGTTTTTTAATGTTTTTTGAAAATTATTTTTTGTAAAAGAATTAAAAATTGGTTTTTAAAAGTAATTTCAAAATTGGTATATTTTTAAAATGACTTAGTTCATGAAAACATTTTTATACGGACTCTTTTCATTTAAATAAAATAAAAAAGAAATGTTTATAAAACAGAAATTGACATGATTTTGGTGCTATATAAATTTATATTTGAAAAAACAATTTTCAATTCATATATCAAAGTAGATTAAATAGATTATTTAACAAAACTTTATGTGGGTGGAAAGGAGAGTGGTGACCTAATGATATTATTTTTACTCACACCTAGTTCATATTTTTGTTTCTAGATTTATATCTACTCTTAACCTCTCTTGCTACATTTAATATGCTATGATCAGATAGTGAAGAATGTTCATGTAGAGGTTAGTTTCTTTTTTATTTCATTTTATTATTTCTCTCGCAAAATAGGCATTTATACATTTCATTTATGGATATGCATTGTGAAATTAAATATATATTTATGGAAGTAGAATATAAGGGGTTGTTTCTATTCCAGACATTGGAGGGGGATTTGAGGGATTTTTTTGTATATATTATATCTTATTTTTTGTTTGATCTTTATTTAAAATTTCATATACAAATTTTTCATGGATGTCTGACTTATGGATGGTTCATGATTGATTTTTTAGAGAATATTCTGTTGTTCTTCAACATTTTTTTAAGGGAAAACGCTTCCTATTTCTTGATTCAGATTCTCTGACACTTGTCCCTACCCATGTGATATGGAATACCCAAAGGGTTAGTGGTGATCTTTGATTGGTTCCATTTTATATCGCATCCTAGGTTATTTCATTACATTCAAGTCTCATTAAAATTCTATAATTCATTCAAACATCAAGAAGGACTCTAAGAAAAGATATTATATGTTTTTTATAAGTGAAAACATTTTATCTTTATTTTCCACTTATATTTTCCATCCAATATTTATAAATTATGATTTTTCTCATTAATAAGATGTATATAATATCATTATACTAATGAAATGAAGATATTATGGTAAAATCACTTCATAATGATACTCATACATTGATTATAGAATGTTACTTTTTAGGTCATTTACCTATGTACCTAATGGGATTTTGTAAAAAAATAAATTATTGACTGGTTATTAAAAAATAATTACTGGAAATATATTATATTAATAATTAAATAATATTTTTCGTTATGTATTGGTAATATTTATATTTAACCCATTATTAATATACAATCTTTTTTTTGTTAAATATTACCGAAGAAATCTCATTATAGATTTTATTATGGATAACCATACCTGAAACATCAATAGAATGACCTATAACTTAATATATCCTTACTAAACTTTCATTACAGTACCTTGAAAATTCTAAATATAATGAACTCATAAATAAATAATGATGATCGAAACAGTTATACTGATATAGGCATGGGTTGGTTGAAACTACTAACAATAGAAGATCAATAATAATAAAAATTTGTAATATCAATGTAATAGGTGAATATAAAATATAAATATAAAATGTAATAAAAAATGAATAATGTTATAAAATAAATGATTGATGTGCCACATTTTACTATGCATGAGTTATATCTTGTCTATGTGAGTAATAATTCAATGGGAGGGTTTCTATCTAAATTTTATTTCATTGAGACATGTTTCGTATTATTCAAATTGTTTCATTTATATGATTTATATACTACCTTTGTGAATTTTTATATCATTCTTGTATTTATATTAAATGTATTTAATTTTCTATTTCATGATCAATTCTAAAAGGGAGTTTGAATCAAAATTTACCAAATTCATAAGGATTTATTTTTTAATATAACATTATAATCAAGGATTTTTATGATAAATTTCCACTGAGAGGAATTTATTATTATTTCTATATAAATACCCATATATTTTATTATCCTATGGGTATTTTTTGGGTTTGGAAGTATTTTTAAAATTTCACCTCCCCTTTGGTTAACAACTCAACTAAAAGGTTTCCTATAAGAGGAGCTTACCTTATCTCATCTTTCTGGTATGGAATATTTCTCCTCCATAGAAATATACTATATATTATTTTATTGACATTATTATAAATAAATAAATGATTTATTAAGTCAAAATTTTTTTTAATTTAACAATCTACTCAAGGGATTAAAAAGTTCTTTTAATCATTTTCAACATGAATCTTTTTTTATATTCTTTATAGAAATATGAACAAAATATATAAGCTGGAAGGTATATATAACCTTTAGGGTTTGAATTTTCCCAGATGATGAGATAATTGTGATTATTTGATACAATGGATAATTGATTTTTTTTGGAATATAAGTTTAACAATACTCATTACATTGGTGATTGAAAACTTATTTTATGGAAAGGAAATTAAATTTATTAAAGATGAAGATCATTGTATTTTTTGTAATATTGTTTGATTAAGATGTATTTGTATTTGGTATGATCCATTATGGGTGACTAATGTTTTGTGTGGATAAAACGTATATTTATATTTCAAAAATATTAGATCAATATTTTCTTTTCTTTATGTTTTGAATTTGGTCGTTCTAATTTTTAAGTGTTTTAAGTTTTTGTTATTCATGGAATTTTTTAGTTAAAAATGGAGTGTTATTATTTATAATAATGATTATATGGATTAAATTATAACTTATTCATTGATGGTTTATTCATATGTTATTTGTTATTATCATTTCTAATACTAACCATTTTTGTTCGTTATAATTGAATAGAGACAGAAGGAATAAACTGTCGAAAAATCTTTTATAAAAAAAATAGTACTATAATTTGGTTGACCTAATTGGATATCATCATTTCGTTTTTCTACTTCAATTTTTAGTGATTAATCTTTGTTATTCATTAATTTAAATATGAGATGGAACAGAGGTGAGAACTGATCCAAACACTCAACTAAATGATCAAATTGAGCTCATTTTATTGAAATAAATCAAGTAATTTTATTTTCTCATATTCTATGTATCAATGCTTAACTAATTATTCAATATAATGTTAAAGAAATATAAATCAATAAATTATTTTTTGGAAAAAATATCTCAAATATCCCAGTATTCCTTTAGAAACATATTCACCAATATGCATCATATAATAGCACATAATTGGTTAAGGAAATATATTATATATATAATAAATGATAATATATCTATTTATAACAAATTTATTAATTATATTAATAATATCTATATAAAATACTGTTTATATTTCAAGATACACACAATTTTATGATTAATTAAGTTCAATAATTTTTGGTAAAAAACTTAAGTAAATTTCTATGGTCAATATTGTCATGATTTTAGGGACTACTTTCTAGAACTCAATTATATTAATGTTTTATACATTTATTTTATATTAACTTTGATAAAAGTTCTTTAAATGAACAAGTTACTTTACGTTAGTTTTTTTATGAATTGACTTCCTCTTTTCCTCTCTCATTGATTTATAGTTCACATACTGTGTTATGTGTAAGGTTTTTTTATTGATTTCATTTCATTTCATTCAGTCATGTACACTCTTATTTGAATATGTTCTTATAAAAATTTTCTACTAGACCTTACAATTATATTATATAATTATTCCTTTTTAGGGATTACATTTCATTCTCATAATTTAAAAGGTTCTTATTTGATCAATCCCTTTTCTTTGAGTCATGACATTCCCTAATTGATAATGCTTTTTTATAATTTTAATATCTTTCTGATATCTTTATCAAATTTTAATTTTTATTTTTATCTAGAGAAATTACATTTTAATATCATGTTATTTAATACCACAAATGCTTTCTTTTATTATTTTGGAAGACAAATATGCATTCACTTATAAAAAATTTATATGTCTCATCATCTCTATTCAAAAGGAAATGATATAGGTATTTTATCAACATGGTTATTATTAAAACCATTTAAAAATACTAAATGGTATTTCAAATAACTTATATATATTTAATTTATCTTTCACTCTATATTTATTCTCTTTAACATTATTTATTTTCATTGTTCTATTATTGGGTCTTCTTTTGAAAATTATTGTATTGTAAATCCTCTTTCACCATAAAAAATTTACTTTGAAAATGGTTTTTATATATTTATAAACCCCACAAACCCTTTCTCATTATAATTTATATAAAATATCAATGATTTAATTTAGGTAATTGTGGGAAATGTGATAACAAGTTTTGTTTAGTAATATAACACTTTTATCTTTTATTAATATTCATGATTATGAATTTATATATTTATATTAAGAAATGTATATATTTTTATTTCATATCTCAATGGATATTATATAACAAATTAGATACTCATTATAAATTTATATTTATTACGATTAACTAATCGTGTAAGGGATGTTCTATATAAAGGTTAAATAAGGTTCCTTAACAAAAAGTATTATGTGGATAAATTTATAAAATTAATTCATTATTAGTTATGTAATAAAATATAAATTAATTTTTATTATATAAATTAATATTAATATATTTAATTATGATAAACTTATTAATAATTCTCTCATGTTATGAGGCAATAATATGATTTTTCATTTGAAAAAAAAAATATTGTTTTTATTATAAATAAATTTATTTTTATGTATTATATGATTTTATTTAGAAGTGAAATTAATAAATTTTAGAATTTTTATTTTGAGAAATTTAATTTATTTTTGGAATCATCATTTAAAAAAATAGGAATAATATTTGATATTTTTTTATCAATTTCTATTCAATGAATAATACAAATACATTTTTTACAAATATAGTAACTTTTTGACATCAGCGCTATATAAGAATGAATTAAAAAGTTATACAAAACATTTCTTGGACAAATATGTTTTTAAGGTATAAAATAATGAACTTAAAAAATTATTTTGAATTTATAAATATATTTCTTGACATTTTAGAACATGAGTTAAAATTTATTTTAATAAAAATATCTTTCGTTCTTTTCCATTAATTTTGTTTCAACATGATAAAATATTGTTTATATTGGTATAAAATTTATGTAAAGATAAATTTTTAATCATAAACAAATAAATTTCATGGTAATAAATATTAATCATAATATTTAACTCAAATATTTTAAAATTCATATTTAAATATTTTTCTAAAATTTGTTTTTATTACATTGTACAGAATAATAATGAAGTTAATTTTTATCAGATTTAGATCTAAATTAAATATAATAGATTTAATATTTAGAATCAACTTGTTAATTATTTTAATATGATTTATTTAATATTTTGGCGTAAAAATAATTTATGAAGGTAAAAGTTAGTTACTTCAGTAAAGACTAAAATGTGATAAAATTTTTAAATCAAGGGAGAAGTCCCAAAAAACATAAAAACTTATTTTTAAAAGACTGTATGAGGTATTTTTAAACCAAAAATCATATTATATTTCTTAATTTTAAAAATATGATCTTCTTTATTGGAATATTAAATTCCTTTTATATTAATAAATTAGTATTTACAAAAAAACCACCTCTCTCAGTTATAGAAGGACCCTCTCCCACCATTACCAAGATATTCATAAAATTATAATTCCTTTGAAAACACTACTATATTTTACTCCATAATAATCTTCCCCCATTTTGTATATATTATGACCTCATGATAATTCCCTGATTCCTTCAATAACCAAGAAGTCATTCAAGAGAGGATATTATTTTCTCATTGTAGGTAATAAATTATTATCATTATTTTTAATTTATATTCTTAATATTATATTTATAAATTAGGATTTAATTTGTTTATAACATATAAATAATGTCATTACACTAATGTAATTATGATATTATAAAAAATATCTTCATAATCACACTCATCCATTACTTATAACATGTTCTTTTTCGGTTCTATTTAACCACCAATATGAATGATGTTATAATTATTTATCATGGACGGTTAAGCAATATTAATTATTGGTAAGATATTAAATTAATAATTAAGTAAATTTTTTCATTGATAGTAATATTTATATTTAAATAATTAATTATACACTATATTTTATTTGATAAAAATTACAAAACCAAGCACGATGTGGATTTCATCCAATAGAAACATACTTAAAAATACCATGGATGGATCTAGAACTTCATAAAAAAAATTAATTTACTTTTATATATATGATGAACTCATGGACAAGTAACGATGATCGAAAATGTCCATATTGAATCAAACAAGGAATGTTTAAAACGACCAAAAACTAAAGATCGATATTAATTGAAAATAAGTATATCTATGTTATAAATAAATATAAAATACTAATATAAAAGCTAATAAATAGGAATAATTATTTCAAAAAACTATCAACGAGCCTCAGTTTAACACACATGATGCTTGACTGTAACTAACCATGTTGGAGTTTAAGGTATGGGTTTCACATCTCAAATTTCATACTTTGAGGAATGTTTAATATTTTGAAATTGTTTTTATTATATAATGTATATACTATATTTTTGAAATGTTATATCACTATTATATTTTTATTAAGGTTATTTAATGTTAAAAGTCTTGTTCTCATATAAATTTTATTTTTAATCAATAGTCTACAATCCGTAAATTCTCACATTAAAATTAATGTTACTTATACTAAATTTATTTTGGGATAAATTGTTTGATATTTCTATATAAAATAAGATATATTTTATTATCCTAAGGTTTTTTATATGGTTTAAATATATTCATACAATTTAACTTCCCATTTTGATCAGAACTGAACTAAAATGTTTACTATAATTGGAGGGGACTTTACCTCATTGTTATGGTCGGTAATAATTCTATTTCATCCCCATATTCTTTATATTATATTATAGATATTATAATAAATATATAATTTATTAATGTCATCTTATATTGTATTTTAATTTCTATACTATGGATTGAAAATAATATTTTCAATATTTTCCACATGATTCATTTTCTATTTTCTTTATAAAAGGGGGAAATATCTTTTTAAACACATTCTAGATGAAACCCATTTACTACATTTTTATCTATTTTATTTATGAATATACCTATATAGGTTTTCATGGTTTACCAAAGAAATTCTTATTTTCATTGTTCTATGATTTTTTTTATTTTAAAATAAAATTTATCAAAAGAAAAACATAATTCTTACTATTTTTCAAATTAATTTTTCAATGTTCTTACAAACCAATTTTTCACCTATGTACACATACTATAATAATAATAATTATTCACTATAGATGTTACTCAATGATACCACCCACAATCATTATTTTTATTTCTTACAATCATGTTTATTTTAAAAACCTTAGTGAAAACTATTTATTTTTCTTGGGTTAATTGATTTATAATGGGATTAGAAATGTTTTCATGTTCATGTAAAAAAATATTTATTGTTATTTAACATTATATGATGATGTATGGGACTGAAATGCTATTACATTTATTAATAAGATAAATATTAGCAATCTATGCATTTTTTATTTCAATAGGGAAATTTTTTGACTCTTAAGGCATGCAGATTATGTATTGATATGTTTATCATTTCATTATATAAAGAGTGAATTAGACATATTTAGTGGTATGTGTGAAAGAAACCTCCATGATTAGTGAGGAATCACTGACTGGTCTGGGGCGATGAATTGGTGATTTAATTTATTTTTAATTTTCCACGATGAAGCAACCATTGTCTCCAGTTATATTTAATATAGATTCTTTTACAACACTTACACATTAAGTTAACATTAAATTAAAAAATTTTCCTCTCAAAATGATAAGGATAGTATTTATCTAGATCTGAATTCCACAAAGATCATAAAACTACCTAGTTTTAAAACATTGGTATAATAAGTGGGGTTTATCTTATAAATCATGTTATAAAAAAGATTCCTAATCGTGATAGTGAATCTTTCACTTATACAATGATAATGAACTTGATATCAACATCATGGAATCCTTACAACAATAAATTTAATTTTTTGAGGTTGTGATGATGTTCCTCTTCTTCTTCAACCTATATATAATTAGATAATATCACTTAAATCTATTGTAATTTTTATATCCCCTTATTCATTCACCTCACTCATTCATTTACACTATTGTTATCTTATTCTTATCTCTTCATTTATCCTTATTTTCTTTTCTATTCTTATTATCTATTCTATTTTTCTTCTTACACACCACCCATATTTTTTACAATAGGATAATTAAAAAATATTAATGGATAATTTGATTATTGAAAATTATATTCAAACCAATGACATCCTTCAACAAACACAACTACTCTCGCTTATTTTTGAGCCTTTAGATATTGTTAGATATTATAGATACCATTGAGGATTCCAAGAATGGAAACATAGATTGAGTTGGAAAGCTATAATATTATCTACATATCTACATCAGAATAAAATTTCATAACTAAAAGAAAACCACTAAAACAGATTTCCCCATGGCCTGGTGAAAAACACTAAGACACTTTTACTTAAAAATGGAAAACATCAGGGAATTGACCACATTTTTGGATGTTTTCGGTCACCAAATCACACTTTAACCAGAAATTGGTGCACTATGGGGTTTTCCTCATACTTAACTCATTTTACCTTGAAACACTACTTATTGACCATGTATTACATCATGCACCATCATAGGTGTAGTGGGATTTCCAATTTTTTATATGTAGGCTCAAATAACACCATGAGAACCACTATGGCCATTTTTTCCTTTTTTAGTTTTCATAGGTGAACTGGAAGAGGACCACAATAACGACCATAGACATTTTTAACTTAGTAATTTCACATAGAAACACCATCAATTCACTATTACCATCAAAATTCTCTACCATGGGCACAACCAAGATTATTTTTCTCATTCTTCTCAACAACATTCCCTCCATCACCGGAGTGGAATCCCATGCTTGGTCTTCCATCCTTCGAATACCCATCAATACTTATATAACATTATTTCAAACAAATAGTCTCATTAAAAGTTCATAAAAGTAATGAATCATGATAAATCAATCAGGAGATATAATTGAGGATCATTTAAATCTGCATCATGGGATTCCAAATAGAATATGATTTATGTATTGAGAACAAAATCCATCACACTTTATAATATCATATTCACAAAATACTAAACATATCATTTCAATAAAAAAATCTTAGCACTAACTAGGATCAATATGGTGGGACCATAATTATGTATCCCATTGATGCATCAGCAGTTCACTTGAGGTAAACTATTTTGGGTATTTGATGTATGATTGCCCATAAATTTATAATGTATTGGAATGAGTACTTTATGTTATAAATTATTTAAAATATCTTGGAATGATTCCATACAGTTATGAATTATTTATAATGTATTGTCATGAGTAATTAATGGTTTGAATTATCTAAAATATATATGAATTAGGACATAATAATTTTAATTATCTATAATTTCTTAGAATGTGGCCTTGAAGGTTTGAATTACATGTAAAAC
Organism: Viscum album; assembly: GCA_963277665.1. NCBI lineage: Eukaryota > Viridiplantae > Streptophyta > Magnoliopsida > Santalales > Viscaceae > Viscum > Viscum album. Next base: position 834,994,117 of record OY728159.1, on the reverse strand, counting down.
ACTGTTTTTTACATCATAAGAAAAATAGTTATTATTACTTATGGATATATTTCATGCTTATGTTATTAGTTATATGAAACTATTTGATTATTATGTATTCTTGTTAAATTATACATTCTATATTTATTCAATTTAGAATTTGTTGCATGTTTATCCTTATAGAGAATCTAAAGTCACTACTTTATTTTTTTATTCTCTTACCCAAGGTTCTAAAAAGATTACATTGAATGATTAAAGGATATAATAGGAGGAATAATAATTATATGTAACCCATTCTTATGAGAAAAATGGATACTGAGTGAAATTATAGGATATTTTATGTAAGGAAGTTCCTAACTTTCTAACAATATAAAACTAAAAGGTTTGGGGTATATAATTGATGAAATATTTAATATAGTGATTGTTTTTGGGATATCATAGTTGGTATCAAATCCAATGTGTAAAGAATATATTTTTTGTATATGATCTGGGAATTCAGTTCTAGGGTGTCATAACTATTTTAATCATATTTTTTGATGATTTTACTCATTTGGATTATTCAAATTTTTTTAGTTATTAAAAATCTACTGAAATATTTATTCACATTCTAAGAATTTATCACCCCAAATATCTTTTTTCCATTTTTAGAATAAAACAACCTTTATAGTTGAGTGGGAAACTCAAAAATTCCTCCATACCAAAAAAAACAAACACTGTACTAAAATAAAAAGGCACCAAACATAATAGTGCACAAAAAACACATTAAAATTAATAAAAACTCAATCACCAGCACATGTTAACATAATCATAGACTATGAGAGCCTTGAGAAGAACACCCTATGCACAACTACCATCATCATAATCTTTAACCCATCGCTATATAAGCCCAAAAAAAACTGACATCATCTGTATTCAAAGTCATGAATAGACAGAAAATGCAGCCATTAGAAACCACCCTCACCATTGAGAGAAAAAAAACCATCAATAGAACACCCCATCCATAAAGGATCACAAAAATAGGGAATCAATCAAGAAAACCGGAACTGATTGCAATATCATGAGTAAAAAACAGATTCATCAAACCAGGACCAATAAGAAAACCATTTTCTAAGTTTCTCCTCCAGAAAATCCCACCATAGATCAAATAGAACCATACCAAAACCTCACAAAGAACCAACACAGCGGGCTGGCCTATCCAGGTGAGAAGGAATATGAGTTAAGAGAAGAGTATGGAGAGGGAAGGCCTATACAGGGAGTAGTGATATTTGATTGAATGAAAAACCACATTTTTTAGAACCATCGATTGAAAAATAAAGTTCATCAGGATATAAAATAAAATAGAGGAAAAAAGGATTGAAGAGCCACTAAGAAAGTAAATAAACAATTGTAAATCATTGATGAGGATGAAACACCAAAGCACTATAAGACCATTTTATTCAATAGGAGACTGAATCGAAGGATGAAACCAACATTAATGAACCACTGACACTAAATGAATCCCCCCAAAGTTATCCAAATCCACCAAAAACAGCGTTATACCGACCATAGAATAGGTCCACAAAAATAAAAAGGGTTAAAATAGTAGAGGAGTCAAACTACCCAGTGAAGAAATGATGATGGAAAAATAAATTACCAAAAACCCAAACCAGTGGAGCTTCTATATGATAATTAAGTATGGGATTTTTTAGAATGATTCATGTGATAAGAGTTTTGGTTTCAATAGTAAGGGGTCTTGAAATGATGGGGAATTTCCAGCCAATAGGGGACATGTGAAACCATGCAGATTCAAGAACTATCGTGATAGAAAAATATGAAACAAAAGAAATAGTGCCTGAGATGGAGATGAAGTGAACAGAGATAAGAATATGACCTAAATAGCCCGATGATTGGTTAAAATAATGAGTAGAGGATTTGGAGAATGTGAAGAAGAATGTGGATAGAGAGAAAACCCTAGAGGCCGAGATCAAAGATCCATCCGAGAAGGCCTCCCTTATTTATACACACCCTTTAACCACAGTCTAATGATTTATAAGAATACAATAGGGTATATCCTAAAAATATATCAATCCAAAACTTGATACATAAATTTATCATTTCATTAAAATATTTAAAATCAGGGAAATAACTTTAACTTAGTATTTTTAACACAAACTAAAAAATGTATAGTTACTAAGATGAATAATATTTGTTTTGTGAAAATGATAAGAATTATAATTTCATAGAAAGGTACTAGAAAATTATTTTAGATATAATCCATAATCATTAATGTTAATAATTTTTAATCAGTTCTTACTCCAACCCAATTCAGTCAAAACACCTTATAAGTCACGGTTCAAAAAGAATTAATTTTTGAATAACATGAAGGTATTTGGTATCCAATTATTTTTCAATATTAAAGGAACACATTTGTCCATGTTTAATGAGGGGGAATATGAAATAATATTTCTCGGGTATACGCCTAGTTGAAGGAGTTACCATTTCTACAATAATAATATGATAATGATTATTGAAAAAATGATTTGACTACATTGAAAATTTAACATTCATCACCAAAATAATTTTTAATTGGTGATAATGTTGAATAATCCCTTGGATAATGAATTGGAAAATATGAGGATAATCTAGATATTTTAGAAAATGTTAATACAGATCAAGATGATTTTAATAATTCGAATAATATGGAAGGATTGAAGTAATTAGTTTTTATGTTTCAAAGAGTAAAACATATAGAGACTAAAATTACTTGTATTGATATCAACAAGGGGTGGAAACCTGAAGAAGCATGATAATTAATAATCATTGAAACTTTATTTTTTAGGTTAAACCATAAAGTATAGATGAGGTCTTACAATATAAGTATTGAATTTTAGTGATAAAAGAATATCTGGAATAAATTAATCGCGGCAAAGATTGGGGGTCCCCATTAAAAGCACTAAAAAATCCCTGATAGAGGGGGCCTTTATCAACGCAAAAAAATCACTCATAAAGGCCCCCCCTCTATCATCTCTTTTTTATCACTGATAAGGGCCACCTTTATCAGTGCTATTTTGAGTTCTGATAAATGTATACCTTTATCACCACTCAAAATCGAGCTGAAAAAGGCCGAATTACCTATGATGTGATGTTTATTTAACAGCGCACTCATCACCTACACCTGCACACAAACAACACCTGCACTTGCACACAAACATTACAAAACTACACCTGCACAAAAAATAGCTGCCCAAAACAGCACCTATACATAAACAATGCACAGAAGAACGAAACAATGCACACAAGAATTTTTAAAACAATAATATATACATTTACTTGAAATCATGAAAAAACTCACTTCTATATACATTTCAAACAATGATTTATATGATTACAATTACAACTATCCAAAACACATTTAAAAACATTAATGTTTCATCCTTCATGAATCTGTGATCAACTCTCAAAAACTGTCATCCATGGTATTAGTTCCCAAAAAAAGCATCCGAACTCAAGAAAAAAAATCCACCTATATAAGAAAATAAATATTATGTTAGTAATAAAATAATGAAACAAATTAAACATTAATATGAATGAATATATTAAGAAAATGCCAATTTGTTTATAAAAAAGATACATTTGGAGTTATACCGGTCACACCATGCATCGTATTGAGGTGGTGTTAATATATACATGTCATAAATGTGTCATAGATTGTTTTTTATATATCAAAACAATCTGAATGGGTTTTCTCAATTTTGAGTATGTCACTTGTTCTTTTGATTAAGTCATGACTAGGTACAGATCTTATGTTCGGGTGCTTTCATCCCCATTCATAGGGGATAAACTTTGTTTCCAACATTAGTGAATTTAGGTTTTACTTTTCTCTTTTACAATTTATTTTATTTCCACCTCAGGTGGCACAATTGGGTGTGATATTTAGATATTATGTGGATTTTGACTCTTGGCCTAGTATGGAAAGGGAGGTTTGATTATGCATCATGATGGGAACATAGGCCCATATGATATTGGATATATTATGATTTTCATTGGAAACCTAGATTGAGTTATGAGTGTTTGTACTTTTTAAAGTGGTAGTAAAAAATAAATACAGTGTTTTCTTACTTAGCCTCTTTTGGTGGCATTCTACTAATCCAACCAAATCATGGGGTTCCAATGAGATCTGTATATGAATTTATATGCATCTGATATATGGTCCTAACACTGATAAGGGTAGACATATATAATGATTGGGGGGAGTTGTGTAATGTATTAACAAAGAAACTAAACATTGTTTTTCTATATAGCATCTTCAGTGGAATTATAATCAGTTAACCCAAATTAATACATGAGATTTTATGTTTGTCATTATCAAGGGTAGTCAAGGATCCATGAGGCTAGATTATATGTAATTCTTGACTCAAATGTGGTTGGGTAGGGGGTTATAAGACTAGAAGATACTTGATACCTAACCTTCATATGGGTAGATAAGAAGCCTTAAGACAAGATGTTGTGTGACATGGTGTGGTATGGGAGTGTAAGGGTGGTGAGATTTGTTACCTGTTACAACCTTTTCTATTAGCGATATTTGTATACATACAATGATATGGTTGTTTGACCATCATGATTGGTATTCAGTGGGATTCCACCTAGATGGGATTTGGTGGATTTTCAAGAGGGTGGTGATATAGTGCTGCTTATGTTTTCAAGGGATGAGACCCTGAAGGGTATAGATGATCATAATCTCCACGTATAGGATTTAGTATAGGTGAGAAAGTTACCGATGGAAAAGATGCAGGTGGAAAACATTAGGCCACGTTTTGATGAGTAACTCAGTGTTTTCATGGTTCGTTTCATATATGGAATTGATAGGGGATCCTTAAGAGATGATCCATCTATGTAGTACGTGACTCGAGAGTTCCATTCTCAGCACCCATCATAATTTCAGAGTGAATGTGGACCGTAAAAAAAAGAGAACATGATAGGTTTGACCCAAACTATCTTTGACCAGCTCAAGACACCCCAGGTTGAAGGGTGAGGCAGCTGAGATACATGCTCAGAGGAAAGACATAACGCTTGTGGGATGTATAGGTATAGGTGGGAAGACACAACATACTGCCTTAGAAGGCTTTTGATGCCAGATTCTTTGAGAACTTCTTCTAGAGGCACCGAGGGTAGACAAACATCTGAGGAGTTGGTGTACAATATTGTTCTTTTAGTGTATGAAACTAGGGAATATTCAGACCCAATATGATATGGTTCTGAAGTAGTGTCATGTGTGCAACTTTATGATCCATTTAGAGAGGTTCTGTAGGAATCCTTATCAGATAGGTTATGTATGAAGACTTATTGGTCAGGTGGGAGCCATGGAATAGGGCAGAATTAGGGATCTGAGGTCAGACTGAGAGTAGTACCAGGAGTGGGTAGTTGGTATTTATCTACACCTGGATATATTATAAAACAATGCTGGTGGGGGTGAATGTCCTGTTGAAACCTCTTCAATTCTTAATAGAGGTGATTCACATAGGTTTCTCATAGTTTGGACAATCATGCACGAAACTGTGCATAGTGTGTTGATTAGATTGTGGGCAGCGTACGGTTGGTACACAATTATCCAAATCGTGTGGCCCAACCATGTGGCCCATTAAAAATTAGGAAATTAATTTTTTTACCTCATTCAATATTTCTATACTTCTCCTCCCTTTCCTCCCATTTACAAATACACAATAGAGGGAGCTCCCCCATTATTCTTCTCCTTAGGCTTCGAGGGAACTCCATCATCCTGACATTGATCTTTGGCCCGTTAGTGGATGCAGATTCATCTAAACAACACCTTGAATTTTCTAGCTTCTATTTTCTATTTATCTTTCCATATGGAGAGATAAATCCATGTGATTCCTTTTTCACTATTTTCAAGGCATTCATCTAAAACGCTATTATTTATCAATTTGGAAGGATTTTTAGGATGATACTAAATGATTGACCGCAAACAAGTACAAGGTAGGTGGTTCCTAGAATTATCCTTGATTTTGTGAGTGTTTTGGGGGTGCAGTCATATACACTATGTGGGTTGTTCGAGTGAGAACCTAATTAATTAAATACATTATTATTAAATTTTTCAAATGATTATATGGGATTCCTATGGGAATTCGCTTTCTCCACTACAATTGGTTTAGTAGGGTAATAGGATTGGACTAACTAGGAATGTTCAGTCTACGTGTAAATTTGAATTAAATCGAATTGTTATATTGGTTACTTGATTCTATGGAAATGTAATGGTATTTCCCTTAGGATTGAGGTGGGTGATGATCATCTGGATTGAGTTGATTTGGTTCATCAGGTGGGGTTGGCTTAAATAGTTGGAGTGATTATGATCACTATATTGAGGCGACTTGGTCATCGGGATTTGAGGTGATGAAGTTTTCAGGACAGGGTCATAGTTCTCGAGACACGAGATGGTGTTGACCATCATGATTTTAGGGACATGTTCATAGGGTAACGATGTGTTAGATGACATGGATTCGGTATTTTTCTGATTTCTTCTCATCATTTTTTGTTTGACGTGCTGTTGGAGTCATGTTCACATAGACATGACTTATGGATCATATTCATAAATATCAAAACAACTGAATGTGTTTGCTCGATTTTGAATAGGGCAGTTACTCTGATAGCAACTATAATACCTATACATTTATTACATTGATATCACATATGTGTAGATTAATATTCCAAACATAAAATAAATAAATTAAATATAAATAAGAAATAATGCATTAATTCAATGGAAAATTCTTTTACTGTACCAACATGGAAATTACCTCTGTGATTAAGCATACATAGCGTCATTTCTCTTCCTAAAAAGGTATTTCACATGGACATAAATCTTCTAAAATAATTTAACTCTACATGGAATAATTAAAATAAAATCAACATTTCATTATATAAATTTTCGTTAAAATTGAGATATTATATTGAAACATTACATTTACATCTTTCCAGAAGGGTTATTTTGTCCAAATATAAGCTAATAACAGAACTAATGATTCTTTGTGGACTTTAATATTTTTGGTTAACTACCTTTTATCATAACATCTGATCTAGTGTTATGATCCGGCAACCCGGTGATGCTCTCATCCAAAACCATCTCTATGATATCATAATTCACCATTCACTTTTCCTTCTCTTCCTTCACCCATTTACCCAGTAAATGGGTTTAGAAAGAGGAGGAAAAGTGAATTCTGAATTATGATATCATAGATATGGTGTGGGATGAGAGCATCAGGGGGAAGGTAGATCAGATGTTCAGATCATATACTATGCTAAGAGGTAGTTAACCAACAGTAGTAAAGTGCACAATGAATCATTAGTTTTGTAATTAAATTTTTCATTGATGCACAACCAATTTTCTTCCAACACAGTACATCAGTAGAAATAGTATAATAAATGACCAAAATAATGAATATAAATGATACATGACATAATAGTTTAGGATTATTTCTTTTTGAAACATGGAAACATAAATAACTAGTTCATAAGAGTCTCTTGTTAATTTTTTCATTACTAAAAAGAAAAATCATTTATAAAATATCTCATCATAACCTAATGATATGAAACATAATAAAGGGTGATCATAGATGCTCAATAAGTGTAAATAAGGTAGATATAAATGATCATATAAGGATTACATAAGTAGTAGGAATTCACCTTCAATCTATTTGTGTACAATCATCAATTAGGTATTCTACCCATTTGTTTCTAAACACATCTATATCATCTTGTGAATTTGTTTTTTTGTTAAAGTCATGGTAGTATTGGGAAAATATAAATACACAAAGGATTAATAAAAATTATAAATGAACTAGTAATTATTTTCTAAAATAATTCTTCAAGGATGCTATTTTGTTGATGAAATACAATCTCTTATATAAATTTACAAACATAATAGCCACAGTACTATCCATTTTTTTGTTTTGGACACCATGGAAACATTTAGCAAAATAATTAATTTGTTTTTCTATTTGTTTGGATAGTGCAATATTAGTATTTATACCCGAATTCATTTCCATTTATAGATGCAGTGGGCATTCTTGTCCTTAGGACCAGGATTCATTCCATGAAGTACACAATATTGATGCACCACCCTATTATAACAAAATCCTCATTAAATTATAATATAAATTATATATCTATATGTTTAGATATAAAATATTGGATCTAGTGTTTTAGAAATTAACAAATGGCATCATGGGTGGTGGGTTTTATGGATATCAATGTCGTGAATCCAGAAAATAAATCTTTGGAGTATCCAAATTAACTGCAATATGAATACAATGATGTTTAAAAACATATAAAGGAATAAGTAATGAGAGAAATTAAAATATAGTTTATATATTTAAATTATATAGTTTTACCCTAGAATCATTGATATTAAAGAAGATTCAATCATCCATAATTTCTTTTTCAAACAATTTGAGTAGGGATGACATTATTTTTCCCCCTTTATCACCATTTATTTCATCTTTTGAAGAGGTGATGTGTGGACTAACACATCCCAACAAAATTCATTGGGAAATCCTTTTAATTGTTTTTCATATATACAACTTTGAAAAGTATTAAATGTATTTAGTCATAATTATTAATTTATATCATATTTTTTAAAACCAAATCATGAAAACATACCTCATGTATACATTTACAACTGAGGTGTCCATCCATTCATACATAATAATTTCATCTACATTATGGGAACAAATTAAATCTGATTCCTCCTATCTGTTCATATTTTTTTCCAAATCAACTATGTATGTATTGTCGTCTATCAAATTTGTATCTATATGATCCTACAATGATGTTAAAAGTGGATATAGAATAGGTGGGGTGAAGGTTCTCTTAGTAAATCTCTTCGATTGTTTGGTTAATCATTGAGATAGTTTTGAGCCGATCTTTCATTTCACCCCTTACATTTGTTGTTATGTAGTAACATTCATTAGTTCATACATTTTTCATTAAATGTGATTGGTTCATCTTGAAATATAAATTGGAAATGAATACCTCCTTGTTGACATGTTTTTTACAAGAATTGATGGCCATGTGATGAAGGTTCCAATAGCTTGTTCAACCATATGAATGTCATCATTGACATTTGGAATAGGTATCTCAGCGCTTGGCTCATTAGATATGTTAATCGACACTCTAACACGACCTATTGTGTATCATGTTGTTCTGCAGATTGAACACCATAGCCATCACTACAAGGCGATAGGTGGGAGTTGATAAATATAAATCACAGTCATTTTGAACCTAGAGAATATTATTACAAGAATTGTATCAGTGTCCAAGTGATTTTCGTTTCATAGAAAAAATTATTAGAACATTGATTACCTCAGCTAAGTCATGTTTTTAGGGGAATGGTTTGCCACAAAGCTAGTGGGAGTGGGGTGGGATCTTCACACACATGTAGTTGTTGAATAGTTTCTTCTCATTGCCTCCCTCATCAAACTTGCTCTTATCTCACTCTAGTATTGTAATTATTCATGAAAAATAGCTTGTCACGACCCGTCCCCCAGGGCCCGTGCCGTGACTACCCCAAGCCTTCCTTTCATAGGCCAGGGGATGGAGAATAGCACCAAAGGCGTAAATCCCTACGCTGGGAAGGCATTTCCTTTATAACTTGAAAACACACACAATAGTGTACGAGTTGGAAGTAAAACAGTAAGAAAAACTGTATAAAAAGGAGTGCTGAAATGTAAAAGAGGGCTGGAAATACAAGCCCAACTATGAAGTACAAGGAAACTGAAAGTAAAATTACTGTAAAAAGGGAAAAACGGCTCCTGGATCGTCCACCGAGAAATCCTACCGGAAGGGAAGGTACAGATAGCCTCCACAGCACTCCATGTCTGTCCGTCTCTTCCGTGTACCATAACGCCATGTTGGCCACCTCCAGGAGTCGTCCAGTCCTGGTACTCTCATCCTCAGTCAGCATTGTCTGTCATTTTCATCCAATACAACGAGGTGCGAGCACAACCCGTGCATGGGGAAGTATAACGATACTCAGTAGGGACCCCGATACCCTCAAGGTCTCACAAAATCCAATAAGGATAAACCAAAAATTATGAATTAAATAGATAACCCCACTTAGGTATATGCCCTTACATATACCTATGTTATCAATTAATCCATTTCAATCATGAGGTAAACACAAAAGTAACTGACTCATCTGCTTATCTTGGTGAGCCATTTGATACCTCCCTAAACACAGAGGTTGCGGGCCAACCTAACATGGCCTGACACCTTCTGTCGCTTTTCTTTCATGTGGTGTTCTTTGGCATAACGATGTAACAACGATGAGGCGACAGAGACGAAATGGAAAAATTCCGCGCTACTCGTGGCCTCCGTGAACCGTGTTGCCCCCACGGTGTCCTACACCACCACCGGCCGAGATCACGCATAGCCTGCACCCCGTCGGCCTTCCCGCGCGTAGTGAGAGGCCTGCCCGCGCCCCGCTGACCTACCCACGTGCTTCTCGGGTGCCTCGAAGCCTGCCCGCACGTTGCCCGCACACCCTGCCCGGCGTCCCGTGGCCTGCCCGTGCGCTACCTGCGTGCCTCGTCGGCCTGTCCGTGCCCCGTTGGCCAAACCGCACCCTTCCTGGCGCCCCACAGCCTGCCAGAGCACTGCCTGCATGCCCCGCCGACCTGCCTGCACCCCACCAGCCTAACCACACCCAATCTGGTGCCCCACCGGCCTGCCCGTGCATTGCCTGGGACAGGGGCGACCTTCCTGCGCCCTACCATCCTGCCCGCACCCCGCTCGTCCTGACTGCGCCCAACCCGGTGCCCCATGCGGCCTACCCACGCCCCGGCTCCCAGTCAAGCCGGCAGAGCTGCGCAGGCCACCGGAGCCGGCCCGCGGCGTCCTTTGTGGCATCGCTTGCTGAACTGGCTCGGCTTTCTGGGCAGAGCCACCCGAGCCGCGCCCCACGTGGTGCTTGCTGAACCGGCCCCAGCCTCCAAGCCAAGAAACCAACATGGCATCCATCGGCCCAAACCACCCCTGTTGTCCGCTAGGACGGTCCGAGCGGACCAGGCTGAACCTTGCGGGCTTACCGGGTCAGCCCAGTCTGGGTTGGGTCGAGTCTGTTCGACTGGGTCGGACCGGGCCCAGGCCCATTACTGACCCTGTTACTTGCATTGGCCATATCATTGGCACCGAAGACCGTTTTACTAACCATCAGTCACCCTAGATTTCTTAGAGCACGACAGTCCCTTGAGTATACCCCACTGGAGTTTGGGGTAATGTTGAGATACGGCCAGGTAGGATCGTTCTCGAATCCACCCGGCCCACGAGACTAAAAAAGACTATAACTCATAGACGGGGCGTCCGATTGATGCGTCGTCAGTTGCGTTGAGACCGTTATGACATGGAAGAACCTTGAGATACTTCAATGCGGGACTTTGAAATAGTTGGAGTATCTACCTATAGCTCGTGGAATGTACCCTCCCAGAGATGAGCAAGCGGAGTATGGAGACGTAGTAGCTGGCTAAGACCTGATGACTGCTTGACCGATTCGACTCAGAGTGATTCGACTGGCCCAGTGGGGAGTGCCAGATAGTTGGGGTAGACCCATGGTGGAGGAGTTCCTTGTACATGTAGGTAGACCCGTGTTACTCGATTGGAGGAGTACCTCTGCAGGCTATTAGGGGGAGCGCCTGGTAGTTGGAGGCAGACCCACAGTGGGGAGCAACACTGTGTGAGGGTCGCAAACCCACGGTACCCGACAAGAGGAGTACCTCAGCAGTCCAAGGTAAGTGGGAAGCGCCTAGTAGTTGGCGGCATGCCCACTGTACTCGATAGAGGAGGAATTCTCCAGCATCCATGGTTCCGACAATGTGAATAAAAATCTTGGTTGTGCTGAGTTAGTAACTTTTGTGTTTACCTCATGATTGAGATGAATTACTTGATAACATAGGTATATGTATTGGAAAATACCTAATTGGGGTAATTTGTTGATTTCATAATTTTTGATTTACCCTTGTTGGATTTTGTGAGACCATGAGGGTCTCGGGGTCCCTACTGAGTTATACTCACTCATCCACAAGCTATGCCTACACATCATTGTGTTGGTTACAGACAATGGACAGTGTTGACTGAGGTTGAGAGTAGAAGTTCTGGATGGCTCCCGGTGGTGGAACACATGGCGTGATGGTACACGTGGGAGATGGACGGAAGTGGAGCGTTGTGGAGGCTATATGTACCTACCCTTCTGGTAGGATTCCCCGGAATATGTTCCGACAACTGTTTTACTTTTCTTCAGTTGTTCTTATTTTTCAGTTGTACTTGTAATTTACAGTTTGTCTTGTATTTTTGGCCCCTTTCATTTTTCAACACTCATATGTATACATTTGTGCTTACTGTTTTACTTCCAGATCATACTCCGTTGGGTTTGTTTTTAGTTTATAAAGTATATTACTTCTCAGTTTAAGATTTATTCCATTGGTGCTAGTCCCCAGCCCCTGGCCAATGGAAGGTTGGCTTAGGGTAGTAACGGCACGGGCCCTAGAGGACGGGTTGTGACAAATTGTTATCAGAGGAGTTAGTTCTACCACTAAACTTTGGACTCTGATCTTTCTTTTCTGTGAAGAAATAGTGTTAAGGGTACTAACTGTGGTTTTCAGTTCAGGGAGTCTAGTGTTTGTGTGGCTGCTGACGTATCCCTACACCAGGATCCTGACTACTGATTTCCGACTCCATGCACAAAAACACCAATTGCATGTTTGTTTTCAAAAGGTAGGAGCTTTATTACATGATGATGTTATACATTTTCTGATCTTCTTCATAGGATAGAAAGGGTTTGTTGCGGACATGTTAATGATCAACTGCTTATCTTGTTGAGCCATTTGATACCTCCCTAAATGCAGAGGGTGTGGGCCAACCTAACATGGCCCGACAGCCTCCGTTGTTTTCGTGGGGGGTATCAAATGGCACAACAAGATTAGAAGTTGATCATTAATATGTCTGCAACAAACACTTTCTATCTGATGAAGTAGATATGAAAGGGTATAACATCATTAAGTAAAAAACCCATATCTTTTGAAAATAAACACACAATCAGTATTTTCGTGCACTGAGTCGAAAATCAGTAGTCAGGGTCCTTGTGTATGGATATGTCCCCCGCCACACCAACACTGGACTCCCTGAACTGAAAACCACACACAGTACACATAACACTATTGCTTCATAGAAAAGAAATATCAGAGTCATATGTTATACGGTATAACTGACTCCCCTGATACCAATTTGTCCCAACCCGTCCCCCAAGGCATGTGTCGTGACTACCCCAAGTCCGTCTTCAATAGGCCAGGGGCTGGCAACTAGCACCAAAGGCGTAAATCCTAAAACTCGGAAGGCATTGCCTTTATAAACTATAGACACACACAACAGAGTATGAGATGAAAGTAAAACAATATGAAAAACTATATGCAAAGGAGTGCTGAAAAGTAAAAGGGGTCAGAAATATAAGACCAACTATAAATTACAGGTACAACTAAAAAAAGTACAACTAAAGAAAAGTAAAAGAGCTATCTCGATGTCCTCTACGGAATCCTATCTTAAGGGTAGGTACAGATATCCTCCATGTCCCTCCACGTCCGTCCCTCTCCTCTGCGTAACGTCACGCCGTGTGGTCTACCTCCTGGCGCCGTCCATTACTACTACTCTCGACCTCAGTCAGCGATGTCTGTCGTCTGCAACCTACACAACAATGTGAGGGCATAGACCGTGTAGGGGTGATTATAAAGATGATCAGTAGGGACCCCGAGACCCTCAAGGTCTCACAAAATCCAACTAGGATAAACCACAAAGTATGAAATCAATAAATTACCCCACTTAGATATATTCCCATACATATACCTAAGTTATAAAGTAATCCATCTCAATGATTGTAACAACCCCAAATGATAAAAGGTTAAATGGATAAATTATTTGACTCATGTCAACAAGGTGCACCTTCCTTTTCAGGAGCCTGCCTGATTAGAACTCCACAGTTAAGCATGCTTGGCCTAGAGTAGTGATCAGGATGGGTGACCTTTTGGAATGTTTCACAGGGTGTGTTTGAGTGAAGATAAATCCCACTGAAAAGGGCATGTATTGGCCTATGGGGATAATCATTAGTTAGTTGACCCATTCAGGCATGTGGGTGGACCTAGGGGTAGGACCCACATGTCTGCGGGGGAAACTGGTGGTACCGGGTAGGCCAGGACCTGACGACCTTGTTAAGGCTGGGTGTTTGTGCTGTCACTGGGACCCGGTTGTCACATTTGGTATTAGAGGTGGTACCCAGCCTTAAGTGTCGTGCCCTGCCTAGGTTGAGATGTAGGGACCACAACAAGGATGTTGTGCTCCAATGGGGGGGTGATTGTAACACCCCTTAATGATAAAAGGTTAAATGGCTAAATGATATGACTCATGTCAACAAGGTGCACCTTCCTTTTCGGGAGCATGTCTGATTAGAACTTCACAGTTAAGCGTGTTTGGCCTGGAGTAGTGATCAGGATGGGTTAACGTCTGGGATGTTCTTTAGGGTGTGAGTGAGTGAGACAAAGACCCCTAAAAAGGACATGTTTTTGCATGTGGGGACAATCACAAGTAAGATGACCCATTCAGGCCTGTGGGTAGACTAAGGGGTGGGCCCCCATGTGTCAGTGGGGGAAATGGTGGTACCTGGTAGGCCAGGACCCGATGACCATGTTAAGGCAGGGTGTCTATGCTATCCCTGGGACCCAGTTGTCACATTTGGTATTAGAGGAGTCAGTTTTACCACAGAACATAGTGCTTTGATCTTTCTTCTCTTTGAAGCAACAGTGTTAAGGGTACTAAGTGTGGTTTTTAGTTTAGGGAGTCCATTTTGTGTGAGTGAGGACAAAGCCCACTAAAAATGACATGTATTGGCATATGGGGACAATCATTAGTCAGATTACCCGTTTAGGCATGTGGGTGGACCCAGGGGTGGGCCTCACAAGTTTGCGGGGGAAACTGGTGGTACCTGGTAGGCCAGGACTCATCGACTTTGTTATGGTGGGGAATCTATGTTGTCACTGGGACCCGGTTGTCACATTTGATATCAGAAAGAGTTGGTTCTACCACAAAACCTTGGACTCTGATCTTTATTTTCAATGAAGCAATAGTGTTAAGGGGTGGAGCAACTGGTGGTACCTGGTAGGCCAGGACCCGACGACCATGTTAAGGCAGGGTGTTTGTGCTCTCACTGGGACCTGGTTTTCACATTTGGTATCAGAGGAGTCGGTTATACCACAGAACTTAGGAAACTGATCTTTTTTTTTCATTGAAGCAACAATGTTATGGGAACTAAGTGTTTTTTGCATTTTAGGGAGTCCAGTGTGTGTGAGTGAGGAAAACACACACTGAAAAGTACATGTGTTGGCCTGTGGGGACAATCATTAATCAGATGACTCGTTCAGGCATGTGGGTGGACCCAGGGGTGGGCCCCACTTCTCTACGAGAGCAACTGGTGGTACCTGGTAGGCAAGGACCTGACGACATTGTTAAGGCGGGGTGTATGTGCTGCCACTAGGACCCGGTTGTCACATTTGGTATCAGAGTAGTCAGTTCTACCGCATAATATAGGACTTCGATCTTTCTTTTCTGTGAAGAAATAGTGTTAAGGGTACTAAGTGTGGTTTTCAGTTCAGGGATTCTAGTGTTGGTGTGGCGTCCAACGTATCCATACAGGAGGACCCTGACTACTGATTTCTGAGTCAGTGCACGAAAACACTGATTGCGTGTTTGTTTTCAAAAATTAGGGGTTTATTACTTGATGATGTTATACCTTTACTTATCTTATTCATCGAATAGAAAGGGATTGTTGCAGACGAGTTAATGATATACTACTTATCTTGTTGAGCCATTTTATACATCCCAAAATGCGGAGGGTGCATGCCAACATAACATGGCCCGACATCCTCCGTCGATTATCCTTTTTGTGGCATTCTTCGGTATGGTGATGTAACAACGAAGATGCGACGGATATGGAAATGACAAAGGCCACACTACTCACAGCCTTCGGAAACCGCCCCACCCCAACGGCATCCCGCACCGCCTCCGGCTGAGCCCCCGTGCTGCCCGTGCCCCATCGGCCTACCCGTGAGCTGCCTGAGGCCTGCCCGAGCACCCCATCAGCCTGCCTGCACCCCGACGGCCTCACCGCGCCCTACCTGGCGCACTCCGCCCTACCTACGCACTTCTGGTGCCCCCCGCCGGCTTGCCCATACCCCACCGGCCTAAACGCTCCCTACCCGATGCCCCGCTGGCCTGCATGTGTGCTACCTGCGCCCCGGGCGGCCTCCTCACGGCCTGCCTGAGACCCCGTCGGCATGCTCGTGCCTCGCGTGGCCTGCTCGTGCCCCGGCTCCCGGCCGAATCGGCAGAGCCGCACCGGCCACCCGACCTAGCCCGCGACGTCCTTCGTGGTGTCGCTGGCCGAACTGGCTCGGCTTTCCGGGCCAAGCTACCTAAGCTGCGCACCACGTGGTTCTGGCTGAACTGGCCCTGGCCTCCAGGCCGAGCTCCCTATGCGGTGACCTTTGGGCCGAACCGCCCCTACAATCCATTGGGCTGGGCCCAGCGGACTGGGTTGAACCTAGTAGGCTGACCAGGCCGACCCCAACTAGGTCGGCCTCGTCAGGGTTGGGTCGAGTCGGTATGACCGGGTCGGATTGGGCCTAGGCACATTACCGACCCCGTTACTTCCTTTGGCCATATCATTGGCACCAGATGACCATTTCACAAACCATCATCGACGATAGTTTTCTCAGAGCACGACGGTCCCTTGAGTATACCCAACTGGAGTTCGGGGTAATGTTAAGATACGGTAAGGTTGGATCGTAAAACGAATCCAACTGGGCCCTCGGGTCTAAAAAAATGATAACGCATAGACTGGGCATCCGATTAACGTGTCGTCAGTTGAATTGAGACCACTATAATTTGGAGGACCTCTAATATACTTCTATTTGGGACTTAGAAAAATATGGAGTATCAACATGTAACTCTTGGAGGGGACCCTCTCGGAGACGAGCGAGTGGAGTACGGAGACCTAGTATCTCACTGAGACCTGTTAACTTCTTGACCGATTCGACTTGGAGTGATTTGACTAGCCCAGTGGGGAGCTCCTGGTAGTTGGCGGACGACCCACGATGGAGGAGGGCATGGTAGTTGGTGGCATACCCGTGATACTTGACAGGAAGAGTACCTCTACATGCTATTAGGGGGAGCGCCTAGTAGTTGGCGGCAGACCCACAGTGGGGAGCACCTCTATGTGAGCTTGGTAGACCCACGGTACTCAACAAGATGAGTACCTCACCAGTACAACGTTAGTGGAAAGCACCTTGTAGTTTGCAGCAGACCCACTGTACCCGACAGAGGAGGAGTTCTCCAACAGTCGTGGTTTCGACAATGTGAATAAAAATCCTGGTTGAGCTGAGTAAGTAACTTTTGTGTTTACCTCATGATTGAGATGGATTACTTGATAACATAGGTATATGTTTGGGCATATACCTAAGTGGGGTCATCTATTGATTTCATACTTTGTGGCTTATCCTTGTTGGATTTTTTGATACCTTGAGGGTCTCAGGGTCCCTACTCAGTATCATTATAGTCACCCCTACATGAGCTATACCCGCACCTCATTGTGTTGGTTTCAGATGACAGATATCGCTGACTGAGGCCGAGAGTAGCAGAACTGCACTGCACCCGAAGGTGGACCACATGACGTGATGGTACACGGAGGAGACAGACAGACGTGGAGTGTCGTGGAGGCTATCTGTTCATGGGATTGGGGTATTCACAGCATGGGCCACGGGGGACGGATTGTGAAATATCTATTGTTTCTCTCATATTTTTCATTTCCTCAGTTTCATCCTCCAATTATTTTTCTTTCTGAAAATATGTTCGTGGTGTCACCCCAAAACCTGCACCTATGACATGGACATACTATTCTGGGCACTTCAAAGCTGCTGTAAGTATGTCTACATCTTGTGTGAGTGTTGCTGATTACTATGACTATGTCAGATAGAAAATATTGGTAAATAAGTAGTCATTGTAATGTAACACTGATTTAATGATGATCAAATTTATATTATGTCATACTTACACATGTTTCCCAAACTTTTTGGGTCTTTTCATCTATTAGTTTCTCCTATTTGTTGACATGAGGCTCCTTCCATAGAACAAGGAATGGGATGGAAGTAGATTTTGATTTTGATTCATCAATCTGTATATAAATACAGGAGCATGGTTATGGTGTGGTTTAATGTCACATTTAAGTATTATGTTAGATTTAAAATATCTACTAATTTTTTATCAAGTGAAGTGTCTCCCATCCTTGATTTATGGTAGTGGTAACTGGTTTTGTTTCCCATTCATTATTTTCAACACTCAGTTGATGTTTACAAATAAAAATCAATCAATTAAAGTGATGAATAGAAGCAATGTCAAACAATGTATTACCAGACACCATGAACCTAAGAAGTCTACTCTACATAATTGTTTCTACACGCATCTCACGCTCATTGGGATATCGAGTGTGCATAAAGAGTACATGGGTGTGGCTTCATTTTCCCTTCATCATATTTAAGATGTTATTTCGTTAAAATTTTGTGGTAGCATCTATGGATCCTTCCTATAACTCTTCATACATATTCCTTGTGCGAGAAATCTACTATAAATGCACTATGCAAGAGATGATTAAGAGTAACTCAATGTTTTAGTATTTTATTTTATTTTACAAATTAAAGAAATGATATAATAATTTTACCGTAATATATTCCCACATTAGTTTCTTCAGCCCGAAAAAAACATTGTGATACGACTGTACATCAATAAGCACACGTTTCCAAGCGACGATTCCAATGTAGCTACCAGAAATGGATTTGTTGGGGTTAAAAAGTTGGCCTCTCTTATTCCATACCACCTCAAATTTGATGTCTTTTTCTTTTTCCTTAATGATTTTTATCTAACACAATCAAACTACGACGCTCTTATTATTATTTTGCATCGTCAGGGTTTCATTTCCCACCATTTACTCAGTTTCAGCGTCATCATCATGTTCCTCCAGAGATCTAGCATTGAAACTGGGACCAGAATCAATAGGGTGAGAAACCTACAGTACCTCGGCATTGGTACCATTAGAAAAAGGTTGAGAAACTAGTTATTACTCTACAATGGTACTAGTAGCATCGGTTTGGGAGACTTGTTGTGCCTTAGGATTTGGTGCATCAACAAGTGAAGAAGTCATTATATGTGGAAGTGGTTTAACATTTAATTTAGATTACATAATAGTAGAAATGAACATATAAAAACATAACATAACACAATGTATATTACAATAAAAAACAACCTGATTATTGAGCACTCTTTTTTTTTAAAGGATGCAATGATCTGACCCCCTCTATTGACCAGATAAATCCCTTCATTATTGTATCCTCTATCATAAAAAATAACATCTACATTGGGACCAATAAGAAATGATTATGTAGTCCTAATGAAAGGTTCATCCGGCATTTAAAATTCATTTGAACCTTTGGTTTTTTGGTCGATAACAGAACAATTGACTAATTTCAGTTTGTGGGATCTGGAACATAAAATACGTGTGCTACCTATGATTACATTATAAATAGTTCGTCTTTCTCTCTGTACTTACTAAAATAAACATTCATGAATCCCAATTCATTAATTTTAACAACACTCCTATTATCAACCCACGTGCATTGGAAAATAAGCACTTGGATTTTCATATAATCGAACTCCCATATTTTTTTGATGATGCAAAAGTATGAAATATTCACATAAATTATATTTCTGTCCTTAGCACCAAAAAAATGCATCTCTTCAGCAACAATTTTAACTCCACAATTATGCATGGTACCGTCTTAATCATGTTCATTATTAGAGAATGTATAATCATTAAAAATATAATCATTATAAGATAATACGTACACACTTGGTACTCCAGCTATCCATCGATGCCATTCTAAAATTGAGTCTGAATTTTCATCTAACTTCAAAAAAATATTGTCCCAAAACCCTCTTATAAACTGTTGATTATGTGTATCTAATATCTCTTTTTTGTTCCGTAGATGTATTGAAATGCGTAAGAATTTTTTTTGGGTTTGAACATATGGGTATACATCGAAACATTAATGAAAAATATAAATGTGGGCATGCTCTGGATCTGTACTATTAATTGTGACAACCTCTCTTCCAGAAATTCATTCACCCTCAAGCTGCCCAATGTGAAAAGATTTTGGTAGGCTAATGTTTTCCACTCCAAAAAAGTATTCGTTATATAATTCAACGACTTCCTCAAAAATATATCACTCCACAATACAACCCTCTGGCAGACTATGTTTTTTGAGATACCCTTTCAAAATATTCATATACCGTTCAATGGAGTACATCCATCTATAATGTATAAGACCACGTAGTCTAATCTCTATCATCAAATGAACCATAAAATGATCTATCATATCAAGGAATGTCATTGGAAAAAACATTTCTAATTCACATAATATGATGGTGATTTCTCTTTCCATAGTTGGCAATTTCACTGGGTCTATAACTGTGCAGAATATAGCTTTGAATAAGAAACATATCGCCATTAATGTATAAAGTAAATTCTTGGAAAAAATGAAACGTAATTCTATATGAATTAGATCTTACTTGAAAACATGACAGTTATGTATTTCATACCCTTTAAATTTAAATCGCTCATTGACGCGATGTTCTTGATATTTTTTGAATACCCCTCTCAAACCTCGATGTCATTCAAGAAGTTGAAAAAATAAAATCTCTTCTACATGGAAAGAGTGCAAGTAGCAGGATGATGAAATGTTCAATTTTTACCCTTCACTGGTGCCAAATCGTCTCATGTTCCAATCTCAACCATGTCTAACCTATCCTTAATTCCATCCTTTGTTTTTCCGGGTTCATTTATTAATGTTCCAATGACACTGTCACATACATATTTTTCAACATGCATGACATCAAGAAAATGACTCACATACATACAATTCTAGTATGGTAATTGAAAATAACTGATATCTTTTTCCGACCAGTTTTCGTATGTTTATTTGAAAACATTTTAACAAAAGTAGTGTTCACATATTTTACTGCTCAAACAATAGATCACCTGTTAGTGGAGACGGTATTGTATTTTTTCATTCTTATTGAATGATGTCATCTAATATCGGTACATATTCCATTGGGGTAGAAATATTCATTGTCCTAGAAACAAAATTTTTGATGAATGATTCAACCTAATTGAATGTGTACCTTGTTTGAAAACAGGACACCCTTGAGTTCATTTAATGCTATATCCTAACAAATTTCCCTAAGTAGGAAAGTAATTTATCATTCCATACCACATATCTCTCAAAGTGAAATATTCATTGTTGTATGAATCATACAACATAACACCTAAATCCCACAATAATTCCAAATCTTCAATCAATGGTTCCAAATAAACATTATTATATTTACCTGGTTGTTTTGGTCCTAATATAAGCATAATTAATATGGTGCCTTTTTGTTTCATTCATAACCATAGTGGTATGTTATAATTTACCAACATAACCATCCATGTACTTTGACTTCTGCCTTCAAAACCAAATGGATTCACTCCATTTGTAGATAACGCAAGACAGTTAGCTCATTTATAAATTCAGGATACTCGTGATCAATTCTCTCCCACTAATGAGAGTCTTCTAGGTGACCTAGTTTTCCGTCTCTAATTATTTTATCTGCATTCTATGTTAATGTTTCTTGTAGTCTCTTTAATTATTTATAGGGGAATAAATCTTGGATTGATTAGAAAGTAAAATAAAACTTTTATAAGACTGTATTCATCTTTCCTGTATCGAGAATCACCACACTTTGTTCAGTCTTAAATTTATTTGTGGTCATTACAAAACAGTATACAGTCATTCGGGTAGGCGTGTATTCTTTCAGAGATCATACCCATCGATCGTAGAATTCGTTTTGTGTCGTATATTCTTCTTGGGAGCTCATTATATTTTGGGTTCATTTAATTCAGGAGAGAAAGTAGTTTCGTAAAACTAGAGTCACTCCACCAATCATCTGCTTTAAAATTATACATCTTCATTATAGTTGAAAATGCTATATATTTAGTGAAACCATCATACAATGGCCTCTTTGCACAAATCTTTAACTTCTAAAACAATTTTGGGAAATATGAAAGTTCATCTTCAACTGTTCTTATCATTTCCTCAATATAATCATCATCATTTATATTATTAATCAAATCCTCTATACGATCATCTTCATTTTTCACACATGTAATCATATCAGATGATCCCTGAAATGCAGTGTTATCGCAACCACTAACTAAATTCATTTTCCCCGTGTTTATTCCAATACGTTTAACTTCGATATATTCCGTGAAAGATACCATGTTCTTCCAACTCCTTCAGACTAATCTGTCTTGAATAACAACAATGTAAACATGGAAAAAGGATTTGAGAAGGGTCATATGCATGATCTTTTTCAAACTAGATAAACTCTTTCACGAAATCATTATACTCTTTTGTCAACTGATTGGAATTCATCCATTATTTTTTCACATTCATCCTATTTGATTCAGTAATGTTAATATTTATCAAAATAATTAAACAGAAGATGTTCAACTAGGTTCATCATACAACTACAATCATTGGAAGTAGCTATGGTAAAAAATACCCTAACTTCTCCATGTATTACTCAGGACCAAATTAGATCAAAACCATATTCCCAACCACCTTATCAATCAAACTATCTATGAGAATCCTTTGAACTAGAATGTTTTATTATCCCTCAAGCGATCTATATGCATTTTTGTAGACCAGTTTTTTAGTGTTTCTATAGAAACATGATGTCTCGAGTCATGAACTATAGTAATAAACTAATAGATGGTATTATTTTCAATAGAGTGATTGTGGGTGGAAGGATTCATTAAATGTGATATTATGGTTATTTGACTATGAAGTCTATAAAGTTTCCCATAGATTCCTCTAGTGAATTGGTTTTCTATGGTTTAGTGGAATTTCCCTAGTAGCAAAGTGGTGGTTCCATTGAAATGGGTAATGTTAGGATTGAAATTCAATGGTGGAGGAACTAAAACAAGGAAAAAATGGCATACCAGTTATGTCATTAACCGCGAAACCAGACAAACACATAATCATGCTCATAATCGCATCATCATACAAACCAAATAAACATAATTTCAGATTTTACAAAGCATCCCATATTCAATTCTGTTTGTTAATTCATGGGTTATAATAGATGTTTTATCATCCTAAGGAATTCAATAATTATCCAAGTATACATAGATTTCCATTTATTATATTCAAAAATGTAATAGGAACCAACCTACTTGCAATTCATTTAGTGTTCAAACAAGGGCCACCAACAACCATGATTTTCATTGGGGCATTTATCCCATACATTTCACAACATAACCATCAATATCAATCAGTAATAACATGTGAACAATAAGGAAAGAATGAGTAAGAGGAGAGAACTCCCTTTGAAGGTGTCATTCAGCACGCGGCATTGCTGCATTCGTAGTAGAGGAGAGTTGCGTGGTAGAGGTTATTTCCAACTGAAAAGAAAACATAAAATGAGAACTCATATCCTATACCTATCCAAAATAGGTCTAATGAGATTTAGGAATAGGGCATGTCTGGTTAAAAAAATTATTGGTCAATAGTGGGATTTTATTTTCCATCAATGATATCTGCTTCTTGTTTATTTATTTTATGATTATCTATAATTTTATAAGATGTTCAACTTATGAAGGGTCATGTCTATTTTTCAAGAGAAATATCATTTTTAATTTACTCTAATTTAGGGGTAAAATATTCCACTTTAATTGTACCTTTTTTCCATGGTATTATTGTTGTCCCGTAGGGATCATGAACACCTCTTAGGTTAGTGTAAATTTAGAACAATTTTTGGATATGATACCATATTGGGCCATATAATTACATTTCCAATTGTAATTGACCCATTCCCTTTTAAATATAGGATTGGGGTGCGGTTCAGACAATAATATATTCCCAACTCCAAAGGATTTTCGTATGGGGGTGGGTCCTGATAGTACCATATCTGAAAAATATTTTATAGATTGGACATTAGAGTAGTCACTGCTAAGGATTTCCTCATTTGAATGGTAGTAATGTTTTTTGAACCTAGTGTGTGAGGTAGACATCATAAACTAATAAGTGATTAAAACTTATATGATGACTTCATAACCTATGGAAAAATATACAGGAAATATTTACAATCCTCATTGAGTCTTAATCGGTTTAGTTTCATTCATCATATGTTACATGTGATGTAGAATGTGTAAATGACTACCATGGGGGGATGAATGATGTGGAGATTTTTATAGACACAATCAGAAAGGACCTAAATATAAGGGATAACAAGACATGCATTACAACACAACACATATAGAATCTGGGAAAACATTCATCACAACAGAACACATAGGGCCATGCCCCAATGGGTCCCAAATGAGAATGTACTTTGACACAATGAAGATGTCCACACAAAAATGGTTCATAGTAAAAAAAATTAGAATCCACGTGCACTGCCAAAAATGAGATCATATAATCTAGGGGAAAGGGACTATGACTCATTTTTCATCACTACACCATAACCTCTATGCCCTCACACACGAAATATCATCATAATATTGAGCCTAAATAGGTGAAAATGAGAAACAAAAAAAATGTTTTAAAATTGGGCATATTAGATTAACCAAGTAGAACACTATATGAAAATGAAATAAAACTAAAATAGTAGAAATACGAGAAGTAATACTATCCATGGATCTCCAATACAAGTGATGAAATATGAAACATACAACGGGTGAGGGAGAACCACCCAAGGGGAGAGGAGGGGGAGGGTGGCGTAGCACGAAGGGGTTCTTGATGAGAAAAGTGGAAAATCTAGTAAAACATAAAAGGTTCAGATGTAATTTTTTTAAAACTTCACTTTTTAAAGGTGTTCAAGTTTTCTCAATATGGTTTTCAAAACCACGTGAAAACTATATAGTATTCACTATCCACGACACACCATTTCACATAATTAACGCACATTGTTTAACAAATAGTGTGCAAACCATGAGAAATGCCTTTAAAATTTATTTATTAATTTTTATGATTTTCTAAGGATCCTTCCATGATTTAAAATAACTATGTTCCTATGAAAACCAATCTTCCCTCTTAGGGTTCATGGTTATCACTATTCACGTGCAAACTATTCTCCCTAGGCTGCTACTCCCAAAACAAGAATTTCAACTCCTAAAGCTTCTACGACATGTTTAAGAACATAAGACACATATCGAGCCTCAAAATATATAAAAAAGACTCCTTTTATGATGCCCCAAATTCCAGGTTCAATATCCAACCCTCATTATTTAAAATGGTTTATCCAAAAATAGAAAAAAAAAATCCATCTACCCCAAAAAATTCAAATGAAAATATGGATGAGGCATTACAAACTCTCCACCATAGTTCTTATCATACATGGTATGTCATACTGGTAATACTATTGAATCACCACTTACAGTTATCGATTTAGAGTCAAAAAAACACATTCTATTCCTGAACTCCCAACATGCTTTCAAATCATATCACCCAACAGAAGACACAATGAATCCTGATCCTAAGCCAAAGATCGTAACCATAACTGAGATGATGAGATGGTACTTACTTAAGAATTCCATCTTGAGAAAAGATCATGTCAATGATTATCCAATAACCCAGTCTAAGACACTACCCACTATAGTACTTAATTCAGGAAAGCCAATTTTGATCCATTGAGCCTCCCACCATTGAAATTTCTTACAAAAATCCATTTTATTGTCTTTTTTGACACACCTAGTGCGACATAAAATGAAACTTACCCAACCACACATGAGAATTATAGTACAATGTCAGTATTCTCATTCATTCCCAAATTTATGAACTCCAGCGATACACCTCCACTATCCATGTACAACCTAATCACAAATAGTTTCCATGAAAATCCTTAGATATCTCTATAAACAAGCCATAAAAAAATATATTAAATAATAAATTCATGTTTAAAATAATTACATATAACATCACATGATATCATAAGTCGAACATCCTACACCAGAACTACCTCAATAGGGTTGGCATCCACTAACATGTTATCTCCCTTTCTAATCTAAATTACTAACTTTGAAGGAATCCAAAAACCTACCATGAATACACATCATTGTCTGAACCAAACATCATAAGTCATTTTACAATTAAAACCCTAGATAACCAAACTAAATAATTATTGACTTCCACCACCAATATTCCATTCAATACTAGATAATTGTTCCTTGCTCGTAGGGGGAATCTCATTATCATCTTAATATATCATAATCTAATTTCCCCCCTGATGTGATTCCACAGTCAAACATTAACCCAATTAAAATATCCATTATGCGATCACCTAGGAACCAGCGTGAAACCAATATAATCCTTTCTATACCACATCATCTATATCCATCTCAAAATATCCTCTCAGACTCTAATCATCACCAAACAAAAACAGCCTCTAGGATTCCAAAAGGCATAAAGATTTCATAAAAAACACATGCACATCAATATCCAGTGCTTTCATAGTGACCCAGAGACTATCTTTGCACCCCAAATTCCATTATTATGCATAAGAGTAAAAATTAATTACATAAGAGACTCATAGGGATAATCCATTCACTCTAGAGGAGGTTTTCAGGATAGTCATTGGATGAGGATGGCGCACCGAAGCAGGACAGTTGGACAGAATGGACAATGCAACGAAGAGGAGGAGAAGGAGGTGAAGGAGGAGGAGGTAGAAGAGGATGTGTAGGAGGCTGTGGTGGGGGAGGAGGATGAGTCGACGACTGGATGAGGAGGATAAGGAGGAGGAGGAGAAGGCAGTGGCAGTAGAGGAGGGGGAGAAGAGTCACGGTAGAGGAGGAGGAGAAGGCAGCAGCAGCAGAGGAGGAGGAAGGTTGTGATGGTGGAGGAGGAGAAGGTAGCGGTGGTAGAGGAGTAGGAGGAGGAGGAGGGGTCATGGAAGAGGAGGGGTCGACAACGTAGGGTACATCTTTTGTGAAAGCTTGAACATGTGCAAGGGAGGACAATATTGGTAGGGTTCTTTTATAAAAACTATTGGAGCCATTATCATCACTGATAATGGTATGTTTTATTAGCGCTAACATAAAAAATGCACTGATAAAACATACCTATAGTATCACTTTAGTAGAACTGATAAATATAGTCGTTTATGAGTTCTAAAAAAGTGCTGATAAAATAAGTGTTTATCAGTGCTCTAATTATAGCCCCAATAAATAGGTATTTTATCAGCACTTTATTAGCACAGATAAATTTAGGACTTTATCAGTGCTAAAAAAATTGATGCTAAAATACCTATTTATCTACGCTAAAATTATAGCACTGATAATGACTAATTTAATCAGTGCTTTTTTAGCACTAATAAATATAATCATTATCGGTGCTAGAAAGCGCTGATAAAGGCATAATTTTAATAATTTATTTATATTCTTATATATTTATTTTAAATGATATATATGATATATATATATATTAATAATTATAAATATTAATTGTATATATTTATAAATATTGGTACATAATTGTTAATATATATTAATAAAATTATAATTAGAAATGTATTTGAAAAGTATTTATATATATATATATAATTAAAAATACAATAAAATATATTTATTATTTAAATATATTTAATGTAATTTTACACGTACATTTTTAGAACATATATAGTTTATATTGGTGACATTATGAATTAATCAATATACCACATCAACGAAAAATGAGATGTAATGAATAAATGAATTCATGCATATGATATATAACATCTACACATGATCAATAAATTAATTTACCAAATTCATTAAAAAAAATATTCAATAATTTTAGTCATAAATATATATATTAAAATGTATTATACATTTATAAAGAAAATAAATATATTAAATATATTAAATGTAACAAATATAATAAAAATAATGAATTAATCCAAAAAATCTAATAAATCTCTAATAAATATAATGAATTTAATAAATATAATAAAATTATTTATTATTTAATGTAACTTATTATAATATTATAATTATTTAATTATATATATATATATATTTAAATATAATCATAGAAATACTTTTTTCAATTAAAACATTATATATATATATATATATGAATTATAAAAAAAATATATTAACAATAAACATTTGTTTTTTATTTAATGTATAAAAATTAACATTATATTTGAATATAAATATAATAATAATAAATAGATTAATAATAAAAACTTTTATCAGTGCTAATAATGGGGCTAATAATGGTCCCCCACTTTATCAACACTTTTTTCTTAAAGTCGATAAAAAACAGTGCTTACCTTGCCCTATTTTATGGTATTGTAAGCACAACTTTTCACCCTTAGACTGATGGAAAATAAAAATGCAAAATACAAGTTTTGGAGGATATTCTCCGAGCATGCTTCCTTGATTTGGGGGGTTTCTAGGAGAGGAATATCCCTCTTGCCGAGTTTGACTTTAATAACAGGTTTTGAGTGATGATTCATGTGGCTCGTTTTGAGGACCTATATGGTAGGCATTTCGGTTCACTCTTATAATAGTTAAAGGCAGGTGAGGATTCCTACTAGGTCCTCATATCGTTCAGGAGACTTCAGAACAAGTCCAACTATTCAAGAAGCGCATGACTACTACTCAATCTAGATAGAAATCATATGCAATTCACCATTGAAGACCTATTGAGTTTGAGGTTGGGGATCATGTTTTTCCTCAAGTATCACCATGGTTGGGGCATAGATGGTTACCAAAGCAGAGAAGGCTATTGCCCCATTACGTCAGGCCATTTGAGAATCTTGAGAGAGTAGGGTCTGTAGCTTATCAGTTGCAACTACCCCATAGGTACCATGCCTTGCGTGATGTCTTTTATGTCTCACATCATCTCTAATACCATGTTAACACAAATTATACCTTTGATCCTGAGGAAGTTGAGTTATATGTTGATGCTACTTTTGAGGAATATCCAGTACCCATGGTTGACTGAAGCACGAAAGCTCTATGAGGCATGTTTGTCCCTCTCGTACAAATGTTATGGAAGTATATCCAAGTACATGACGAGACTTGAGATAAGGAAGCTGATGTACATGCTCAGTGTCCGCAGTTGTTCCCAAAAAGTGTTTCCTTATCCTTTGAAGGAGAACATGGAGTGAGTTATTTTAAGGGGGGAATACTATAAGAACCCTGTTTTTCACTCAGGAATGGATCCTTTAACTTTCAGTCTATATCTTTACTTTGGACCTAATATATATGCTTACTGAGTTAGTAAAGTTTCCAAGGGTGTCTGGGGCATGTTCGGATCCCAGAACCCATATTTTTGGAGAAAATAAACACTGCACATGGTTTACAGCAAACTTTGTGGGATTCCCACACAGTTTTACAAACCGTGTGGATGGTGTTTTTTTAGATAGTGGCACCTCTCATGGTTGGAGCATAGTTCACGCATGACCATGCATTCAAATCATGTGAACACCCTTTTTTCCAAGGAAACTGTGCATGGATGGCGCACAGTTTGATCAAACCATGTGTAGGAAGACTTTTTGGGTAGAACTGTCTTGCACGGTCTGCACACGGTTTGAAAAACTGTGTAGACAAATTGTGCACAAGATGAAAACCTGTGTAAAATGTCCAAAATGACCATAATGATCTATTAAGACAACCCTTTCCTCCCTTATCTGAGATTATGTGGGATTGACCTATTTCTCTCTCAATTTGGTACTTTTTGAAGATCTAAACTTGGAATCAAGAGATCTCTTTCGTTTGACACTTTATCGAGCTTCCTTTCATTATGTTGGATTCAAAATGGTATGTACTCGAGTCCTCTTTTCCATTATTCTTCTCTTTTTCTCTCAACCTAGTTATCTCCATGTGATTGTTTTTCAGCTTTTCATAGATCTATTCTGATCCATGGGAAATCAAGGGCCGATACTATAGAAAAATTATCATACAACCCTAATGTTTGTGGTCTTTAACTCATCCCTAAAGTTAGTTGTTTTTTGGAAATGTTTGGGTGGGGCCCTTTGGTTTCTATGGAAACCATTTCTTAAATTTACATTCCATGATTATAATTTTTGGAATCATATGATGATGATGCTTCTAATTATGTGATTAGTTATTAGTAGTTACACCCATAACTGAATCCACCCATATCGAAGGTTATGACATAATTGGGTTTTTAGTTTTTCAAAACATTTGAACCACCCTTTGGGTGTTCTTTTTCTAGACCTTCCTAAAGGAAATCCTTCTATAGTAAATGACTTGTTAGTAATGAGAATTTCCTATTGGCATGTACCACGTATTCTCACCATTTGACCCGTCTAATGTAACTGCTTCTAAATGGTTATTAAAAGTGAACTATGGAATGTGAAGTGGAAAGTATACTTAGTATATAACATTTATTTAATAAAAGAGATTGAATAAAGGAAACATTTCTGTAGAACCCATTTCCACGTTGATGGAATGTAGAGGAGTGAACCTCAATAATTGTATATGACTTAATGGCTAACTAAGACTTTATTAAATGGTTGCAATGCTACTTGGCCTATCCACACAAATGGAAGACAAGTCTTGGACCAATATATAAATAGTTTCATCTCTACATTATGTATCCACACTGATGGAAGGAAAGATTTGAACAAAATTAAATATCACTTGATTAGAATATCAAATAGGAATGGAATGACTCGATCTCGCCTTGGATTCTGAGAGGATAATACCTTCAGTATTGGGAACCCCATTCCAATTCAAGGATATGGTTTTCTTAGGATGATACCCACTTAGAAAATATTTGTTGTCTATTACTTGTATTCCCGGTATACTATCATTGGGTCACTTTCATTATTACGGGATACCACAAATACACTCCTTGGATCTAGCATTGACTAGTAGGTGCCATGGTGAAAGCTCATAGGGCCCTGTCTTTTCATAGCGCCATTTTACCTTTGTCGATCAACTTGGACTCGGTAGGCACCTTATTGTGGAATTACTTGGATTATGCTCCTTGTATTACACACTAACCCTTTAATAAACTCAAATACTACATAGTTATCTTTTCATGAGATTCACATTACCATGGTTATTACCCCGGAACTCCTTCAATGGATATCATTTTCAGGTTTCCTTGTTACGTCTTGGGACCTTCAATACTTATACTATCATGAGGTGATGTTACTTCTGGATATGCCTCGCATGACCAATTAACATGAAATGTTAATTTATTAATTAATGAAATGGTTTCATTTTTACATACCATCTGAGGGACGAATTAGGTACTTGGGTTTTTGGTTATTTTGTACTACTTGTTTTACTTTATATATGCATGCCTGCACACTGCTATATTCCATTACACAGGTTGGATGTTATAGACACCATTGGTGGTGGCCCACTAAGATTTATCTCAAACCCACTCCTGGTGTCTTTTGGTACGTGGAGTAGATTTCATGGTTGCAGGTATAGACAAAGGGAAGCATGCAGCTTCCAATACATGATTGTGTGTTGATAGGATAAAGCTTGATAGCAGATGACTGAGTAGGATCTCAGAATTCTTGGAGGAGTCTTTGTTTTCCTTTACTTTGTGGAACATGGTATGTCAATTTTTGTTTATCGAAAATTTCCAGTTTTCTATTGACATGACATTTCATCATCATTGTTTTGTAGGTACAATTTTTTTTGTTCTCATTTATCTATTACATTAGTTTTCTTCTACTGTTTATTTATATTGGTTCTGTTGTTTTATTTTCCTTTATATTCCTTTCAATATGATACACTACGCTATTGAGGGAATAGTATTCCCACATACACACCCTAGTGCCTCACTACTAATTGGAAGCCTCTGGCATTCAATAAGAAGCACTTAAGGCCATATGGCCCACTGGGCTGGAGCCACCCATTAAGTGGAATCCGGGTCTAGGTCATCACAGTGCTTATGATAGGGAATTCATCTCAAACATATATGTTATTATTTACTGGTTATTTTCCATCATTAATTATAATTCATTTATTTATAATGGGGTAGAATACAAAAGTTTTTATTCTTGAAAATGGGGAGACATGGAATTTTCTTTTTATATGTAATCATTAACGGATATATGAAAATTAAATTCTTCCAAGTTAGGGAGAAGATAATGAGTTTCAAGATGTATTTTAGATAATAGATCATGTACTTATATCCATATAACTAAAAAAATAATAACAGGGATATTAAAGATCCATTTTAGTGGAAGAGGTTTGAAAAAACCTCCTGAAGATTAATTTTAAAAGGGGAATCTGAGTTATCTCAATTGAGGAAATATCAATATAAATTTTTTAATAACCCCAACACTTTTAACCTTGATATGGTGTCTACTATATTACATTTTTAGAGATACATGAGATCACATCACACTGGATTGCTTAGTTTTTAGTCTTCTAGAACTATATACATACATTTTTACATTACTACATTGGAAATAAAATATAACACATAACAAAATCAAATGATCATAATCCTTAAAACTCATTTATACATTTCTTCTTCATATCCAAGAGAACGGGGAAAAATATAGGTCATATCAAATTCTCAATTAGTGTTATATACAACGTAGGATATCATGAGTAAATATGGAATAATCAATATGGAAAGGTAAATAACTGGAAACACATGCCATTTAATCAATAACATGATCATGAATTGAATACACTGATAAATTCATGTAGTAATCTCATTTATAATAATAACAAAATTATTAATCATGGAAGTTTATAATTATTGATGTTATGACCTCAAATATTATGATATCTCTATCTTCATGACAATGTTCCCATACAGTTTAAAAATATGGGTAAATACCCATTTAATATGGCCAAATGATTTGTCTCATTAGACCAGTTCATGTATCGAGGACTATATAATTCTAGGCCCTACCTATAAATTCATGTATAATGCTTCCCTCATATATCTAATGATAGATTTAATTCACGAAAAATATGCCTTATCAATAAATATTTGTAATGAATAAAAAAATATGGAATATCAATATATCTACAATTAATTAAATAACATTCTATGTAAAGAACCATATGTAATAATGATATATAGTTTAACAAATAATAAAATGAATTATAAAATTTGTATATATATTTAAGATAAATGTAACTTTCAATGATAACATGAATGTGAATTTTTCGATATAAAGTTAATATCCATAAAAAATAAAAATATGACCTTATACAATTCAACAGAAATAAGGGTTTATAAATAAATTCATTTAGTTTAGAGAATAAAAGAAAATATTTCTCAAAATAATTTTTTAATACCATTGAAAGATTATATAATAATCTAAAGAGTGTAAAATGGTAATGGAAATTGGAAGTTCCGTTAACAAAATATAATTTAAAAAACATTCGTATTGAATTTTTTGTAAAGATGGTTGAAAATGTCCCATTTTAGGAAAACATTATAAATATTCTATTGATAAAATTTAAAAATTAATTGTTCACTTAAAATATACTTTATAAATAATTTGTGTAAATAAGAAATATTTACATAAAATAATTTTTGAAAATATGGATTTAGAAGTAAAATATGCATGATCAAAAAGACAAATAAGATTGAATTTTATTTTAAAAAATTTTCATGAAAGAGTAACCTTAATTGAGTCATTAATTATAATTAATAAATATATATATTAATGTTAAATAACCCAAATTGTAAATATATGCTCCACATAAAAGTAAATAGTTTTATATTACCAAATATGTATCAATGGATAGGAAATTGAGATGAATCCTCTTACCCCACATTTTTTCTTAGTTGAACATGATTTAAACCCATATATAATTGTATTAAAAATGTTATTAAATTATAATATAATAATATTATTATTTAAAACAACATATATGATCCTCTTAGAACATCTTATCACTCATTTTTCAACAATAATTTATTTGTATTGTTGTTTTTGGGGTTATCTTCATTATTTTATCATGCATGGTTTGTCATTGAAGTTTTATTACATGTACATTTATTACGGTTCCATATTATAAATAATTTTAATCATGATATAGTTATCATATATATACATAAAATCTATCCATATTTCCTTCCATGTATTTAATAAATGTAAAATAGACCACAACACTTTTTATAGGTGGTATTCCACACGCACACACGAGTGACGTTATCATTTTCCAATGGATTGGGACATAAAAAGATATATATGATATTAAAATTATATAGGTATATCTCTATAATAAAAATCATATATATAAATTATATCCATATTTATAACTATCAATGTAAGGTGGTGACGAAAAATGAATTATACCACTATGTGGAGTTTGTAAGATCTACATATGCATGAGTGATTTTTTCACTTTTCATAGGATATAAAAGAGATGAAAATGGATTAATAATAATAATAATAATAACATATCCATAAATTTATGATAATTGAGTTATTTTTTATTTTGTTTCTACATATTTATAAGAAGTTGAAGAAGAAATAAATTTGAAACAGTCGACATAGATTATTACCTCTTCTTCGAAAGATCTCCATTACCTGTTCTATTAAGGGAATGGTTTTTTATTTTCGGAACAAAATTACCACTAATGTATATATAATTTTTTTATTATGATAATTGGGTTGTTTATGGTTGATTCTGATAGCTCAAAGTGTTGTATAGAATTGAAATAATGGATGTACTTTTAATAATAATGGGAGGGGAATTATTGGATTTTTTTAAAATAATAAATTTATATAAATTATTTTTTTGTGTCTAAATGGATAAAAATTGATATAATTATAATATTATGTTAGAATGAGTTAGAATACTCTTACACAATAAAATTTGGGAATGTTTTGGTTATTTTTTAAGCCTTATATTTTTTGTTTAAACCTAATGGTAAACCTTTTGACAATTAAAGTAATATTAACGTTATATAGAGTGTTATCATTTCATCTAGGGTTTCAAAGATAATCCTTGCTTTCTCCTCTTTCACCTTAGCTCCAACCCTTGGCCCTCGGCTTCTGTTGCTTTTTTCTTTGGGATTTCTACTACGGTTCTCTAGTTTCTCTATCGAATGTATATTTTTGGAAGCCCTCTATCACCTTAACCTGTCATGACCTCATGTTCTTTCAGGCCTCTCTAGGTCGGGAGTGTGTGGAGTTAACATAGACACTTTGAGATTTTGGTTTATTGGAATTTTGGTTTAAATATACTACTAGAGTGGGTTTGTCATCCTCATCCACCAAAACCCTCTCAGACCTAGAGTTCCACTGCTCTTCTCTATGTTAGATTTGGAGCGATGGGTGTGTGGTGTTTTGGGCTATTCAGTTTTCGGTCATTGAGGCTCATTTTAGTGATTCATCTAGGTCATCTTCAGGGTTTACTCCCCAACCTTTTAATTGGTTTTCATTGGTTCCATGTTTCCCTTTTTGTTCTTCTTTCTCGATGGAGGTTTTTAATTTTTGTTGGTGGTTTTATTTTTTGGTTCGTTTATTTGGGGAGATTATATAGTTGTGTTTATTCATTTTGGTGGGATGTTTGAATAGAGATGAAGGTGGGGATGGTGGATTGGAGTTGGTGATGTTTTTTGATGTAGGTGGTGTTTAATAGTGTTGTGACTGATGATGATTTCATCTTAACTTTGATGCTCGTGATTCCTATGTGTTTTTTTAGAAATATTGGCATGATTTTGAGCTACTACTACTGATGAAGTTAGTGAAGGTTTCAGATGATGAAGTTATTTTGATTATATGGTGATGGTAACAGCATATAGGCGATTAGGTTGGCGGCTTGGAGTTCGGTGGAAGTTTTTTCCATTTAAGTGATGGGATGCGTGATTTCATGGTGCACATTAATCGAGGTGGTTGGTTGGTGGTGAGTTGAGGTGGCATTTGGACCGAGTTCACTATTGAGTTTGTTTGAAATTTTATTTTTTGTACTATTTAACCAGGGAAACTAATTCTGAATTTTGAACCACTATGTTCAGTTACCGCTAACCCTTAATGAGGTTTTTGTAAATAAAAAAATAGAATAGTGGACTATTAAAGTTATATATGATTTACATGTCAACAATGTTACAAAAAAATGAAAAATGTGTAATAAATGGACCATCGTTATTGTTTTAAAAAATATCCGATTTAATTGGATGTATTAAATATTTTTATTGGTTTTAAATCATTTAATAAAATATTATTTATTATAAAATACCAATAGTGTCTATTTTTGACATTATTCATCAAATTTGAATTTAATTACATCAATAAAACCAAGGAATTAAAATTTAAAGTTTTAAAAACATGCTAGTATGTTATATTTATCTAAAAAATCATGTAAAAAAATAATTCTCTAAAATTATATTAGTGTTACGATTTTTAAAAAATTTATTATATGTTTATTTTAAATAAATAAATGTGGTGTTGGTGT
This sequence comes from Viscum album, assembly GCA_963277665.1. Taxonomy (NCBI): domain Eukaryota; kingdom Viridiplantae; phylum Streptophyta; class Magnoliopsida; order Santalales; family Viscaceae; genus Viscum; species Viscum album. Next base: position 834,957,555 of record OY728159.1, on the reverse strand, counting down.
TCTATAAGAATTTAAAGTAATTATTTCATCCCTAATATTTATAAATAAATTACCATGCTAGAAAAATATTTATCATTAAAATTACTATTTAAATTGAACATAGGTTGTATTTATTCCTATCATAAAATATTATATATATTAAAAGAAAAAAAGTGATATTTTTATCTTTACCTCTCTCTTAAATATTATTAAGGTTAATATCATATCTAAATAAAAATAAATGATCATTAATTATAAATTTAGATTATTATGGATGAAATATATTCATATATGGATATTATTAATTGTTTTGGTTTTTTTAATGTCTTATCATATTATTTATATCCTTAAATACCCAATTTACACTTATCGTGATCACAATTATTTACAATTGCTACATATCATAATGACCACAAATAAAAGGAAGATATTGACCAAATTAATTAATCCTGATTAAAAATATTTAATAAATTTTAATATTCTCAATTTCAATAATTGAGAGAAATTAATTTAAGATTAAAACACAAAAACCAATGAAAAACAGTTTTTTCATAAAAATGTATTTTTAAGTAAAAAAAATTTATTTATGCCAAATTAAAGTATAAAATTAATTCCCAATTCAATAATTTTATTATTGATTATATAATTGAACAAATATTTATTTTAAAAAATTTTAAAAAATAAATTTTTAGTTGAATATTATTGTAAAAAATATATATTTCAATAAAAAAGCGGTATTTTTTCACTTTTCATTGAAAAATAAATCTTTTCAGAAAAATGAGAAAAAATCACTCTAATATTTGTTTTTCATTCTATGATTTGAAAACATAATTTCATTTCATCAAATAAATTTTCTAAAAGTGAAAAAAATAATTATATTATTTTCTTATAGAAACAAAAAAATAGTTTTTTTAAAACATATTTTTAAAGCATAAAATCACTTTACTAAAGAGTTTATTGTTTATTTCCTAAGGATGAATCATTAAAATTTTATTGAGTATGATCATAATATATATTTCATAATTTGATCATTCCTATTCATGCACTAAAATTCAACGGCTTGGCTATAATGGTCATATTTAAATAATAATATCTCATGGTTTATTTAGGCTCAATTTTGCATGTTGTGTATATTATCAAACATAGTTTTATTAATAAAATCAAGATATTACATAATTCATTCCTAAAAATTTCATCCTTTATATCTTCATGAACATTACATTTTAAACAGATGAGGTTGATTCTTTTTTATTGCATCCTAAACTTCTTATATTGCTTCCTATATTTTTCATGTTCTCCAAAGTAACATTACTAGTTGAGTCATATGAATCCACATCACATGATTTATAATATAAAAAATCAATATTTTGTCTTCACAATTTGATAGATCTGGTTCCTGTTCTATTTCTTTATAAGTAACCTCATGTTTTTGTTTTGGCATAAAATTTCTTAACAAATAGATATGGAACACATCAAGTACGTTAGAGAGGCTTGGTGGCATTTCCAATCAACAAGACACCACTCAAATTATTTCCATATATTAAAATGGTCTAAAGTATTTGGGGCTCATTTTCTCTTTCTTATTGAACCTTATACACCCATCTAGGGAGATAATTTCAAGGAAACATGGTATCCCACTTGAAATTACAAATCATTCCTTTGGTTATCATCATAACTATTTTTCCTTCATTGAGATACATTAATATGAGACTCAATAGAACATACCTTAACCATTGTCTCCTCAATAAGATATTGAACCAAAAAATTTCTTTCATAGACTTATTCCCAAAAACATTTAGTACAACATCTCTTTCCATATAAATCTTATTAATGATACATTTTAATTCTTGAATGGAATCTATTATTATGGGAAAATTTTACAAAAGGTAAATATTGATACCACATATTTACATGAGCATGACCTAAAAATTCATTCTAATGTTTGAATAATTTTTTATGACTATCCATCATTTTTGGTATGATAGGTAGTTCTCAAATTAAGTTCAGTGTTATGTTCCTTCTAATTAATTTTCAATAATTTCTATGTAAATTGTGAATCATAATAAATCACAATTGAAATATTCACACCATTAATTCCTAAGAATTAATAAATATAGATCCTTGTGAGGCCCCCAAGAGGATAATTTTTTCTTATATAAAGTAAGTTTTCAAATTTTGGTATAGTGATCAATAATAACCCATATTGCATCATTTTTTTATTAGATTCCTTGGTAATCCAGTGATAAATTCCTTAGTGATGTCATCCCATTTACATATAGTAATAGTTAGGGGTTTTATGAATCCTCTATAATGATATCTCTCATATTTGTCTTATTAAAAAACTAAGTATCCAGATATATAATTAGATATTTCATTCTTCATTTTTTCCCACAAAAAATGTTCATTGAAATCACTATACATCTTGGTGATACAAGGTTCTATAGACAAATTTGGGATATGAGAATCATCTAATAATGACTTTTTAGATCAGGTATAGACGATACACATATCCTAATTTTAAATTTTTGAATTACATATTCATATATGACGTCTTCCAATTTACCATAATTCATATATTTAATCTTCTATTGAAGATTATCATAACCCTGTTGAAAACATATAATCGTTTCCCATAAATATGGTTTTTCAATCATTTGAAAATGGAGTGACATTTACCATTAATTAAAAATTCTGATATCAATATTTACTATATCCATGAAGATATGATCCATCTCAATCCTCATTTAGTTTATAAATCCATGATCTTTCATTTTCAATGAATATTATACCATAGTATCCTTCCTAAGGTGATAGTGTATTGAGAAATCATAATCCTAGAGTAGATTAATCCATCCTCTATTCCCCATGTTGATCTCTTTCTATTGAATGATTTATTTTATACACTTATGATCTATTTATATCTAGTCATTCTCCATAGATATATTTTCTCTATATATTCAAAGAAAATTTACACATTCCAACTCAATATTGTCTTTAATTATTTAAAAAATTATTCACATTACTTTATCAATACTAACATAACCCATTTGAATGTACTCTTGGTTAACATGTTATGAAATTGGGAAAATTTCTAAAAAATCACTAATAATAACCTTCCAAACCAATGAAACTATAAACCTTAATCATGTTCACTGGTACATGCCATTCTTTTACTGCCTTTTTATTTATAGGATCAACTATGATTCAATCCATGGAGATAATATAATTGAGAAAAAAGTAATTATAAATCCAAAATTCACACTTTCTAGATTTCCTGTATAACTCATTTTTATAAGAGTCATAATAATGAACCACAAATGATTTTCATGAACCTCATAGATTTTATATTATACCTGTATATCATCAATAAAATCAAAAATAAAATTAAAATGATATTCCTTGAATGATCTATTCATTCGATCCCTAAAAACATAGGGTGAATTACTCAATCCAAATGGAATTGGCATAAACTAAAAATGTCCATTACTCATTTGGAAGGTTGTCTTTGGGATATATTTCATATTTACTCACAATTGGTGATACCCAAAATGAAGGTAAATAATATAAAATTTTCATTAAGTTGATCTAATAAGTCATAAATATGAGGCAGAGTATAATTTTTAATTACTTTAAAATAATTTAATTTATTATAATAAATGAAAATCCTAAAGGATCCAAATTTTAATAAATGAAAAGAATAGGGGGACCCTAATGTGAAGGTCTACGGAACAAAAATACCTTTTCAAAAAAATTCTATCTATTATTATTCAACTCCACTAATTATATTGTGGTCATTTTATAGGGATTTCTTAATATAATTATTTAATACAATATTAAAACAATAAAAATAAAACTTCACATTATGGTTGATGCCCAGTTAATTCCTTTCCAAATTGTTGAGTTTATTCTTATAACATAGGTACATACTCAATTAAAATATTACCTTTTTCATCCATTGATTATGTCTGTTCGACTTCTCCAAGAATCTCATTCATAAGAGCTACTAGAGGTGGATATAAACATAACATAGTATGGGTTATGTACAGTAGAATCCATTCTGATTAAATAATGCATAATAAACACGGTAAATTCAAACACATTCCATTTAATCAATAACTTAAACATGAACTAAATTCATAGATAATATTAATGCGTCAATCTCATGGATAATAATAACAGAATTCCCAATGATTGAAATATAAGGCCATATCCATAAATGATACATAATATTGAGTTAAATGAAGAATTCACATTGATGATATTTTCATGTTTAGATATTTACATAATTAATCCATTATTAATACATATCGTCTCATAATCATACAAGAGGATACTATCAAAACAGTATCCATTTTTTACAACAAAAGGAAACCATTTATGAAAAAAAAACTTGATTTCATTTCTTCAAAAAAATATTATTTATTTATTCCTTTCTCTTACAAATTCTTATACCTTGTGAAATAATTTAAAAAACATGGTTTGATCACAAAAATCTTAGCAAGGGATATAAAATAAAGAATGAAAGCATTAGTCCGTAAATACTTATGAACTCATTGAATCATAACATTCACCAATAAAAAATAAGCTCTTCAACATACCTTATGAAATAAAAGAATTCCAAAAAACTCATAAAAATCATAAATAATAATGGTTTCTTCTGGCATCTATATTATACTTACTTTTTATCTTTCACAACCACATAGGGAGTAAGCTTAATGGTTACATTCTAAATACCCATCATAGTATATTCCCAAAATTTATTAGGAGAAAACTTAACATTTACCTACATCACATTATCCAATCCATTGGAGAGATATCATGGGCTCGCCAACCCACTATTTATCAAGGAACCACCCGTATACATAAACAATTTTGAAAAACCATAACATAGTCATAACGCCCCCACCTTAAACCTTACTTAATCTTGAGTTATTACAAGATTACCCATTGAGGATCTTTTCAGGTTTAGAGTTTTAGAGAATTAGATCATGAAACTTGAATTACCTTCCACATTTAAACAAGGTGGTTACATAAAAGACAGTATTCATTTTTTCCCATCAATGGAAACATATTTAAAATAAAGCATGGATTCTTTCTTGACACTATCATCACAAAATGTACCTTTGCCTTGACCTATGAAAAACATTTCAAAAAAATGGGATGAGCATAAAAAGCTCAGTAAGGGTTATAAAAAGTATGGAAAGGAAACATGAGTACATATAAACATAAGAATGAAATCATACTTTACCCATAAATCATAAGCACTTTAACATACGTCATAAAATCATGAATGAATCATAGAAATCATAAGACATAAAGGTCACTTGAGTCATTCATAACATTCTTACGTAGGTAGTAACCCTATTGGTTACATTTGGAATTCCCATCATAGTATATTCCCTAAATCTTTTTAGAGAAACCTTAACATTTAATCCCTTCGCATTACCCAATGCATTGGAGAGATATCTCGGGATCACCTGACCTTAGTTTATCACGGAACCACCCGTCTTCATAAACAATTCCCAAGAACCATAACATAATCGTATCACATAAAACATGCATAAAAGAAACCTAAAATTTCCACATTACAATCATCATGATATGAAAACATCTAATATAATCATTAAAACTCTATGACAGAAATGTCCCTCTATACTTTGAAAATATTAAAAGAAGACTTTTAGAAGAGATTTTAGAATCAAAGTGTCCCATACCACTTAGAAACTTTTGAAAGGGTTTTAAAACATTCATGTCCATATAAATAAATCCTTAAAACCATTTTTAAAACATGGACATGGATGAAAAATGTTTAAAATAATAAATCTTTAAGACCATTTAAAACAATGTTTTAATAAAAGAGTCCTTTTCCATTTTGAATATTTAAATTTTAAGCAACATAAAAGTAGACCATTTTCAAAACATTTAAATGACTTGAGTATAGACATAATATGGATATGGAATGTCAAAGGGGCTGTATATACACTTTAAAAAGAATAAATGTGCATATCATCAAGAAGTGTCTCAAGGAAGAGAAATTGAGACGTAATCCCATTCAAAGATCATGTCATTAGTGCAAGGATAATTCAATGAAATACTTATGTGTGACAAGTATAAATACGCCCAATATAAGTGGATATTAAGTATAAAACAAACCGTGGTCATTCACACATATTCATAGGATGAAATAATCAATAACTACAAGTTGATCCCAAATAAATCGAAATTGGGTTAAGAAGTTCCCTTATAAGAATTCGACAGCCTAACGGCGTCACTTTAAAATTCAGAAAATGAGTTGATGAGAAAAAAAGGGTATATCATCACTTGGAAATAAATTTTACATCAATAAGGATATAGAATAACATATCCCAACATAATAAGATGTAAATTAAAAGACCCAAAAAAATCAGTCTTTTAAAAAGAGGAGGGTGAAAGGTTCCCTTACTGACTTGGGTATCTTTCGAAACATACACACCATGAAATAAGGAAAATACAACATTGATGTAAATACTCATTAACAAAAGTATATTACACAAAGAGTATAATAATGGGAAGTATCTATACCACTCAACGGGAATGGTGGCAAATGCAGCATAAACCTCACGGGAATAAAAGTGAGATGAAAAATCCCTTACGAAAACACGACAGCCTAACGACGCCACTTAAAACTTCCAAAAATGGATTGATGAGATCAAATAGGGTCTTTCATCACATTAACATAAAAAGTAAAGAAATAGGAATATAAAAGAACATACTCTAACATAATAACACAGAGCATTAAAGAAATGACATAAAAGAGAGTACTTTCAAAGAAAGAGAGAGGTTGAATTCCCTTACCTCGTGTCCGACATGACTCGATCGTTCTTTAATCTCCTGAAAAATAAAATTTGGTCAATTTATAATTGCTTAAGGATCTCCTTTAAATATTATTATTCAGTTCATATCACATATTATAATTTTATAATAATTTTCTAATAAAGTGAGTTCATATCAGACGTTTTTGTCGATGTTTAGTATATGAGTAAAAATCAAACTTGTTGGAAAAAAAATTTCCATGTAGTTATAGGTACATCATCTCCAAAATAGTATTTATGTTTTTAATATCATATATATCCAGTATATATTAATTTTATACTATTCCATAGCATTTGGAGCTAAAAAATTAAAAGCACTATTCATGGAGACGGTAGGTCGTACGTACGCATGAACGCTACTTTCATTTTTTGTCATATTAATGGAATTAAAACAGAATGAGAGATATATATATTATAATTCCAGAATTATATCCATCATTTAGATGTAATATATTAAATATATATCCATTATATATATGTACTTATAATAGTTCATAACATTTGGAGATAAGAACTGAAATGTACCATTCATGGAGACGGTAAGCCGTACGTACGCATGAACGCTACTTTCATTTCATTTTTTTTGTATTAAATGGAATGAAATTATAATTATATAAAGGTATATTATAATTACAGTAGGATAACATATGTAATACCATTAATTCCATCCTTTATACGTCCCACATATGGCATTAATTAATCAAATCACTTTGAGGGGGCGGTAGTCCACACTTCCTAAAATGATGGTATCGCGTTTACCCATAATGGAAACCATAAAGGTATGCCATAAATGAAAAATACAGAAGCTTAAGGAAAACATAAATATATTATATATCATATATAAATATATTTACATCTTAATGGCCACCTTTGAAGGTGTTAAAAGAATATTGAACAATCATCGTTTCGTGAGGCAGTAATTCGCCATCCATAGAAACAGTATGTTCTTTAACCATTAGACGAAAGTGTGTGTAAGTGTAGCTCGAATACATCACATAAAAAAATCCTATTATATTGAAGATACTGGTGTTCTTACAAAAGAAAATAATAAAAAGAGTTTATGGGGTTGGAGAAGCAAAATAAAACAAAAGAACACAAGGGAAGACATTACCTTTAAATCGGGTAACTTCCTTTGATTTGAGCTCAAAGGCTTCCTTGGAAATGATTCTTCCCAAACTGAGGCTTCAATGATGAAGAGATGGATGTGTAGAGATGAAATGGGTGTGTTTTGGTCGAGCCAAAGGCTTGAGAGGTGTGTGTAAGGTGGTAGAGGTGGGGGCCTTTTATAAGAGGAGAGGAGGGTACTCTTGGAAAGTTATAAAATATTACATTATTAAAAAATTATTTTCGGATTTAAAAGGTCCCAAAAGCATATATTTCGAGGATAAGGTGATAAGGTTTCGAAATCCACCCATCAAATAGGTTTGTGACAAGTTTATGTTATAGTTTTAACATTATCGTTTCATTTTATTTAAATCCCTTATTAATGAGGTAATTGCTGCATCATCATGATGTCATAAATAATTTAATTTATTTAATATCTAAAAATTATAAAAAAATATCATGATGTAGGAAATCTTTTTAGATTTCTATTAAATATTTATAGTGAAACATATGACTTGTATAACCCCATATAAAAATTATTTTAGTAAAACAACACATGTTTGTGACATTTTAATTTTAACTTTAAATAAAATGGTATTAATGTCATTTTCCAAGAAAAGTGGCTCCATGGGGTCCCAAAGATGACCCATGGATTTTTTTGGTCGGCCATGACTCATCCATTGAGGGTAGGACATGTTTCAAGTTCATTTCATATTATTAAAGCATTATTTTCACCTTAAATTACACTAATTACCTCTAATCGCGATTAAAAACTTAAAAGTTACTATTCATCAAAAAATTATTTTAATCCCATTGAACCACATTTTACTTCTTAATGAAAACCATGTATGTCGGATTTTTGAAATTCAAAACAAAGAGGTGGTTAAATTTCATTTAAACGAAAAATCAGTTTTTTAAGTACCACTTAGTGGTTTCACTAATCATCAAAAATTGAAGTTTTCCAGAAAAATACCAAAAACTCACCCTAAGCTGTATTTGATATTCCGAATTAAATAATGATTTATATTTTTAAAAATTAAAAACATATAAGTTACATTAATTAATTTGATAATTAATTCCCGCTGTCAGAGCAAATAGCGTGTTTTTATGAAATAATAAGTATCAAAAGATTGATACTAGTTTAAGTCCAATTTCAAGATGAAATTAATTCCAATGACCACTATTGGATTAAATGGTAAAAATATATTCTAATTTCACATTAAAACCAATTAAAAAGATAATCTAATCATATAAATAAATTAGATTAAAAATAGGTTTTTTATTAAAATACAACATTTTTCACTATTCATTAAAAATAAACTTTATCGGAAAAATACCAAAAATTTACACAAAGTAAATTTTGATGTCCCGATTCTAAAGAATAATTTTATTTTGTCAAATATAACACATAAAATTGTCAAAAAGTGTATTTAAAATAGGTTTGTCATCAAAAGGTTGTTAATCGACCTTTTAAGGAATATTAGAATGTTTACGCTTAAAATTGGATTCATTCGCATTTTTAATCCTCTAACATTTATTGTAAAAAGTAAAAATATTTGACAAACATATATTATCATTTTGTAGTTAGTTCTGTTCTTTCCCTCTATTACAACAGTTAGGCATTAACAACAATTTAAAATAATATTATTTTATTATTAGAGTGTAACGTAAGATTCCCAAGAAACTCGTTGTTGCGCATTGGGTACGCCATCGCGCATAGCGTCCCCTTTAAATTAATATTAATATTTTATTCATAAAAATGGATAAATGTGAAAATGTCATATTCTTTATTTACCTGGTGTGTTACATCCTTCACACCTTTTGGGAATTGCGTCCTCGCAATTTTAAAAGTGGGCTTAGCAGCTTCATTGAAAATCCCACATCGGAACAAGAGTCAGTAAAACTATCACTTTAAAATAATGGGAGATAAGTACAAATGTCACTAAAGTTAACCCATACTAGGATTCCAAGTATTAAAACATGGACATGGAAGAAAAAACAAAGGGTCGTGTTTTGAGGTAGAGTGATAGTAAACATGTCTAGGAGAAAGTTAACCATAATAAAATCACAAACTTGTGATGGGTTAAACGGTATTTGATTCCCCAGTAGGAAATGTTAACAGACAACATTTTTGTTTTAAGTTACTCTTCATTGAGGAATTTATTTTTGAGATTAACTAAATCATAATGAAACATATTTACTTGTCATGTAGACTTTCAACTTTTAATAGATTCCTTAATCAAACTCATATTTTCTCCAAAAGACAAGTATTGAGGAAGACTTGTTCGCATTAAGAGTACTATAATAAACTTCTTGAGAATCACCTAATCCACAAAAGAGAACTATATATTTCCCGTGTCTTTAGAAAAAATCCAAAACCAAAATTGTTAGTATGAGATTAGATAATCCGCAAAAGTATGATCCTTTATAAAAAGAAAATCTATTCTTAATCTCCAAAATTTGTCCAAATAAAACCCAAAGTTCAAACAAGACCATTCGAAAAACAATTGCCCATAAAATTATTCAAAGTAAACCAAAATAAGATTGAAAGCCAAATATTTTAAGGATTTAATCACATAGCCTTCCAAGGTACAAATTAACTTTTATCTCCAAATAACATCAGTTTCTCTTAAACTCTCATATTGAAAAGTAATTAACCTAATCACATATCGTCTATTGATAGGTTAATCATTTCCATAGATAACCCAAAATAAACCTACTCTTGATTCCTAAAATCATCTAACTAAAAAGAATTAGTCAAACTAACCAGGGACTCCATGTAGTCCAGTGGTAGGCGATAAATACCCGTCGCACTTTGGTTGTGGGTTCGATTCCCGCATCTTTGTCCGACGCGACGGGTTGTCACATGGTCTGCGTGTTGTCCTTTTTCCAAAACTATATAATTCTTAAAACATTCCCCAAAACAAGATAAAATCTTCAAAATTAATCATAACATATTTTAACCTCAAGTTTATCTCATGCCTTTCATTTTCCATCATATCATATAATAACCCATAATTACCTCTAAAGTAAGGATCATTTAAACCCTAATGGTTACCTTTATATTTATTTCCTGAACTTCCACATCTATTGGTCATCTTGTACATGATGCATTAAAGAACATATCACGGTTCAAGTGGTTGATAATGACTCCTTGATAGTTGGTTTAGAACAACCATGAGTTTCCTCATTGAATCCCCCATTTCATCCAGTCTCTTAATCAAAGAACCACCACAGTTTCCTTCAAACCTATTGTCACATTGGTTCCTACTAGATCCATCAATTCACTAAAAACAAAAATGTCAGTGTGAGTATATCAAAAAAACCATCATGTACTAATGAGGAAGATATACTTACTCATTCGCTTTATCCAAAAACTACAACTCTTTCTGAAATCCTAACCATTATGGTAATGTCACTTATGCTTAAAGAATTCCCTAACCTCTAAAGTTATCTAAACCGACCTCTGATACCAACTATAATGCCCCAGCCTTAAACCTTACTTAATCATGAGTTATTAAAAGATTACACATTGAGGATCTTTTCATGTTTAGTGTTTTAGAGAATTAGATCATGAAACTTGCATTACATTCCACATTTAAACAAAGTGGTTACATAAAAGAAAATATTCATTTTTTCCCATCAACGGAAACATATTTAATATAAAACATGGATTTTTTCTTGACACTTCCTTGACACTATCATCACATCATGTACCTTTCCCTTGACCTGTGAAAAACATTTCAAAAACATGTGATGATCATAAAAAGCTCAGTAAGGGTTATAAAAAGTATGTAAAGGAAACATGAGTACATATATACATAAAAATGAAATCATAATTTACCCATAAAGCATAATCACTTTAACATACCTCATAAAAACATGAATAAATCCTAGAAATCATAAGACATAAAGGTAACTTGAGGCATTAATAACATTCTTACATAGGGAGTAACCCTCTTGGTTATGTTTGGAATACCCATCACAGTATATTCCATAAATCTCTTCGGAGAAACCTTAATATTTAACCCCTTCGCATTACCCAATGCATTGGAGAGCTATCTCGGGCTCACCCGCCCTTAGTTTATCACGGAACCACCTGTCTTCATAAACAATTCCCAAGAACCATAACATAATCGTATCAATTAAAACATGCATAAAGGAAAAATAACATTTCCACACTACAATCATCATCATATGAAAACATCTAATAGAATCAATAAAACTCTATGAGGGAAATGTCCCTTTATACTTTGAAAATATAAAAAGAAGACTTTTAGAAGAGATTTTAGAATCAAAGTGTCCCATACCACTTCGAAACTTTTGAAAGGGTTTTAAAACATTCATATATATATAAATAAATCCTTAAAACCATTTTTAAAACATGGACATGGATGAAAAATGTTTAAAATAATAAATCCTTAAGACCATTTAAAACAATTTTTTAATAAAGTAGTCCTTTTCCATTTTGATCATTTAAATTTTAAGAAACATGAAATTAGACCATTTTCAAAACATTTAAATTAATTGAGTATAGACATAATATGGATATGGAATTTCAAAAGGGCTGTATATACACTTTAAAAAGAATAAAAGTGCATATCATCAAGAAGTGTTTCAAGGAAGAGAAATTGAGGCGTAATCCCATTCAAAGATCATGTCATTAGTGAAAGGATAAGTCAATGAAATAATTATGTGTGAAAAGTATAAATACACCAAATATAATTGGATATTAACTATAAAACAACCAGAGGTCATTCACACATATTCATAGGATGAAATATTCAATAACTACAAGTTGAACCCAAATAAATCTAAATTGGGTTGAGAAGTTCCCTTGTAAGAATTCGACAGCCTAACGGCGTCACTTTAAAAATCAAAAAACGGGTTGATGAGACAAAAAGGGTATCTCATCACTTGGAAATAGATTTTACATCAATAAGGATATATAAGAACATATCCCAACATCATAAGATGTAAATTAAAAGACCCAACAAAAGCAGTCTTTTAAAAAGAGGAGGGTGAAAGGTTCCCTTACCGACTTGGGTATCTTTCGAAACATACACACCATGAAATAAGGACAATACAACATTGATGTAAATACGCATAAACTAAAGTATATTACACAAAGAGTAGAATAATGGGAATTATCTATACCACTCAACGGGAATGGTGGCAAATGCAGCATAAATCTCACAGGAATAAAAGTGAGATGAAAAATCCCTTACGAAAACTCTGCAGCCTAACGACGCCACTTAAAACTTCAAAAAATGGATTGACGAGATCAAATAGGGTCTCTAATCACATGAACATAAAAATTACAGAAAGAGTAATATAAAATAACATCCTGTAACATAATAACATGGAGTATAAAAGAAATGACCTAAAAGAGAGTACTTGGAAAGAAAGAGAGGTAGGATTCCCTTACCTCGTGTCCGACATGACTCGATCGTTCTTTAATCTCTTGAATAATAAAATTTGGTCAATTTATAATATCTTTAAGGAGCTCCTTTAAATATTATTATTCAGTTCATATCATATATTATAATGTTATAATAATTGGTTAATAAAGTGAGTTCATATCAGACGTTTTTGTCGATGTTCAGTACATGAGTAAAAATCGAACTTGTTGGAAAAGCATTTTCCATGTAGTTATAGGTACATCATCTCCAGAATAGTATTTATGTTTTTAATATCATATATATCCAGTATATATTCATTTTATACTATTCCATAGCATTTGGAGATAAAAAATTAAAATCACTGTTCATGGATACAGTAGTCCGTACGTACGCATGAACGCTACTTTCATTTTTTGTCATATTAATGGAATTAAAACATAATGAGAGATATATATATTATAATTACAGAATTATATCAATCATTTATATGTAATATATTACATATATATCCAATATATATATGTACTTATAATAGTTCATAACATTTGGAGATAAGAAATGAAATGTACCGTTCATGGAGATGGTAAGCCGTACGTACGCATTAACACTACTTTCATTTCTTTTTTTTGTATTCAATGGAATGAAATAATAATGATATAAAGGTATATTATAATTCCAGTAGGATAACATATGTAATACCATTAATTCCATCCTTTATACGTCCCACATATGGGATTAACGAATCAACTCACTTTGAGGGGGCGGTAGTCTGCACTTCCTAAAATGATGGTATCACGTTTACCCATAATGGAAACCATAAAGGTATGCCATAAATGAAAAATACATAAGATTAAGAAAAACATAAACATATTATATATCATATATAAATATATTCACATCTTAATGTCCACCTTTGAAGGTGTTAAAAGAATATTGAACAATCATCATTTTGTGAGGCAGTAATTCGCCATCCACAGAAACAGTATGTTCACTAACCGTTAGACGAAGGTGTGTGTAAGTGTAGCTATAATACTTCACATAACAACATCCTATTATATTGAATATACTGTTGTTGTTACAAAATAAATGAATAAAAATAGTTTAGGGGGTTGGAGAAGCAAAATAAAACAAAAGAACACAAGGGAAGACCTTACGTTTAAATCGGGTAACTTCCATTGATTTGAGCTCAAAGGCTTCCTTGTAAAGAATTATGCCCAAAGTGAGGCTTCAATGATGAAGAGATGGATGTGGAGAGATGAAATGGGCAGGGTGTGGTCGAGCCAAATGCTTGAGAGGTGTGTGTAAGGTGGTAGAGGTGGGGTCCTTTTATAAGAGGAGAGGAGGGCACTCTTGGAAAATTATAAAATATTACTTTATTATAAAATGATTTTCAGATTTAAAAGGTCCCAAAAAGATATATTGCGAGGATAAGGTGATAAGGTTTCTAAATCCACCCATAAAATAGGTTTTTTACAAGGTCAAGTTATAGTTTTAACATTATCGTTTCATTTTATTTAAATCCTTTATTAATGAGGTAATTGCTGCATCATCATGATGTCATAAATAATTTAATTTATTTAATATCTAAAAATTATAAAAAAAATATCATGATGTAGGAAATCTTTCTATATTTCTAATTAATATTTATAGTCAAAATTATGACTTGTATAACCCCATATAAAAATTAGTTTAGTAAAACAACACATGTTTTTTACATTTTAATTTTAACTTTAAATAAAAAGGTATTAATGTCATTTTCCAAGAAAAGTGGCTCCATGGGGTCCCCAAGTTGACCCATGGATTGTCTTGGTCTTCCATGACTCATACAATGATAGTATGACATGTTTCAAGTTCATTTCATATTATTAAAACATTATTTTCACCTTAAATTACACTAATTACCCCTAATCGCGATTAAAAACATAAAAGTTACTATTCACCAAAAATTTATTTTAATCCCATAGAACCAAATTTTACTTCTTAATGAAAACCATGTATGTCGGATTTTTGAAATTCAAAACACAGAGGTGGTTAAATTTCATTTAAACAAAAAATCAGTTTTTTAAGTACCACTTAGTGGTTTCACTATTCATCAAAAACTGAAGTTTTCCAGAAAAATACCAAAAATTCACCCTAAGATATATTTGATATTCCAAATTCAAAAATGATTTCTATTTTACAAAATTAAAAACATATAAGTTACACTAATTAATTTAATAATTAATTCCCGCTGTCAGAGCAAATAGCGTGTTTTTATGAAACAATAAGTATTAAAAGATTGATACTAGTTTAAGTCCAATTTCAAGATGAAATTAATTCCAACGACCACTATTGGATTAAATGGTAAAAATATATTCTAATTTAACTTTAAAATCAATTAAAAAGTTAGTCTAATCATATAAATAAATTAGATTTAAAATAGGTTTTGAATTAAAATACAACATTTTTCACTATTCATTAAAAAATGAACTTTATCAGAAAAATACCAAAAATTTACACAAAGTAAATTTTGATGTCCCGATTTTAAAGAATAATTTTATTTTCTCATATATAACACATAAAATTGTCAAAAAGTGGATTTAAAAGAGGTTCGTCATTAGAAGGCGGTTAATCGACCTTTTAAAAAATATTAGAATGTTTACACTTAAAATTGGATTAATTCGCATTTTTAATCCTCTAACATTTATTGTAAAAAGTAAAAATATTTGACAAACATATATAATCATTTTGTAGTTAGTTCTTTTCATTCCCGCCATTACAACAGATAGGCGTTAACTACAATATAAAATAATATTATTGTATTATTAGAGTGCATCGTAAGATTCCCAAGAAACTCGTTGTTGCGTATTGGGTACGCCATCGCGCCTACCGTCCCCTTTAAAGTAATATTAATATTTTATTCAAAAATATGGATAAATGTGAAAATGTCATATTCTCTATTTACCTGAGGTGTTACAATAATCATAACACATAAAAGAAGCATATAGGAAAAATAACATTTCCACATTGCAATCACAGTAGATCATTTAATGATATTGACATAATAAGCCCATTACCAAAATCATTTTAATGAAAAAATACATGGAAAGGTTATATGGTATTTATTTTTCATTTAAAAACATTATGGCTTGTATAGGAATCCAAATATCAATGAATTCTCGTGATGGTGGAAAGGTCAATATCGCCGTATACATTAAAAAGAAACTTCCTTTTGTCATTTAGTAAAATGCTTAATAGAAAAATAATCCTTTAAAAAACATTTGAATGTAATTAAAATTCAAAGTGGTTGATTATATACCATATTAAATAATGTCATGTATAAATCAAAATATGCCTCAATGAAATGATATTGAGACGAAGTCCCTAACAAAGATAATATCCATAGATTAAGGATAAATAAATGAAATAATTATGTGTGAAAAATATAAATAAACCAAATATAAGTGGATATTTATTGTAAAATAATAGTTCATTCACACATATTCTTGGAAAAACATTACCAATGACATGGATATTTAACTCAATGAAGTGAGATTGAGTTAAGATTTCCCTTACCTTGAGTCTAATTCATCACGTACAATTGTTATGTTCCTGAATAATAAAAATAGGTCAATTTATACTTTATTAAGAACATTGTTCAAGATTATTATTCCTTTTTTTATCACTTATTACAATGTTATGAAAATTACATAATTATTTAGTTTTATACTAGACGTTTTGTCGATATCTGGTACTTGAGTTGAAAATGAAATTATTTTGATGAAAATTATCCATGTGGTCATAATTCCATCATCTCCTGAATAATATTTTTGATTTAAATATCATATATATACAATGAATATTTATTTACAAGATTCCATAAAATTTAGAGATACGCAATGTAATGAACCATTCATGGAGACGGTAGGTCGTATGTACGCATGGACGTTACATTCATTTCTTTCTCAAATTAAAGGAATTTAAACTAAATGATACATAGTTATATTATAATTAAAGTATTATATATATGTTATATATGTAACATAATTTCATTAATTCCATACTTTATACATTCCATGTATGGAATGAATGAGTCATATCACTTTCAGGGGCGATAGTCCACACTTCCTCAAATGAAATTATAGTATTTACACATAAAAATAACAGAAACATAGAGAAAATATAAATATAATATATATAATAAATAAATAAAGTTCCATTATAATTTCCACCATGAGAGGTGGTAGGATAAAATTAAACAATCATCATTCTGTGAGGTAGTTGTTCACCGTTCACATAAATAGTATGTTCAATATCCATTAGATGGAAGTGTGTGTAAGTTAAGGGTGAACCATTTGAATAATATCATCCTAGTATATTTAGTATTTTTTTGTTCTTGTAAAATAATAGAATAAAAATATGTTAGGGGGTTGGAGATGGAAAAAATGAATGAAAGGAGCTTGTGGGAAGATGTTACCTCTAAATCTGGTAACACCTTTTCATTTGAGCCAAAAGGAATTTCTGAAATACCTTTTTACCAAGGTATGGATTCAAGGAGGAAAGGAGGGATGTTTTGAGATTATTTTAGTATAAATTGGATTATAAAATTGTCTTGAGAGGTGTGAGTATATGGATAGAGTTGGTTGCCTTTTGTAAGAGGGAGGAGGGGAACCTTAGGAATGTCTTGAAATATTATTTATTATAAATGGATTTTAGAATTATAATAGCTAAACAGTTATTTATTTCAATGATATGATGATTATGGGTATAAATCCACTCAAAAAATTGGTTTTAGAAATTTTTATGTCACCAAATTAATCTTATATTTTGGATTTATTCCTTAGTTAAATAAATTAACTCTTACCAAGTCTTCTTGTATTTTTACACTATATGGTTAATATAGTTACTATAAAATGCCAAGTGAACCTCAAGTGGATCACTTAAGAAATTGTTAACATTATCTATGTGTGTTTGACCAATATTTGATTTTATGACTATTACATCATTTAATAAAATAATAATTCTTAAAACTCATTTATGCAGATTTTGATACTATTTATTATTTGATTTTAGTTAAAGTCATAAAAACTTTATTAATTAGAAAAAACTAAATTAAATATAATATAACTATTAATAATAATTCATAAAATTCATTTATGGCATAAAAAGTTTCAAATTACATTTATTTTAATATTTTTAATATCATTTATTTTAATCCTTCATTAATAAGGTAATCACTACATCATCCTAGTGTCTTAAGTAAATTTATTTATATAATGTATAGAAATATAAAAAATTACATGTTGTTAAAAATAGTTTTATATTCCTATTGACTATATATAGTTAAATATATCAGTAATTTTACCCTCTATTAAAATTGATTTAATAAAAAGATACTTGTTTATGTTATATATCATTTTACTTTGAATTAACTATTATAACATGTCATTATCATACCCAAGTGGATCTTAAATGACAAAAGTTAGGCCTAACAATATTTTTAATCTACAAAGACTCATATAATAATATTAGTAAATGTTTTAGGGTAGTTTTATATTATTATATAATTATTTTTACCCTTATTTACCTAATTTACCCTTTAACCATGGTAAATAAAAATAATTACTGAAATTACTATTCATAATGTTCAAAAATAAAAGGTAGCTATTTAAATAATATGGATGTTATGATATGAAATATGGAATCCATTTTTCTAAATTCAAAATATATAATTTTCATTAATTATTTTAAAATTAATTCCCTTTGTCAAAACCAAAAAGTGGGATTTTAAGAAGTAAAAACTATCAACAAGTTGAAATGTGTTTATATCCAATTTAAATGTGAAATTACTTAAAAAGACCAAAAATGGATTAAATGATAAAAACTTAATCCAATTACAAAATAAAACTAATTAAAATAATAACATAACTATATAAATAAATTAGATGAAAATCCAATTTGTAATTAAAATACAGGATTTTTTACTATTCATTAAAATATGAATTTCATCAGAGAAAAATAAATAAATTCCAAAAAAGGTAAATTTCTATGTCCCTCTTCTAAATAGAAAGTTTATTTGGTAAAATATAATATATAAAAGTGAAAAAAACAATTTTACTAAAAGTTTTTTCCTTTAAAAGGTGGTAAAATTACCTTTTAAAAAATATTAGACTATTTTAAGCTTAAAATTGGATTCATTCTCTTTTTAAGACTCTAAAATTTATTGGATAAATTGAAAAATATTTAATAAAAAAGTGTAATTATATTTTAGTTAGATATACTCATTTCTGCCAATAAGACACCTAGGCATTAACTACAATTTAAGATAATAATAATATTATTGTATTACTTTTTTGTATAAATCAGAGTTGTGTGCAATGCAGAATTTTCATGAAACCCATTGTTATGTGCCGAGTATGCTTTATGAAAAATCATCCGCTTTAGGTAAAATAATATCTAATTCATAAATATTAATGAAAAAGTATTATTACATAAATAACTGAGATGTTACAACCATCCCCCTTTGGGAAATTTCATCCCTACAAGTTCATTTATTATCAAATAACTTGGGATATTTCTTCATCAAATAATTTTCATATTATCATGTTACCTCTTCAATCATATGGATTTTCCACAAAACCTTTAACCGATGAATCTTATTATTCTGAAATACTTTCTCTCTGAGGTCAAGAATATGTGTTTTTGCTCCTCATAAGAAATATTACCTTCCAACTGAACTGCCTCTGGCCTCAAAACATGAGATGGATGTCGCATATACATTCTTAACATTGAAACATAAAAAACATTGTGAACCTGGGACAAAATTACAAGTAAATACAATCATTAGGAAGCTGACCAATATTTCTCTAAGATTTCACAGGTTCCAATAAACCTCGTATTCAACTTCCCTTTTTTTAACAAAATACATCACACTTTTCCAAGATGAAACTTTTAGAAATACACGATCACCTACCTTGAAAGAAAGATGCTTTATATGGTTATCTTCATAAAGTTTATTCCTTCTCTGACCTATCCTCATATTCTTCTAAATCAACTATACTTTTGTTGCCATCTCTTGTACAAATTCTTGTGCCATCAACCTCCTTTTACCTAATTCATCCCAAAAATCTATAGTTTGACACCACATCCCATATAATTCCTCCAATTGTGTCATATTTATACTGGAATAAAATCTTCTATTATAAGAAAACTCATCCAAAAAAATAATCCAAACATCCTTGGAAATAAATTGAACAAGAACATGACATATCTTATTATGTGTGCATTATTCTTTCTTATTTCCCATCTAATTGAGGATGTAAAGTTGTACTAAAATTTATGTAACACCCCAAGCTTCCACGGTACGTTTCCCTTCGAATAATGCGATAGCGTGTGTTGTACGCAACCTCGAGTTCTAACACACACCACAACTAATTAAACTAGCCGTTGTGAATAGTAATACCTACTTTTTAAAATCATATATATTTTATATTTCAAAATGGACTTCATTTTTGGATTCGGAATATCGAAATTAGCCTAGGGTGAAATTTTGGTACTTTTCGGATAACTTTTATATTTTGATGAATAGTGAAAATTACTAAATTTTAATTAAAAACAACTTTTTTAATCAAAATAATTAATAGTGATAAATTGTGAATTTGAGTGGTTTTAAAGTATATTTAGAATATATTTTTACCATTTAATATAATGTTGGTCATTGGACATAATTTTACAATTAAACCGAACATAAACAAGTGTCAATCTTTTGATAGTTATTACCTCTTAAAAACACGCTTTTTGTTTTGACAGCGGGAATTAATTTTAAATTAATTTCTTCCACTTCTGTGTTTTGAATTTAGAAAAATGGATTCCATATTTGGAATCAGGATGTCCAAATTGTGTAAAAAGGTAACTTTTATTTTTAGACATTTTGAATAATTACTGCGGTAAATATTTTATTTACCATGGTTAAAGGGTAAATCCGGTAAATAAGGGTTAAAAAAATAATATTATAATAATACAAAATTACCCTAAAACGTGTCCTAACCTTATTGGTGGATACATAACCGACCATGGGCATCCTTGGGTCGATTTGGGGACCCCTTGGAGCCACTTGTATGTGGTAGGGACACATTATATTAATAAAGTTAAAATAAAAATAAAAATGGCATAAGCTTACATCTTTTAGAAGAAAATTTTTTACATAGGTTTATACATGTTGGATTTTCGATTATAAATATCCATTAGAAAGCTAAAAAGATTTCCTACATAATTATATTTTATTTATAATTTTTAGACATCAAATAATGTAAATTATTAATGACACAATAATGATGCAATGTTTACCTCATTAATAAATCATTTAAATAAATAAGATTATAATGATTAAAATATTATCTAAAACCTGTCCAATTCTTATTGGTTGATATTATTTAGAATATGCGTCATCTTATCTTCGACCTCAATGATTTTTGGACCATTATAAACCGAATATAATTATATTATAAAGTAATACTTTCACTCTTTCCTAAAGAGCCCCTCCTCTCCCTTATAAAAAGAGACCACTTCTACTCATTCCTCACACCTCTCAAGCCACTTGGCTCGTCCAAACCCTGCCCAAATAAGCTCCCCACATCCCTCTCCTCCTCCTTGAAGCTTCCCCTTAGGCAGAAAGCATTTCAAGAAGTCCTTTGGTTCCAACCAAAGTGAGTTACCTAAATTAAAGGTAACGATTTCTCTTAAATTATTTTCATTTATTTTGCTTCTCCAACCCCCAAACTCTTTTTATTTACTTTATTTTGTGACAACACCAGTATCCACAACATACTAGGATGTTGTTATAAGAAGTATTCAAACTACACATACACACAACTCCATCTAATGGATGATGAACATAATGTTTCTGTGGATGGAAAACTAACGCCTCACGAAACGATGATTGTTCAAATACATCTTACCGCCTCTCATGGTGTCCATTATGATGGAACTGTAATTAAATATGATATTAATGATATATATTTTATATATAAGCTTCTGTAATTCCATTTTATTTCATACCATTATTCGTTTCATGTTGTATATACATACGATAATTTCATTTGAGGAAGTGCGGACTACCGCCCCCTTAAAATGATATGACTCGTTCATACCACACATGGAACGTATAAAGGATGGTGTTAATGAACTTAAGTAACATATATAAAATATTATATTATACTGGAATAGTAATATACCTATGTATCATTTGGATTCGATTCTTTTAAAATAAAAATTAAATGGAAGTAGCGTTCGTGCATACGTACGGACTACCGTCTCCACGAACGCGATGAGATTCATTCTCCATCGTATCCATTCAAGTATTATTCTCATTTTAGGGTTAAAAATAATGTTAATATCATTCTGACTATGAATAAGATATAATCTATCCATTACAAACATGTCTTGCGTAACCAAACATTTAAGAAGAACGAATCGATTATCACCCGAAACGACGATAATACTAAGATATTATTAAAAAAGCAATGTTAAAAGATCATATATGATATCATATTAATGTATATGATTCTTGTATAATTTAATAACAATTATTTCACCATTATACAGGAGTTTAACCTACCCCAACAAAGGAAAAGTACAAGGTAAGGGTTATTTCACAATCTCTTCATTATCCGAGGTTGTTTATATGTAATAATCTACTGGGATCTCTTTATCATCCACATCCATGTTTTCTTCAAAATGTATTTCAAAACATATTTATTATTTACAAGAATATGGGTTAAAGTCATTTATACCCTTGTTTGACTTTTTATAAGAGGTTTATAAATGAATCTTTCCGTCGTTTTCAAAACAAGGTCCTTTTTAACCTTTTCGACAGAATTAAGATAAGAATGTTTTTTTAACTTATACGGCGGGTGCGGTTATTTTCTGCCGTTATAAAATCGTCAAAGCTTCCCTTACAAGCTTATAAGAATATTTTCAAGAAAATGTTTTATTTTATATGGCTCTTAAATGATTTCAAAAATAGAAAGAGATATTTCTCTAAAAAGTGTTTTGATTTCATCTATGTCAACATCCTTTGACGGATTTTACGCTTATTTGAAGTTGATTTATTATGATACAAAACTTCTATATTGTATTGAAGGTTTTGTGATATGTTTGACTGTGGATGTGCTATTTTTATACTATTCATAGTTTATGGTGAAATTATTGACATTTCGTATGCTAGTTTTAATATGAATGTTTATGTTATGTTTAAACCTTTTCATATGGGAATGCATTGGACATAGTAAGCGACGGGTGGAGCCCGCTATAGCTCCTCGATGCATCAGTAGGTCTCATGAGACAAACTAGTGTCTTGGCACAAGGCCTTGGCAAAATCTTATTTGTAGTCTTAGCACGAGGCCTTGGCTATGTGGTTATGATAGTCTGGCATTATGCATTCCAACATTATGAAAGTGGTTATTGATTTTTGCATGTGATTATTCGATTAGTAGAATATCCATGTGAATAAGTAAATGGCATTATTTCATTTTACTTTTGCCATACTATGTTGAAGTTCAAGTTTAAAAGGCTTTTGTTTTAGTAATTCATTGCCTTAAATGTTTATGCTTATTTTTTAATGTTCCGCTATATTGTTATCCTTACTGGGCATTTGAGCTCACCCCTTTTCTATGTTTTATTTTTCCCAGGATGTGAAGATATAAGTTATGAATGACCTGCAGGGATATTATGAGGGGATTATGGTGTGGACTGTGGAAACATTATGTTGTTGTAGTAATTTTTCATTTTATGATGTAATGTAAAACTTATGAATATATCTAGTGTTTCCAAGGCTACTAAACCAATCGGTCTTTCGAGATTTGATATTTCTTGTGATCATGCCAATGTTATGTAATAACGCACTGACTCTGGGTAACTAGGGTCGGGGCGTTACAGTTGGTATCAGAGGAATTTTAGTACAAACCTTGGAAGCTAGATTTAGATAAACTCTGATTAGAGCACGTAGACCTAAGATGAACTTTGAGGATTAGTATAGAAGAACTTCCTAGAATTTTGGTATTGTAGAGATTTTGTGAGTTTTCTGAGCAATACATCCCTGTCTGGATACGAGCAGGTAGAGGCGGCTCTGGCACAGATGTACCTAGGGGTAAAACCCGAAAACACCGCTTTGAGCTAGACTCGAACGGGAACTGGTGCATGACAACGGGCCTTGCTGCACTCTTGGTTACGACACTCCCGGGGGATATGCTTAGGATAATTCTCATTTTCTTTACAAACCATTATGAAGGGTTTATGAGTATATACATCCTCAAAGGAGACATTTTTATGATTATGGATTATATCCATAAATAGTTCAATTTATGTTAAGTGTTTTATAAGTATGGGATTATGTATTTTGATTCATAAACTGATCTAGTTTATGCCATTGTTTAGAAATGGCGCCTAGTGGAAGAAATGGAAACCGTATCAATGCACGTACTCCATGTAGGGATTGCCCTCCTGCTCAAGATAATTATAGTGGGGCTGGTGATACAACTGGTGCCGATCAGCTAATCACCATACTGGGACAACTTACTCAGGTTATGAATAATAACCTTACCCGTATGGAGCACCCTGATCCGCAGCGTGGAGGATCAATGTTAGATCGATTCATGAGGCAAAAACCACCAATGTTCAATGGGAGTACAAATCCCTTAGTAGCTGAGCAATGAATAAATTCCCTAGAGAAAATATTTCAGGCTTTGGGGAGCAGTGAAAGGGAAAAAGTTATCATGGCAGTTTACCGCCTCACTGGAGATGCTGATCAATGGTGGTCATTGATTCAAAACATGAAGGAAGATGATGAAGTATCAAATATAGAATGGAGGGAGTTAAAAGATCTGTTTTTAGAAAAATACTTTCCTCGTGACCATCGAGCGGATATGGAAAGGCAATTTCTGAGTCTGAGACAAAAGGAGGATGAGAATGTCACAAAGTATGAGGCTAACATTACAAGGTTAGCGAGGTATGCTGGAGATTATATTCGCAACTCAAGAAGTAAGATTGATCATTTCTTTGATGGGTTAAAACCATTTCTTCATCGAGCATTAGTCTCACAATCCTTTTCATCGTACGAAGACATTGTCTCATGTGCTATCAAGACCGAAAAGGAATTCTCTAAGTCTTATGACTTTAAAGAAAAGCAAGAGAAGAAGAGACCTACTGATCAATCTGGGAATGGAAATAAGGGGAAGAAGGGAAATGTTGAATATCCATCTTGTGGTAAATGCGGGAAGAAACATCCTGGTACTTGCTTGAAGGGAATGGGAGTCTGTTACAAGTGTGGTGAAAAAGGCCACCAAGCTCGTGATTGCAAGGGGAAGAAGGAAGCTACCAACCTTCAGTGCTACAATTGCAGGGAGATGGGGCATTATGCAAATACATGTCCTAAGCGTCAGGAGAACTTACCTCAGAAAAGGCCAAGGGATCAAGGCCAGGCTTATTCTATCACTACTGCTGAGGTAAAAGCTCCGAAAGACGTGGTGGCAGGTAATTTAATGGTTTCCTCAAATTTAGAAAATGCATTATTTGATTCTGGATCATCGCATTGTTTCATATCTTCCCAGTTTGCTAAGAAAATTAGATATTTCCAATTTGATTTAATAAGGGAGTTGTCAGTTAAAACTTCTAAGGGAAGTATCATTGAAACAAAGTTTTGTGAATCAGTCCCCATTAGAGCACATAAATTTTCTTTATCTACTGATCTCATCGTTATACCTATGATTGAGTTTGACATAATCCTCGGTATGGACTGGCTTTCGGACTATGATGCGAAGATTTATTGTAAGAAGAAAGAGGTTATGATTCTTGATGATAATGATAAGGAACAACTTATTTTTATAGAAGAATCGTCACCACTTAATTCTTATTTAGATCCACCCCCAGTATCTCAACTTAATTCAATTATTGGGGAGGAAGAGAATGAAATAACTGTCGGTGAGGAAAGGAATGTTCAAATAGAGGATGTACCTGTTGTGAAAGAATTTGTAGATGTATTTCCGGAAGATTTACCTTTAACATCCTCCAGAACGAGAAGTTGAGTTTTCTATTGATTTGATTCCTGGATCAAGGCCTATATCGAAGACCCCTTATAGAATGGACACTGTAGAATTAGTCGAACTAAAGAAACAACTAGAGGAATTGAGTAATAAGGGATTTATTCGCCCTAGTGTTTCTCCATGGGGAGCCCCTGTTCTTTTTGTTAAAAAGAAAGATGGATCTATGAGGTTATGTATCGACTACAGGGAGATCAATGCTATAACGATAAAGAACAAGTATCACGTACCTCGTATTGATGATTTATTTGACCAACTGCATGGAGCTCAATAATTTTCAAATATTGACCTTCGATCTGGATACCATCAGTTGTGTGTGAAGAAGGAAGACATTCCGAAGACAGCATTTCGAACCAGGTACGGGAATTACGAGTTTACTGTAATGCCGTTTGGATTGACTAATGCACCCTCTGTATGCATGGATCTGATGAATAGAGTTTTCAAGGAGTATCTCGATGAATTTGTGGTGGTATTTATTGATGATATCTTGGTATACTCCAAAACCTACGAAGATCATGAAAATCACTTGCGCATTATCTTGAAGACTCTGAGGAGGCATGAATTATATGGGAAGTTTAGCAAGTGTGAATTCTGGCTTCAGGAGATTTCTTTTATTGGCCATATTGTCTCTAAAGATGGAATCTCTGTTGATCCTTCTAAGACCAAGGCAATCCAAGAATGGCCAGCACCTACGAGTATAACTGAGGTACGCAGTTTTATTTGTTTGGCAGGTTATTATCGACGTTTCGTCCAGAATTTTTCCCGATTGGCTAACCCATTAACAAAGCTCACACGTAAAGGGGTTTAATTTGTTTGGACAAAAGAGTGTGAAGAATGTTTTGAAGAACTGAAGAAAAGATTAGTCAATGCTCCTATATTGACTCTACCATCGGGGAATGATGGGTTCGTTATTTATAGTGATGCATCGAAGAAAGGACTTGGTTGTGTCCTTATGCAGAATGATGGAGTTATTGCCTATGCATCACGACAGTTGAAAATTAATTAACAAAACTATCCTACTCATGATCTCGAGTTAGCAGCTGTGATTTTTGCTTTGAAGATATGGAGGCACTACCTCTATGGTGAAAAATGTGAGATTTATACTGATCACAAGAGTTTGATGTATATTTTCTCACAAAAAGAACTCAACATGAGGCGAAGGAGATGGCTTGAATTACTCAAGGATTATGATTGCACGATACACTACCACCCAGGGAAAGCAAACAAGGTGGCAGATGCTTTGAGCAGAAAAGACCATGGTGTTTTGAACATGATGAGAATTGAAAGGGATCCAATTTTCATGGATCTAGTGAAGATGGAAATGGGGATAACCAGGGAAGGTGAAACATCAATGCTTTTTCAAATGGTTTCCAAACCATCTTTACTAGAAAGGATTAAGAGTTCTCAGACCGATGATGAAGAATTTCAGAAGAAGATTAAAGCTGTGAATGATGGGAGATTGGGAGACTTTGTGTATGAAGATGGAATTTTGAAATTTGGGAAGAGACTTTGTGTTCCCGATATACCTGATCTAAAAAGGGAATTGATGGATGATGCTCATAGTTCCAATTTCTCTATACACCCTGGGAGCACCAAAATGTATAGATATTTGAAGGAACATTTTTGGTGGGACAACATGAAGAGGGAGATTGCTGATTTTGTGTCAAGATGTATGGTTTGTCAACAAGTGAAAGCTGGAAGGCAACAGCCTGGAGGAGTCATGCAACCTCTTCCCATACCGGAGTGGAAATGGGACAATATTACGATGGACTTTGTCATGGAGCTACCAAAGACTCCTAGAAGGAACGATGCAATATGGGTTATTATTGATCGTCTTACCAAGTCAGCACATTTTCTTGCTATAAGAGAAGATCTACCCCTGGAACGTCTAGCAAGACTATACATTAATGAAGTTGTGAGACTTCATGGAGTACCCCTATCGATTGTTTCTGATCGTGATCCCTGTTTTACTTCAAGATTTTGGAAAAGTCTTCAGAAATATCTGGATACTGAACTTCATTTGAGCACTGCTTACCACCCTCAGACAGATGGACAATCAGAACGGACTATTCAAACCCTAGAAGACATGTTGAGATCTTTCTCACTTGACTTTCAGGGTATGTGGGATCAATATTTACCTCTGGTAGAATTTTCCTATAACAATAGCTTCCACTCGAGTATTCAGATGGCACCATATGAAGCGTTATACGGAAAGAGATGTCGTACACCAACCTGTTGGGATGACGTCGGTGAAAGAAAACTTGTAGGCCCAGAACTGGTGGAGGAAACGATGGAAAAGGTGAAGGTAATCCAAAATCACATCAGAGCAGCTCAAAGTAGGCAGAAGAGCTATGCCGATAATCGAAGGAAGGATTTGGAATTTCAAGTCGGTGATCAGGTTTTCCTAAAGGTATCTCCATGGAAGGGAGTCATACGTTTTGGTAAGAAAGGTAAATTGAGTCCCAGGTACATCGGACCCTTCGAAATTCTATAACGAATTGGGGTTGTAGCTTACCGATTGGCAATGCCGCCAAGTCTCTCTAAAGTTCACGATGTGTTCCACGTATCTCTATTGAGGAAATACATGCCTGACCCAATGCATGTACTCACCTATGAGGAATTAGAACTGGAACCTGATCTGTCTTATTGCGAAGAGCCCGTCAGGATTCTTGATACGAGAGAACAAGTACTGAGAAACCGGACGACGTGTCTGGTAAAAGTTTTGTGGAGAAATCATAAGATGGAAGAGGCAACGTGGGAACCCGAGGAACTTATGATGAAGAACCACCCGAGTATTTTTATGCAGTAATACCCTAGAAATTGTGAGGATGCAATTATTTGAAGGAGGGGAGAATGTAACACCCCAAGCTTCCACGGTACGTTTCCCTTCGAATAATGCGAAAGCATGTGTTGTACGCAACCTCGAGTTCTAACACACACCACAACTAATTAAACTAGCCGTTGTGAATAGTAATACCTAATTTTTGAAATCATATATATTTTATATTTCAAAATGGACTTCATTTTTGGATTCAGAATATCGAAATTATCCTAGGGTGAAATTTTGGTACTTTTCGGATAACTTTTATATTTTGATGAATAGTGAAAATTACTAAATTTTAATTAAAAACAAATTTTTTAATCAAAATAATTAATAGTGATAAATTGTGAATTTGAGTGGTTTAAAAGTATATTTAGAATATATTTTTACCATTTAATATAATTTTGGTCATTGGACATAATTTTACAATTAAACCGAACATAAACAAGTGTCAATCTTTTGATAGTTATTACCTCTTAAAAACACGCTTTTTGTTTTGACAGCGGGAATTAATTTTAAATTAATTTTTGCCACTTCTGTGTTTTGAATTTAGAAAAATGGATTCCATATTTGGAATCAGGATGTCTAAATTGTGTAAAAAGGTAACTTTTATTTTTAGACATTTTGAATAATTACTGCGGTAAATATTTTATTTACCATGGTTAAAGGGTAAATCCGGTAAATAAGGGTTAAAAAAATAATATTATAATTATACAAAATTACCCTAAAACGTGTTCTAACCTTATTGGTGGACACATAACCGACCATGGGTCCTTGGGTCGATTTGGGGACCCCTTGGAGCCACTTGTATGTGGTAGGGACACATTATATTAATAAAGTTAAAATAAAAATAAAAATGGCATAAGCCTACATCTTTTAGAAGAACAATTTTTACATAGGGTTATACATGTTGGATTTTCGATTATAAATATCCATTAGAAAGATAAAACGATTTCCTACATAATTATATTTTATTTATAATTTTTAGACATCAAATAATTTAAATTATTAATGACACAATAATGATGCAATGTTTACCTCATTAATAAATCATTTAAATAAATAAGATTATAATGATTAAAATATTATCTAAAACCTGTCCAATTATTTTTGGTTGATATTATTTAGAATATGAGTCATCTTATCTTCGACCTCAATGATTTTTGGACCATTATAAACCTAATATAATTATATTATAATGTAATACTTTCACTCTTTCCTAAAGAGCCCCTCCTCTCCCTTATAAAAGGAGACCACTTCTACTCATTCCTCACACCTCTCAAGCCACTTGGCTCGTCCAAACCCTTCCCAAATAAGCTCCCCACATCCCTATCCTCCTCCTTGAAGCTTCCCCTTAGGCAGAAAGCATTTCAAGAAGTCCTTTGGTTCCAACCAAAGTGAGTTACCTAAATTAAAGGTAACGATTTCTCTTAAATTATTTTCATTTATTTTGCTTCTCCAACCCCCAAAATCATTTTATTTCCTTTCTTTTGTAACAACACCAGTATCCAAAATATACTAGGATGTTGTTATAAGAAGGATTCAAACTACACATACACACAACTCCATCTAATGGATGATGAACATAATGTTTCTGTGGATGGCAAACTAACGCCTCACGAAACGATGATTGTTCAAATACATCTTACCGCCTCTCATGGTGGCCATTATGATGGCACTGTAATTAAATATGATATTAATGATATATATTTTATATATAAGCTTCTGTAATTCCATTTTCTTTCATACCATTATTCGTTTCATGTTGTATATACATACGATAATTTCATTTGAGGAAGTGCGGACTACCGCCCCCTTAAAATGATATGACTCGTTCATACCACACATGGAACGTATAAAGGATGGTGTTAATGAACTTAAGTAACATATATAAAATATTATATTATACTGGAATAGTAATATACCTATGTATCATTTGTATTCGATTCTTTTAAAATAAAAATTAAATGGAAGTAGCGTTCGTGCGTACGTACGGACTACCCTCTCCACGAACGCAATGAGATTCATTCTCCATCATATCCATTCAAGTCTTATTCTCATTTTAGGGTTAAAAATAATGTTAATATCATTCTGATTATGAATAAAATATAATCTATCCATTACAAACATGTCTTATGTAACCAAACATTTAAGAAGAACGAATCGATTATCACCCGAAACGACGATAATACTAAGATATTGTTAATAAATCAAGGTTAAAAGATCATATATGATATCATATTAATGTATATGATTCTTGTATAATTTAATAACAATTATTTCACCATTATACAGGAGGTTAACCTACCCCAAAAAAGGAAAAGTACAAGGTAAGGGTTATTTCACAATCTCTTCATTATCTGAGGTTGTTTATATGTAATAATCTACTGGGATCTCTTTATCATCCACATCCATGTTTTCTTCAAAATGTATTTCAAAACATATTCATTATTTACAAGAATATGGGTTAAAGTCATTTATACCCTTGTTTGACTTTTTATAAGAGGTTTATAAAGGAATCTTTCCGTCGTTTTCAAAACAAGGTCCTTTTTAACCTTTTCGACAGAATTAAGATAAGAATGTTTTTTTTAACTTATACGGCGGGTGCGGTTATCTTCCACTGTTATAAAATCGTCAAAGCTTCACTTACAAGCATATAAGAATATTTTCAAGAAAATGTTTTATTTTATATGGCTCTTAAATGATTTCAAAAATAGAAAGAGATATTTCTCTAAAAAGTGTTTTGATTTCATCTATGTCAACATCCTTTGACGGATTTTACGCTTATTTGAAGTTGATTTATTATGATACAAAACTTCTATATTGTATTGAAGGTTTTGTGATATGTTTGACTGTGGATGTGCTATTTTTATACCATTCATAGTTTATGGTGAAATTATTGACATTTCGTATGCTTGTTTTAATACGAATGTTTATGTTATGTTTAAACCTTTTCATATGGGAATGCATTGGACTTAGTAGGTGACGGGTGGAGCCCGCTATAGCTCCTCGATGCATCGGTAGGTCTCATGAGACAAACTAGTGTCTTGGCACAAGGCCTTGGCAAAATCTTATTTGTAGTCTTGGCACGAGGCCTTGGCTATGTGGTTATGATAGTCTGGCATTATGCATTCCAACATTATGAAAGTGGTTATTGATTTTTTCATGTGATTATTCGATTAGTAGAATATCCATGTGAATAAGTAAATGGCATTATTTCATTTTACTTTTGCCATACTATGTTGAAGTTCAAGTTTAAAAGGCTTTTGTTTTAGTAATTCATTGCCTTAAATGTTTATGCTTATTTTTGAATGTTCCGCTATATTGTTATCCTTACTGGGCATTTGAGCTCACCCCTTTTCTATGTTTTATTTTTCCCAGGATGTGAAGATGTAAGTTATGAATGACCTGCAGGGATATTATGAGGGGATTATAGTGTGGACTGTGGAAACATTATGTTGTTGTAGTAGTTTTTCATTTTATGATGTAATGTAAAACTTATGAATATATCTAGTGTTTCCAAGGCTACTAAACCAATCGGTCTTTCGAGATTTGATCTTTCTTGTGATCATGCCAATGTTATGTAATAACGCACCGACTCTGGGTAACTGGGGTCAGGGCGTTACAATTTAATTCAGTACCCAATGACTTATGAAGGCCTTTCCAAAAGATATAAGTGATCAAAGGTTCATAATCAGATACAATGCATAGGGGAACTCTATATATTCTAGATATCTATCAAAAATAAAATTATGAAATCTTATCTAGAGACAGAGTATCTCGAATAGGAAGAAAATGACCATATTTACTCAATAGATCAACAATATCCAAGATTGGATTATTACCTCGATATGTCTTCAGTAATACCACAACGAAGTTTGTGGATACATTTTCAGATTTCCACTCTAGCACTGGAAAATGATGATGAATCCATTTTGGTATGTTCCTCTCTACTTTAACTTTTTAACAATTCAAAAACTTCACAGTAAAGTTAGAAAAATCTATTTTCATTCCATCCCACTAGTAATGAACCAAAAAATCTCTGTACATCTTAGTACTACAAGGATAAAATAGCAACAGAGAACTATGAGCTTCACATAACAACTCTTTCTTCAAATTTGAATCACCAAAACACATAACCTCTTTACAAACTTCAAAACAAAATCTTTATCAATGTTAAATTTAGGCAACATGCCATTTTGAACAAATTCTACCTTTTTCTACAACTCACTTTCTTCCATCTACACTTGCTTAATTCCCTCTGATAGAGAGTATTTCACTAACACCTAAAATAAAATAGATAAATTTCCCACACTAACAAATTTTAAGCCAAAATTCATCAAAACATTAAACAATGGATATTATTGAAAACATAACATAGTTTATGTAGCATTACATTTTCGACACAAAGAATCAAGTACATTATTTTCTTTTCTTAGATGGTAATGATTAATATAATCATAATCCTTGATTAATTATTTTCCATATCATATGTCTCATATAGAATTATTTCGAAGTTAATATATAGTTCAATATTTTTTGATCACTATATAATTAACACTTTACACCATATAAATGATTCCATCATATCTTTAATGTGAAAACAACGTCAGATAATTCAAAATCATGCATACTGTAATTTATCTCATCAGGTTTCAGCTGATGTGAAGTATAAGCAATTACCATATCATTATTAATTAAAACAAAACCAATTCCATAATGAAGAATAACTGTAGATAACAAAATTACCATTTATGGATGGAAGGGTCAAACTATATCATTTACCAATATTCTTTTTTGTTCCTAAAACAATAATCACATTCTTTTGTCTAGATGAATATTACCCCATGATGTATTAACTTGTTTAGTGGGATAGATAAACAAGAAATTTTTTCAACAAAACATCTGTAATAACCCGCTAATCTAATAAAACTATGAATTTCTATTTTATTTTTAGTTCCAAGATACTCTTAAACAACTTTTTTAGAAGGGTCAACAATTATGCCATATTTAGAAACAATATGTCCAAGGAATGAAATTTGTTGCAACTAAAATTCACTCTTACTAAACAATATATATACTTTTGGTTCTTTTATGGTTTCTAAAATAATCATTAAGTTACTTTCATATTCCTCCCAAATTTTAGAATATTCCAAAATATCATCAATAAACACAACCAACATTTATCACATGAGTCAACTAAGTGA
Source organism: Viscum album (assembly GCA_963277665.1). Taxonomy (NCBI): domain Eukaryota; kingdom Viridiplantae; phylum Streptophyta; class Magnoliopsida; order Santalales; family Viscaceae; genus Viscum; species Viscum album. The sequence goes on along the minus strand of OY728159.1, from coordinate 834,923,118 downwards.
TCACTACAACAAAGTGTTCAATTCTGATTCCAACCATCCCAAGATGCTGGTTTGGAATATTATTTTCCTCTATATTCCTTCTCAGTACATCTTCTCTATTTCTTTTATAGAAAACCATTTTGATTAAATATATCTTAGATAAAGTAACATGGTATTATTCAAAGGCTATATCATTTCAATTTGACAAAAAAGTAAAAATCATTTATAGATGTTCGATTAACAATATCCAAACCCCTAAAGTTGTCTAAGCCTTCATTACCATAATCCTTAGTTAAATTAATAATTAAAATTGAGGATATTTCCATCTTTATAGTTTTATAGAATTATCCCATTATTAAAACAAATCGTCCATTAATCATACAATATGATACTATCAAAACAATATCCATTTTTCTCACCAAGGTAATCCCTTGTAAAAAAATTAAAACATGATTTATTTTCTAGGTAAAAAATATAATTGAATTCATAATTTCTATTAATCATCCTTATACCCTATGAAAACATTTTCAAAACATGGGATGATCACAAAAAATTTCAGTAATACATATAAAATGAGGAATGAAAACATTATACTATGAATACTTATAAACCCATGAAATCATAAAATTCACCCATAAACATAATATCTTCAACATATCTCATGAAATCATAGGATTCCAAAAAAACTCATAGAAATAACAAATCATAAAGATAAATTGTGTCATCCATATTATACATACTTTGTATCTTTCACAACCATATAGGGAGTAACCTTTATGGTTACGTTTGGAATACCCATCACAGTATATTACCTAAATCTATTAGTAGAAACCTAATAATTTACCACCATTATGTTAACCATTGAATTTTAGATCTATCACAGGATCTCCCACTGTAAGATTATCATGGAACCACCCATATACATAAACAATTACTTAGAACCATAGCATAATCATAACACGTAAAACAAGAATTAAGAAAAAATAACATTTCCAAATTGCAATCACCATAGATCATTTAATGATATTGAAATAATAAATAATTTATAAAAATTATTTTCAATACCAAAATACCTAGAAATGGAATATGGAATTTATTTTTCTTTAAAAAACATTTCCACTTACAAATGAATCCAAATATCAAATAATTCTCAGAGTGATGGAAATGATGGTGTCACCGCTTATGTTAAAAAGAATAATTCATTTTTTCATTTAGTAAAACACATCATATAAATGGATTATTTTTGAAAATCATTGAATGAAATTAAAAATAAAAGCTGTTGATTATATAACATATAAAATAAATTCTTTAAAAAATAAAAATATTCCTCAATGAAAAGAGATTGAGGAAAAGTCCCTTAAAAAGACAGTATCCTTAGATTAAAGATAAAACAATGAAATAATTATGTGTGAAAAATATAAATACACCCAATATAAACGTATATTCAGTGTAAACAAATTAGAGGTCAATCACACATATATTCAGAAAAAAAAAACCAATTATATGGATATTTAACTCAATGAAATGAGATTGAGTTAAGATTTCTCATACCATGAGTATAACTCGTCACATAAAATCGTTATGTTCCTAAAAAATAATATTAGGTTAATTTATAATTTCATGATAATATTTTTCAATTTTATTGTTCCTTTAATATCACTTATTTCCATGTTATAAAAATTACATAATTATTTAAGTTCATATCATACATTTTACCGATATTCGGTACTTGCTTCAGAAAAGAAATTGTTGTGATGAAAATTCTCCATGTGGTCATAAGTTCATTATCTCTAGAATGATATTCATGATTTAAATATCATATATGTTAAATACATAGATATTTATAAGAATCCATAACATTTAGAGATAAGAAATAAAATGCACTAATAATGTAGATATTGGGTTGTACGTACCAATGAACACTACATTCATTTTTTGTCAAAGTAAACGGATGAAAAATAAATGATACTTAAGTTTATTATAAATATACTATAATATATATGTTATATATGTTATGTAATTTCATTAACTCAATCCTTTATATGTTTCATGTATGTCATGAATGAGTCATATCCCGTTGAGGGGGTGGTAGTCTACATTTCCTCAAATGAAATTATAGTATTTACACATTATGAAAATAAAAAAGGTATATTGTAAATAAAAATTACATAAGAATAGATACAATATAAATATTATATATATGATATATAAATATAGTTCCATAATAATGTCCACAATGGGAGGTGGTAGGGGAAAATTGAATAGTAATCGTTTAGTGAGGCAGTAGTTCGTCGTACATAGAAAGAATATATTTTATATCAATTAGATGGAGGTGTGTGTAAGTGTAGGTAAAACCATTATAATAATATAATATTAGTATATTTATGATACTATTTTTGTTATAGAATAATTGAATAAAAATAGTCTAGGGGGTTCGAGAATGAAAAAAATAAATGAAAGGAGTTTGAGAGAAGATGTTACCTCTAAATCAGGTAACTCCTTTTGATTTGAGCACAACGGATTTCTTCAATTGCACTATTACCAAGTTAAGGATTCTAGGAGTAAGGGAGGGATTTTGGGAGAATATTTGAGCATAATTTGGATGATACAGGTGTCTTTCGAGGTGTGAGTATATAGCATCCCGCCTTTTTATAACATAACTTTTCATTCCATTACACGGAACTGAGGATCTTTAAGGTTTAGTGTCTTGGAAACAAGGAACATAAAACATGAAACAAAAAAAACATTCTTCTTAAACACTTGAAAGGATTCTCCTCATGTTCACCCTAGGCTCATTACTGCATCTCATAACCTGGGGACATACATCAAAAGGAAGGGTGAGCAGAAGGCCCAGCAAGGGAAACAAGTGAAACATTTTACATATGAACTTGAGATAAATCAATAAAGTCATGAAAAGAACTTTAAGGCATGAGAAAGAAAATCATGAGGCATTTCATAATAAAAATAACATTTTCCATAACTTGAAGATGTGGCTACATCATTTAACATAGACAATCATGAACATATCACCAAGGTCCATCCCCAAGGTGTCATTTGAAAATTACCAAGGTTATTCACCAAGGTATCATGAAAATTGTAATCTCTAGTGGTTACATCATTACCCAATGCATTGGAGCGCTATCAGGGCGCACCCTTAAATTTGCCTTTATTATCATGTGATCCACATATATCATCATCAAAAATTTCATAAATAACCCACATAGCATAAGATAAATGGGTTTCATTTCATAATCATAACGTTTTAAAAACTGCTTTAAAGACATGATCTTTACGTCACTTTAAACCCACGGAAAGGGAAAGCGGGTCTCATGTATGTAAATCCCAGAATTTAAAATGGAACATTTTGATATATATGTGAATACCCTTGTAGAAATAAGAGCTTTGAGTATTCACTTTATAACATAAAATAATTTTTGAGAAAAGAGAGAGGAATTTTGAGGGGAAAATTCTGCAGCATAACGGCTAAGTTTCAGGGTTTTAGAAAACATTGAAATGAGAGGGGACATGGGTCAACCTCTCATAAATGATCCATAAAACAGTAGGGTGAAAGAATAATATGGACATGGTAACGAAATTTTAGGGACATACCATTTTAAATGAAAAACATGGAAGGAAAAAAAATTAGATTTCTCTTATGAAAATTCGGCAGCCTTACGGCGTCACTTAACTTCAAAAGAAAATGATTTGACAAGATCAAATAGGGTCCCTCATCATATGATCATAAGATATCAGTATGATAGATATAGAGATAATTCCCCAACATAACAAAAAGGAACTTGAATGAATTGACATGAAAGTAGAACTTCAAAACGAGAAGGGTGAAGAACCACTTAAAAATTCAGCAGCCTAACGGCGCCACTTAAAACATCAAAATACTGAATAGAAGAGATCAAATGGGGTCTCTCATCATATGAACATAAGAGTCCAGTATGATATATATAGAGATAATACCCCAATATAACAAAAAGGAACTTGAAATAATTGACATGAAAGTAGAACTTCAAAACGAGAAGGGTGAAGAACCACTTAAAAATTCGGCAGCCTAACGGCGCCACTTAAAACATCAAAATACTGAATAGAAGAGATCAAATGGGGTCTCTCATCATATGAACATAAGAGTACAGTATGATATATATAGAGATCATACCCCAATATAACAAAAAGGAACTTGAAATAATTGACATGAAAGTAGAACTTCAAAACGAGAAGGGTGAAGAACCACTTCAAAATTCGGCAGCCTAACGGCGCCACTTAAAACATCAAAATACTGAATTGAATAGATCAAATAGGGTCTCTCATAATATCATCATAAAAGATCAGTATGATAATTTAGAGATCATACCCCAACATAATAAAAAGGAACATGAAAGACTTTAATGAAAATAGAACTTGAAAACGAGGAAGGTGAAAGAATCCCTTAAAAATTCGGCAGCCTAACGGCGCCACTTAAACATTCTTAAAACGAATTGATGAGAGCAAGGGGGGGTCTCTCATCATATGAACATGAAATAGGCAGTAGGATGAATATAAAAGAACATACTCTAACATAAGAACATGGAGTATAAAAGAAATGACATAAAAGAGATTACTTGAAAAGAAAGAGAGAGGTCGGATCCCTTACCTTAAAATGTGACTCTTAAACCTCAAAGGTTGGGACCTTGAGGGCTTGGGGGCACCTTGGGAGGACTCCTTGGGAGGTAATGAGACCAGAAATTCGTTGGGAATGAGTGGGGAGTCGAATGGATGAGAGGAGGGCTTGGTATTTATAGGGAAAGTGAGGGGACAAGGCATTAATGGCCAAGGGACACCTCACATGTGCTTTTCTCAAACCCATGTGCTCTCCCTTGTCATTTATCATGGAGTTAGGCCACATGGGGCCCCAAAAACAATAATTCATCACCCTTGGCCGGCCAACCCTCAAAAGATCTCATGACATCATCATGACACCGTTATGATGTCATTAAACATACCGAAACCCTAAAACTGTATTTTTACTATTCACTGAAAATTCAACTTTCTCAGAAAAATCCCAAAATTTCACATTAACCAAATATCAATGCTCTGATTTCAAAAATGAAATCCATTTTATAAAAATAATTTTCTAAATATTTTTAATTTAATTTTTAAATAAAAACACTATTCATCGAAAATTCATTTTTTTCAGAAAAAACCCCAAAAATTACCATAACATAATATCGATGCTCTGAGTTCAAAAATAAAGTCATTTTTATAAAAATAATTTTCTAATTATTTTTAATTAAATTTTTAATTAAAAAACACTATTCACCCGAAAAAACTAATACTTGAATAATAATTAATGAAACCGTTATTTAACTATTTTATTGAATCACATTACTTAATCAAGGTGCCTAGATTATTTTAAAACTTTCTTTAAGTGAGATTACTAATCCATTTGGTCATATTACTAATCCTAATCATAAAATCACTATTCATAATTTACTATTCATCAAAAATCAAGTTGATCTTATTAGACTCTAAATTTAGTACTGAACATAATTGCAGAAGACCATTTTTTGAAAATCATTACACATTTTTAATTATTTAGGGTTTACATAAACATATTTAAAATATCCTTTTTCTAAAATTCATCAAAAATATGCATACTATATTTATCCGGTCATTTCAAAATTCATAAACTTCATCATAAGAAGAAATCCCAATTTTTTTTTATTTAAAACAAGGATTACACAATGTAGTTACGGTCTCGTTACATAACCCCTTATAATACCAGCATAGGACCTAAGAGTAAGGTGTGCTAGGGTGATAGAAGCTTGGGGCGGCTCAGTCAACATTGCCCGAGTAGTAATTTCTATCAGTTTGAACTTCTCACGAAGGCGATTTCGTTCCAGCTTCGCATGATGAAGTTCGGCTTGGATTTGGTCCAGAGCAAAGCCCAATCGTGCAACCTCCTTCCCAATCTCTGTTAGATGGGCTTCGATCGGCCCAAGGCTACTAGGTGAGGCCATCAAATCTTCTTTCTATAATAATTAACCAAGATTACTTAAATTTAGAGACAATAATCAAAACATTTTGTTCACAGCGGTCATGTTGACCGATGGTTATATAATAGTCAAAACCCACTGATCTCATTTTAATTATAATCATGTTTATCAAATAAAACATTTTTGTTGAGTATAACAATAACACATAAAATTAGGGAACAAAATTTATTTAAAAATTTCGGGTCGTTACAATCTTCCCCCCTTAAGAAATTGCGTCCTCGCAATTTTTTTTTTAAATTGGGTTTTGAAATTTCATTGAAAGTCCCACATCGGAAAAAGAGTCAGTAACACCATTACTTTAAAAGAAAGAAAAGGAAGTACAAAGGCCACCGAGTTAACCCACACTCGGGTTCCATGTAGGAAAACATGGACATGGAGGAAAAAACAAAGGGTCAGTTCTGAGAGAGAGTGGTAGAGAACATGATTAGGAGAAAGTTAACCATGAGAAAATCCCAAACTTATGATGTGTGTAAATGGTCTTTGATTACCTAGTAGGAAACGTAAACCAACAACATTTTTGTTTTACGTTTCTTTTCATAATTTTGAGGATTTCATTTACTACATAGAACAAAAACATAAGAAAATATACCTACCTTCAAGTAGAGTTTCATCCTTTAACAAGTCCCTACCAACACTAATCTTTTCTCCAAATGATGAGAATTCAAAACACTTGGTCTCATAAAAGCACAAGAATCATCTTCTATAGAATCACATAATCTACAAAAGATTAACTATCTATTTCTTCTATCATTAAACATTATCCCAAAAACAGAAAGGTTAAGGTAAAACAACTCTTCAAAAAAGAAAGAATCCCATAGGAATGGAAACTACTTTTAAATCATCAAAGTTCCATGGTACTACCCAAAGTTCATCATAGACCATTCCATAAATAACGGTCCTTAAAATTCCTCAAAACAAACCAAACTAAGATTGAAACCCAAATACAATAAGGATTTGATAACACAGTCTTCCAAAACAACTTCATTGTTCATCTCCAGAAAACATCAACCACTCCTAACATCTTAAAAAAATAGCTAACCTAAACATATTTTACCCAAGATAGGTTAGTCATTCCCATAAGTAACCTAAATTACTATAAGTTCACCTTAAATTCATCGATTCTTCAAAATATAAGTCAACCTTACTCCTCAATGAAAATACCGTAGTAATCTATTTCCCTCGATCAAATATGGTTCCCAAAATAATGAACGTCTTCCAAAATAATAATCATATTTTAATCCCCTAATAATCCCTGTCATATTAATACGAAAATCGTCGCATTTCCTATCACATTGGTTGTCGGAACATGTTCTTCCATTTCCCACCATTAACTAAGAAGAGAAAGCATAATTAGGGGCTTAAGTACTTAGCTAATAATCATGAAAAGGAACTGAAAGCATATAAGGATAACTTGTATATGAAAGGTATACCCTAACTTGTGATCTCCTAGGTTCCCATCTAGGTTATGAATGATCATATATTCTTATGTGAACCTATTATCTTTGTTCCTTTAACAATGGTTCATACCAAGCTTATGAATTTACCAAAGCATATCCCCCGGGAGTGTCGTAACCAAGAGTGCAGCAAGGCCCGTTGTCGTGTACCAGTTCCCGTTCGAGTCTAGCTCAAAGCGGTGTTTTCGGGTTTTACCCCTATGTACATCTGTGCCAGAGCCACCTCTACCTGCTCGTATCCAGACAGGGATGTATTTGCTTGGAAACCCCTTACTCAATACTCACCAAAATACCAGGAAGATTTTCTATATTAAACTTTTCTATAGGGTTCCTCCTAGAGTTTTCATATCCTAATTTCCACAAATAACTAAACCATCCTTTGATACCAACTATAGCATCCCGCCTTTTTATAACATAACTTTTCATTCCATTACACGGAACTGAGGATCTTTAAGGTTTAGTGTCTTGGAAACAAGGAACATAAAACATGAAACAAAAAAAACATTCTTCTTAAACACTTGAAAGGATTCTCCTCATGTTCACCCTAGGCTCATTACTGCATCTCATAACCTGGGGACATACATCAAAAAGAAGGGTGAGCAGAAGGCCCAGCAAGGGAAACAAGTGAAACATTTTACATATGAACTTGAGATAAATCAATAAAGTCATGAAAAGAACTTTAAGGCATGAGAAAGAAAATCATGAGGCATTTCATAATAAAAATAACATTTTCCATAACTTGAAGATGTGGCTACATCATTTAACATAGACAATCATGAACATATCACCAAGGTCCATCCCCAAGGTGTCATTTGAAAATTACCAAGGTTATTCACCAAGGTATCATGAAAATTGTAATCTCTAGTGGTTACATCATTACCCAATGCATTGGAGCGCTATCAGGGCGCACCCTTAAATTTGCCTTTATTATCATGTGAGCCACATATATCATCATCAAAAATTTCATAAATAACCCACATAGCATAAGATAAATGGGTTTCATTTCATAATCATAACGTTTTAAAAACTGCTTTAAAGACATGATCTTTACGTCACTTTAAACCCACGGAAAGGGAAAGCGGGTCTCATGTATGTAAATCCCAGAATTTAAAATGGAACATTTTGATATATATGTGAATACCCTTGTAGAAATAAGAGCTTTGAGTATTCACTTTATAACATAAAATAATTTTTGAGAAAAGAGAGAGGAATTTTGAGGGGAAAATTCTGCAGCATAACGGCTAAGTTTCAGGGTTTTAGAAAACATTGAAATGAGAGGGGACATGGGTCAACCTCTCATAAATGATCCATAAAACAGTAGGTTGAAAGAATAATATGGACATGGTAAAGAAATTTTAGGGACATACCATTTTAAATGAAAAACATGGAAGGAAAAAAAATTAGATTTCTCTTATGAAAATTCGGCAGCCTTACGGCGTCACTTAACTTCAAAAGAAAATGATTTGACAAGATCAAATAGGGTCCCTCATCATATGATCATAAGATATCAGTATGATAGATATAGAGATAATTCCCCAACATAACAAAAAGGAACTTGAATGAATTGACATGAAAGTAGAACTTCAAAACGAGAAGGGTGAAGAACCACTTAAAAATTCGGCAGCCTAACGGCGCCACTTAAAACATCAAAATACTGAATAGAAGAGATCAAATGGGGTCTCTCATCATATGAACATAAGAGTCCAGTATGATATATATAGAGATAATACCCCAATATAACAAAAAGGAACATGAAATAATTGACATGAAAGTAGAACTTCAAAACGAGAAGGGTGAAGAACCACTTAAAAATTCGGCAGCCTAACGGCGCCACTTAAAACATCAAAATACTGAATAGAAGAGATCAAATGGGGTCTCTCATCATATTAACATAAGAGTCCAGTATGATATATATAGAGATCATACCCCAATATAACAAAAAGGAACTTGAAATAATTGACATGAAAGTAGAACTTCAAAACGAGAAGGGTGAAGAACCACTTAAAAATTCGGCAGCCTAACGGCGCCACTTAAAACATCAAAATACTGAATTGAATAGATCAAATGGGGTCTCTCATAATATCATCATAAAAGATCAGTATGATAATTTAGAGATCATACCCCAACATAATAAAAAGGAACATGAAAGACTTGAATGAAAATAGAACTTGAAAACGAGGAAGGTGAAAGAATCCCTTAAAAATTCGGCAGCCTAACGGCGCCACTTAAACATTCTTAAAACGAATTGATGAGAGCAAGGGGGGGTCTCTCATCATATGAACATGAAATAGGCAGTAGGATGAATATAAAAGAACATCCTCTAACATAAGAACATGGAGTATAAAAGAAATGACATAAAAGAGATTACTTGAAAAGAAAGAGAGAGGTCGGATCCCTTACCTTAAAATGTGACTCTTAAACCTCAAAGGTTGGGACCTTGAGGGCTTGGGGGCACCTTGGGAGGACTCCTTGGGAGGTAATGAGACCAGAAATTCGTTGGGAATGAGTGGGGAGTCGAATGGATGAGAGGAGGGCTTGGTATTTATAGGGAAAGTGAGGGGACAAGGCATTAATGGCCAAGGGACACCTCACATGTGCTTTTCTCAAACCCATGTGCTCTCCCTTGTCATTTATCATGGAGTTAGGCCACATGGGGCCCCCAAAACAATAATTCATCACCCTTGGCCGGCCAACCCTCAAAAGATCTCATGACATCATCATGACACCGTTATGATGTCATTAAACATACCGAAACCCTAAAACTGTATTTTTACTATTCACTGAAAATTCAACTTTCTCAGAAAAATCCCAAAATTTCACATTAACCAAATATCAATGCTCTGATTTCAAAAATGAAATCCATTTTATAAAAATAATTTTCTAAATATTTTTAATTTAATTTTTAAATAAAAACACTATTCATCGAAAATTCATTTTTTTCAGAAAAAACCCCAAAAATTACCATAACATAATATCGATGCTCTGAGTTCAAAAATAAAGTCATTTTTATAAAAATAATTTTCTAATTATTTTTAATTAAATTTTTAATTAAAAAACACTATTCACCCGAAAAAACTAATACTTGAATAATAATTAATGAAACCGTTATTTAACTATTTTATTGAATCACATTACTTAATCAAGGTGCCTAGATTATTTTAAAACTTTCTTTAAGTGAGATTACTAATCCATTTGGTCATATTACTAATCCTAATCATAAAATCACTATTCATAATTTACTATTCATCAAAAATCAAGTTGATCTTATTAGACTCTAAATTTAGTACTGAACATAATTGCAGAAGACCATTTTTTGAAAATCATTACACATTTTTAATTATTTAGGGTTTACATAAACATATTTAAAATATCCTTTTTCTAAAATTCATCAAAAATATGCATACTATATTTATCCGATCATTTCAAAATTCATAAACTTCATCATAAGAAGAAATCCCAATTTTTTTTATTTAAAACAAGGATTACACAATGTAGTTACGGTCTCGTTACATAACCCCTTATAATACCAGCATAGGACCTAAGAGTAAGGTGTGCTAGGGTGATAGAAGCTTGGGGCGGCTCAGTCAACATTGCCCGAGTAGTAATTTCTATCAGTTTGAACTTCTCACGAAGGCGATTTCGTTCCAGCTTCGCATGATGAAGTTCGGCTTGGATTTGGTCCAGAGCAAAGCCCAATGGTGCAACCTCCTTCCCAATCTCTGTTAGATGGGCTTCGATCGGCCCAAGGCTACTAGGTGAGGCCATCAAATCTTCTTTCTATAATAATTAACCAAGATTACTTAAATTTAGAGACAATAATCAAAACATTTTGTTCACAGCGGTCATGTTGACCGATGGTTATATAATAGTCAAAACCCACTGATCTCGTTTTAATTATAATCATGTTTATCAAATAAAACATTTTTGTTGAGTATAACAATAACACATAAAATTAAAGAACAAAATTTATTTAAAAATTTCGGGTCGTTACAGAGTATGTGGTTAGAGTTGGTTTCCTTTTATAAGTGAGAGGAGAGGCACTTTAAGAAAGTCTTGAAATATTTTTTTTTTATAAATGGATTTTAGATTTATAATAGATAAAAAGTTATATATTTCAAGTATAGGATGAGTATGGGTCTAATTCCTATCAACCAATAGGTTTTATACAAGTTTAGTTCATAAATATAACCTTTTCTTTTGGCTGCAACCCTTAATTAAATAAATTAACTCTTATAATGTCGTATTGTATTTTTACACAATATATTTAATATAGTTTCTATAAAATTTAAATAGAATATAAAGTGGATCATTACTGAAATTTTTAAAATTATCTACGTAATTTGGATAAATATTTTATTTTTTTTACTATTATATCATTTAATAAAATAGTATTTTTTTAAAAACTCATTTATGTTAATTTTGGAAATATTTAGTAATTGATTATTGTTAAAGTCATAAAAAAATTATTAATTAAAAAAGACAAAATTAATTCAAAAAAATTTCATAATAATATATAAAATTATTGGATGACCTCAAAATTTAAAAAATTACATTTATTTTAATATTTATAATATAATCTATTTGAATCATTCATGGATAAGGCAATCAATGCATCATAATAGTGTCATAAATAAATTTTTTATATAATGTCTAAAATTTTTATATAAAATACCATGATGTAGTAAATATCTCCAGATTTATAATTACTATTTATAGTGAAATTTATCAGTAATATAACCCTATATTAAAAAAAATCGTAAAAAATACATGTTTATGTTATATGTCTCTTTAATTTTAAATTAATTATTATAAAATGTAATTATCACACCCAAGTGGATCTCAATTTGAAAAGTTCAGAATATGGTTTTTTTGGTCTCCCATGATTCATCCAATATGATTATGACATGTGTTAGGAAGGTTTTATATTATAAAATTATTAATTTTACCCTTATTTACTTAATTTACCATTTAATAATGGTAAATAAAAATATTTACAAAAGTTTCTATTCTTAATGTGCAAAAAATAAAAGGTAACAATTTACATAATTTGGACCTTATAGTTCCAAATATTGAATAATTTTTTATTCTTTGGTGGATTTGGCTTCACCTCAACAGCCTTGCAAGATCGAGAAGTAGTGGGGACATTTTCTTGTGGCGGCAACGATGATGATTCAGTGTGCGGTGGTAGTTGGAGTCCACAGATCTAGTCTAGACAGACTAGATCTGGTAGATTTTAGTGCATAATGGGGCTAAAATGTTCCTCGGTTAAATCTGGTGGTCTCTAGAGCTTGGGCTATAGTAGTACCTCCACTGTGTTGGAGATCTTATGCAGATCTAGTTTCAAAGTAGATCTGTTTGGATTCCTCTTGGCCGCCCTTAGGAGTGCTGACAGTAGAAGATTGCATCTTCGGATCTAGATTTTGTGGCGAAGAAGAATAGGTTCAGATATGACCTACACATAACAAGTGGATTCATCCCTTAATGGGTGGTGGCCGGTCCACAGTCGGTTTTGTGGCGATGATTTCTTCAACCGGAGGGGCCAGCCACGGGCGGTGATGGTGAATCCAGACTGCTATTTGGGTTTCTATCTATGCGATGGCATCACACCGATCCATTAGAATCTAGGATTTGGTTTTGTTTTGACAATTTTTTTTTCAATGGGTTTTGTCCCACTGGGCTCTCAGGCTATTAATTCTGGGTTTTTCGGGCCACTGTAATGGGGTTTGTGAAGGGTATGATCTCTCTACGCATATGGGATTGTAATGTGTTTTATCTTACCCATATAAAAATGGTCCCTATTATCTTTTTATCTTTTTAATAAAGGGGCTATCCATAAACCCTTTGGATAGACGAAAAGATGGTTTTGAAATAAAATGTAGTATTTTTCACTAGTCATTAAAATATGAATTTCATCATAAAATTCCAAAATTTCAACCAATGTAAATTTTGTTATCCCTCTTCCAAAGAAGATTTTTATTTTCTCAAATTTAACATATAAAAGTAACAAAAACTATTTTTAAAAAGGTTTCACCATCAAAAGGTGGTAAACTGACCTTTTTAAAAATATTAGTGTATTTTATGCTTAAATTTGGATTCATTCTCATCTCAAGCCTCTAAAATTTATTGGATAAATGTAAAAACATTTTACAAACATGTGTAATAACATTTTAGTTATTTTTAATCTTTCTATCCAATACAATGTCTTGGTGTTAACTTCCATTTAAAATAATAATAATATAATTCTATTATTTTTTTGTATTACTTATAGTTGTGTGCAACGTAAAATTTTGGAGAAAAATATTGTTGTGTATCGAGTATTCTATTGGAAAAAGTTTCCCCTTAAAATAAAATTAATATATAATTATTAAATATTAATGAAAAATTATTATTCTACAAATACCTATGATGTTATAGGAAATGCAAACCATTTTATGCTACGATATCGTATATTGTGATATCTCTACCATTAAGTCCTTGCGCTAATAAAATATAAACCTGTATTTAAAAACCATTTTAATTTCGCCAACTAATTTGTCTCAAGAGACCTCTCAATGCATAAATGGGAAATATAATTCCAAACCACATCCTTCACTATATTTCCAATCCATTACTCAATGTCTGCTAATCAATTTAATTTAATAAAAATATTCCCTAGCAAAAAATATCGACATTGAGTAAATAAATATGAAATATCAATATTTCAACAATCATTAAAATAACATTCAAAGTAATAAGAATTTAAAAATGATATATGGAATAGAAAATAATAATATCAATTATATAAATAATATAGATATTAGGTAGAAATTTCATGGTCAATGATTACCTTAATGTGAATGTTTCAAGAGAAAGTTAATATCCAAAAAAGAAAAAAAGAACAACAATAAATCATCTAAATTTTAGGTTTGGAAATAAATTCATATATTTTATAGAATAAAAGAAAAACTTTCTAAAAATAGTTTTTGAATAACCTTTGTGATAAATTTTTTAAACAAGTATGTGTATTTGTTGAAAACTATTATTTTTGTTTAAGAATGTTTCTGTTTTTCATGAATAAGACCCTATCCATCCTAATTAGTTTGTTTTATGAACATAGGTTTTCATATCCATTTTTTCATATTGTGCTTCACCAGATATAGAAGAAGTCAGAAAGAGTAAATTATTAATTACACATTATCTTATTCAAGTCAATTGGCATGAAATTGAAATTATCGGATTCAAAAGAATTAGAGCCAGAATTTTTTGTTTGTTGGAAGTTTTTATTTTCTATGTTTAGAGAAAGAAATAGGATGCTATGTTATAAATAAAAAATATTTTGAGTGTTGAATTGGTTTTTTTACTACGGAGTTTTTGAAAGAAGAGTGTGGTGTTAGGAATTAGAAAGGACTCATACATTCTAAAAAATCAGATGATGCTATGTTGTTCCAGAAATTCTCATGAATCATTAAAAATGTCATGATAAAAGATTTTAAAGAAATGGTGGATTGGTTTGAAAAATTTTAGATTTTCAAAATTGGATTTTAATTTCAATGAAGATTACATTATAATGATATGAAAAAGAAAATGATGTTTCTGAGCCTGAGGAAGAAATAAATCGTACTAGGACTTTTATACTATCATTCTTATATAGATATTTTTCTACTCATATTTACGTACTTGGATTTTCATAATCAGATTTTTGTACTGTGTAAATCATACTACAATATTCATAATGATGAGTTCATTTTTAGAAATAAGCAGATCATAATAATCTATAAAATACACATATTGAATGAGCATAGAAAGATATAAAGTTAAATAATTCAAACATGATATTCATTTATGTGTAAATCTCATATATATCTATGTAAATTGAATAAGTTGATGTTTAGGTTTAAATGTGTTATATTTCAAATGTTTTTAAATATGAGGAAGTAGAGATAATTTTCAAGTTTCCCACTATTGTTTTCTGAGTTGCCTATAAATACTTGATCAAATCATTTGATCATTTGAAAAATTAACCCAAGTGAAAAATGAATAGAACTAAAGAATTTGATGTGAATGTTCCCATCTGATTGAAGAAGAATTATATTGAGAATTCCATTAGAGTTTCAGTTTTGCAGATTGAAAATGAGTTCATCATATTGAGCCCATCATTTCATAGAATCGGATCCAGGCTCACTATTTTGAGAAAATCGCATCCCGGTTCATTTTTTTAGAAAATCGAATCAATTATAAATTTAATAAGAAAATCAAATCAACTATCATCATATTGATAATATCTTATTCATAATTATCTTATAGAAAAAAATCATATCCATCCAAATCTTATTGAGGATTCGGACTACGAAATTGTAGAACACATTTAATAATGTATTTATTCTATTTTTTTGGAACAATTGTTTTGTAAGAAAACATTATAAACTGATTGGAGTCAGTATAATAATTCTTATGGAGATATAGAATATTTTAACGGGATTCAACACAAGTTTTATTCACTTATTCATAATATTGGATTTCTATAGACCCACGTGAGTGGCTATAGAAAGGATGTAGGTCCTCACACTGAGGTTGAACATTATAAATATTCTATGATTTACTTACATTACTAATTTTTCATGCATGAGTATTTAATAAAAATAGATAAGAAAATAAATATTAACAGGTTACAATGGTTATGTTTTGAAAATAATTAAAACTTTTAAAAAGTTAACAACTTATTCAATAATCCCCTTCTCAGTTGTTATTCAATCCTATGGAAATTCAATTGGAATCATAGGCAGGTTAACATATTGAATTCTTTTCATGGATAATATCAATTCATTCAATAGTATAAGAATTCATATGTTTGATGGAAAAAATTATTATGGATGGAAAAATAAGATGATTCCTTATCTCTTATATCTTGTCTTGGAAGTTGTTGATGCTGCTACTATTGTTTTAACAGCTATTGAGAAAGATGATCCTATGACTGTTGATGATAAGAGGAATATCGAATTTTCTGGAAAGGATAGAAATGTAATTATCATTTCCTTATAAGAAAATTTTTATCATAAGGTCATGGGTTAAAAAACATAAAAAATAAGTGGGACAAGATAGAAAGTGTATTTGAAGGGAATACAAAATCTAAGGAAGAAAAACTACAAAAGAGGTGTAGTAATTATGAAGAAATCATAATGAGAGAAGAAGAAACAATTGATGAATAATTCTCCAAATTAAACATAATTTTTTACAACATTAGAGTATTCAGAGAAGTCATGGAGGATTTTAAAATTGTGAAGAAACTTTTGAGAATCATTCCAGATAGGTTTAATTCTAAAATTTATTCTTTAGAAGATAATAAAGATTTATCTCTTGATTAATTTCATAACATTATTATTGCTTATGAATTTTGGAATTCTATGATTTTTTTAAAAAGAATATGAATGGTGAAATGGATTTTGAAGCTATGAGAAAGATTAAAATCCATGATGTCTAGGAAGTTGATCCTTACGGGTTTGGAGATAAAGATGATAATGAATTTAATGATTATATTATATATCTTATCTCTAAAAAACAACGAGGAGGAAGTGAAAATTATAGAGGTAAAATTAATCTCAAATGTTTTGAGTGTGGAGGAATCAGATAGTTTGCTATGAATTTCTAAATGAAAATGTTAGGGAATATCGAGATGATTCTGACGAAAAACCTTGATGAAAGAAGTGGCATAAAAACGATGATGAAGAAAAATATTCTAATACATACATGAAATTTTTTACTGAAAACATAATTTTGTTGCATAAGAATATTTAATTAGACACAACTGAAATAAAATATTCTAAAGATGAATGTTCGGAACCATTATTGAAAAAATTTAAAAAAATATTCCTTGGAGTGTGAAGAATGTGGTGAAGAATCTTACATAGATTATCAAGGTAGAATAGAACTTGTTTCATGTATTGAGAAAAAAAGTCAAAATAAATAAATTAGAGTTATGAATAAATATTTTTAAGAAGTTTTTTATGTAAAAATATTTGTTATCAAGAAGGGGGAAGAATAGTTCAATGAGATTTTAAGTTACAAAATTAGAATTGATTAACATGGAAATATAATTGAAGATCATAATAAGAATACAAAAGATAATGACGAATAATTAAACAATATCCAATAAAAACTTCTTGATTCTAAAATTACCTTAAAAAGGATTAATTTAAACTTCACCAAATCATTGAATGTAAAATATGAGACTTCTAATGTTGCTGAGAAGGATCAATATGAGAATCATGTGAAATCTTCTCTTACCAAAAATAATGTCACATATAATTCATTTAAAATTTCATTTTCCAGAAAAAAGTATTGGGAAATATTGTGTGGAGAAAGGATGTGATAATCATATCATATCTTCAAATGTTGTTAACTCACTCAAAAGAAATGATGTTCTACTTCCAAAGTATGTTTGTGTTGAAAGAAGTTACCAAACTCAATAAATATTCAATAGAGAATGATCTTATTTTAATAGAAAATAAAGATTTTATGGTTATTGATGGTATTGCAGAATATATGGGAATATGGATTATAATTTTTGGCACAAATTATCCTTACAAAGAAGAAGGTTTGAGAAAAGTGGATGAAATGCTGAAAGAATAATGAGAAACTTTACAAACGTACAGAATATTGAAAAAGTGAATTCTCGAGATTCTACAAACTTTACAATAACAAATAAATTTGAATTTATTGAAGATGTTTTTTGAATATGTGATCAATCTGGGTATCATGAAGAATAATTTATGAAACTCCTTACAGAACATGTTTGTAATGTTAGAAAAAATAAATAAAGAAGAAAAGAAGAAAGCGGAGGAAAGAGATTTTGTTATTGAAAAAATTTTGAATGTAAGTAAAAGGAAAAAACCATAGATAATTGATAGTGTATTTTCTTCTCATATGGAAAGTGATATATAAATATTGAAACATGTTGAAATTCATGATGGAGGAGTATTTACCTTTCGTAATGATAGTTTCTCAAAAATCATAGGAATTGGAACGGCTGAGATTTTAGCCGAAAAGTTTAAATCAAAGGAAGTATTATTTATCGATGGGATAAATCATCACTTACATTGTGTGGGTCAAATTTTTAATGATGTAAAAAAATATTTTTTAGAAAATATTTTTTTCCCATCAAATGTGTGAATGATGGATACGTCATTAGAGTCGAAGAGAGAACTAGTGGAAATATCTTCCAAATAAGAGTATTCAATAACTCTTGTTATATGATTACAGAATACGAAATGAAATTTTGGAACAAAATATATCGGCACCATGGATAGAAAAGTTTAAACCATATTCTTAATGTTTGTTCCATTTGAAAATTTCCAAATGTAAAAGAATAGAATAATATATTTGTGTAACTTGTTAAAAAGTTTCGATGACTAACATAAGTCATAAAATAGTTGAGATTCAATCTGTGAGACTACATGAGCTTATTCATTCTTATTTTTGTGGGCAGATAAGATGTCAATCCAGGAAAGGATATTTATACTCTATCACTTTTATTGATGATTTCACTCAAATGAAAAACATCATGTTTATGAAGCACAAATAAGAGGATATTAAAGTGTTAAAATTCTTTATAAAAAATGTTATGAAATAAATGGGTGTTTCCATAAACAAGTTGAGAAAATATAATGGTATCAAATTCAAAAACAACACATTTAAAAATTATCTATGAAACCATGTTATCAAAAATAATAATTTTGATCCCTATACTCTACAATAATATGGATTAGATGAAAGAAATAGTAGAATCTTGGTGGGAATGAGAAGAAGTATGTTAGCTGAATACAAACGTTCAAGAATATATTGGAGAAAAACTAATATTACTATTTTACTAGTTCAAAATAGATACATATTGAAACTGAAAACTGACATGAATTTTTATTAAATGTGGTATAACAATAAAACCTTCATTAAAATACTTCAATGATTGTGGAATTCCATGTTTTCTCAAACACAAAAATATGGATTTGGGAATGTTTGATGAGAAAGCTACAGAAGTCACTTTTTGGTGTTATTAACCAATTGAAAGAAGTTGATAATGTTGGAACAAATGATTACCTAATTTTGTGGACTCATATGATGTAAAGGTAATTGAAAATCAATGTTCCTTAAAAAATATGTTGGGAATATTGAGGAGGATAAATTGGTGAATTCCAACAACAGGGAAATTAATTCAAAACAATCTTATCAAGATTCATATGACTTGTGTGATGAGGAAATTTTAGTTGGGAAAGAAACATTGAACATTCCTACCTTAAAAAATGTTTATTCCAAAAACATTATTGGGAATCATAAGGCTTCAGTTCAATATATAAGAAATTTTACATTATGTAATCAAAATTCACTTATCTCAGAAGTTGAACTTGAATAAGATTTAGAAGCAATTCAACAAAAATAATAGGTGGATACTATGAATGAATAATTTCATCAAATTGAAAAGAATTAAACATGGGATGAAGTTTCAAGTCCAGTAAATATAAATGTTATTGGAACCAGTTGGGTTTATAAAAACATGTTAAATGAACATATAGATGTTTCAAGAAACAAATTAAATCTTGTTTATAAAGAATATTCATTGGTGGAGGGTGTGGATTTTGAATTAATATTTTCCCCATTTTCAATATTATAAAAAATTATAAAGTTTCTTTCTCTATCCTCACATCGGAATTACAAATTTTATCAGATGGATGTAATGTCATCTTTTTTAAACGGTGAGATTGAGGGAGATGTTTACATTGAAAAAACATGTGGGTTTCTATATAATGAAAATGAAAAAAAATTAAATTGAAGAGAGATATGTATGGGCTGAAATAATATCCACATCCTTGGTAATTCAAACATGATAACTATTTTATAATGTTAAACTTTTCTAAAGGAAAAGTTGATAGAAACTTATATGTGAATGATGTTGACTAGGGATCACTAATTATAATTGTTTATGTTAATGATATAATTTTTTCTAGGGATTGAGAAGATGTTTGTAAAATATTTTATAAGGAGATGAATAATAATTTTGAAATATATATGTTGGTATAATTAACTATATTCCTTTGCTTACAAGTTCAAGAAAGGGAAAAATACATTTTCTTATCTCAAGAAAAGTATGCCAGGGAATTCATAAAAAAATTTGGGATGGAAGAATCCAAGGAAGTTCCAATCCTATTTTAGTAATTATAATGTTTTTAAAGAGGAATATGGAATAATTTTGAATCAAAAAGACTTTCAAAAGTTGATATGACGTATTCTTTACCTTAAAACTTCAATGCCTGATATTGTTTATAAAATGAATGTGTGAGCTAGATATCAAAGTAATCTGAAAATAATCACATATGTTAGAAGAAAATATGATTATGAGATATGTCAAAGGTACAACTTCGCATGGGTTATTATATTAATTAAATATTGAGATTATGTTTGATGGTTATACTGTTACCGATTGGGCTATATAATGTAATGATATAAAATCATCCATAGGAGGAACATTTTTTATGTGACTCTTATGTGAGTTGGCATAATAAGAAGCAATGTTCAATAACATTGAGCACAACTGAATCTCAATATGTTTTGGATACTCAAGGTTGTACTCAAATGTTCTATATGAATGTTCAGATGGAATATTTGAAAGTAAAAGTTTCATAACCATTGAAGATACTTTAGGAAAATCAGTGTGCATTTGATCATTCTATGAATCTGATCCAACATTTGAGATCATAAAACATTGATATAAAGTATCAATTTATAAAATAGGTTGTTTTATGTAGGATATATTTTTCTAGAATACATTTCAACAAATTATTAGATTGATAATATCTTTACAAAATCAATTTTGAAATAAAGGTTTGTGAAATTGAGGCTAAAAATTCATGTTTGGCCTCCTCCCATGTCTTCCAAAATAAGAAATACCCCACCCAGTGATTTTTAATATGTTGATAAATGGAGAGATAATGTAACAACTTTTACTTTGTAATACTTTTTACTAATCTTTACTTTATGCATTTAAAGTTGCAGTTATCATAAAATGGTGTAGAGAACGAAAGTTAGAAAAAAATTATGGGGGGTGAAAAGAAAGTGTGAAGAGAAAAAATGAAGAAGATAAAATGTAATTTTGAGAAGAAAAGTTCGAGGAGTTTACACTTACATGGTTATAAAACTCGATTTCCTCCAAGGGATGAAATTACATCAGAAACATTACTTTATCCAATAGTGTAGTGTCAGGACACTCTCTTTTAAGAAAATAAATGTTTTGATAAAAGTCAAAAACATGATTTGGTTACAAAAGATGAGTTGAGTAAATTACTCTGAGTTAAAATTAGTTATAAAGGGTTATCAATAAATCCAATAGGTAAAATTGAAGGTTCTTTGTGATAAATTGTTTTAAATTGTTTTATTTTTTGAAAAATTACCTTTTTGTTTAAGAGTGTTCTTGTTTTTCAGGAATCGGAACTAGTCCATCATAATAAGTTTGATTTCCAGACAAAAGTTTTCATATCCAATTTTTCTGATTGAGTTTCACTCGACACAGATGTAGTCAGAAAGATGAAAAATTTTATCAATCACTTTATTGTATTTAGATCCATTGGCATGACATCAAAAATCCAAAGATTCAAAAGATTCAGAGGAATATTTTTTTATATTTTTTATCTTCAGTTTTCATAGAAATAAATAAGTTTTTAAGTCAGGATGAAAGAAGTTGTTGAGTATAAAAGTCATTTTTTCTGAATAGTTTTTTAAAGAATATTGTGTGGTCAAGAGCTATAAATTTCTCATACTTTCTCAAAATGTAGAAGATGCTTTTCTAATCAAGAAGTTATGAAAAATCATGAAAACTCACAAGATAATATATTTTAATGAAATGGTGGAGTGGATTGAATATTTTTTGTGTTTAAAAATGGTATTTCGATCATAACGGAAATTACATCATAATATGTTGAGAAAGAAACATATTTTTTCTGAGCATGAGGAAGAAATAAATCATACTAGTAGTTTCGTACTGGGATTATCAAACTAAGATTTTCATACTGGAAAAATCATACTGATATTTTTGTACTTGGATTCTTGTACATTAGTTTTTGTACATTCTATGGAAGTCTTTCTAATGTATTCATAATGAAGATTTTGTAATGAGAAAGAAATAGAATGTAATAAGCTAAGAAAGAAACAAATCGTAATGAACTGAGAAATATATAAAGAGTGGAAGAATAAAAACATGACGTTCAATTTTGTGTAAATCTCAGAGAATTTTAAGGATAATTGAATAAGTTAAAGATTGTGTTTAAATATGGGAGATTTTTAGAGTTTTGAAATTTGAAGAAGTGGGGAATGTTTTTTGGTTTCACTCTTTTTTTTCAGATTTTCCTAAAAACTCATGATCAGATCATTTGTTCGTTAACAACCGTCACACACACAAAAAGGCGGAGTACTAGGGAATTTGATGTGAAAGTTACTATCTAATTGAAGATGGATTATATTGATAATTCTAGCAGAGTATGAGTTTTTCATATTAAATAATGAGATCATTATATTGAGTCCATTATTTTTGAGACTCAGATCCAGGATCATAGTTTTGAGAAAATTTGATACAACATTATTGTTTTGGGAAAATCAGAACCATCATCATCGTATTGGAAAAATCGGATCTCGCGTCATCATATTGATAAAATCAGATCGAGCATTATCATATTTATAAAATTGGATCCATCCAAATCGAACTGAGGATTCAGATTGGGAAATTATGTATCATTTTTAACAAAGTATTTATTCGTTTGTTTGGGTCAATTATTTTATAATAAATCATTTTAAACTGATCGGAGCTAGTATAATCATTTATATCGGGTGCTAGAAGGTATCAAACATGAGTTGGAACAAGTTTTATTCACGTCTTAATAATAGTGGATTTCCATATACCCAAGGGAGTAGCTAAGGGAATTTTATATATTCTTAGACTAAGGTTGAACCTTGTAAATATTGTGTTCATTACTTTCCTTCTAAATATTTCATGCATTTATATTTACTAAAATTTGATAAGGAAATAAATCTTAATCTATTTAGTGGTTATGTTTTGAAAATAATTGAAACTTATTAAAATTTAACAATTGATTCAACACCCCACCCCGCCCTCTCAGTTTTAATTCAATCATTTGGAAGTTCATTTTTATTTTTAATACATTTCAATTCATGCAAAATAATCTAATGAGTGTAAAATGTTTATTGTGGTGGGAAGGTCTGTTAGTGTCGTACATGTTAAAAAACATTCCTTTTGACTTTTTTGTATTAAATGTTGAAAATAACTTCTTTTAGGAAAAAATATTAGTATTATTCCTTTAATAACATGTAAATATTAATTTACTATGTGAAATATCCATTTTTAATCATTTTTTAAAACCAAAAAAATATTTACGTTAAATAATTAAGAAGAGTATGGATATAGAATGTAAATATACCAAATCAAGAAGAGAAATAAGATCATAACTTATTTTAAACGTTACTTTTGAATGTATAACATGAATTGAATCATTAATAATAATGAATATATTTATATTTATTTTAAATGACTCAATTGGTAAATATATACACAATTTAAAGGTAAACATGTTCTATTACTAAATATACCTCATTTGAGTGGAAGTTGAGATGAAATCCATTACCTCTAGTCTCCTCTAGTTATATTGTTTGTTAAAATCTTATATAATGGTATTAAATATGTTATTAATTTATAAAATAATTTTATTAATATTTATAATATAATAAATGAATCTTTTATAACATCATATCACTCTTTTGTCAACAATCATTTAGTGTCATCATTATTTGGGGTGTTAGCTGCTTTATTTTCACATGCATGTTTTGTCATGGGACTTGTAGTAGTTGTACATTGAGTATGGGTAAAAAATATCTATAATTTTAATCAAGATATAAATATCATATATATCCATTACATATAACTTTTTTACATTCCATGTAAATCGAAAAAAGAAAAATAGATTTCATCGCATCGTGGAGGTGGTAGTCCACACATACGCAAGAGAGATGTTATTGATTTCCAATTGATTGGAATATAAGAATGTATGTAACATCCCAACCGAGGTTTTGCACAATGGTTCCCTAAGCTGTATTCCTATGGGACCACAAGAGTGCGTCCCCATATGCAGGAGGCTGCTATCTAGGTGTGAGGGTCTAATATGATTCCTAGGGTGACTATACCCTCTTTATCAGAGTAATACACCTGTGGAAATAAATAAAAAATAACCAAATAATGATTTAATAGAACCTGATAAATTTAGTATCACAAGATGAAAAAACTATCACTACCATATCAAAACTAAATATTAGATAAGACACGGTAAATTACATGCCATGCGTAAATCTGAAAATCAAAATTAAAGGCACTAACAACTCCGAAGAGGGTCCCAAACCACGTATGGTTCCCTCATCCATGCTCCATCCCAACTCATCTATCTAACATATAGATATTTCCATTATCCTATTTGTGATCATGAAATCTCTTCGAGTAACGATCTGGATTCTCAAGTAGGGTGTGAGTACAACTTTTTGGTCCACCACCAATGACATCTGAAATAATATCCAATAAATAATGGTGTATGAAGATGTATAAATAAATAAATATAATGCATATGTAAAATGTTATCACATTTTCAATTATTCATTATTTAACAACATAAACCCCTAGGTTCCCGATGTAACATGAACACTAAATAACTTCTTTGGTTTGTGCAAGATTCTGAACTATCCAAAAGGGATATCATATAATTGAATTTAATTGTTACCATTCATTATTTCATGTCTCATGTGAATTCCATTTATACCATTATCCATTTTATTTCAGATTTTAAGGCCATTTTTACCATTCATCATTCCAATTTACTCATGTATTTTACTCTTACAATTCATCATTTCAATTCACACAAGAATTCCATTATTATGATATATCATTTTAGTTCACACCTGAATGCCATTATTTCCATTCATCATTTGAATTCACACATGAATTCCATTGTTACCCTTCATTATTTCACCCTTAACTAATTCAAAAAATAAATAACCCAATTAATTACATTAATTAATTCAAGAATTAATTGATCAATTCAATCCTATTAATAAATTCAATAATTAATTAATCATCTCAACTATATTAATTAATTCAACAATTAATTATTCATCTCAATAACTTTCATAATCACAACAATCTCTATTAATTAATTCAATAATTAATTATTCCAATAAAACACTTTCAATAAAACAATAATTAATTACAAAATTTATTAATACAGTAATTAATTATTCGATTTAAATCATCACAATATTGACATAATTAATTATATCATTTAATTATTCCAAATTTATCAAATTCAACAGTCCCAACCATTCTCGTTAATTAATCATCAATTAATTAATCAAGTTAAACAATCTCAATAACTCTATAATTAATTCAAAATATAATTATTTCTGAAATCACTATCCCAATATCCTTATAATTAATTAAAAAAATTAATTATCCAATTCCACAAACCTAATTCCATCATATTTAATTCGAAAATTTCTTATTCAAAATATACAATACCAATTTCCCCAATATCATATTTCCCTCAATTAATTAATTCACCAAATTAAATATATCAATCAACAAATCAATTTCTAAACCTCTAATAATAATTAAACAACTACATACACCTAATTACAATCACGAATTTGGGATTTGAATTATATACCACATACCTTCATTCATTTATTAATAATTCTGGCCAATGGATATCCCCAAATTGAATTGAGCCAATCAAGAAAACAACGAATAATGGGATTTAGATCCGAATCCTAAATCCATGATCAAACAATTCAAGATCTAATAAACCTCGAACCTGATCTATAACCAAATGCAGATAAACATCCATCTTTTATCTGAGAAGCGGAGTGGGAGAGAGAGATCTAAATAGGGATAAATCACATAACATTAGAGGTGAAGATCTTTAATCTATCCTTTGATTCACTAAGAACTGAGGTCGGGAAGGCTTGGAATCTTTTCAATGGCCTCTATAATCTTGAAAGTGATGTTAGGGTCTAGGTTGGGACAAATAGGGGTTAACATGGGGTCTTGATAAATTTTAAAAAAACATTTTGGGACAATTAAAAACCCAAACATAGTTTCTCGGAAAAGGCACATGATTTGTCAAACTGTGTGCCTAAATTATACACCTATTCTAGGGGGTGAACATTTCATCCTTTTTGGTCAAATGGTTCAAAAAAACCTACGTCATCCGTGAAGACCCTCTCTACCCGGTGTTTCATGGTTTTCTAGGCCAGGTCCACCGTTAGAGAAAACTGTGCGCCAACAGTGCACTACCCTGTTTCTCCAATTTTTCTCAAATTTTCACAAAAACACACCCAAAATTAAAACCCAAATAGAAATTTCTCAATGCACATAAAAAATAGTACCCATAAATGAGTTAGAAGCATCTTTAAAAAAGGCATGGGTTTTAAAATCTCCCATTCTTATAATAACTTATCCTTAAGTTGTAATTCCAATAATCTCTAAGATACCACATCAAAACAATTGGTCCATAGATTCTAGTTATTTTATTCTCTCTCACACATTTCCTCCTGAGCATGGTAATGTTTTCATAATACATGAAATTCAGCATGGTATTCCCCCCCCCAACACCTTTTCACTATTATCCAACACATTCATGATGTTGAAATTCGAAGAAGGCCATCATCATGTAGATAAAAGAGCAACGAATGAATCTGAGATGACAAGAGAAGATTTCACGGACTGGGAGGCAGACGTGTGCAAGATTCGAGGGATGCATGCATGATTCGGGGGATGATCACAAGATTTGGGGGATGCGTGCATGTTTCTTTCCTACATGCAAATTCTTGCATGCCTGACCCCCCTTTACGCACCCAAGATGACGTCAAATGCAGCTTTGTGCATCATAGCCCTTTTTAAACCACCCTTGAAGAATTATCATTTAAAATGAAATTTATCCCCACCCAATAGGGATGATAACAGAATATGAAGCGCCGCTCTACTATGCAAAATCCACGTCTTCCGCAACCGCACGAAAACCCCACTGGCCTTCAGGTATAGGATTTTGCGTGACAGATTCCCTGAGGGGGATTCTTAGTTTGGGCCCTATGGGGACAGATCCCTGTGAATTTCTTTTCTTCCCATGTCATTTGTTTGTAAGTTATTCTCTTTTGTGTGCATGTTCCCTCGGCATCAGGCCTCTCTTGCATGGAACCCGTCCATCTTGTGCGCAAACAATCCCTCTTGTGTGCAACCTCTTCATCTTGGGTGTAACAAGTCCATCTTGCACACAACCCTTCCCTCTTGAGTGAAAACTCTAAGTCTTGCGTTAATAACTTTAATCTTGAGTGTATACGTTCTATCGTTCCCCTACACCATTCTCTTACATGGTCTCTATGTGTTTCTCTCACTTTAAGGCACCCTGTCCAATCCCCTCTTATGTGCAACAAACATGTGTCACATGCTCACTTCTCGTGTGGTCCCTCAGGTTTTCACGAAGAAATTTCAAAGTCCCCTAGGTGGTGCCTTCCATTGCGTTTCTTTACCTCATGATTATTCACATAGTCACGCTAACATCTATTGCTTCTTCACATAGCCACACTAACGTAGACCACACAATGGATCACTCCAGAATACCCCACCTCCACAGCATTGCGAATACCTTCCCTCCCCCATGGGGCATGAGGTATCAGTTACGTAAGTCCTAGGGGTGTGGAGCGAACCCACTTCGTCCGAGATGCAGGACGTCCAACTACCAAGTGCCATCGTCCCCAGCACATGACGTTAAACTGTGGCCTCACCCAGTGCATCATATATGGGGTGCCCCATCTCAGACATTATCTACACCCACTAGTCTATACGGGAGTGAAATAATTCCTCACATGGAATGGGATCTCCTTTATTAGAGCGGCGTTGATCTTAGGGGACAGGGCAACCCACTTGGTGTAAGCCCCATGCTTTTCTAGTTGGAGGCAGCACTCATGCTCCTCCTATCTTCTTCGATGGAAAAGGTCAGAGGATAGATGGGAATCTGGGCCTTCATTATCTCATCCCTCTCTCACTTGTCTTTGTCTCCACCTGTGCCTCCACCTTAGAGTAAGTCTCAATCTCCATAACCCTGGGCATCAGACCGCATCCCCTGTTTCCTATTTGGGCCACTAACCACGTGTAATCCCCCATTACACTTCCCACAAATGCACCTTCCATGACGTGATCATCAGGTCCTTATTCCCTCTTGTTTCCCACATCGAGCATGACTGATGTGGGATTAGAGTATGCATCAACCATGAAATATTCTTTAGGAATCTTAGAGTGTTTGCCCAAAACCCCTATTGAACTATGTGGAATTTGATCCTTTCCAAGGCAAGGTACATTGGATACCTCCCTCAGGTTCAATCCCACCATCAATTGGTTTTGACCCCCCTTCACATCGGTCCAACACCATCTTGAACTACGTGGGCTTTGATCATTTCCAAGGCAAGGTATGTAGGAAGCCTCCCTGAGGTTAAAGACCACCATCCATCAGTTCTAACACCCCTTAAAGTCTGTCCAACACCATTTTGAACTACTATGACTTTAATCCTCTACAAGGAAAGGTACGTAGGAAGCCTCCCTAAGGTTCAATCCCACCATCCATAGGTTCTGACCAACCTTCACGTTAGTCCAACACTATCTTAAACTAAGTGGACTTTGATCCATACCAAGGCAAGGTACGTAGGAAGCCTCCCTGAGGTTCAATCCCACCATCCATTGGTTTTTACCCCCCTTTACGTCGGTCCAACGCCATCTTGAACTACGTGGAATTTGATCCTTGCCAAGGCAAGGTACGTAGGAAGCCTCCCTGAGGTTCAAGCCCACCATCTATTGGTTCTAACCCCCATCATATTGGTCCTACACCATCTTGAACTACATGGACATTGATCCTTACCACGAAAAGGTACCTAGGAATCCTCTCGAAGGTTCAAGCCCACCATCCATTGGTTCTGACCCCCCTTTACATCGGACCAACCCCTCTTGAACTACTTGGAATTTGATCCTTGCCTAGGTAAGCTATGTAGGAAGCCTACCTAAGGTTCAATCTCACCATCCATTGGTTCCGACCCCCCTTCATGTCGGTCCAACACCATCTTAAACTATGTGGACTTTGATACTTGCCAAGGCAGGGTACGTAGGATGCCTCCCTGAGGTTCAATCCAAAAATCCATTGGTCTCGACCATCTTCAAGACAGTTCATCAATAACTCCTCCTGAACTATGTGGACATTTATCCTTACAAAGGTAGGGTACATTGGAAGCCTCCCTAAGGTTCAAGCACCACCACCATTGGTTCCAGATCCTATTCACGTCGAAAAACTTTCGTCCCACATGACGTTAAATTGTATGCCCCCTTTTCATCTAGCACGACATTAAACTACATTCCCCATCATGCGGTAAGCTGTTGTGACCCAATCTAGGGGTAATCTGTTGTGACCCCATTCAGTGGTAAGCCGTTGTGACCCCATCCAACAGTAATTTGTTGTGAACCCATCTTGTTGTAATCCATTAAAGTCCCCAATCGATGGTAATCCATCCTCAGATGAACTATGTGGACTTGGATTCCATACCACAAGGATATGTAGGAAGCCTCCCTAAGTTTCAAGACCATCACTCATGTCTCATTCTAATCTCTCCCTCAAGCCTATGTGTCTTGGGAAGGTCATGCCCCAACCCGAAGGTTCTACCTCCTCCGGGTCCCATATATGCATCCATTCCTACAGGTCATATCCTTAGGTGTCTCATCGTCCCACCGAACTATAAGGACTTTGATTCCATGAAATGGGGATATGTAGGATGTCTCTTGAAGGCTCAAGCCCAACATCACTTTCACCCTCAATCCGACTCTATCTCATTCTCTATCCACTTCATTTGACCATCCATCGTCTATCTTGATTCTTACTAGGGCCATCACATCCCACTGAGATCATTCCAATACACCTCCCAACATCAGTGTTTCTTCATGGGGTTACACCCATCTGTTCCACTCTATTCAGTGTTCTGATCAGTCCAATCCATCTCCTCTAGACGTTAAACCTGTGAAATACCTTGTGTTAAACATAGGAAGTTGAGGAAAACCTCAGATACATGACTATGGCGTATAATTCCCTGTATTCGACGTGGAATTCCTTGGGTATTTGTGCCCTCGATAATCCCTATAATAAGGTG
The DNA here is from genome assembly GCA_963277665.1 of Viscum album. Taxonomy (NCBI): domain Eukaryota; kingdom Viridiplantae; phylum Streptophyta; class Magnoliopsida; order Santalales; family Viscaceae; genus Viscum; species Viscum album. Next base: position 834,892,388 of record OY728159.1, on the reverse strand, counting down.
AAGAAACCCAAATGCCCTAGTGTTCTAGTGCCTATACTTTCTAGTGATGCCCAATGTGACTACTCCCTCGACCGAAGGTTACTTCCCTAACTATACCCCTTGGAATGTTCTGACAGAAGCAGTGTAATTAAACGACATCCATGGAACTGGGAAGAGTTTCACAAACAATGTCTTAGTCTATAAGGGATACCACGACTAGGTGATGAGGTCTGATAAGGAATACATTGAAGGAAGAATTGAAATACCATCATCCTGTTTCTATAAAGGAGAACACATCCCTCCATGGATGGATGCGTGTGCCCTGGAGAAAGCGTGAGAAACATAAATGGTGAACCCGATGTGAACTTATTCTCCTCAATGTGGAGATTAGTAGCATTCAAGGAATTAATAGATTATTGTGTCCCCAGATCTAGTTATATGATGCCTTGTCTCATCAAGAAAATAGTTTGCCTTGTGTGGAACATGACAAATGTTGGGGTAGTCAAAACGTTGGACATCCCGATCTGCGATGTTGTCAGTCTGGATCCATCTTACCATCCATGGAAGACATAATGGAATTGGGGAATTAGTCATCGATTCCTTTCCTTTCAGCACTAATTGGTTAATCTCCCTACTTTTGGGAACTAGGCTGTTGTAGGAATTCGATCACTACCCATCCATTGACGTAGTGGAAGGGGCAATTCCAATGCAGCAGTCTTAAACTATTCCACATCATTTGAGACAATCTCTACATATACAAACATCAGGAACCCATGCCCCATCTCCCAATCTAAATTAATTCAGCGTAGGGTGATAAATGAACTCGTACGACGGTACAAGGAGGAGGGGATTATCCTGACTCAGGATATGGACCGCCAGGATCTAGAGGAGTCTATACCTCATTACCACCATTTCCCCCAAGGGCCGTGTAGGGAGTCACTACTCACCACTCCAACGTACAATCATTTTGGGAGCCTATCCCTGGAATTCCTCGATGACTCTCCCCTATACCGATGAGGTAGGTAATGATTCGGCCAGCCCTGTCGGGATCCCATTTCAAGGGCCCACATGGAGGGCACCCACTAGGCCATGCCAATTCCGTCATCTGGTCCCACGAGTTGGGAATAAGTTAAGCCATGTGCATGCACTGTTGGACCTGGTCTGGTTGACCCGACGCCAGCGTCGGACATAGGTCGAGGAGGACGCCTTCCAGGGGGCATCAACGTCAGCATCTACTATGGCTCGGGCCACCTCTGATGTATATCATCAACCACTTGTATATTTTGAGTAGGGGGACTTGTATACCCGGCCTAGGTAGAGGCCCCAACAGCCCCATGGGTAGGTTGTGTCTAATCTATCAGCCCCCAATGTAGGTAGTAGCTGCTGCCAGTACAGAAGCCCTCCCCATCCCGCGATCATGGAGAACATGGGTCTTCCCCACTTTCAAGCTCGGCATGGAGGCCTCTCTCATGCTCATTACATCAGGTATGGAGTCATTATTCCTTTCACATACCACCGGGGTGGGGACGTCTCACGACTGGTCAATCACCAGCATGGGGGGGACTCCCTATGTCCGAAAAAAACTGTTTAAGGTCCACCTTGCCTTAGCAATCAGAGGGGTGAAGTCCAACTTGGCTTCACCAGAACCTAGCATGGAGGTCCTACCCATGTTTGGATCGACCAGTATGTGGAAATTCCTTTCACTACTGTCGCCAGGGGAAACAGTAAGGGAGGTCCTACGCATGCTCACGTCGACTTGATTGGAGGTCCTACCCACTCCAGCACTTCCCACAAAATTCCTCCATGTTTCCTCTTTAATATCTGTCCCAGTGCTCCTCTCACCCCTACTTACTCAGGCAGGAATCCTATCCACCCCATAACCAATACGGCCTAAGGTCCTCTTCATTCCATAAATCTATCCTATCCTAACAAACCCTCCTAGGGTAGGAGGGCGGGCTATCACTACCAAAAAAATAACACTGAGAAGATTCAGACTGAGATAAAACCGGTTAGTTCCTCCGATTCCGAAGCAGAACACAACTCAGTGGTGGATCCCTCACCTAGATCCTCCATGTTAAGGGCCAGGGCATGAACAAGGCATATCAGTCTAATACTTTCATAATGAAAGGTCCATCGGATTCCTACCTCCCTCCGCAGGTATATCCAGGAGGATGAAAATTTGGAAACTCCATAAGTTACAGTCTTGCAATCCCCACCATCCTCACAAGAACCACACTCTAACATGACTAACGATTACCGAGATCTATTTTGGGGACCAATGGTGGATAAAAAGCAACATGGTCCACCTCCAGTAGTTGTGGTCCCTGCGTGGGAACCAGTGGTCATCATCGCATCTTACTGTGATGTTGTGGCTAAGTCACTACATTCTTCAGAGGATAGCATTAGATGTGGGGGTTTGTTAGCTCACTCTCCATATTCTCCACCGGCCAGTCTACCATCCTAGTGGTTTACTTCCGTACCACTACCGGTTCCCAAACCACCTCTAGTAGATGAGTGTGGAAATGAAGGGCCAGACCCTGAATATGATCCCATTAGCTTATGGGATATTCTTGTAGAGGACCACTTCCCAGAGATGTTTTGTCCGGTTTTAGTGCCGATCTTTTGTGCACCAGAATCCCTCACTCAAGAGGAAGTTTAGTGTTTCCGCCCGAACCTATGGGTGACTCATTTCTATCTTCTTCATTAGAGAGTGTCTTACCCTATGAGCCAAGAACATTTCAAAGAATTTGGTGAACAATTCCTCCTGGTTGATTTGACAGCACTCCCTATGGCCCAGCACCCTGAGTCAATGGGTCACCTTAGGGACCTCCATCAATGGTGCGTTCAAAGTTTAAGGGTACTCTGTAGGATTATCAAAGAGGATTCTCCCCACATACAGATCTATGGCTGGGGGTAGTATGCTTCCTTACTCTTCCGTCCAATCTGGTGTTATCCCAATTTGTTGGGTGACCTAGAGTATATGCTTCTAAGAAGGGTTGCGGTAAACATGGCTGACCTGACAGAAGGTGAGAATGAGCTAGAGATTCTTAAAGAGGACCTACCCCATGGGGGAGTTTCACACTACTTGGACCTGTTAAAAAGGATTAATAGTCAACATAGGAATCTTTTGGGTCTTCCAGTACCCACCGAGGCATTATTCCTCAGCTGGAATCCCAATAAGGGAAAGGAACACCTTGGAGCTTCGAAACCCTCTAACACGTCTGGATTAGTGCAGAATGCAGATGACGACCATGAAAAAGCCACGTTGTTCCAGCAGCTCACAGATAAAAAATAAATAGTCTATGACCTCCTTGCTGAACGCGCTGCAGAGTGACGGTCGGACTACGATGATCGTAGGCTGGGGCAGCAGGGGCAGCAGGGGCAGGCATAACTTCCCCTCAAAAAATTGCCTCTATGTGACCCTGATCATTCTTCACATGTAGAAAGGGGTGAGGCCATAGCTTATGGTAATAGGGCGCGTTATGTCTCGACCAATCCTCCTGAACGACGTGAAAATCCTCGGGATCCAGCTTGGATTCTCCCAGCAGCCCCAGAGATTGTTCCACCAGACACTCCACGAGCCACTGGGCCACATTATCATGTTGAAGAACCCTCCATTTCACTGGTAGTTTGGGATCCCCATTAATATAGGAACTCCCACCCATATTATCTAATGGAGTCACTCACTACCCATCTCGAGGCATTAGAAACACAATAGGTGGCGCTCCCGCCCGATGGCAATCCTTATCCGGTGTGGGTGGATGATATTCTAGCACCCTCGAGTATTGGAAACCCCACTTGTTCCCCCTTCAATGGGATAGGGGACCCGCCACAGCACCTACACCACATTATCTCAAGGTGTGGACCCATGTTGGGAACTCTAGTGCAGTAGGAGGCCTCCAAGCTCCGATGTTTCGTACATACACTGGAAGGGCCTATGTTTGTCGGGTATAGCCAACACCCCATCGGATCTGTAGCTAGGTGGGAAGACCATCATATAAAATTTCTATACCAGTTCAGTTCCACCACTCATAAGATGAGTATCAGGACCTATTCAAGTGCAAGAAGAGGCTCGATGAGCGAGTTGCCAACTTTGTCCCTCGGTGGAAAGGACTCACGTATTCCCTTGACATGTCACTAACACAAGAGAAACTACTAACGATGTGCCTAGGGAATATCAATATGGAATTGGTCCCCTATTTTATCTCCCAGAACTATCCCATAGTATTTCGAGACTTCTCTGATAAGGCCCAGTTCTTAGAGGAATCGTTACACCAGGCTAAGAAGGAATCTTTGTTGCCTCCTGCAATCGCCATGAGAAGGGACGCCTGGGCCAAGCCCTCTGTACTAGCCCAAATAGAGGCCCTCAGGAAACTAGAGTTGTTTCCAGTGGAACCACCTCTGTAAGCTCGCAGAGGCCCTCCACCTCAGGCACAACCACCGGTCCAACAGTGTCCACCTTAGAATCAATAAGTGCCCCCCGTGCAATGCGCCTCCACCACCCAAGGGAGATAATTACCAAAATCCACCTCCTCGAAAAACTCCTACAACTCCTCACTAGGGTCAGGCTCCAAGGATCTCCTTCTCAGATAGGAGGAACCATACTTACTCGTTCAATGAGGCACATGTCCCTGGTTATTTCTGAAGTTTTTTAGAGTAAGGAATTGTATGTTTGCCTAAGTGCAAGAGGCTGGAAGAGAAAAACCTCCCTAATCACCTTAATTACTTACCCTACCACCAGATCATAGGGCACACCCTCAAAAAGTGATATGTGTTCAATGACTTGCTTCAGGACCATGTGGACAACAACATAGTTCAGTTTGGCCCAGCCTCGACACATATGGCATGCGTCTTTGTAAGGTTAGATAGTAGCAGCGATAGTGAGGGCGAGTGTCATCAGGTTTCCAGTTGCGGGCCCCAGAAGTATGGAGATTGGATGTATCTTAATAAAATATCCCATTCCCATTGTGTCATCAGTTCATCCCTGAATCAGCGAGAGCCTTCAGAAGTCATAACTGCTACTTCTGCATCGTCGTCTCAACCATCCTCTTTCAAGAAGAGAAAACACTGGTGAAGTAAGGGAAAGCAAAGTACCCCACTGATTCCATAATAATCTCGTACACTCAACGACATCATGCCCCCGGATAGAGATCACTCCCAAAATCCATCTAGTAGTGGACGAATCTTCATGTGATGGTCAAGGGTACGCCTCGGTTAACACTATTGAGCGGGAAAACCCCTACAAGAGTCCTTATAATGAGGAGTGCCAGGAAAATCCTCCCAACAACCCTAGATGTCGATAGTTTTGATAGGGACGTGGATATATGGGCCATTAGAGTGCATCGGTCAGCACTTCTAGCCAGGATGTGCATATTAAAGAAAACAGACAATAGGATCTGTGCAGAGATCAGCATGCAGATCCTTTGCATCTGGTGGCATCAGGCCCACCTTCATCATCATTCATGTTTTTGGATCAGGCAAAGCCACCCCAACCATGTTGTGACCAGCCACACTCTGCTACAGGTCAGTCTCAGTCATCTGTACCTCATCTGGTAGCCCCTCCGTAGGCTTTAACTAGTGAGCAGCGAGATATTCCTAGTACCAGTCATCCACCAGTCCAGTCAGCAGGTCCCACCATACCTACTTTCATAGATCAACCTCCTCTAAGTAGAATTTTATGCCTCACACGGAATTATGAGTTCTCATGCATCTTTTGAGCATTCTAGAAGGGCTCTCTATCGTTGAATTCCTTCACATGTCATCAGATATGCATGAGACCCTCACCGAGGCTTTAAGAAGCCCCCACCAGTTTGAGACAGAGGTAGTAGCCACAAAAGACTTTAATACTGTGGCGGTCGAGAACGTTGAATGCCATTCCATCATCTCATTCTCTAGAGAAGATGAATGATATCCCTTACATGGGCATATTCTCCCACTATACATCACCGAACAGTTCAATGACATGGAGGTTCGTCGTAGTCTCATCGACACAGGCTCTGAGATCAACCTAAAGCTATCTCAAACACTGCGAAAACTGGTATTTTCATAAGATGATCTGAGTCCCTCTAACCTTTGAATCCAAGGTTATGATAGGAAGGAATAGAAAGCAGTTGGAAAGATCCGCATGATGTCCCAGTTTGGAGGCCTAGTTTCCAGAACCGAATTTATGGTTGTCTCCTAGGACACAGCCTACAATGCATTGATGGGAAGACCATGGCTCGACCTGCATGTGACAGTTCCCTCATCATATCACTAGTGCCTCAATTACTCCCATAATGATTGAGTGGGCATGCTTCAAGGGGACATTTCTCCCTTTTCCTCTTGTGAATCTCTCTATCTGGATGTCTTCTACTACAACAGCAAAGACAAGAAGATTCAAGCTAATGAGGATGAGCATGCTACGGCTGTGACCGACCCATGGGCGGATCTAGATAATGCCTACATCATTAAAATCCACCTATTGGGGGCTACGACCAAGAACATGGGACAATGCTTCATTGTTTCAAGGAATATGGGGTAATACATTCCCAACTCTATGTGATGTTGGAAAATCACATCATACTCCTTTACAAATCTGGCTCAGGTGATCCTGTAACCTCATAGTCCCATAAAGTTTTTGGATTTCTACCCCCAAGGAAATGGAAATATGTCATCCTTTCTTGTTCCATCAGTTTGGAATTAATCGACTCAATCCAACACCCCACTATTTCTTTGATATCATCAAGCATGGCCCGTTGGGCCGAAGGCCATATGGGATCGAATCAATAGCCCTCATCACTATGGTCACGACAGCATAGGAGTTTCCTGATGTAGTGTCCACTACCGCTCAGGATGGTAATAGCCTCCTATCGGGAGCTGCCAACTAGGAAGCGACTCCTCCCATAGAGGGTTCCCCATCCATAAGTGAATAAGACGATTTAAGGGATGCTCCCCCCACCTTTGAGGAGGGCGTCTCCGCTACAGTTGACGAGTTGGACAGGTGAACCTCGGTAGCAAGGAGGACCCGAAACCCACATTGATCAGTGCCGCCATGCCCCTTGAGGAGCAACAACAGCACATAGAATTCTTGAAACAACATCATGATTTGTTCTCATAGAGTTATGATGAGATTCTAGGACTAGATCCTCAGGTACCCGTCCACCACCTCAGTCTCACAGTAAATCATCGTGATTTCAAGAATCCTCCCAAAAGGATGCATCCTTCTCACAGTGCCATGGTAGAGGTAGAAGTTGATAAGCTCATTAGACCCAATTTCTTCATAGAGGTCCATTACCCCAAATGGATAGCCAACATTGAGTTAGTCCGGAAGAAGAACAGAAAAATCAGAGTCTGCATCGACATTCAGGATCTCAACTGTTACTGTCCGAAGGATGATTTTCCCCTTCCTAGGATGGTACTATTGATCAATGCCACAATTGTGTTCCAAGATGTATCCTTCATAGATGGGTATTCCAGGTATAACCAGATCCGAATGGCTCCGTAGGATGAGGAGTCTGTAGCCTTTAGGGTACCACAAGGTACAATCTGTTACCAAGTCATGCCATTCTGTTTAAAGAATGCAGGTGGCACCTATCAACTGGATATGCATCGCATATTTAAGCCGATCTTCAGAACGTTGGTGGAATGTTACGTGGACGATCTGGTGGTCAAATATCTCTAGCTCCAGGACCATCTTGAAGACCTTTAGAGAGCGTTTGGCTTCCTCTATTCCCGTCACCTGAAGATGAATGCATTGAAGTGCCCCTTCAGTGTTAGATATGGAATGTTTCTCAGCTTCATTATCAGATATAGGGGCATTTAAATAAATCCAGATAAGATTATGGACATTATCCAGATGTCTCCTCCGACTAACATTTGGGAGCTTCGTGCATTCGAATTCCAAATAGCCTACATATGCTGATTAATCACGAATTTTTCCAGAAAGTGTAAACCCTATCTCATGAAAAATGGACTATCTACGAGTGGGATGAAGTGTGTTAGATTGATTTTGAGGATATCAAGCAGTATCTGCTCTAGCTTCCGGTCTTAATGCCACCCATCTACGAAAAGGCACTGGTCTATTATGTGACTTACCTAGAGTGATATCTCAGTGCCCTTATCGTCCAGAAAAAAATGAGGGGATGAAGAACATCCTTTATTACCTCATCCACATGCTCCTCAATATGGGGACCAGATACTACCCTATCTAAAAGAGCTACCCTGTGCTCGTATTGGTAGTAAAGAATTTGTGAAATTACTGCTAGCATCATGAGGTGAAGTAGGTGTGCCGGTTAGATCCCCTGAAGTACATCCCTAACCACCCCATGTTGACTATCCAACTAGCTCGGTGGGCTGTAATCCTCCAGCAGTTCGACATCATGTTCATCCCTCGAAAGCCTATCATAGGGAAAACATTGGAAGGCCTCCGTGCTTCCCATCCATCTCTTGTGAACCAGTCCCAATATCTTGATTTCCCTAATGAGGCGATCCTCTTGGTAGACCAAGCCACGTTGTGCTGGCAGATTCCCTTCAATGGTGCCTCTTGAAGCCCCATCGGCAGAAGGTTCAATAACCCTAGGCTCAATAGGGTAGGCCTGGGTATCGTCTTCATTATCCCGACACAATACATATTCCTATACTCTATGATATTGTTAGAAGGATACACCAACAATGAGGTAGAGTATCCGGCTCTCATCACCAGCCCCGAGCTGGCCCTTGAGATTGATATGCCCCATTTTCATTTGAAAGGGGACTCTGAACTAGTCATCAAGAAGATCAACAGTGACTATGTCGTCAGAATTCTAGAGGTCATACCATTGTTGGAGCACACTCTCTAGTTAATGGCCCAATTCCCATCTCGATCGGAAGTTACTCATGTTCCTTGATCTCAAAATGATCGCAATGACACCCGGGCCAGCCTGGCTGCATCACTTGTGGAGCCCGAGTAGGATGATCCGATTATCCATGTGGAACAACGGAGAGTCATTCCTCCTGTCACGTGAGATGATGATGACGACCTGCAGGTAAGCCACCTTACTGCTAGAGCCTCCACGTCAGGACCCCTAGGTCCCCTGGCTGTAGTTATTGAAGTGACTCGTGACTAGAGATCCCCCTTCATTTAGTATCTCTAGATTTGTAATCTCCAAACAGAGCAGACTGAGCATGAGAAAATTCAATTCTGTGCATTATAGTTTACTCTCCAGGATAGTTCTAGTCATGGGAAAATCCTCTACAAGCATGGGTTTGATGGGATCCTCCTTCACTGCATTCAAGGAGTTGAGATTTCCCAAGTCATGCAGGTGGTTCATGCTAGTTCCTATAGGACTCATCATTCTGGGCCAAAACTATCTCCCCAGATCTAGAGATTGGGGTATTTTTTTCCCTTTATGATCCATGACATCATTGAGTTCACCAAGAGGTGTCATGTATGACAAATTCATGCCAAATTCATGCATCAGCCGCCAGAGCATCTCCACTCCACTAAGTACTCTTGGCCATTATTAGTGTGGGGGATCAATGTCATGGGTTCATATCCACCGGCGACAGCTCGCCGGTGTAGATTCATCCTAACTGCTACAGATTTCGTCTCCAAGTGGGCAGAGGTCGTCCCACTAAAGGAGGTCAAGGCCCATTCCATTGTTGACTTTGTGAGCTCCAACATCGTCTATCAATTTGGAGTTCCTCACGCTGTCCTCACTGATAATGGTACAAACTTCTAAGAAGCTGAGCTGATGAAATTTTATGCTAAGTACAACATTCATTCTAACCATACCTCCCACTATCATGCGCATGAAAATGGACAGATCCGGTCATTCAAAAAGACCCTCTCTAACATTCTGTAGAAAATGGTTGGTCAGAATAACATGATTTGGCAGGAAATGCTCCCCAATGCCCTTTGGTCTTATGAAGTGACGACTCGTAATTCCACCCTGGTGACCCCATATTCCCTAGTGTATGGGATAGATATCATCTGGCCCATCGAGATCCAATTACCCGCATTGCGTACAGCTGTCTATGATCAGCAATCTCCATATAAAGTAGCCAAAATCAATCTGGCTGAGTTGGAAGCGCTCTTCGAGAATAGGCTTCTTGCCCTACACCATCTGGAAAGGCATCAGAACAAGATATTAAGGACTTTCAACAAGAAATTTCACCTCCGATACTTTTTTCAAGGTGACTTGGTATTAGCCGTGAAGGCACCAATGATACCAAGTAGGAAACCACACAATCTGGAGCCCAAATGGGAAGGACCGTATATAGTTCAAAACGTTTTCACCAGTGGAGTGTACTCTCTGGTTACCATGGATGGTGAGCGTATAACTCCTCCCACCAATACCATGTTCCTCAAGAAATACTTTTCCTAAGTCCCCACGGTCCTGCATGAACTTAAATTGTATGGTACTACATGACCCCAAACTCCGTAATATTCCCGCATGACACTAAACTGCATTATGGTCCTTCGTGACCTTCAACTGTATGGTCCTACATGATATTAAAATGTGAAATGTCTTGTATAACATTAAATTGAGTGTTGTCCTAAAAGACGTTAAAATTCATCTCAAGAACTACGTATTACTTTATTTCCATCCTCAAGGATTTGTAGGAACACTCAGACACTCTGTCTTGAGTATAGCCCCCAGTTTTCTCTTTGGTTATCACCTCCTGGGAATAGTTCTTTTAGAGGATCTCACATGGCATCGTATATTCTTTGGCCCCACCCATGTTAGGGTTACAATGATTGCATCATGTTCCCTCCTCCATTATTCTAATCCTCCAACGTCCTTACTACATGATGTTAAACTACATGGCCCTTTTTGAACTACGTATGGCTTGATTCCCATCCTCATGGGATACATAGGACCTCCCAAACATTTAATCTATAGGCCCATCCCCAAAAATTTGGACCTCCTATTGGGACGAAACACATGGTGTGGTGTAGTATTTTTCCCTCATTCATGCTGAGTTCATTATGACCATACCATGTATCCCTCTCCCTTGAAGATCTCTATCTCTTCTTTTTTCTATATTTATTTAAAATTTCATGCGCACATTTATGCTCCACACAACCCAACATTTGGCCTCCCATTATCTTCCACATCCTAAAGGTCCCCTAAGAAATAATGATACTTAGCCTAAGGGATCTCCTATCATTTTGGGCCAACGTTCTTGAGGGTTTCATAGAAAAAATTGGTAGAAGTCCTATGTTATGAATATGGTCAGTGGTCTACACTCACATGTTGTTCCCATTTCAGGTCACATGATATAGATTCTATGTTTCGAATGTGGTCACAACTATCCTTTGACGTTGTCACTACCCCCATATGTCTCAAACATGGAGTTTAGTGGTTCATTCTGCCCCACCGTCTCTCGAAATCTCGGTATGCCTCGTGTGGGAGTGTAATTCCAGCTGTCATACCCTTATGTAATTGGGAGATCCTAGTCCAACTCCTTATTTCCCACACCGAGCATTTCTCACGTGGGATAATGAGTTACGAAGGAAATGTCTGCATGAGATTCCATATGGTGTCTGAGACGCCTATCATTTGACTCCTTCGACTCATTTGGACCCCTGGTCCAGGTTCTCATTTAGTATTGTGTGGTGCCGTATGGACTCACGTCCTCATTCACGTTAATCTATTTCTCCATGTCACACATATCCCCTTGAGACATCCCTCCATTCATTTATTGTTCATCCTACAAGCACAGGCCCCATCATGCTTAGTGAGCACCATCATTTGGGTTTCCATCACCATCTATATCCAAAAGAGCCTCTAAATGGTATGGATTCTCAGTCCAAGGGACCTCCTACCATTACGGGCTAACATCCTCGAGGATTGGGAGCGATGAATTGATACAAGTCCCAGGTTGCGAATATGGTCTATAGTTGATGCTCAATTGTATTCCCCAAATTCTGGTCACACAAAGGAGGATACTGTGTTGTGAACCTGGTCAACAATTTTCCTCTATCATCATTTTCACATTGTGGTCTTCTATAAGCACGATTATTCACCCTCTCTATCCTACACAAATGACATTAAACTAGGCATATACGGTCTGAGCTCTATGGACCTAAACTAAGATTAACTTCTTCCTCATAGAAAGACATTAAAATACAAGCTGAATGTGACATTTTTAATGTGGCCCAGCCTCAGGCCCCTTAGCCATTTCGGGCCCCTGGCCCAAGATCTCACTTAAGGCTATACAATTTGGTGTGGGATTATGTACTCATTCACGTCGGGTTACTCGTCGTGCTGTACACATCCCTGGATGAGATACCTTGCCCCTATCTTCATCATTAATGCAAGACGTTAAACATCACGACACCCCCAGTACTATGTATGAATTGATTCCCATCCTCATGGGATACGTAAGACCGCATGAACATATAGGCTTCGGGTCTAGCCCCGTCTCCTAGAAACCTCCATATCATTTTGGCCCCTTGGCCCACATTCTTCCAGAAGAAGGGTATACAGTGTTGTATGGTATTGTTTCCCAATTCACATCAGGTTTATAACAACCACGCCCTATGCCTCCCTCTATCCTGAGCATCCTTCACTCCCATTCCCCACTCTCATCTATTTGAGTCGGCTGCCCTTATGTCGGGTAACTTAGCCATCTTTGTTGATTCACCTATTGGTCCATGTGTACTCTGGTCTAGAACCTGGAGTTTTAGATTCTACCAGGACATTCTTTCACTAACCTTTCATGCTTTGTGTTCCTCTTCATTTGGGCTTCCATTATCATTCACGTCTGAAGGGACCCCCAAATGGCATGGATTCTAGGCCTAAGGACTCTCCTACCATTATGGGCCAACATCCTTGAGGGTTTCAAACAAAAAATCGATACAAGTCCCACGTTACAAATATGGTTAGCGGTCGATACTCATTTGTTGTTCCCATTTCAGGCTTTATGATATGGATTCTGTGTTTCGAACACGGTCAATAGTTATCCTCCATCGTCAAGCCAACCCCTTTAATCCTTGAATATTGGTTACCCAATTCACATTATTTTCCACCCCATCAGGTCCAAATGGAATTTCAAAACTCTGGGAACTATCCCTCAGTGATAATTTGCACGTTAGGAGGACAAAGCCGCGATAAGGCATCATTTGGGGCACTGACCCAACTTCCCTTTGGCGTGCGTTCCAATTATTGTATGAAACCTCTTCCGCCCTTGTATCCCACACTAAGTTTGACTCATGTGGGATAAGGAATTGTATTGAGGTATTTTCCTAGATGGGAGGCTTCTGCCTCTCCATGGTTTGAGATCTATGTCCTTATACTAAAATCTCTTTTAGAACTACGTACAACTTGATTCCCATTCCCATGGGATATGTCGGAACACCTAAACATCTCTTCTTTGGGTCCATCTTGAGTTCCACTAATTTATCTATTCTATTCTGCCTTCTCGGCACTATCTCTTATAATACTACGTGATGTGGCATGTGTGGGCTTATGCCTACGTTCATGTCATTTTTTGACCTGCCGCATCATGTACCCCCCCCCCCCTTCAAAGAGCTAACCCCTCCTATCTCCTACCCTATATTCTGTAACCTTCTCCATCGCCTCAGATCAAAGTTGGTTTCATGGAATCATGTGCAGTGTGGTGTGGACCTCATCCTCATTCACGTTGGGTATGCCTTATCACACCGTGCATATTCCATTTTGAAGCTTATCTTAAATGTATATGTTGGATCCATATGACATTAAACATTGATTCCTAGTCACACATGACATTAAAATGCTACATCTATACTACACAATGTTAAAATTCATGGTTAGTCCCATCACATGACCCTAAACTGTGACATTATAATCCTGGCCACACAATGAAAAATGACACTGAATCGTGGTGTCATCATTCTAGGGGACATCATGTTTGGTATTGGTTACATAACATACCATTTGTCAAGGCCTTTACATGGCTAGATTCTTGTGGTGATTCCTGGACTTTCAATCATAGGTTCATTGCTTCACAAAAAAACAACACTCATTCATCCTAAAGAACAAACTAGAGCTATCAAATGACGCTTTATTTGGTGCAGGGAATAAACTTGCACAACCTTATTATCTCTGGAACTGGTATATTACAGTGCCATTCCTAGAACTATTTGTGGCATGATTCTCATTCTCATGGGAAACATCGGAATGTCCGTTCAATTTTCCTTGGGCCCAATCTAACATTCATTTTCAGTCCCTCAACTTAAAACCTCTCTAATGAACACATAGTGATCTGGACTCCAAGTCCTCCTTCAAACCAGGTTTCAGAATTACCTCATGATGTGCCTCCCATATCTCTTCCCAACATGGTCTGAGTTCTATGAAAATAAACTAAGATCACTCTGCATCCTTTCGCCAATACATTAAACTACACGACATCTCCTAGAACTACGTATGGCATGATTCCCATCCGAATGGGGTACATAGGAATTCCCGACTGCTTTGCCTCAGGCCCACCCTAACTTTCACATTTGGTCCCTTGACCTAAAGAATTTTTTTAGGGGATACATGGTGTGGTGCGGGATCCTTATGTCATCCTTGACATCTTGTTTATAGCTACCGCACCAGATAATCCCTTCCTAGGATCTCCCCTTTCACCCTTCATCCTATCGTATGATGTTAAACTACATGATTCCACATGTCCTAAGCGCATGACACTAAACTGTTGTTCTACCCAGAACAAGTTCAGAATGACCTATGTTAATCATGGGATACATCAGCTTCCTCTCTATAGAGGATTCTCCCTTCCAGCATCGGTCTCTAACCATTCCATGCAATAAGAACTATGTTTGGTTTTATTCTTATCCTTATGGGATACGTAGCGATGCCCAGACATTCCACGTCAGGCCTATCCCTAGGGTCATTAACTCTCTTGGAACCTCGACTCCGATCACGGTCCAGTCTCTATAACCTTAAACTAGGGTCCTATATTCCATGTACCATGAATTTAAACTTTTAACCTTGGTCCAGGAAGAATGAACTTTAAACTATGCGCACTATCCTCATTGAATGATGTAAAACTATGTGTCATTCCAGGTATTTACCAGGGAGGTATTATTTGGAAGTAGGTATGATCTCTGATCAGTAGAATGCGCTGACCCAATATTCCCTCACAACAGTGGAGTAATTTCAAGAGTATTGGACTCCATTTGAACAACCCATCATGCCACACTCCACGCATTTCATGCCCTTTATTCAGACCCTCGTTGTCTTTCAAACCTAAGGGAACCCCCCTAATAGTATGGATGCTCGGCCTATGACCTGCCTACTGTCCTAGACCAATGTTCTAGAAGGCTAGTGGATGACATTTAGAGTCAAGCCCTATGTTTCAAACATGGTCAATGATCAATCCTCATTTGTAATCCCCATTTCATGATAACGCAATGAGGATACTTTGTTACGAACACAAAGAACATTTATCCTTCATTATCACGCCATCCCTGCATTATTCCGAATTTTGGGTATCATGATCCATACCTCCCACTACCCTATGTTTGGATTAATTTCAAACGCCTTAGGTGTTATCTTTATTGTGCACTAGAGCACATTGGGAAGATGACACATTAATTGTTCTGAGGTCCTCATCCTCAAATCCGACCTCCCCCTTTTTCTTCCCAGAAATCCAGATTGGTTGTTCGAACCTCAGATGCCCAAAACATGGTTGGAACTCCTACATTCACATGAAGTAATAGTGCATCCATCCTCTGTTTCTCACATCTGGTAGGACCCATGTCAGTTTAGGAATGGGTTTCTATGTATTTCGGGAGTATGGTTGAAGTTCATTAAAATGAACAAGAAAATAGTCCTTCCATACCTACAATTCAGAGCTGGAAGTAATTAAGAAGGATAATTTTAGGGGGGTCGGCCAAAACATGGCCTTTAGAGATTGAAATTTTGGATTGACTATTACAATGTTGCCACCATCCGACTTGTGGCCTCCAGCCTCACTTCCGGTCCCCATAGATCCTTCTCTTCGATAGTAGTAGTGGGGTGTAACTCTTTATCCCTGAATTGTGCCCGTGATTGTTCAGTCTAGAGCTCTATCATCTGATGCTTCGCCTATGCTATCTGTTCCTGAGCATCCATGAGTTGGTACTTCAATCACTCAATTTTATTAGATTGGTTTACAATGAATGAATCCATTTACTTCGCATGTTCCTTAAGGCATTAGACCTCCTAATCTACCTCCAGGAAGGCACGAGTTTTCCCTGAAGCCACCTGGAACTAGGCAATGTCTGAACGTCAGCTATCCTACTATATCTTCTCCACCATGTAATCACAGATCATTTCATGAGAATGGCGAGCGTCTGCCCCTCCTACGTTGTGAAAGTGTTTCCATGTGTGGAGTAACCCCATCCATTTTAGCCATTATACCTATGGATGGATGAGAAAGTGTCTAATGTACTTCCATGCCTTACACCGTGTCATATGGCTCTCCTCCGCTACATCAAAGTTGGAATCGCCAATTTCCTTGGGGTCTGTGGGCCTGTAATTGGGTAATGTAGCGAGGATTTTAGCAGGATGGCCTTCTTTAGGAACCTCCTCATCATCAGCGACTTCAATCTCGTCGGGATGGAGCTCCACCCTGACATCATTTCCATCCCTCAGACATAGAATTGTTGCTTCTATAAAGGCTAATGCAGCCACTACCAATCCAGATCTTGTAGATGTCCCAGACATAATGGTTTGTCGAGCCTCCAACCTTGCGATCACTGCATCAGGAATTATTATCATGATTAGCTGAATTCTCCAAAAAAGTGGAAAAGCAATGAGAAAGGCCTTATGGTAGCCAAGTACAGTAGTGTCCAGTGGCTGTGTCATGGCGGTGGTCGCCGCCACATGGGAGCCTTTAGTGCTTGTCAACTAAATCACTAGCGTCGGCTCCTCTTGAACAATGGAGATGGTGGGGGATTATCCTTCTGGATCACTATCACCTACTCCAGCTGAAATCGGCACCCCACTATGCTGGGTCTTGAGGAATGGCTCCCGAGCTTTCTCCCTGGTCTCCATAGGCATACCAGCACCCCCTATGAGGAAGGCTTCCAGGGTACCCTTGCCCATGTGTTCCTAAATTGAACAAGGTTTGGTTGATAGATCAATATTATGAAAAGATAATGGCCGGTGGAGGAAGGGTTTAAACCATACCTCAAGCTGCTCTTCCAGTTCTGCATCGGAGCCAACAATTTCACTGCTCTCTCATGAGCTCCGCTGGTGAGCGATAGCTTCTAAAGGCCCCTCTCCACTAAGACATTCACCATGGTTCTAATCCTCTTCTTTATTTCCATCTTCTTCACCTCCTCCTCCTTCTTCTTTATCACCATCTTATACTCCTTCATCTACATGTTCATCCTCGGATGGCAACTTCTCTAGTTCATGCTCTTGGCCAAGCATTACATTCACTAGGAGATGAGGTTCTTCATAACACCCCACTTTCATGCGTACATATCCATTGTCGTCAGTTATGAATGCCGACAATGAATTTTTACCCTATTTGATATATAGATGCGCCCTATATCTGGAAGATCGAGCCCAGTGCATAGCCACCTCCACCATAAAACTTTGGTAGATATGGAATGTCGCAACGATTTCCAAGAAAACCATAGAGAAGGGAAGATAGCATCAATAGATGGTGTCATATGGTACCTAAGTTGCTTTCCTGGGAGTTCCCTAGCTGGACCACGAGGCTGTATATGAGACCACCCTTCCCTAGAGGGTGGAGGCATGTTCTTGGCCTGCGCTGCCCCAACCGGTGAAGTACTGGTCTGCGCCATGTTAGCTGCCCAGCCCATTCAATGCCTCACATCCACCATGACTCCCCATATACCTTCCTGGTCTTTGGGATCTATACTAGATGCCTTGATTGTATAGATTCTTTTCCAAAGAATCGCCTCGAGATACTTTCTCACCCAGTGTTCGGCATACTCTGTTGACAGTCCTCCACTAACATCAGTGGTGGGAAGAGTGATAATTTTTTCCAAGCATGTCATCATGAAAATAAGCCACAACAGGAAGATAATGTAGGGATGACGCTCTTCCTGAACCTCTGTGTATACTTTATTGGGAATCAACTGCTTGCACCTGAACTGCCTGGCAAACCTGGTCAGCACATATGGTTCCCAAATGTTTTTACCAACAATCCGGGCCACCAGCACACTTCCCTGGATGCACTGCAGGTACTCCCTCTACTCTAGTGGACCCCACCCATCATCTAACATTTGGGAGACCGAGGTTTGAAATGGGTGGAAGTCGAAGTGGGTATGGCTGCTGATCTTGAGCTTGATTCCCTCATCCCTGAGCATCAATGGGCGGATTCTAGCAATGTTTAAGAGGGATTTCCATATACCATTACCAGGGAAAATGGCATTCGGGATGTCATACCCACCATAGTGGGATGAGACCTAGCCATGGAGAATCTAGAATAGCCCACATATCCTTTAGGGCATACTTCCCCTCAAGATGCGCCCTAGAGTAGTATACATCTTAGCCAACACCAGCACCCCTAGGTTAACCTTGTTCTTTGCCTCCGTAATCTCAGCCATCACTAACGTCCCTGGGCGGACTCCCATCCTTGTATCCCTCCCAGGCAACAACCATCCACTCAATAATGTGGTATGAAACCTGGCATATCGCACATTAAATTCTCAACCTTCATTAATGCCAAAGCCCCACGATCAGTACTATATTGTCTCTGAAACCATCTAGTAAGATCCCGCTTTTCCCCTCTGACATGTCTTCCGAAATTTCATCCCTCGACATGGCATCTTCACGGCCATGTCCTGGGTCTGGAAAAGACAAAAAACCCTGAATATGATATGACCTTCAAGATATATTTTATTTTGATCTCTTCTTTAGAAATCTCAAGTTGGTGCCATGACAGGATTGGGGTGCGTGTATTATCCCCCCATACATTCTTCATCGGGAGGAACTCGTCATTCTGATACACCACTAAGGGTATTCCCTCATTTTAATGGACTTCCCAAAGGCTGATCCTCACCTTCCCATGGTGGAGGTGAAAATTTTTGGCATCAAGAAACCGATGACTGAATAGCTCTACTTGTCACGACCCATCCTCGGGGCCCGTGCCGTGACTACCCCAAGCCCGCCTTCCATAGGCCAGGGGCTGGCGACTAGCACCAAAGGCGTAAATCCCGATAACTAGGAAGGCATTGACCTTATAAAAGTAAACAAAACACAAAAGAGTACAAGAGAAAGTAAAACACTAAGTAAAACTGAAACAAGTTGTGCTGAAAGTAAAGGGGCCTGAAATACAAGCCCAACTATAAAGTACAAGGAAAAAGATAAAACAGCCAGAAGGTGACAAGCAGCTCCCGGATCATCCACCAAGGATCCTACCTGAAGGATAGGTATAGATAGCGCAGCTCCTAGATTGTCCACCATGAATCCTACCTGAAGGGTAGGTATAGATAGCATCTACAACGCTCTCGCCCGTCAACCTCTTCTAAGTGTCGCCTCGTTGGGAAGTCCACCACCGGATACTGTCTCATCGTGAGGTCCACCTCTGGGTATCGTCCCGTCCTCAAACACTCGCCCTTTGTCTGCGCTGACCGTCGTCTGCAACCAACACACCGAGGTGCGGGCATATCCCGTGTAGGTGTGAGTATAACGATACTCAGTGAGGACCCCGAGACCCTCAAGGTCTCACTAAACCAACAAAGATAACCACAAAGAAGATCTCAACAGATAACCTCTACTTAGGTATATGCCTATACATATACCTAAGTTGTCAAAAAACTCATCTCATTCATGAGGAAACACTAAGATTATGAAATCAACAGATAACCAATACCCAGGTATATTCCCATACATATACCGATGTTATCAAGTGACCCATATCAATCATGAGGTAAACACAAAGGTCATAGACTCAACTCAGCCAGGATTTTATTCATGATGTCGAAACCACGACTGCTGGAGAACTTCTCCTCTGTAGAGTACCGTGCGCCTACCACTACAACCTAGCGCGCCCCACTAACCTTGGACTGCTGTAGTACTCCACCTGTCGAGTATTGTGGGTCTGCTGCTACAACCAAGCACTTCCCACCATGGGTCTTCCGCTACAATCAAGCGCTCCCCCTCATAGGCTCTAGAGGTACTCCTTCTGTTGAGTACCACGGGTCTGCTGCTACAACCAAGCACTCCTCCACCGTGGGTCTGCCGCTACAACCAAGTGCTCCCCATCATAGCCTTCATAGGTACTCCTTATGTTGAGTACCGTGGGTCAAACGCTACTACCAATTGCTCCTCCGCCATGGGTCTTCCACTACAACAAATCACTCCCCAGTAGGCTATCCGAAGCACACTGAGTCGATAGATCAGCAGTAGTCAAGTTGTAGCCAGCTACTAGGTCTCTACACTCTGCTATATCGTCACCGGAAGGGTCTGCTCTACGTGATACTGGTGGATACTCCAAATATCACGATGATCCATGAAGAAGTAACTCAAAGGACCGCCTCGTCATTAGGGTCTCAACGCAGCAGACGGCAAGTCAGTCGGACGCCCGGGTCTGTGAGTTACTAGGCTTTTCGTCCCAGGGGCCCGGTTAGTTTCGTATACGAACCAACCCGGCCGTATCTCGACTATACCCCGAACTCTCATAGGGTATTCTCATATGCACCATTTCACAACGTGATCACCAACCCCACTGACGGTTCGTCAAACGGAGGTCCGGTCTGAAAGTTATCAGCTTTTCCGTTCCAGGGGCCCGATTGGATTTCGGGTTCAATCCAATCCGGCTACTATCCAACTGCATCCAAAACTAATGTGATTCTTGCTAAATGTTTCGTCTCATCACTAGTAATCCAACAAAGTGGACGACACGTCAATCGGACGTTCGGAGCTCGAGATATAAGTGTTTTCGCTCCGAGGGCCCGATTGGTTTCGTATCCGAACCAACCCATCCCTACTCAAAGTTTTCTTAAACCTTGAGTGTAATATACCAAAACGACCGTTTCGATCCAAGGATCTCATCGCAACTGACGGTGCGTCGATCGAGGGTCCGCAGCCAATGATATTGGCGTTTGAACGAAAACAGCCCGAGAATAAGGGGTTCTGGCCCGGACCGACCCGGCCCGAGACCCCCCCTGGGTCGGCCCGAACTGGGTCCGGGTATGGCTCAATAGGGTGCGGCCCGGCCCGGTGGGCGTGGCCCGGCCCGGCCTGGGTGTGGCCCGACCCAGCCTGGGCGGCCCGGCCGGTTGGCCAGCCGCGCTGGCGCGGCCGCGTGGCCGCTCGGCTGTCCGGCTGAGCGGAACAGGGGGGTGTGGTCTCCCCCTTGAATGATGTCTCGGACCCGCGTGGGGGCCGCTCCCTACCGGCGATGCGGCCGCCAGCGCCACGTCTCCCCTTGGTCTCCTGCGGCCATGGGACCAACCTCTTTCCACCGCGGCTTCAGCCGTGGCGGCCCTTCCCGGCGGCGTGTCGGGCGCCGCCGCCGCCTTGCCGGTGGGGCGCCCCGGCAGGATCTTCCGCGGACCACTGAATGTGCTCCGGTGGTTTGTTTTGCCTGCCGTCTTTGCCAGTGGTCCTCCCGGGACCGGCCCTTCACTACGAAACCTCATAATTCCTTTTCGGTTTACTTCGTCATCGCCCGTCGATCCGTGCACAACAATCAACCAGTAGAGTCTTCGAATCGCCATCGCGGCCCCAACTCCAACCGCGGTTTCATTTGGCCTCAACGGCACAGCGCGATGGCGCTGCACTTATTCGTCGCGTTCTTCCTTGTTTCCACGCGATGTCATTGCACTGCACTGCCTTTGTTCGTGCCGCAATGAACAAAACAACAAAGGGGGAGGAGATTCGGCCGTGTTCGTGCGGTCCGACCTCCTCCCATTAAGTTGATAACAAGCGGCTTAAAAGACGAAGAACGACAAGGATTTTTCACTAACAAAATTTAATCAACCCCTACCTTGAGTGTTGTTGAACGAAGGCTCGTTTTGGAAAGGGGCATCGCGGAATTGATCATCATGAAAGAAGGCGGATCGTCACGTCGCGGAGGAACGGTGTCTCCCTTCCTTTGACGCAAAAAGAAGGGACAAGGTGATGCGCGTCAGGTCGTCGATCTCCGAGGAAGGCTTCTCTCACCGTCGTCCGTCTTCAGAGGTCGGAGTTCTTCACGTTCTTCGTCGAGGAGGAAGAACTTCATGACTTGAGAAAATTCTCCCAAGCGTCACACAACCCAACAAATCTAATAAAATAAGAGTTTGTCTTATTTTATTTCTCAAGCCATGAATTTTAAAATTCAAAAAATAATCAAACAATTAATTTAATTAATTGCAACATTTAAACTGTCCAAATTAATTGAGGTGTTTCATAAACCGAAACAAACGCAAGGCTTGACTTCCACTTAATAGGGGGTGCAAGTGTGTTACCTTAATAAAAGGGGGTTGAGGAAGAAAATAAACGGTGGGGCTCATGTGGGTCCCACCTCTAAATTATCCTATCTAGTGGGTAGGATATTGTGGGTCCCACTCCAATCACTAATCTTAGGTTAAACAACTTTAAGTGAAATAAAAATTGGTCGCACCATTTTTATTTTATTCTTTTACTTAACCCAAAAAAAATTTGAAACCACACCCGAGAAAATGCAACTTCGAAAAAGGTGTTTCTATGAATTTATAGGCGTTGCGATTCCATCGGTGCCCTTAGAATTCGATTTAGAGCACCGGTTCGAAAGTTATAAAAAC
This sequence comes from Viscum album, assembly GCA_963277665.1. Classification (NCBI taxonomy): domain Eukaryota; kingdom Viridiplantae; phylum Streptophyta; class Magnoliopsida; order Santalales; family Viscaceae; genus Viscum; species Viscum album. Next base: position 834,869,728 of record OY728159.1, on the reverse strand, counting down.
CCGCTCGTTCGTTCACTGAACATACCCGAGCTAATCATCGGAAAATGATTTCAAGCACACCGGGCCTCGGAATTAGGTGCCGTCAGAAACTTCATTCTTGTAAAATCCCAAAGAAAATTATGAAAAAATTTCCCTTGAATTTTACGGGTCTTTACACTACTACCAAGTCCTAATGTCGGTAGAAGTGGAATTGGGATGTCCAAATGACCTCACAAATCCTAATGGACTGCAGATCTTTCCCGAATTCCTCGCATGTCTAACGTACCCTATATGCCCATGCCCATTCATTGGCAAAGTTTCCCCAGGATCTGAAATCCTATTCCTTATAGACACTCTTATTGTCAGTAATGCTACTTCTGAAAGTACTTTCATAAATAGCGGGAGATTCCTCGGGGACTGGATCGCTTTCCACAACCATCCTGGTTTTCATATTTAGGACATAGATGGATCTGTTCTGCGTTTCTCTAGAAGGAGGGTCATTTTTTGTAATGTGGAATTGTGGAAGACTATCCTCGCGTGACACCCACGACTGATGTGTGTCCGTCTCAAAACAGGGCATCAACCCCTCTTCTAGAAGACTAATGTTCCGTAGCAGTAGGGTACCACTCAAAACGTAACCCTTTTGATCCTATGTAAGCATGCCAAAAAGCATTTTTTTTTATCAGAAACAACCCTCCTCGCATGAATAATCTGAGGGTTCAAGATCACTTGGGTTCTTCTTATAGCAACAGCAGCCTCCCTATCGGCATCGGTCTGTTGAGCGGCTATTTTGGAAATCCAAAAGAATTTGCATGAAATAATGAAGTTCAACGTGAAAAAGCTATGGTGGATTTGAAAGTATACCAACTTGTGCAAAAAAATTGGGATGGCGTGCAAGACCTGGAGTCGGTCGGGAATCTTACGTGCGGATTGGACTATTTTTTCATGAGAGAAAAATGAACGTCTTGTTGAAAAAGTGAAAGTATGGCATAAGAAGGGGCCAACGGACTATTTAAAATGAGTTGACGCACCTTCTACATTCGCGCAATAATATTTTGTGAACAAAATACGTTTCTCATGCCCCTAAAGTGGTTTCCCTATTTTTTGGCGCACCCTCAGAATCCGACCTTTGGGGACTCTTTCTGCTCCGATTCTGAGGGGGATGAATTTGTTGATGTCGAAATTCCAAGAAGGCCCACATCTGTTGGAAAAAAGAGCAAAAAATGAATCTAGGATGGAATGTGAATATTTCGGGCCCCTGGAGTTAAACACATGCAAGATTCAGGGGAGGCACGTAAGATTCGGGGGACACTTGCAAGATTCGGGGGACGCGGGCAAGTGGCATTTTGGCACGCAAATTCTTCTGTGGTAGACACCCCTTTCCATGCATAAGGTGATTTAAATGGGGTGTTTGTGTGCCCGAACCCCTTTCCATGTCCAAGGCGACGTCAAACGAGTGTTTTCACACCCTACCCACTTTCTTCACCCAAGTCAAGGTCAAACAGGCGTTTGCATGCCCGTCCACCATTCTACGCCCAAGGCAACCTCAACCGAAACTTTTCATACCAAGACCCTTTGCATGCCACCCACGAGGACTTTGGATATAAAACAAAACATACCCTCACCCTTCAAAGATGATAACAGAAGACGAAGCTTCACTCTACTACACGAAAACCACGTCTTCCGCGACCGTGCAAAAAACCCAATGGACTTCAGCTATTGGATTTTACGCGACAGATTTCCCAAGGGGGATCCTTCGGTTGGGTCCTCTGGGGCATGATCCTTGTGAATTTCATTTATTTCAAATTCATTTACACACAATACATTCTATTTTTCAATCAATTTCCCTCTGTTTTAGGCCGTTCTTGCGAGCATCTCATCCATCTTGCACACAATCTTTCTATCTTGCGCAAAACCACTTCATCTTGCAGGAAACCTTTCCCTCTTGCATGATACCCCTTCATCATTCATGAAACCCTTTAATCTTTTGGGTAGACTTTATATCTTTCCCCTATCCCATTCTATTATGTTCACTCCATGTGTTTCCCTCACCTTAAGGCACCCTGTCCTAGCCCCTCTTATGCACAACACTCCTGCGTCACGCGCTCCCTTCCCATGCAGACCTTCAGGTTTTCACGGAGCAATTTCAAAGTGCCTTGGGCAGCGCTTTCCATTACGTTTCATCGCCTCATGCTTCTTCTCATAGGCATGGTAACAACTATTGATTCTTTACATAGCCATGCTAACATGGACCCCCTAATGTATCATTCCATAACACCCCACCTCCACAGCATTGCTGATGCCTTCCCTCCCCCAAGGGGTGGGAGGTATTGGTTATGTATGTCCTAGGGGTGTGGATAAAACCAACTTCATCCAAGCTACAGGATTTTAAACTACCAAGCACCATTTTCCCCAGCACATGATGTTAGACTATGGCCTCGACCCATGCATCATACGTGGGGTGCCCCATCTCAGCCATTATCTTTTCCCACTGGTCCCTATGGGAGTGAAATCATTCCTCACATGGAACTATATCCTCTTTATTGGAGTGGAATTGATATGTGGGGAAAGGGAAACCACCTTGGTGTAAGCCCCTAGCTTTTCTAGCAAGAGGCAGCACCCCTGATCCTTCTATCTTCCTCCTTACCAAATGTTAGAGGAGACATGGGAATCTGAGCCTTCATTATCCCATCCATCTCCCTCTTGTCTTTGTCTCCACCAATGGCTCCACCTTGGAGTAAGTCCGAATCTCCATCACCCTAGGTTGCAGACTACGTGTAAGACCTTGTTTCCACTATGGAACTCCAACCACATGTAAACCCCCATTACACTTCCCACAAACACACCTTCCATGATTTGATTTCTAGGTACTTGTTCCCTCTTGTTTCCGACACTGATCATGACTCTTGTTGGCTTATAGTAAGCATCAAACACGAAATCCTCTCTAGGCAGCATATAGTGTAATCCTCAAACCCATCTTGAACTATGGGGACTTTGATCCATGCCAAGGAATGGTACGTATGAAGCGTCCTTGTGGTTCAGTCCCACCATCCATTGGTTCTGACCCCCCTTCACGTCGGTCCAACACCATCTTGAACTACATGGACTTTGATCCTTTCCAATGCAAGGTACGTTGCAAGCCTCCCTAATGTTAAATCCTACCATACATTGGTTACGACCCCCATTCACGTCAGTCCAACACCATCTTGAGCTACGTGGACTTTGATCCTTTTCAAGGAAAGGTATGTAGGACGCCTCCCTGAGGTTCTAGCCCACCATCCATTGCTTCCAACCCCCTTCACCCTGATCCAACACCATCTTGAACTATGTGGACATTGATTCTTTCCACGTCATGGTATGTAGGAAGCCTCCCTATGGTTCAATTACACATTCCATTGGTTTTGAACCCCCTTCACGTCGGTCTAACACCATCTTGGACTACATGGACTTTGATCCTTGCTAAGGCAAGGCACCTAAGAATCCTCCCTGAGGTTCAAGCCCACCATCCATTGGTTCTGACCCCCCTTCACATCGGTCCAACACGATCATGAACTACGTGTACTTTGATCCAGGCCAAGGCAAGGTATGTAGGAAGCTTCATCGAGGTTCAAGCCCACCATCCATTAGTTCTGACCCCTCTTAACGTTGGTCCAACGTCTCTTGGACTACGTGGACTTTGATCATTTCCATGGAAACGTTCGTAGGAAGCCTCTCTTAGGTTTAATCCCACCATCCATTGGTTCCGACCCCCCTTCACATTGGTCCAACACCATCTTGAACTACGTGTACTTTGATCCTTTCCAATGCAGGGTACATAGGAAGCCTCCCTTGGTTCAAGCCCACCATCTATTGGTCTCGGCCATCTTCACGATGGTTCACTAAAAACATCTACCAAACTACGTGGACATTGATCCTCACCAAGGAAGGGTACATAGGAGGCCTCCTTGAGGTTCATTCTCAACAACCATTGGTTCCATCTCAGCTTCATGTCATACCACCTTCATCCCACATGACGTTAAACTTTATGCCCCATTTTCATCATGCACGACGTTAACTGCATCCCCCATTCAACGGTAAGCCATTGAAACCCCATCTAGTGGTAAGCCGTTGTGACCCCATCCAATGGTATGTCATTGTGACCCCATCCAGTGGTAAGCCGTTGTGACCCCATCTAGTGTTAAGCCATTGAAGTCCCCAATCAATGGTAAGTTGTCCTCAGATGAACAATGTGGACTTTGATTCCCTTCCATAGGGGCATGTATGAAGCCTCCTTGAGGTTCAAGCCCATCACTCATGTCTTATCCTGATCTATCCCTCAAGCCTATGTGTCTTGGGAAGTTCATGCCCCATCCTAGAGGTTCCACCTCCTCCAGGTCCCATCCATGCATACATTCTCACAATTCGTCTCCTCAGGTGTCTGATCGTCCCACTGAACTATAAGGACTTTGATTCTCTACCATAGGGATACATATGAAGTTTCTTCAAGGATCTAGCCCAACATCATTGCTTCCATCAAGTCGATTCCATATCATCCTATATCCTCTTAATTTAACCATCCATCATTCATCATGATCCCTACCAGGGCCACCACATCCCGGTGAGATCTTTCCAATTAACCTCCAAGCATCAATGTTTCCTCCAGGGGTCACACACATCTGGTCTACTCTAGTTAGTGTTCCAATCAATTTGATCTGTCTCTGCTAGGAATTAATCTTGCGACATACCCTGTGTTAAACATATGATTCTGAGGAAAACCCTGGATACATTCCTATGGAATATAATTCCCCGAATTCAACGTGGGATGCCTCGGGCTTCCGCTTCCTCGAGAATCCCTATAATAAGGGGAAGAAACCCAAAAGCACTAGTGTTCCAATGTCCAGACATGCCAGTGATGTCCAACGTGACTACACCCCCGACCGAAGGTTACTACACTGACTTGAGCCTTGGAATGTCTAGATAGAAGCTGTGTAGTTAACTGGATTCCTTGATGACATGTCACTGGGAATAGTTTCACTAACAATGTCTTAGTCTATATGGGAGACCTGTACTAGTTGATGAGTTCCAAGGAGGAATCCATTGAAGGAAGAACCAACATCCCATCATCCTATTTCGATCAAGGAGAAAACTTCCCTGAATAAGCAACTGATACCGCGTGCCTTTGAAAAGAGGGAATGCGGGGCAGCAGTTGTGCGCCCTCCATGGACAGATGCATGCACCCCAACAAAAGCATCAGAAACAAACATGTATTAGATGCTCCTTAATAGATGCATCTATCCCAAGCTCAACATCATCCACCTCGTTAACATGAGAAGTGTCGGGGTGATACCATTAAGGTTTTGAAACATGGAAAACATCATTAATTTTATTTTTTCTTTATGTAAGATCCAATCATTAATTCGCATGCAAGATTATCTCTACAACATTAAATAGTCAAAAAAATATTGAGGCCAAATTTACCTATCTTCGTATCCTATGGTGACAAAATATAGGCATGTAACACCCCAATATTTTATAGTATGTATCTCCATAAATAAATTCAATTTCTCTGATAGCATATATTTTTTGAAACACCTTGATAGATTTATGCTACATACAGTAACGAGTTGTCTTGTGTTACACGCAATGTCGAGTTTTACCAAAAAATAATATATATTTAAAATAATGTTATTCAGAACCTATCTATAATGTTAGTAGTTATGAATAGTAATAATTAACTTATAAAAATTTATGGTTGAATTCATTGATTAAAAATTAATTAGAAATGAATATAGGAACAAACTGAATATATAAGAAATGTTTTTGTAAAGAACCTTTTTTATGTTCACAATGTCAATTTACCCAAACAAATAAAATTAATTACTATTAGAGAATGATATTAATGATATATATATATATATATTAAATATAAATTTTTTATTCATCTAATTGATTTTATAGTCATAAGATAATAATTAATAAAATATTACACCTAAAAAATATATTTTTATAACAAACTATTATATAACCTTTTAATGAGGCACCTATTTGAAACCAAAAATTAATAATTTTTATAAAATTTTTTAAAATAATTTGAATTAATTTTTGAATTGAGAATATCAGAATAATCTTAGGGTGAGTTTTTGGTATTTTTTCAGTGATGTTTCTTTCTTTTTGATGAATAGTTAAAAATAATGCATTGTAGTTCAAAACAGACATTCTGATTAAATAATTATTATATTTTAAATTGATTTTTAATGTTATAATAGATTAATAATACATATATTAATCCAATATAAGATATTTGAATAATTTTTTACACTAAAATTAGATATAAAAACTTATTGATCTTTGGAATGTTTCCTTTTACCCGATTTCCCGCCACATCAACGGGATTAGTATTAACATAATTTATCCAATTTTGTGAATTTAAATTGAAAAAATGGAAAAATATTGTTTTAATACGTATGATATTTAGAGTCTAATAGGATTAGATTAATTATATGTACATTATGATTAGTAACTTTAGTAAATTTTAATTTACTACGGTTAAGGGTAAATCAGATAATTGATGGTAAAAAAATATTTTAATATTATAAATGTGCCCTAACACTAGTCCAAATTTCATTTGATAAGTGGGTTACATAAAAACTATCAATAGGATGAAAATTATAATATTTTTTTCCACTTGGGAATGAATATGACATTTATTATATTTTAATTAATGATAAATTAAAAATTCTATAATCATATTTTTCAAAACTAAATAATGTTTTATATAGGGTTATACAAAAGGAAAATAATAATATAACTTGTAATTTGAAATATAATAAAATTATCTTCAGAATAATAATTTATTTTTATTTTTTAGAGAAGATATAATTTTATTAAAGGCATTCACAATAAATATGGAGTAATTTATTAATGAATGGAAATATAAAATAAATGATTTTTAAAATATTAAAATAAATATAATTTGATATAATTAATGACATCCATGAATTTAATAGAAAATATAGATATGTTAGTCTTATATTAGATGTATTTTTTCGATATTATCATGTTGTTATGATATTATTAAGAAGAAAAATATTGAATAATATCAAAATTTACATAAATGATACTTTAAAATAAATAATAATTAATTAAATGATATAAAATTCAAAAAATTATAAAATTCATCAAAATTACATTAATAAGGTTAAATATTATATCAATTATTTATTTAGGTTTCTTTTTCTATTTTATAATAATTATATTAAACCTAATGTGTTAAAGGACAAGTTATCATGGTAAGAGTTAAAAGGTTTAACTAAGGGTTAAATCCAATAGATAGGGTTAATAATGTGACATAAACCTATATAAAAATAACTTTATGAATATTTCAACTCATAGAAATTCTATATGTTAAATAACTAACTTTTTATCTACATTTAATAAAAATCTAATTTATATTAATTTTATATTTTATAGAATTTCAAAAGTTCCCCTCACCTCTCTTATAAAAAGGCACCTCCTCCCTCACTTACTCACACCAATTTGAGTCATCTAGATAATAAAACCATAACCATATATCCTACCAACATTATTATATATTCTCAAGAGGTCCTCATCTTCTAAAATGATCAACCCGAGTGTCTCTAATAAGAGATCCCAATGAAGTCCATCGAAGAAGAGGTAATTGTTTTACCAACTCATTCAAGTTATTTTATTCCTCTACCTCATATTACTATGTAGTTTAAATAATAATGTAATAAATATAGTTTAATATATATTCTTATATGTTATTATGATTTTGGGAAAACCATGTTCCTTAGTTTATCCATCATACAAAAAACAATATCATAATGTTTGCGTATGTACGACTTATTGTCTAAACATTGGGGTGTAATTTGTTTTTCATTAAATATTTATTTGAAAGGGTACAATGATGTAAATAATAGATATAAATAATAAATATGATATGATTTTTATTCTGTATAAATAATATACCATCTAATTCTTTACCATTTTACCATTAGGGGAATGATATTGACGCTCGTGCGTACGTACGACCTACTGTCTTCCTGATGCGATGAGATTAATATTACAAGTTAACCATTAAAAAATGATTATAAAAATGAATATAATAAAAAATATAGAAAATATGATTTAATAATTATTTTGTAAATATATATATGTGTGTGTGTGTGTGTGTGTGCATATATGTCATTTTACTTCTTCTATTCAGTACAATATGAAAATGGAAATAGCATTTATTTGTATGTTGGCTTACCATCTCCCTGAATGGTGTATTCCATTTCATATATAAATATATTATATATACTAATATACTAAATATATATGATATATAAATCATTTTTTACATTCTTGAAGTAAGTAAATCGGGATCTATGTAACAAGATCAAGAATAACTTACCAAAACATGAAAGATAAACAAAGCAGTTATTACCCAAAACATTTATTTGACTTGGAATTGTAAATAATCAGGTAATATGAAGTCATAAATGAATAATATTTGATATCATAAATATTATTAATATTTTTTTATATGTTAAAAATATGTTTAAAACTAAAATATATTTGTTTCGTACATGTATAGCGGGAATCAGACCTAAAGTAAGGTTTAATTTTGCATTCTCATTATTATCAGGTATTGTTTATATGTATGTATTTATTGAGACTCATCCATGAAAATATTTCTATGAAAATGTATTTCAAAATATTCATAATATTATTCTAAAATTTTTTGAAGTCATTTTTAACCATGTTGGATTTTTTATAAAACGTTTTGAAAGGAAACTTTTTTAAACTTCCAAAAGATTTACTTTATGACCTTTTAAGAAAATTACAGAAGGAATGTTATATTATTATATTATACGACATTAAAAAATATTCCTTTAAAATCGTAAAATTATTTTTGATTGATTGTTTTTAAAATTATGAACCCCTTTTATAATAATTACATTATAAAATGGGTAATTATCTTAAAACGTTTTTCATCAGTTTCATAGACTAATCTCATCTATGTCAACATCATTTGTTGGATTTTATGATTTATTCAGGTTGGTATCTTAAGATTCCATATATCATATTTTATTGAAAGGATTTATGATATGTTTTATATTGGATGTTTTATTTTGATACAATTCATGGTTTATGGTTTATGTATTAACATTTAATATGATAGTTTTAATAAGATTGTTTATATTTGTTATGTTTCACCCTTTTCATATGAGGAATTCATTGTACGTAGTAAGTGATGGTAGGGTCCCTTTATAGCCCTTATATGCATCGATAGGTCTCAAGAGATTAAATAAGTTGGAAAAAACCATTTTCATTTGTTTTTAAGCAGTTTTAAATTTTCATTAGGATAGATCGTAACACAAATCAGGCAGGTTTCAATCCACAGACATAAACTATCATGAGGATAAATCTTGACAACAACTATCTTGAGGATAGATCTTGATACTAAAAAAACTAAAATTATGCATTCCCTTATTATGATATTATTTATTGATATTCAATGTAATTATTCAACTAGTAGAATATTCATGGTTATTTTTTCTATATCATGTGCCTATTTTATATGGTATTATTTATTCATTCCATTGTACTCCCCAGATTATGTTTAAATTTATTGTGTTTTAGATATACACTTTTCCTTAATGTTTATGATTATTTTATTATAGATTTTAATGTATGCTTACTCTTAATAAGTATATAATCTCACCCCTTTATTATGTTTATTTTTTTCAGGATGCCAAGATGATTATTATGGCTTATATGCTGAGTTAAAATTAGAGAAAAATATAATTATAAAAATAATTTATATGTTTAATTTATGTTTTAGAATGTAATGTATGTTTCATGTATGTAATATATTTTCCAAGACTACTAAACTGATCAGTCCTTCAATATATCATTCCTTATAATTACGAAAATATAATAAAGTAAGGCACTAGCTCTATGATTCTAGCATCGAGGAAAAACATTTGGAATTAGAGGTAGTTTAGAAAAAACCTTGGAAATTATATTCACATAACATTGATTAGGAAATATGACCCTAAGATAGACTCATGAATAAATATAGATGAATTTACTAGAATTTTGGTAATATAGAGATTGGGTGAGTATTCCTAGAAATACATCCATGTCTAGTTACTTTAAGTGAAAGTGGTTCTTGAACAGATATTCCTAGGAGTAAAAACTCCAACAAGGTGTGTCAATCCTGACACAATGTAACCTGGTACATGACAACTTTCCATAATGTGCACATAGTTTGACACTATTATGGGATATACTTAGAATAATTCACATTTTTTATAAACTATTATGAAGGTTTAAAAATTAGATATGTCCCCAATGAAACCAAGTTTATGAATAAGAGATTATTTATGCCTAAATTTTAAATTTATGTTTAGTATTTTATTAGTTTAAAAATATGAAATATGATTCATAAAATAATCTAGTGTATTACATTATTTATAAAGGAAACCTACTAGAATAAATGGAAACTGTATCAATGCATGCAATCCATATAGGAATTTCTCTCTAATACAAGATAATGATGCTGGAGCTAGAGCTACAACTAGTGTTGAATAAATTATAACTATACTGGGACAACTGAGTTAGGTTATTAACAATAAACTTACCCATATGGATCATTCTAAACTACAATGTAAAGGAATAATGTTAGATCACTTTATGATACAACAACCTCGATCATTTAATAGGACTACATATCAATTTTTAGATGAACAATGGATAAGGTCCTTGGATAATATATTTATTTCTTTGGGAATCAATTAAAGGGAGAAAGTTTTTTTGGTAGTTTATCACCTCTCAGAAGATGTAGATCATTGGTGGTTAGTAATTCAAAACACAATGGAAGGGAATGAAATTTTCATCATGAAATGTATGGATTTTAAAGAAATTTTATTGGAAAAATATTTCCCTCTTGAACACAGAGATGATATAGAGAGAAAATTATTGAATCTGAGAGAAAAATAGTATAAAAATATTGAGAAATATGAATCCATATTTACAAGGTTATCAATTCAGGATAAAGATTATGTATGTAATCAAAAGAGAAAAATTTTCTGATTCTTTGATGGGTTAAGCCCATTCCTGCAAAGGGAACTGGCCTCCAAAAATTTCTCATCATATGAAGATATGGTCTCATGTGATATCATGAAAGGTAAATAATTCATTAATTATTATGAATTTAATGGAAAGAAACATAAGAATAGTATTATGGAGAAAGAGATGAATAAACAAAAGAAGGGAACAAAGTATTTTTCCACAAGTGATAATTATGGAATGAATCACCATTGGAGGTGATTAAAATTGTTGGTTGTTTTTTATAAGTGTGGAGAAAATTGTCACTATGAAAAAGAAAGAAAAGGTAAGAAAGATAATACTGATATTAAGTGTTTCAACTATAGTGAAATGGGGCACTACACAAATAAATCTCATAATCCTCAAGGATATAAAGCTCTGAAAAAATAAAAGGATCAAGGTCAAGATTATGTTGTTACTATAGTAAATGTGGAATAATTAATTTATTTGTGTTTTATATTCAAGTATTATGTTATTATATTCTCATAATAAGAATCATAATATATATAAGGATTCTACTGTAGTACTTATTCTTAATGGATTTGATGGAATGAACGTTTTCATTAATATTTTTAAAGTGATAAATTATTTGGTATGTATCAATAAGAGTTACATTTTGTTGGTTTGGGAACTTGATTTAACAACTAATTATGAAAAATTATATTTCTTTTTGGACAATTAATTTAGATAGAATAATTTTATATAAGTCTTATGGTTGGAATGAAGTAAGTTGAACATTGGATATTATTGTTTGAGGTAAAAGTATGATTTATTGGATACATTATTCTAACCTTTTTGTTTCAGTAAACATTTAATTGATGAAGGAAATAATTAAAAAAACTCATTATTCATCCAAATTGATTTTTTAATGAGAAATTAATTTGGAACATTCATTTAAAGTTGTAAGGTATGAATTAAAAATGGATCAAAGCACAACCGAAGGATGAGATTACCCTTATGATATGGAAAAAAATAAATTAAGTACTTATCCAAATAGTAAATAATTCTCAATTCAAGGGAAATTATCTGGTAAACAAAAATATAATCCTAGTACATTCTTATCCATTGAATCAAATGGTCCCTTAGATCATCACATAATTCTATCTTTATAATTGTTCACATTTTCCTAGCCATTTTTTCTACCACACTCTATTAGAACTTGATGGTTGGACTTCTCTTTCATGTCTATATATTATTATATATAACCCTAGTATGTGTTATCCCTAGTGACCTTTGTACTTACCATTATTTATTTTAAAGAAGAGGTATCATTAATCATTTTTTGGGTGTGGGATTAAAACAAAGATTTTTTGAATAATCAAAACCTTAGTTTTCGATCGTGAGTTCGAATTGCGAAAAAAATATTTTTTGAATAATGGGAGAATATAATAACCAAAGATTTTACAGTATGTCCCTTAATAAATAAATTCGATTTCCTTGATAGATTATGTTTTACACAACACCGTTATAAGTTTATATTACACACAACAATGAGTTGGCATTTATTACACACAATGTTCAGTTTTACGAAACAAATATTTGTCATTAAAAAATTATTATTTAGAACCTATCCATTATGTCGGATCTTATGAATAATATTAAATAAATATTGAAAATATATGGTTGAGTTCATTGGTTAAAAATTAATTATAAAAGAATATATGAACCAACTGAATATGTAGGAATTTTTTATAAACTATTTTTATGCTCACAATGTCATTTTATCATAATAAATTATATTAATTACTATTAGATAATGATATTATTGAAATATATATGTTATATATTAAATAAAAGATTTTTCATATTCTTCTAACATATTTGAAAGGCATAAGATAACAATTACCCCAATATTATACATAAGAGATATATTTTTATAAAATAAATTTACCATCTTTTAACGGCGCAATTATTTTAAAACTAAATTTTATAAAATTTATCAATTTTATATTTTAAAATATAAATCATTTTTAAATTCATAATATCAAAATTATCTTAGGATGCTTTTTTTATTTTTATCAGTCGTTTAGTTTTTGATGAATAGTAAAAAATACTACATTGTTGTTAGAATCTAACTTTTCATTTAAATATTTATTATATTTTAAATTTATTTTTAATGTCACAATTGATCAATAATACATATATTAATACAATTTATTTTATTCGAATCATTTTTATATATCAAAATTAGATATTAAAACTTATTGAACTTTGGAACGTTTCCTTTAACCCAACTTCTCACCATATTCACATGAGCCTCAACCTAGTTGGTGAGGACACATAATGCTAATCCACAAGACATAGGATGAAATCCATGTGGAGTCATATTTTCAGATAACTATAGTAGTACTATAGAAGGTACTGTAGCATGTAATTTTCGATACTATAATAGCAAGAACTATTCAACTTTGGGCCCTCGGGTTTTCCCCAAGTACGTGAAGACATTAAATCACCTAGTTCTTTAGCGCAATATAGCATTAGAGCCACCTCAATGCGTTCGGGCCACCTCAAATAATTTGTCCCACATGAAGTGCAGACGCAAAAATGAGACAGATTTTACAACAAGCCCCAGAAGAGGATTCAGAGTCGGCGCATTCACCAGAGTAGAACAATCAGATTTGGATAAATGAGGGACTATAACAATTTCCATCGGTACCATTCTTGTACATCTCTGAATAGGACAACTAGTTGAACAACCATATGAAGGTGGAGAGCAGATCACGATGTAGACACTAGGGAGGGTGGTTTCAACTAATCATAGTCTGGGATGAATTCCAATCAGACCTTTGGGTCCTATAATGTCACAAAGCTTACGGGCCATGTAAGGGTTCCCCATTAACACAAAAAACAGATATTTTCAAAAATGAGTAAAAATTTAAGGCCTTCTTAGAACATCTACGGGATTAGTGTAAAACATAATTTATCCAATTTTTTAATTTAATTTGGAAAAATGGACATACATAATTGTAATGAATATAACATTTAGATTCTAATAGGTTCAACTTAATGTTTCTGGATATTATGAATAGTAAATTTAGTAACATTTTGTTTACAATGGTTAAGGGAAAATTAGGTAATTAAAGATATAAATAATATTATAATATTATAAACATACCTTTACGCTTGTCATAATTTCATTGGATAAATGGGTTTTGACCAAAAACATCCTTAGGAAAAAATTATAACTTTTTATGCCACTTGAGTAAGAATATGGCATTTATTATGTTTTATTTATAGATTAGTTAAAAATTCAATACTCACATTTTTAATAACTAAATAACTTTTAATATTGGGTTATACAAACAATAAATTTAACTATAAATAGTAGTTTGAAGAATAGTAAATTTATCATTATCATGATAACTTGTTTTTAATTTTTAGAGATGAAATAATTTAATTAAATACTTTCGTAATAATGATGTCATAATTTTTTAATCAGTGGAAATATCAAATAAATGATATTATTAATATTAAAATATTTTTAATTTTATATATTTAAAGATATCCATCAATTTTAGTGATAAATTATAAAAGTTTGTGTTATATTGGAATTTTTGGTTCTTTTTTATCATATTTTTATGAAATTTGTAAAGAGAAAAATATTGAATAGTATCAAAATTGACATAAATGATAATTCAAAATAAATAAAATTTCATTAAATGATATAAAATTCATAACAATATAAAAATTAGTCCAAATAACTACAAAGATGTTTAAGATTTTATCAATGATCCATTTTGGGTTCTTTTGAAATATTATAGTAGTTAAATTACCCCTAACGTTTAATAATACAAGTCATTCCGGTAAGAGAGAAAAGGTTTAATTTGGTGTTAATTCCAAAATATAAGGATAATAATGTTACATAAACATTTCTAAAAATAATTCTTTAGGGTTTTTTTGAATCATAATCATCAAAGATTATAAATAAATTACTTTCTATCCATTTTTAGTATATTTTTTTAAATATTAATTTACTATTTTAAAGGATTCTAAAAAGTGTCTGTCACCTATCTTATAATAAGGAACATCCTCAATCACCTACCCACACCACTTTAAGCTTAATATCTCGACCAAATGTTACTCATTTATCACCCAAAAATTATTAGCTAGGTTCAAGAGTCTATTGTCTTCTAAAAAGGCCTAGCCTAGTGTCCCTAAGAGGATATCCAAAGGAAGTATATCAGATAAGAGGTAATTTTTTTATCAGCTCCTTCAAGTTATTGTGTTCTTCTACTTAATATTTCTATGTAGTTCCCATAATAAAGTAAAAACACTAGTATCATCTATATTATTATATATTATTATGATTATGGCACAACCATACTCGGTTTGGAAAAAATCTCTCAAGGTATCATTGCAGCATTTTTGGGTTTCTTGTATTTGTTGAAAATTCAAGTTTCCATGGAAAATTTTCAAGTTCTAGAGATGTTGTTGACAATCCTTGATTAACAAAGAACCATGATAAAGGAACAAACGATCTGAAGGCGATACAAAAGAACAGATACAAGGTGGCACTATTTCCTAATGTTTGCAAAATATTGGAGGGCTAAAATTTGGAGTTTTGTGAGCATCACGAAAAGTGGATTTTGTTGAAGATATCATAAAAATATGGAAAAGGAATGAATTTCTCAAAGATAGGCTTCATGGAATAGATTTCACGAAGATATGAAAAATTTTGATGGTGATTTTTTGCGATTACGATGATCTTTGCGAACGAAAGCGTTGAAGAGTATTGCGGTGGTGAAGGGCATTGAGAGTGTAGATTCGCATAGAAGGAACAAAGTAAATCACGGAGTGTTCAATGATTACGATGGGCTCCACGATTATAAAATTATCATGATGCTTTTCTATTTTGATAGAATTTCGGTGGAAATTTTGGTGCTTCGGAATTTGAGATGACGTGGAGTTGACTTCGCGCGGAAGGTTCAAGGGTCGGTGGAATCACCTATAAATAGACCATGACCCCCTCGAGTGAAGTGGAGAGAGTTTTTAGAAGAAAATATTTTTCTCTTGGCTCACGAAGGTTGTTCGGGAAGGCCATGTGCTTCGCGAATAAAGAAGTTTCATGGAAGCTAATTTAACTCTGCAAAAGTAGTGTTCTTCACGTTGGCTTGGTGAGCTTCATGAGGGAAGTCACTCTGGGATGACTTGAGCTCTGCGATGGCCTAAAATTTTTGATGTCTTGATATTTTCAATGGTCTAAGCTCCATGAAACAAGTGTGCTCCATGATACATGAGCTCTGCGAAGGTGTGTGCTTCGCGAAAAGGCAGGAACTCCGCGAAGACTTGTTTGAGCTTCTCAAAAATGTGAGCCTCGTGTGAAGTATGGTTCATTACGAAGGTTCTTCCAAATTAATTGCCTAGTGTTTAGTGGAAAAGGGGTATTCATCAGTGGATGGAATTTAGACTTCAATAGAGCATCAACATACAGTGAATGATGTATTCATTAGTGGTAATTAAGAGACCTACAGGTCTATAAACTGTGAGTGGATCCCTTCCATGTACAGGTAGAAAAGGAAGAGGAAGAAGGTTATCCTTTCTACCAGCAGTGATCTGGAGAGAGAGGAATATAGATTGACCCTTGGGAAGCAGTGAGATAACCCTAAACATTGTTTAGGCAATGATCCTGAGCAGAGAAGTGATCTAGCCCGAACATTATTTGCAGTGAGCTTTAGTGTATTTAGTATAGCGGCACATCACCATTGTATGATCCTTAGACGTAACCCAGTGAGGGTTAACCAAGTAAAAATCCTTGTGTTTTCCTAGTTTCATATCTGTGTTTCAATCAAAGAATCATCATGAAATAAAAAAGAAAATAAGTAATCATAATAAACACACAAGTGCAAAAAAAGTGACCCTTGTAATAAAGTGGTCAAGATCTAGTTGGGAAAGAAGAGTTTTGAAAAAGAATATCAATACCCTGATTCACCCCACTCTTAGGGTATATAGACCCCTATTGATTCTAACATATTCCTCCTCTTATCAATCCTAAAAAAACTATATCACTATGTGTACGTATGTACGACTTACTATCTACACAATGTGGTTTATTTTTTTTTCATCAACACTTTATTTAGATGGGTATAATAATAGTTTGAATAGGTAAGAGTAATTATATGACAAGGTATTTATTCTCTATAATTAATATACCATATAATTCCTTACCCTTTAACATTGATGGAATGATATCATCGCTCGTGCATACGTATGACCTATCATCTCCACTATGTAATAAGATTATTCTTCCATGTTAAATAATAGAATGATTATAAAAATGTATATAATGATAAAATATGAAATATATGGCATAATAATTCATATATAATAATATATAATAATATATATATTTTATTTCTCTTCTTTCATTCGATATGATACAAAAACAGAAACAATGTTCTTGCCTATGTACGGCTTACCGCCTCCATGAATGATGTGTTACATTTCCTATATATATCTTTAATATATGTTTATTTACAAAATACAAATGATACATTAGTCATGTTTTACATTATAGAAGTAATTAAATCACTATCTATGTAATATGATGAAGAATAATAAGTAAAAACATAAATGATACATAAAGCAGTTATTGCACAAAACAATGCTTTAACTTAGAAATATTAATAAACATGTAATATAATGTCATAAATGAATCATATATGATATCATATATGATACCAAAAATATTATTATTATTCTGATATAAGTTAATAATATGTTTAGAACCACTATAGAAGTGCTTATGACATGTACAGAGTGAGTCATACCTAAGGTAAGGGTTAATTTAAAAATCAAATTATTATTCGGGATTGTTTATATGTAAGTACTTCCTAGGAAATATTTTTCATCCCTGTCCATGGTTCATAAAAATTTATTTCAACATATTCTTAAAATTATTCAAAAAAAATTTAATGTCATTTTTACCCATGTTTAAATTTTTATAAAATGTTTTGAAAGGAATACTTTTGTCATTTTTCAAAAGAGGTACTTTATGACCTTTTTGAAAAAAATAAAAAAGGGATATTATTTTTTTAACTTATACCTAATGAGAAGAAATTCCTTTATAATATTATAATATTCATTTCAGTGAATTTATTTTATTTTATAATTGTGTGCCCCTTTTAAAATAATTTCAATATAAATAGGGGAATTTCACTTAAATTTTTTTTAATGATTTCATTAGACTACTTTCATTTATGTCAACATAATTTGTTGTATTTTGTGCTTAATTTATGTTGGTTTCATAAGACACCATACACCATAATTTATTAAAATGATTTATGATATTTTTTTACTGTGGATGTGATATTTTTATACCATTAATGTTTTAGGGTTATTGTATTAACATTTTATATGATTATTTTAATATGAATGTTTATATTGGTTATGTTTTTTTCCTTTTCATATGAGGTATGAATTGGACGTTTTATGTAATGGGAGGAGCCCGCTGTAGCCCCTTAAAGCATTTTTAGGTCTCATGAGATGAAATTAGTTGGTGAAAACCCATTGGGTTTCTTTCTAAGAAATTTTAAATTGTCAGGAGGTTAGATCTTGGCACAAATTCAACAGGTTTCTACCCGCAAACTTAAATTCTCATGATGATAGATCATGATAGTAGATATCTTGAGGATAGATCTTGATAGTGCATACATCTTTCATTATTAATTACCTCATTATGATATTAGTTCTTGATATTCCATTTTATTATTTGACTAGTAGGATAACCATGGTTATGCTTTATATCTCTTATGACTATTTTATATGGTGTTATTTATTCTTGTCATATTATGCTCAAGATTATGTTTAGATGGATTATGTTTTAGTTATACAATTTTACTTAATTTTTAATCTTTTTTATCATATTAGAAACCACTATACTATTACACTTACAAAGAATCTTAGATCACCCCTTTCTTATGTTTTACTTTTTTAAGATGCTAATATTATTATTACGACTGATGTGCAAGGTTAAGCAAGGAGAATAACGGTGTTATCAAAATATTTTCTATGTTTTACTTTATGTTTTAAAATTTTATTAAGGTTCATTAATGTAATATATTTTCCAATAATGATAAACTATTTGTTCATTCCTAATTTGATTCCTTGTAATTATGCTGATGTAATAAAGTATGATACTTGCTCCGAGCTACTGGGGTCAGGGAATTACAAGGTGACACCCAAAGGAATATAAGACCACCCTCAATAAAATTTTGGGGTCGTCGATGTCTATCAGTATATGACTTCAATCTAATCTGATCCATATCCATACTCATCTTAATTAGTTATACCTACTCTAAAATCTCGTATAAGAGACTCAATCCCAACCACTCTTACTCATCTACCTCCATCCAGCATAGAGGTGATCTGCCATTCCTACCATAAAGTGCTTCATATGGTTCCATCTAAATACTTTCTTAATAACTTTTATTATAGGAAAGAACCACCAAATATAGGTACTTCTCTCTAGACCCACCAAAGTTATAAACACATTCTTTCAATATATCCACAATCACTTGTATAATATGCTTCAGTTTTCCATCTATCTATGGGTGGAATGTTGTACTCAACAAGACCTGTGTTCTAAGTACCTTCTTCAATACCCTCTAGAAGTGAAATGTAAAATGTGGGTCACGTTTTGAAACAATAGTATTTAGAAACCTGTGCACATGTACTATCACTCGAATGTATAAATATACCAACTCATCCACTGATAAAGTCTCCCGCACTAGTAGTAAATGAATTACCTTGGTCAAAAGGTCCATAATCGCCCATTTACCCTCATTTTTCTGAGGTTTCCTTGGGATAACCACCACAAAATACATTTAAAATCATCATACTTCCATTACAAAATGGGAAATGGTTGTAGTAAACCAACAAGTCATTGACTCTCAGCCTTCACATGGAAACATGTGTAGAATCATGTCACAAAACCTATTATTTCCTTTTTAATTCATGCCCACTAAAACTGTTGTCATAGGTCATGGTACATTTCGGTCACACCTAGATGTAACACTATCTTCGAGGCATGAAATTAATGCATCATTTCTTCCCACATACTCTTAGGCACAAATTCCAATTCCTAACATATATGAAATCATTTTTATCTATGCTCTAATCAGATGGTGACTACCCTCCTTCTCAGTTTTCCCTCAAGTTCAAGAAATCTGGATCCTCATATTATCTTTCTTAGATCTATCCCAAAAGAGTGGAATCCACTAAAACTAATATTGGAGTCATCTGTTTATGACTCTTCTTAATGAAAATATGCATCTTAGCTAATAAATACATCATCTTCCACTCAACACTAGACTCTTGAACAACATGAATCTGAATTTTTCTACTCAATGAATTAGAAACACCATTTACCTTTTCGAGCATCTATGAATGCTAAAAATTAAATGAATAAATATAATTAACAAATATTTTGTTGTAGATTCAAATATTGATTGGAGAATCTATACATTAAGCTCTTGTGATCAGTATACAATGTAAAATTCCTTCCCAAAAGAGAATACCGCCAACACTTCAAAACATAAAACACTACTTCCAAATTAAGGTCATGTATAAGGTAGTACCATTCATGTGGAATCAAATACATGGACCCATATTCAACAACTTTATCTCTCTTGTTCAAAACTACTCCAATCCCTATTCTTGAAGCATCACATAACACCATTTATTCTTCACCTTTCTCAGGTTGGATTAAGATCGGTGCTACTGTCAAATTATTCTTCATATCCAAGAAGAAATTATCACATGCCTCTAACAATTAAAATTTTATCCCCTTCTTGTTGAATCCAAAAAGTGTCAGTTCCATGTTGGACATTCCTAGATGAACCTTCGATAATATATTGAAACCCCCAAAAATATAGGGATATTAAAAACATTGTTGGTAAACTCCTAAGAAACAACTGCATGAACCTTATCTAGGTCTACTGACACAAATTCCTCCAAGATGATGTAACCTAATAAGTATAATGGATCAATAAAAAACTAAATCTTAGATTGCTTGACATATAACCGATGCTTTATCAGTGTACTCAAGACGGTGCCAAGGTATTGGGCATGATTGTCATGAGTCTTAGAGAAAACCATGATTTTATCGAAAAAAACAACCACAAATTGATCCATGTATTAATGAAAGACTCTGTTCATCTAGTCTATGAACACTAATTGTTTATTACTCAACCCAAACATCATTGCGATGAACTCATATAGGACATACCTACTTCTGAAAGCATTATGAGGTATATCTGAAGGTTGAACTCTCAAATTATGATACCTTGATCAAAAGTCTATCATGGAAAAGGGACAATCTCTTCTCAACTGGTCAAATATATCATTGATACATGGAAGTGGATACCGGTTCTTCACATCCATCTTGTTCAAGTTTGATTAATCTACACATAATCATAAGGTCTCATCATCCATCTTAGAAAACAAAATTGTTGAACCCCAAAGAGATGTACTCAGAGGGATAAACCCTTTATCCATAAACTCTTCTCGTCATGTCTTGATATCTTGAATATATATAGGTTCCATTATATATTTTGGAATAAAAACTAGCTCATCCTTAGGCATGATATTAATGGAAAATTCTATATCTCTATCAAGTGGAAACCATACGAAGTCCTTCGTAAACACATCCAAAAATAGGTCCAATACAAGTGGAAGGACATCCCACTCTACACCCCATCATCTAGAAAAAAATAGAAAACTAATCATTAATCTCTCCTAGTTTTTAGATAACCGAACCTGTACATATTTCTTTGACATCCCACTATTCATGGTGAATATATTTTTCACCATCGTGAGACATAAAAGTCACCATCCTATATTAAAAATTAATGTGTGCCCAGTACTCCACTAACATGTCCATACCCATAATTAGGTTGAATCCTAAAATTTGAAATGTATAAAATTCATAAAGAAAAAGATACTCCCCAAACTCAAGAGAACATCTCTTGCACAAGAAGATGTCTATAGATGGTACTCCCATTAGTCTATCTATCATCAAAACACCACTTACAAACTCCACCACTAGACTTAAACTATTCACAAGTTATACAAAAAAATGAATGAGAAGAATCTTTATCAAATAAGGTAGTACCTAGCATATAAGATAAAATAATAGTACCTCTAGTTGTTTATGTTCTAGTCTTAATATCTACAATTATAGATAGAATGGACTAAAACTATCATATCCCTTTTCACTGTTATGAAACCTGAGTCCCCTATGATGTACCACTCTTCTAATATGGGTACTCTTTCCCAGAATTACCACGACCTCTTTCTCTACTACTTCCATGAAATATGGCTTTCAGGATGATATGGTGGAGAAGATCCTCTTCTCACGGCCTAGTTTATTCTAGCACCTCCATCTCTACATGCCTATCATGGGTTCCTACAGAACATCACCATATGTCCCATCCTGAAACAACATCGAAACTCAACAGGTGGTTGGGTATTGTTTCTAAAATAGCGGACCTACCTACCGAATTGGTGACATATAACCCGGGTAAGGTCCAATGTGGTGGAACCTTTCCCCTGGGCACTCTTCTTGTTATCCCCCTAGTTAACACCCCAATAGTGATGCTTCATGATCTAAAAAGAAATACCTCCGGATCATCCAGTATCAAAAACATATCCTACACTAGAAGCCTCTCTCAGGTTCCCTTTAGTAGTGAGAGTCTGATTCACCAAATCATGAATCCTATTTAACTGATGCATGAACTTCATTTTCATTTGATTATTGAGTGGAAATTAAATGGATTAGTTAATAATTAAAATTTTAAAAATCCAATATATTTTATGTTTTTTTAATTAGTTCAATCCTTATGACCTTCTAGGAATGGGGAAAATTAAAAATTAATAACAACACTTCATCAAGGTAGTCTTCCACATATACTCACAAGAGACCTTATCAACCTTTAAAGGATTAAAAGGTTAAGATGGTAAGTAATATGATATATTAAAATAATCCTAATTAATTCATAAATATCATTTATTTATTTATTTAATCAATAATTTTAACCATCCTTATAGTTCTTTGATGAATATTGAGACATATCTCTTTCTGGTGGTGGTAGTCTACACATACGCACAACTGATGTTTTGATTTCCCATGGGATGGAAAATGTGGATGGAAAAGGGTTGTAAAATAATCATAATAAAATTTTAACTTATGGAATACAATAATATTATTATTTTCTTTATGTTAAAGATTATTTTAAAGATGTATAAGAAGAAATAATCATGAAACACTCAGTAAATAATTATACTTATTATTTGGAAGACCAACTTGGATTGAAAAATAAAATTTATAGTTTATGCCTTCTGGTGAGACCATGATAAAAAGGACATGATGAAGGATTTGGGGATATATTTTTAGAGTTATTAGATTAAATAGAGTTCCTAAAATATGTGATTAAAATTGGATATGTGGTTCTATTTTATAATTGATGGGATTACCACACTTGTAATTATTAAATTATTTAAAATAATATTAAGTCACCCTCAATGGAATGCAGTATAAAAATAATTTATATTAAAATATAAGTTAATTGGTGTATAAATACTTTCATCCAATATAAATTAATATAACATTTAGTGAAATTATAACCTATATTTTACTTTAATTATCCTATATTCCTATTTACCGTGGTGACTAATTTTTACCCTGGGTACTATTAATAATTTCTAAAGATATAAAATTGAACAATTTAATATATTTTAACCACTAGATTCCAAATATGGAAGAAAATTTTCAATATTATTTTTTTTGAGTTTATATAAATAAAATTTAATATATCTATATAGAATATAATTAAAAAAATATAGAAAATTATATTTTTGATCATAAAAATTAACATATAAAAGAAATTAAAAAATTTATTAATAATGAAATATTTAGATTATTTATGAAAAATGGATCTTATATTACATTATAACCAAATCCAATACATAATATTATTTTAATTATATTTTTTATTGATATAAAATATTAGTATTGAAAAAGATAATCATCTTCACAATTCACTCAAAAAACATTCTTTTAAAAAAACACAAAAAATTCATATATGAAATATTTTTTATTATGTTCAAAAAATATATCCATTTTATCAAATTATACATCTGTAATATTTAAATTTATCTTTTAAATAATAAAATTGAATTGAAGGAATAAAAATTTAGTTAAATTGATCTATTCCTTTATCGACCAAAAACTAATATAAAATTAGTTTTTAAAAAATGATGAATATAAATCCATAAAATAATTACACATAAATTTTAAGATCAATTTATTTCTTGGATTACCTAATTTTTGAAATTATTCCCCCATTGAAAATTTTCTCCTCAAAATTTTATTCATTAATTAAATTAGTGAGGCTATTTTTAACTCATATAATTTGTGATTCCCATGATGAATCATTAATCAAGTGATTATTTCGTAAAACATTTACCTACTAAATAACTATATATATGAGTATTATGGATTTTTTATAAAGAATATTATCCATATTATCATTAAAAGAGATAATATCTTATAATTTTACATCTCTTTTTCCCAAAACACATGACGAATTAAGCATGTAATTTCATAACAAAGAAACATAAAACATATATGTTAATCAAGATAAACATAAAGGTAATTTTGTTATATATTAAAATGATCCATCATTTATCCATTATTTCATATGTACCAATAAAACATAGACATAAATTTCAATTTATTCCAAAATTCATAATATTATTCGATGGAGTTACATTATGAATCAAATGATCTCCAATATAAAATGAGAGATCATTCCTATTCTGGTTTAATATAAAAAAATCCATACTGTGAGATACCCTCATGTACTACTAATTCATCATTAAATTCTCAGATGATTCTTAAACTATTTCCAGTCCCAGCAACATCTTTTCAGTAACTTCATCCAAACATGTTAATATTTGACACCACTTTCTATATAATGATTAATAAGGTGTTATTTTTATACTATAATGAAAAATATTATTATAATAAAATTTTAAAAATCGAATATTTTGATCCCAACATCCCCGATTAACTTAAGATTAATCATGATTCATATCAAACAAATTAAAAATTATTCACATGGACTATCCATCATATTAAGGATAAAATACCGTGTTGAAATGAAAATAAAAACCAAAAGATTTTTGAAGTCCCTTAAAAAAATTGAGGTTAATCTGGGATAATGATAATATAAAATTCATATATGGAATCCATATAATATAACAATCTCATTAAGATAATGTCAACGAAGTTTATGACAAAAAATAGAAACTCAGACAATAATAAATATACACACATAGTGAAATGATAAAAAATATCCCAAATCATATTATTACATCAAGATGTATTTGATTATCCATCCATGAAATCCGTGTTTAAATTCACTAAATTCTAATTTGGAAGTGGGAAAGGAAAAAATCATCCCCTCTTGTAGAATTCACTCATCTTTAACATGTTTAAAAGTTGAACATTTCTTGGTAAATTCATAAATATATTTATTTATACCTTCCCACCAATCTATTATATAAGTTATCTACACATATTAGTAAATATAAGATGAATATAAAATAGAGAGTAATGAACCCCAATTAAAAATTTATTTTTCATCTAGGGAACACTTAGAGTATGTAAACTTTTTCTAAATCTGATAACAACTTCTTTATAAACATTAAACTAATGAGACATTCCCTTCTTAATTAATCATAATATTTGTTGAAAATAAGATCTTCCATTTGAGCAATTATATTTTTTTCTTTCAAATATTATTGTAAAAAGGTCTAAACCAAAATAGAGGGAGTTCTGTGATAAAAACTTTATATCCTAATATTCCTAAACACATTATCTAATAGATAATGTTGAAAATGTAGTATTGTTAATGATGCATTATATTTTCAACATAAGTATCAAATACTATGTTTGTTTTACTGGTATTATTTTTAATTGTGTAACCATAATCCTTTATATGTTCCAAATATCTTCTATGACTCATTTACAACTATTATTTTAGTTAATACATAATTTACTATTTTTTATTCAATATATATTTATTATTTTACCAAAAATAAATTATTCCAAAAAATAATAAATATAAAACCACCACTAAAATAATAAAATCGTGAATATAGTAATTCATATCATGGAATTTTAATTGAAGAGAGACATATATAATTGCTTGATCATCTTGTATTAACACACAACCAATTCCATTATGATAAGAATTACAATAAATAACAAGTTCAATATTTATTTTTGTAAAGGATAAAAATAAATCATTAACCAATATAAGTTTAAATACTTGGAAACAATCATGAAATTTCATATTCTAGACTAATTAAAATCATTTTCAAGTTAACACAGTCAGTGGGTGTGATAAACCTGAAAATATGTCAATAAAATTTTTGTAGAAACCCACTAAACCAATAAAAATTCATATCATATAGACATTTGTGGGCCTTCTAAACCCTTCCAACACATTATTATTAATTGTATGAAATGTATGTAAAATTAATAAACAATATACCCAATGATTGAACATTTTTCCAACCAAAATTAACATTTACTATATTTTTTATAATTTTTTTTATATTCAAAAAAATTATAATTTAGTTTATTTATGTTCCTAATAACATTAATAATAAAATAAATTCGTTAATTAAAACAAAAATTTAATTATCAAAATACCCATGAAAAATTTATTAGTAATATTCAAAAATAATGCTTATTAATTAGTCAACCATAATAAAAAAACAAAAACCTCATAATCACTATACCCAATACATAACACCATCCTTGGAATTTATTTCTCCATAAAATCTAGCTAGTGATAACTATACTTGATTTTAATCAATAAAAATACTAATCACCCTGGATATGATTGAATTAGTTATCAATATGAGGAAACAATTGCATATTTTTAATAGAGAAGTTATTGAATAATATATAATCAATGAAAACTATCATTGAACCGTCCATATTTAAACAAAAATAACTATATCATCCTAAGGTAAAGTGCTTGGAAAGATGAAACCCATACCAATGAACACCTGTAAATACATTTTCCATTCAAAAAACCCAACACAATCCACAGAATATAGCTGTTTTGAAATTATATTAATGTTAGTAACAAAGTCAACAATAAAATCAACCATCCAAGTAAGAACAAGAACATGAAAATAATATGGAAATAAATTTTCTCACTTGTACATCTCTAATATTATCATTTCATATCATTTCAATAATATAAGAAATATAACATTCACATCCATCATTTTTTAAATTCCTTGGTTCATGATATGTTATCAAAAGTATGAAATAATTTATTTATTTGAATTAAAACAATATTTTTAAATTGAATATTAATTATTCAAATTTAAAAATAATCTTATCACGATAAACATAAATAAAATACATACAAAAAAAGCATTACAATGGAAAAGACAACAAGTATTATAGAAAATCCATCCCACAACATAAAAAATAGATAGTTTAGAAAATTTTTATTTCAATTATAATATTCACTAGAGTTTTTATAAAATGATATGATTTCACATCTAGAGATGGAAATTACAATTCATATATAAATTTATCCAAAGTTAAATAATGCATGGTTCCCAAATAAAATAAAACATTGGCATAATTGGAATAAATAGGTAATGTATCCAACAACACTTAATTTGATAGTCTAGTGTCATCCATATAAACAACAAAAGTATTTTACACACCTTAGTGATTTTAGTATTAGTGATTCCAAAAATGAGTTACTAAATTCATAAATTAATTAACAAATTACCTGACTCACTTAAAAAAACATCTCAATTCATGTTGACTAACTATTTCCCAATTACATGTTGTATTAAAACTCTTTTTCTTTAGACACATTAGACAAATGATAGATATTTCCACATCAATAAAAATTTCATGACCTAAAAACACATTCAATAAATGGTAATTTTTCACATTTGGATCATTTTGGGGGATTAAATATAGATTTCATAGATAATTGCTTCGCCATTGATTTCTAAATTAACAACTTCTTACTTTTAATTTCATGATGTATATAATTTTAAGAATACTACATATAAAAAATTTCATCACAATGAAAAAAATCCCTTTAACATTTAAATCCATAAGATTTCAATAATCATTGTAAAATTTGTTTCAAACCATTTTAAAATATATCAATTTTACTCTCCTTGTATATAATGAAATTTAGTACAAACATAGCTAGTATGGTAAAATTTTCCTCACATGGGGCCCCTTAGTCTCCTTCCTTTTTTATAAACATTGGAAATTTTGATTTCATTCAAAACTAAATGAAATTAAGAATATAATTTGAATTATAAATCTTTTTAATTTCTATCCACTCCATTCCATCAATCAAATCATTCCTTCTTATTATTATTTTTAAATTTTTGAGCACCATCAATCGTATTCACCTTCAAAAAGCTAGAAAAGGATTAATTATTGATGTTCTATATATCCAAAACATAAAATATATTCTCTAGTTAATTTATCTCTCATTATTATTTTAATATCTTCATGGATCCATTAAATAATGGAGGGTTTTTATTCAATAAATTCTCTATGATACACATGTTTCTCTATTGATAATTCAACTACTCTCATTATGGGGTACCCTTATTAATATCTTCTGTTAACTTTAATAAAATTCCTCAAAATACACTTTTCAAACCATTCCATGTTACGAATACTAATGGATATTATCCTGTTGATTCCTTCCTATATTATATGCAATATTTCCTCTAAAGAAAACTATTATGAACATACACTATATAGATGAATCATAATTGAAATATAAAAAATATATCTCAGGATAACATAAACTTAAATTAGAGTATCTTTAATGTGTATATTAACATTCTATTATCATCTTAAAGAATGTAAAAAAATACAAAAATAACATAAATAACCTCCCATAACATAAAAAACATTTAATTACATGATATATTTCTAGGGTTTCACTTTCATGCATTTGTATCATCATTTAGATTTTGGGTTTTAGTAAATTTTATTTTCAAATTTCATAATAAAGTATATGCATTCACATGGTATACATGTTCCTACAAAAACAATGGTATGTGTTTACATCACTGTTTCTATCAAGAAGTTTTTTCTTCATTTAATACAAGTCAACATAGTGAAAAAAATGAAATTTATAGCACCCTGACCTGAACCATCAGGTCCGAACCAATGTTTCACATGGCCTCATGCATGACCTTAGATTTTTAAGATATTTTCAACTATTACTGAGGCTCTATGTCCATAAATGGGTATAAAATACCATTAGTCTTGTGCGAATCATTATAATTAAATAAATAAATAAAATTTAATTATATTATCATATGAAATATTAATGATGGAATACGAGTCATATAATAAATAGATATTGATTTGTAATTCGGAAAGAAATATAGAGTATAATATTGTAGTATGAAATAAATAAATAATATTTAGATTCTTCCAGAGTCCATCTTGGGCAGTTACCAGATCCATAGAATTTTTCTCATTAATCATCCAAAAACCCCATTCCTTTACTGAGATACCTAACCAAAATGTTTGTACACAAATAAAAAAAATTGTATAGGGTCTCAGTAAAAATTTTCAGTAGGACATCACCAATTCATTATTAAAAAGCATTCTGATGCCAAATGTCATTGAAGTCAGTCAATGTTTAAAATTTATATTCCTATGAACTACAGTATATATTGTAATCAAGGTCGAACCCACAGAGAAGACAATTTTGATCAAAAATTGCCTAAAAATTTTCAAAAGACCCCACTGTTGTCTATAGTGGAGTAGATTTTCTATTTTATTTTTTACTTTTTATATTTTTCTTATTTTGTGATATTATTAAGAAGAAAACAAACTACACTTTTATTTTGTTTTTGATCTAGACTATGATAAATTAGAAAACAAATTGAAAGTTGTGACCAATAAAAATATAGAACCTTAATAGCATAACTACGAGAATGTAATGCCCAGGAAAAAAATCTCCCTACTACTTGTTTTTAAAGAATTCTAATTCAGTTAATTTGTTTTCAGTATACAACCTTTTTAAGAGAGTGAAGTACTTCCCTCACAATGTGTTAAGTCTGACAAGTTGATCATGTTCGGAGTTCACCACTCTAAAATAGATCAACTGTGATAGTCATTACATGAAAATGAAAAAAAGGATGAACTCTCTATAATTCATGATGTATTTTGAACTTATTATATTTTGAAAGATGTTTCCATAATCAATCTATCCAATTGAGTGTAAAAATTTTAAATTAGGTCCTAGTGGTATATGCAATTGAAAGAATTTATTATTGGTCTCGACGATCAATACTGAATACATCAAAATAATGAAGTGAAAAAGAATATTAAAATAAAACCAGTGGAACATCAATTTCTCCCCAAACTAGTTGATTTAAATAGAAAACAAGTTCATTACAATTTCATGAATTTGTAACATACTAAAAAAAATACTAATATAATAATTAAGATGGAAGACAAACTCCTCAGACGATGCTCTGCTCTTGAACTCCTCTAGCTCCAGGAAGTGGTATAGGAGTCTCCCTCTTATCTTACTCTGCTCAGACTAGGATCATTCAATATCTCTCTCTGTCCCCCCTGCTGCTTACTCTATTTTAAGTACCCACTGTCTTCTCCTAGTCTTCACTACCGGTATTTTCCGACTTAATCTTGTCTTTTAGTATTTCACAACACACCTGTGTGGTTTCGTCACTGACACATCATTTTATCTTTATCCTTGTATCTAACATCTGATGGGTTTGTTGGAAGCTCTTGGACGTTTCTTTGACTCTTGAATGATCTTGTGCAAGAGAAACAAACAACACAATTAAAAACAAGAAGGTAATAATTAAAATTTAAAATTTAAGAGAATAACTTTAAAAAATATTAAAATAATTAAAAAATATTTAGATAGTGTTATTAAAAAAATTATTTTATTGGTATTATTAATAAATAATAATTAAATTATTATTAATTATGATGAATTAAAATTTATTATTAAAATAGTTATTATTTAATAAAACATTAAGTATTATAAGTTGATCCAATTTGTTAAAATTAAATTCATTGTCATTATTTAAGAATAATTTTTTATTAATTATTAATTTAAATGTTATATTTGTATTAGGTTATTAATATTTATCAATTAAAATTATTAATGTTAAAAATAAACACTCTATTTATTATTATTTCGAAAATTAAAATTATTTACAATTTTAAATTAATCAATTAATATTTCTGTTTTAAATAATTTTAATTATTATTTTATATAGTTTTTTAAATAATATTATTAATTAGTTATTTATTAATTTATAATTTTTTTAACTGTTTGTTTTTTAAATAAACAATGTCTTATCCCCTCTGAATTCGGTGCACCAGGGGGGGGGCTCTTTAGCGCATCTTCACCAAGGGAGAGACAATGGTCGGTTGCCTCCTTTCCCTGCTCCTCCTCCGGTGGTGCGGCTAAGCTCGGCCTCCTCCTAGGTTTCCCAGAATGGAGGCCTCGGGTACAATGGTGCATAGATGCGGTGCAAAGGTCATAAGAACTCATAGTGGTGGCTTCATCATGGAAGCTTTCTACCATCTATTGCGGGTGTGGTTCAGCTACAAGTGGCACGACCCGGGTAAGGATGCAATGAGCAGCGGTGTGCTCACCCTTCTGGTGCGACGAATCTCAGTTTTGCGGTGCAGACATCAATGATGGTGTGACCTTCTTGTAATGGTGACGGTTTCACATAGACTCAATCTTCTTCAAAGAATCAGATGAAAACATCATTAAAACTCTGATCAGTAATTGGATTCGGTTAAAGCCCAAGATCTAGATTTTAATTCAAGTTTGAGTCTGGTTTTGGTTGTAGTGTTTGATTGCTTCAGTATTGATTTTGGTCCTTGATAGAGAAGGTTGATAGAGGATGATGTACAAAAGGGAATGGGATGCAAGTGGAAATGGTGCGACCGGTGGAAGGATAAACGAGCTATGGAATGGGTTATATTGTTTATGAATAGGGGTTACAGTGCGGAAGAAGTATGGGTGATGCGGTTGTAGAGAAACAGTTGAATAATAGGGTGACTTACGGTGTGGTGCAAGGGAGGTTACCGATAGTTATAAGGTTACCAATATTAAAAATTAAAGGCCACTGTTAGAGAAAGAAAGGCAACCGATAGTTAACAGAGGTCACTGGTAGGGTAAAAATTAAGGTCATTGATGGAATCATATATTAAGGGTACCGATGCACTGCATTGTTAGCCTAAGTGTAGAGTTACCATTACATAAAGGGTCGCCGATGAAAAAAAAGAAGGTTACCAATGCATAATTTAATAGAAGGTCACTGATACAGAACTTAATCTACATTGGTAACATATAGAAAATAAAACAAATGGTAGCAAGATAAATGAAGTGGACTAACAGTGAGATAAAAATTAAAACTGCATAAATTAAACAAATAATTAAAATATAAGTTAATTAAATAATTTAATAGAATAATAAAAAAATTATTTAAATTTGAATTTAAAAACTAAAAGTAAACCTATTATATGATTTGTAGCTGGGATACTATTTATATTTTGTATACTGAAATAAAATAAAATAGTTTTAAATTGATAATTTAATTAATTAAACAGAAAATGAACACTTAAAAATAAAAAGGCATCAGATTACTGAATTAAAAATATAAGTTAATAACTTTCATTAAAAACAAACGAAAAAATTAAATATAAAAATTAATAAATTTAATTAATTTTAATTAGTCTAAATTAAAGGATAAAATATTATAATAAAGGCTATGTTAGAAAAATAAATATACGATGATTAAATAATTGTTTAAAAAATGTTAATTTATTAAAAAGTCAAGAAGATTTTACTTAACATAATTAATTAAAATATTATTCAATTAGAAAAGTAAAGTTAGATTAAAATTATTATTGTAAAGACTATAAACACTTAAATAACTATAAAAATTGATTAACATACAAATTTAATTATAAAAATAAAAATATACAATTATTTAGTAAAAAGTGCATAAATAATTAATTAAATCATTAAAAATTAAGTTAAAATATGTGGCCAAACTATGTAAAAATAAAGCCACATCAAATTCCCCCACACATAAGCATTGTTTGTCCTAAAACAATTTTTTTCTTTGTTATCTTTGAAAAATAGATTTTACTATTTATGAATCAGCTCAAACTGTAACATGTCCAACACTTATAAAAAAAGGACAGAACATGAAAACATGCTTTTCAAAAGATATTTTCTAATAAATTCTTGCCTCGAATGCGTACTCCATGGGAAATCTTGATAGTAGAGATTCTTTAATCAAAGAAAGTGTCATGCCTCATATGTGACTCTACTTAGTGATCATTTCAATTCAAGCCAATGTTCTAAGCTCAAGCGTGACTACAGGTAAAAATTTAGTGGAGTTAAGAATTTAATAGTAGGAACTATGTATAATGACTCATTCCAAAGTTTCAAAAATAATTAATTTTTTTCAGTCAACTTAATGAAACAACCTAAATGACTTCTATATAAACCTTGTGATCCATTCTTTATCTGGTGTTCATTATTCCCCTCACCTTAATGAACTCTTTTTTAACCCTAGACACTTTATTTTACTTTTCCCAAGAAATGTATCATCTTATTATGCACTTTGCAATGCACTTATTCAATGTTTATAGAGGTCATATAGTAAACAGAAACTCACCCTGCATCTTGGGTCTCAATGATTCATCGTGTGATCTAATATGCCCAAAATACTACAGTTTCAAAATATGTTTATAAAAACCATTTGAAGTGGTTCATTAAGGTGATTAATTTAATAATTAAAAAGAAATGAGTTCCTTATAAACAAGATCAAACTTCATGTTCGGAATATTATGATCCTAACTCCAGTAACAGGTCACCCATATCACTTTAAAAAATAGTCCCTAAACCAAATTTCCATAAAACAACTATGCAATACCACTGAGAAAACATCTATCCTCAATAATTTCATACTCAAATCATAACATAACTACCAATGAAAAACTATCCATTAGAAAGACACATTTGAGTAATGTGAAAAGCCTAAAATTATTAAAGACTTTTAAAAAAATTTAACCAGTTTGTACAAAAATATTGATGTTACAGTGGGAATTGATGGGATTTAAATTAAGGATACTTTAGCACAATATTGAATTATCCCCTTACCCCACACATTAAACCCAAATTTTTCCCCATAGTTGACTTCCAAATATGGAGAAGAACAATTTAACAGTTTCAGTTCATAACAAATTTTCAATTTAGTACAACGATTACATGTATAAAGGGTCTCTTTGAAGTTAAAAAATGTTGTCTGACATAATTAATCACTTAATAGTAGGTTAATTATCAAATACATGAATTAATATTTATTTCAAATAATAATTTTCAATACATATCAAAATTAACATGTGCGGTGAAAGTGTACTGTGTATTGGGAGTAATCAATTTATCAGATTGATTTCAATAATGTGTTCAGTAGAGCAAAAAAAAGAATGCTAGAACACCGCATCCTAAAGCAGATCCAGTAAAAAAAAATTCGGACTCCATGTACCCCCTCCCCCACACATAGTTTCAAGCAGTGAGAAGATTTTAATAACAATGAAATTCAGTTTTTAGTAGTGAAGTACATGAGGAATTGTTATTTACACAATGACATACATTAGAGTTTTATTCCAATATAAGAAAAAATTTAAACATATGTAGAATTTTCTTTATAGCAGCAAGACATACAACATAATTTTCTAATATGAGCACAATTTTCACAGAAGTAGTGAAAATTTATAAATTAATAGTCATTGAATCACTAATAGTAATAACTGTGACTTAGGAGTGAAATTAATTAAAGTGAACAAGAGCAGGGAAATGAATACAGGAATTAAGGCACTTCCTTAAATAGGATTTTCATTAATCCTTAGCTCAGGAATTCAACTCCCTTAATGACGCAACACCAGAAACTTTTAAACCAGATGCAGAACCAAGAGACCAAGAACATGCATTAACAAGGACTTCCCAAAAATAGAGCACATAAGTTTCACTTTATTCAAGGTTAAAATGAAACAAAGTAAAGAAAAAAAACCATGGCTTTCCTCCCATGCAGCGCTGTTTTTTAAAGTCTTAAATCAGACAATATTTAAGATCAGTTTACAAACCTAGTGAAGGTAGCCAAGCCATATGGTTTTCCCTCAAAATAAAGTTTCACTCTCTTCCAATTAACCAGCATGGGTTTGTTCTCATCAACTATAATTTCAACAATTCCATTATTAAACACTCTCACTACAGTAAAAGGTCTGGAATATTTGGATATATGTTTTCCAAGAAAGATTTTATGTCTAGATTTAAAGAGAAAGACCTTCTGTCCAGGTTTAAACTCGTTGGTTTGTATGATATAATCATGAAATATTTTATTCATCTCTTTATAAATCCTTGAATTATCTTAACTCTCTCTCCTAATCTCATCCATATCACTTAGATTAAGTAATCTCATCTCACCATCACTCTTAAAATTAATTTTTAGAGCCTTAACTTCCCAATAATACTTATGATGCAACTCCATAGGTAAATGACATCATTTCCCAAACAACAGACTATAAGGAGAGATTCTTATTGGGGTCTTAAATGTAGTTCTATATGACCATAAAGCTTCATCCAATTTAAGAGACAAGACTTTCTTAATTTTTGAAACAGTTTTCTCAAGTTTCTGTTTCAGTTCTCTGTTTGAAATTTCTACCTGTCCGCTGGACTACAAATGATATGGAGTACTATTTTTTTGAACACAGCCATATTTTTTCATCAAATATTTAAATTTTTAGTTCCTAAAGTGTGTTCCATTATCAGTGATAAATTATTTTGGGAGTCTAAATCAAGAAAATATATTCTTTATTACCAATTTAATTATATAATTGGTTTGATTTTTGGGCATTGCCACTACCTCAACCCATTTTGACACATAATCAATAGAAACAAGTATGTACTCATTCCCATGACATGATGTAAATGGACCCATGAAATCTGAAACCCATACATCAAAATCCTCAACTTCTAGAATTCCTTTTTGGGGTAACTCCTTCTTCTTACCCACATTTCTTAACCTCTGAATTCTATCACAGGAAACCACAATGCTTCTAGATTCCTTAAAAAGAGTAGGCCAAAAGAAACCTGATTGTAGGACATTTAGAGTATTCCTCTCACCACCATGGTGACCTCCCCAAGATGAAGAATGAAAACTCTCTAAAATAGGAAATATCTCTTCCGTAAGCACAAAACTCCTCAGAATACCATTAACAAACCTTCTAAAAATTATGGTATCATCCCAAAGATCTTATATAAGCTCATAAATGAATTTATTCCTTTGGTTATTTGTCAAATTTTAAGGAAAAAACATGCTTCAAATAATCTAGGAAAATATGGATACCATATATATTGCTTTATAGAAATAGTGAGAAACCTTTCATCAGGGAAGATAAAGTTTATCTCTCTAGGATATTTATATTGAGTAAGGGAAAGCCTATAAATAATATCAACAACTATATTTTCAGCTCCCTGTTTATCCCTAATCTCTAAATCAAACTCTTGTAGAAAAAAAATATATAATCAGCCTGGGTTTGGTTTCATTCTTAGACAAAAAGTACTTTAAGGTAGAATGATCAGTGAAAATGATAACTTTTGTGCCTAACAAAAACTGTCTAAACATTTCTAGAGAAAACACAATAGCTAAAAATTCTTTTTCAATGGTGGTATAATTTTTTTGGGCCTCATCTAGTAGTCTAATAGATTAATACACTACATGTGGTTTCCTATATTTCCTTTGTCCAAGGACAACACCTACAGCCATGTCACTAACATCTCACATAAGTTCAAATGGTAGTTTATAGTCTGGTGCAGTGATAATGGGTGATGTATTGTGTTTCTCTTTTAACATTTTAAATGATTTCAAAAATATTTCATCAAAATTGAAATGTGAATCTTAACAAACACAGAACACAAGGGCATAGTTATTTTGGAATTTTTTTATGAATCTTCGGTAGAAGCCAACATGCCCTGGGAAGCTTCAAACACCTTTAACATTTTCAGGTTGTGGCAGTTTTTGAATAACATCAATCTTAGCAGTATCAACTTCTAAACCACTATTGGAATCCTCATAACCAATAACTATACCTTATGGGACCATGAATTGACACTTCTCCCAATTGAGCAAAATGTTTTTTTTCAATTCATCTCTTCAAAACTAATACAATATTTCCTAGACAACTGTCGAAAGTACTTCCAACAATGGAAAAGTCATCCACAAAAACTTCTATGATTATTTCAATCATGTATGAAAAAATTAGCCATCATACACATTTAATAGGTGGCTGGAGCTCCACACAATCCATAGGGCATTTTCCCATAGGATAATGTCTCAAATGGGCATGTGAAAGTGGTATTTTCTGGATCCTCTAGGGCAATATGAATATGGTTTTAACCATAATACCCATCCAGGAAATGGAAAAATTAATTTACAGCAAGCCTCTCAAGAATTTGATAAAGGAAGGGAATTGGAAAATGATCCTTCTAGTGGATGAATTAAGCTTCCTATAATCAATAACGACTCTTCATTTAGTGGTTTCCTAACTTCAATTTCATCATTTTTTAATTTTTTACTATAATGAAACTGCCCTTCTTGGAAAAAACATGGACAAGGATGACCAAAGAACTATTATAAATGGGATAAATAATTCCAGTGTCCAACAACTTAATCACTTTCTCTCTCGCAACTTCTGTCATGTTTGGATTCAATCATCATTGACACTCTACCCTAGGCTTATGGTCAGACTCTTTAGGTATTTTAGGCATAAAAAATGGGGGACTAATACCATTGATATCATCTATGGTCCAACCTATGGAAGATTTAAACATTTTCAACACACTCAAAAACCTTTTTTCTGGGTTCTCATTAATCATAGTAGAAATTATGACAGGCAATGTAGAATTCTCACCCAAAAATGAATATTTCAAATGAACAGGGATTGGTTTTAGTTCAAGAGTGGGTGGTTCTACAATAGAAGGATGACTCTCAGGACAGGGAGGTCCAATATCTTCAACATATCTATTATAATGAGTATTAAATGAGAAAATATTTTCAATTTCATGTTTAGATTTAGAAATAATAGTGCTAATATCCAAAGTGGGGAAGATACTATCCATACATTCTAGATCAGAATTTAACATTTTAATCAATGGAGAATAATCATATTATGTCAAAAGTTATCCATAAACATAATAAAAGTGTTCAGCATAGATGGTTTTAACAGAAACACCCTCAAACTCACTCAAAAAAGCATCAATGTTCATAAATAGAGGAATCTTCTACATCAGATACTGGGTAATAGTCCAGTTCTAGAAATTTTTCCAGATTTAGTGTTTGAGTAGAATTTTGAACTTCTATGATAGATTCAATAGGATTTTCAGCTTCAAGATGAATTTCATCAATAGAAGATTATCTTTTAGATTCATCAATGTGTTTAAGTTGATTTTTATAAGAACTTTCATCTTTAAGAAACTCAATTATTGAACAATTTTCAAAATAAGTTGGTCCCTTGATATTCGTAAACACATTAAACTCTTCTTCTTGTTCTCTAATTTTGAAAATATATTGACCCTTTGACACATCAATAACAGCACCACCTGTGGCCAAGAAAGACCTACCCAAAATGATATGCACCTATTGATAACACTCTATGTCTAATACTAATAATTCTATAGGAAAAAATAGTTTCCCTAAACCCACTATCAAATCATCTACCCGACCCACAGGATAAGTGAAATGTATATCAGTTAACTGCAACATAACTAGGTTGGGTTAAAGATCACCAACTTCAACTGTCGAAACAGTGAGTATGTGAGTAGGTTAATACTATCACCTAAATCACACAAACATTTGAGCTGATAAGAATTTCTTAAGGTACATGGAATGATAAATCTACCTCAGTATTTCATTTTAGGAGGGATTTTATTTTGGAGTACAACACTGCACTCTTCAGTGAGGCTATAACTAGAAGATTATTCAAGAGTATTTTTGTTGGAAATGTTTTTAAGAGATTTAAAGTAATATGGGATTTAAATTAATGCTTTAATGAAAGGAATGTTTACTTGGTGTTTGGAAAGGAGGCTATGGAACTGAAGAAGTTCAGACCTAGTGTTACTTTGAGGTTTCAGCTTTTAAGGGAGAGGGATGGGTGTGGAAACATTTTTAAGAATAGTGGGTATATCCCTCACCTCTTCATAAACTTTTTCTTTTCCATTATTTTTTTTATTTTCAGATGAGATTTCAACTTGTGTTTCAGGTGAAAAATTTAAATTTTGATTATTTTCATGACTTTTTTATGAATTTTCAACATGTGACTAAAGCGAATTTTTATTACTAGATTCAAGAAGATTTTCATTTTTGGCATTTTCAAGGTCTTTTTTAGAAACATTTTGATTATTCATCCCGCTTATAGTTACTACCTCTATGTCATTGTCTCTAGGGTTAAGCTCAGAGGTATTAGAAATTCTATAGTTTTCCCTAGATGAAAAATCTCTAGCAAGTTGTCCAAGTTGTGTTTCCATGTCGTGCATTCTCACATTAGTTTTAATTTTATCTGACTCATAGTGATTGTGATTTTTAGATAGCTAAGTCATGTATCTTTCTTCTTGAGAGTTAATTTGGTTCAAGATTAGATCCAGCTTATAAGACATTTGATTATCATTGTTTCCTTGTAAATTCTAAGACTAACCCCTTTAGTGATTTTGAATGTTTGGTCTTGGTTGATTAGAGTAATTAGGGGCAGTGGATTATCTAATTTGGCCTTGATATTTCTAGGTTATTTTTGGGTTCTTCCTATACCCTAGGTTGTAATTATTTGAAAATGGATCTTTCATAGGAGGCATTCTAGGAAAATAGTTAACAACGTTTGAATTTTTTTTGTTGGGATGACATATCAAAATTTGGACATAATTTTTCAGTATTCCCAAACAAACCACACTGGAAACACCGTTCCCTTAAAGAATGACTGGTGTTTTGATAGCCAAGTCGATTAAGAGTTTTCTGAGTGTTTTGGTCCATTAAAGATTACAATTGGATGATGATTTCAGAAAGTTGTGAATGAGTTTAATTTGTTGAAACAATGTTAACATTATCATCTATATTGGCTCTTTTTCATCATGAAGTCTTATGTTGAGTGTTCATAGAAATAATATTTAAAATTTGTATATGTTCTTCACCTGTCTTGTCATTATAATTTCCCCCAACAGCCTGATCAACTAGATTCTGTCTAGAGAATGAAATCCCTTCATAGAAGGTTTCCATGAGAAGGTGGGATGGGAGTTGATAATGAGGGAACTCCCTAAGAAGATCCCCGAATCTATTCCAAGATTCATGAAAGGATTATCAAAACTCTTGATTAAAACTACTTATATTAGTTCTATGTTCACCTTTAAGTCTTTCAGGATTAAATTTCATTATGAACGAATTGTACACTTGATCCATGTTTTCTAAAATATTCTCATATAGACTCATAAACCAATTCATAGCATTCCCTTTAAGTAAATAGGGAATGAATCTCATTCTTAGCACATTTTTTGTGATTCATAGATGTGGTAACTTATACACAGTATTATAGATGTCTCTAATGAAGTCCAAAGATTCCTCATTAGAGAGTCCAATAAAAGTTGGAAAAAGTGAGATGTGTGACTGTTTTAGCTCATAGTTTCAGGCTATAGGGGATAACCTACTAGAAGAAGGAATGATTGAATATTGTAGAAGTTGGAACTCTATAATCCTAGGATGTTCATTTTCATCTAAGAGTTCAGGATGATTTTGGATGTTGTTAGGTGCAGGAACTCCCTCATCAAGATTTTCAATTTCAAATTTGTTTTTCTTTCTTAGAGCTGTTTAATGTTTATCTAATTCAGGGTTCAAAGGCTCTAATTTAACACCATAAGTTCTTGTGCTCATGAAAACAATAGTAGAAAATACTCAACAGTAAGAAAATAGTAACAATTCAGCAAAGAAAGAAACATATTTTCTTTACAGTTTTCATATTTCCAATTTTTTAAGGTTTATTTTTGATGAATTTTTTTAGTTTTTCAGAAGTAATGTATTGTGCCATCCCCG
Organism: Viscum album; assembly: GCA_963277665.1. Lineage (NCBI taxonomy): Eukaryota > Viridiplantae > Streptophyta > Magnoliopsida > Santalales > Viscaceae > Viscum > Viscum album. Next base: position 834,828,430 of record OY728159.1, on the reverse strand, counting down.
AAAAAGGCATAAAAAAATTGATGTTGAATGTCGTTGAAGTTGTTCAATGTTTAAAATTTATATTCCTACAAACTACTATATATGTGGCATGTAGGGTAGAACCCACAAAGAATGAAATTTTGACCAAAACGTTTCTAAAAAATTTTATAAGACCCCACAGTTATCAGAAGTGGAGTTGATTTTCTATTTTCAATCTAACCTTTTATAAATTTTTATTTTGTGGAACTATCATGCAGTAAAGAACAAAATATTTTTTCAGTGTTTTTGATCTAGACTAAGATGAATCCGAAAAAAATTGAAAGTTGTGAACAACAAAAATATTGATGGCAGATAAGATAACTACCAGAATGTAATGCTTGGGAAAAAATATCTATATTATTAGTATTAAAAGCATTATAATTCACTTAATAATTATAGCAAGATACGACCTTTTTAAGAGAGTGACGTACTTCCCTCTATATGAGTTAATTATGATATGTCGATCATGTTCAGAGTTTGCCAGTCTAAAATAGATCAACTATGATAGTCATTATTTGAAAATGACAACAGGAGGAACTCACCCTAGGTCTTGAAGTCTTTTGAATTTATTATCTTTGGAAATATGTTTACACAATCAATCTCGCCAATTGACTGTGAAAATTTGAAATTATTTCTGAGTAGTACAAGAAATTGAATGAATTTAGTATTGGTTTAGCCAATCATTACTGAATTCATAAAAATGATGAAGTGAAAAATAATATTAAATGAAAACCAATGGAACTTCAATTTCTCCCCAAACTAGATTATTTTACTAGAAAACATGTTCATTATCATTTTAGAAATATGTAACATAATAAACAGAGTACAAATACAGGAATTAAGATGGAAGATAAACTCTAGAGACAATGCTCTGCTCCTGAACTCCTCCAGCTCCAAGAAGTGGTACAACAGTCTCCCTTTGATCTTGCTATGCTCAGACCTAGATCATTTAATGTCTCTCTTTTTCCCCATTCCGCTTACTCTATTTTAAGTACCCATTGTCTTCCACTGCTTGTCACCACCACTCTTCTCTATCTTAAACATGTCTTTTACTGTTTCACTGTACAGGTGTGTGTTTTCTCGACTAACGCATCGCTAAACTTACCCTTGTAACTATCTTCTAATGGGTTATTTGGAATAACATGGACATGTTTTCGACTCTTGAATGATCCTGTGTAAGAAACTGAAACAACACAATTAAAAACAGGAAGTTAATAATAAAAATGTAAAATTTAAGACAATAGCTTAAAAAAATATTTTAAAAGAATTAATGAACTTTTAGATAATGTAATTAAATAAATTATTTTATTATTATTAATAATAAATAATAATTAAATTATTATTAAATATCATAAAGAAAATTTATTATTGAAATATTTATTATTTAATAAAAATTAATGTCTTATAAGTTTATCAAATTTGTTAAAAAAAGTATTTATCATTATTTATGTATAAAAGGTTTTATTAATTATTAATTTAAATGTTAGATTTGTATTAAGTTATTAATATTTATTAAGTATCATTATTAATTTAAAAAAAACATTATGTTTATTATTATATTGAAAATTAAAATTATTTACTCTTCCAAATTAATCAATTAATATTTTAATATTAAATACTTCTAATTAATAAGCTTCATAGTTTGTTTAATTATTATAATTAATTAATTATTTATTAATTTATATGTTTATTTAAAATTTTTATTGCTTTTTTAAATAAACTATGTCTTTCCCCCCCCGCCCCCAATTCGGCGCAACCGAGGGGTTCTTCGGCGCATCTTTACCAGGGGAGCGATGGCGGCCAGTGGTCTCCTTTCCCTGCTCCTCATCCTGTGGCGCGGCTAAGAACGACCTAATCCTCGGTTTCCCACAACGGTGGCCTCATGTACAGTGGCACACATCTACGATGAAAAGGCCTCAAGAACTCCTAACGGTGGCTTCAACTCTGTAGCTTCCTACCATCCATAGTAGGTGTGGTTCAGCTACAAGTGGTGTGACCCGGGTTGGGATGCAATGAGCAGCGGTGCACTCGTCCTTCAGGCCCGACGGCTTTTAGTTTTGCGGCGCAGACATCAACGATGGTGTGCCCTTCTTTCCACGGTGGCGGTTTCACATCGACTCAGTTTTCATCAAATCAGCAGCTGAAAACTTCCTCAAAACTTCGATCTACAAATTGCTTCATTTAAATCCATAGATTAAGATTTTAATTCTAGTTTGTGTCTAGTTTTTGTTGTAGTGTTTTATTTCTTTAGTATTGATTTTTTTCCCTTGCTAGGGCGGTTTGATGGAGGATTATGGATAGAAGAAAATGGGATACAAGTGGAAATGGTGCGACCGTTGGGAGGATAAACGTGCTGTGGAACTAAATATATTGCTGTGGAATATGGTTTATGGAGTGGACGAAGTAGGGTTAATGCGGTGGTATAGAAATAGTTGAAGGAATGAGTGACTAACGGTGAGGTGTAGGGGCGGAAATCGATAGTTATAAGTCTACCGATAGTAAAAATTAAAAGTCGCTGTTAGATAAAAAAGGATACTGTTAGTTAACAAAGGTCACTGATGGACTAAAAAATAAGGTCATGGTTGGAATCAAATATTAGGGATACCGATGCACTACATCGGTAGCCTGAGGGAAAGTTACTAGTACTTAAAGGGTCATAGATGAAAAAAAGAAGGTTACCGAAGAAGAACTTAATAGAAGGTCACTAATTCAGAATTTAATCCACATCTGTAACATATAGAAAATAAAAATAATATTATAAAGATAAAATAATTTGACTAATAGTGAGATAAAAATTAAAACTGTGTAAATTAAACATATAATTAAAACTTAAGTTAATGAAATAATTTAATATAATGTAATAAAAATATTATTTAAATCATAATTAAAAAACATAAAGTAAACCAATTAAATGATTTCCTACTGGGTTATTATTTATACTTCATATACTAAACTAAAATAAAAAAGTTTTAAATAACTATGTTAATTAATTATATAACAATATGAACACTTAAAAAATAAAACACATCATATTATTGAATTAAAAACTTAAGTTAATAACTTTAATTAAAAACTGTCCAAAAAATTGAACATAAAAATTAAAAAAGTTATTTGTTTTTAATGAGTTTAATTAAAATATAAAATATTATAATAAAGGATATGTTAGATAAATAAATATTCAGTGATTAAATAATTGTTTAATAAAATGTCAATTTATTAAAAAGTCAAGCAGATTTTACAAAGAAAAACTAATAAAGAAAAAATTAAATTAGAAAATAATGTAAGATTAAAATTATAAATTTAATGTCTAAAAAACATAATTAATTATAAAAAATTATTAACTAATAAATTTAATTATAAAAACACAAAATTACAATTATTTAGTAAAAAGTTCTTAAATAATTAATTATATCATCAAAAATTAAGTAAAAAGATGTGGGAAAACAATATAAAAATAGAGCCACATCAAATTCTCATGTATAACATGTTTAATACATGATAATAAGAAATTTGTTACAATTATAATAACCGTACGGCATTTACTAGGAGTTCATGCGATAACCAAGCCACAAAAGTCCCCCATCCATACCGGGTTTAGCACCATACAAGTATTATAATCATATGATGTAAAAAATGGGTAAGTTAAACCCACTAGGATTGTAACACATCTCCCTATAGTCTCAATGAAACTTTCTAGATCATGCCCCTAGACCATCGTATCCCACCTCTATCATGGTTTATACATCTAGAAAATTGTACCCCTTTTATTCCTCATGTCAGACACCCAAAACAAAATTCCCCTAACACACATCCTTAGGCTAGTTCCTAGATCATCATGCCCCTACCATACGTTCAATTCCATCAGTATCATGTTTTAATCCATATTACCCCTTCCTCTAATAGATTAAAAAATCATGAATTTACTTTTTTATCAAGTACCAATAACAACAAAAATTATATTTCAAAACACATAACGAGGTATAAAAAAAGTAAAAAATAAAACATCATCATGAGAATTTAATAAAAACACATAAAAACATTTGATCCTAATAAATCATGTAAACATGATAATCTAGATGTACTCATTGTATCAAATATAATAACAAGCCTCAGTAGACACATACACACCCACACCCTCATGTGATCACATTCAATCATAGTAAAAATTGTATTCAGACACATGTACTATACCAAGGAAACTTGTGAAAAAAAGATTTCAAATATGTAAACAACTTCTAATCTCATGATTTTTTATATCAACATAAAGGTACCTATATGAATAATTACTCAACATATGTCAATGAAATATTCTATTCAAACTTTATACCATGGATTACTAGAATGGATTTAAAATATTTTAATTAAAAAAATAAATAAAACCAAACATTTTATAATAGTTTCCCTCTCGAGGATAATTTAAAAAATATCAAATTAATACAAATCATGTGATTAATACATCTTATTTAGTAAAATTATTAATCCACATATGATAATAGTCAATTTAATTTGAATATAGTGATAATTATAATTTACCAAATTTTTATAATGATAGTTTATTATCATTGTTGATTACATAATTAATTTCTCTCGAAATTGTTTTTAAACTAGATTCAAAGTTTATCATTATTGAATGAAATGGAATATAAATTCCTATATGTGTATTCTTTTGTCATTGAAACACTAAACATAGTATATAATAAGAAACATTAGTATATTTTTCAATTGGATACTAGAAGATCATATCATATCACTCAAAAATATATTTAAAGATCTTTCATAAAGTAACTCTTTGATACTCGAACTCAAAAGGGTCTCAAAATAGGAATGGAGTATGGGTTTGGTTTATTTTCGGAATACAACTAGTATACAGGTTTTTAAAAATGAGTAACCATAAATAAATTATCATATAATTAATTTTCCACATAGATCTTGAAAAAATAGTGATAAAATACATCCTTGATATAAGTTACAACCATTAAGCATGTCAAGGAATTTATCACCATAATTTTTTTCCATTAAAAAATTAAAAAAAATGTGTTACATGGTCATCCACGAGAAGAAGTGAAAAAGGATGTTTTTAAACCATCTTTTTTTTAAAAAAAGGGTTCTATATAAGGGTATCATGGTTTTACGATAACATAGATCTTAACTATCATGTAGTGGTACTAGTACCCTTTAAATTACATTTGATGAATTCAACAAACCCTTAAATAGAATAGTTCTTCTGTTAAAAAACATTAGGAAACATCGAGTTACATGCTATTGGAACTACCATTATGTTGTACTAATTTACCCTTATGCATCATATTGGAAATTATAGTTACCTTTAAGAAACTCATCCTTTACCCTTACACATCAATTGAAAACATTGGATTACCCTAAGGAAAATTCTAAGCTACACATATGTAGTTTATAGAAACTCTATCGTACTCTTATAAAATATATATATTACCCTTACATAACCATAAAAAACATTGTCTTATATTTATATAGTTCTTCCAGTACCCTTACACATCCTTTTTAAATATTGTGTTATACAAACATAGTGTATAAGAAAAGAAAATACATTAAATAAGATAAGTTAAAACCCTACGTACCTTTAGGAATCTCATATAATAGGTCCTTACCCCTAGCAAGACAATATAATCTCCATCACTCAATTAAAAAACACTTTAATAAGATGTGGTATCCTTATAGAACTCGTAAAATCTAACTTTCATAAGGGTAAAGGGAACAAACATTTTTGTAGGCCCTATTACCTACCTAAACAATAAAATTTTGGGGATTTTATTAAAAATTTCACCAAAAAACTTATAATTATAAACAACATAAGGTTAAAAGATCTTTTAGAAATTGAAAATGTTGCAATTCTCATCATATAATTACTTATCATCCTCAAAGAGTGCCTCTAGTGGGGTTTTTTGAACAATGTTTTCCACAAAGACTAAACATTAGCCTCTCACTCCCATTAGTATTCATAGATCCATCATGAGACCACATGATCATGAAAAGTGGTTCCATATTCCCCCAAAATACCTTCTCACCCTAGCCTACAATCTATACTGAGCATACCTAATATGATGTGTTAGGGTCCATCTCAATTTCTGCATTGAAAAGTACTTTAAAAAAATCTAGTATTTACTTATAGATATTAGTCACCAAAAACAAATTATGTATACCTCCACAAAATAAAGAAATATCCAGGTGTCATGACAATTTAAAAACACATTTGGTGTCCTCTAAGTCTCCAAAATAACCTAGGGTTAACTTTCCTTGCTTCATAATACCACCATGTCTTATCCAAATAGCCACTCAAAATGAAACACAACTACCCAAATAAATAAGAAAGGTCTCCTCCTATGGGTATAATACAATAAATACCCATTTTGAATCAAATTGAAAATATCACTGGTCTCTTGAACCAAATTGGGCCACGCAATTGCTGCCTCACTGATCTGATGCCAAAAGAGAAGAGAATAACATGGACACCCATGAAGATCCTTATAAGGTTACATCTGAATCGAAACCTGATTACTATTTTTTATGTGAACTCATCCCAAGATATGTTATCATCATAGGTTCAAATTATTTCTAAAAAAATATTGACTCAAACTCTATGGTTTGATAATCTTTTACACGGACTATCCCCATTTTTGAGGGGGGGGGTACGTTGTGCTCTATCACATCTAAGTCCCTAGTGACTTATGCAATACTTTCTGAAAGTGTAACATGAAACAATCATCTGTTTTATAAGAAAATATATAAAGGGAACTCCATGTAATCATACTATCTCATGGATATATATATTTCCTGAAAATACATTATATAAGTCACTTATATAAGTAATAAGTGATAAACCTTCATTAGTCTCCAAGAAAACACTCAGACCACATCACAAATCCTTATGGCTCATGGTAACCCCATCCATAATTCAGTCATGACATGTAAGATCCATCCATTTTCATAGTGTATCCCTCTATTATTTTCGGTTCTACTTCTTTTCTTTTGGTGTTTACATCATCTTTTTACCATAGTGGTCAAGTCGGGTTTGGTGGAAAATTCCTTTTTGTGGGGAAAATTAACTGAAGTTATAGGATGAATGTTTTTAAATTAATAGATAATAGATAAAAATTTAAAGGTATTATGAGGGTGTTTCGTGTTTTGGAGGGCTTTGTATATGGTTTGGTTTGTTTTTGTAGAATATGGGTTGTGCACTATCATCTATAAATTTTTATTTCATGAACATGTTACATGGCATGAACTTGTCTTCAGGAAGTTTTCATGAACTAGTTTATGGAATGGAATGGATACACATCCTGAAACTTGATCAGCTCATTAAATATTCAATTTTTTTTATTTTAACCCATGGAGATTCATATTTCATCGTATCTCTTAAATTTATAAATTCTCATTGTGAAAGAATTTCACATCATGAATATCTCAGACTCATCAATTATAAATCATGTTGTGTGTATGATTTTATTTCATCCACGATTAATCTCCCTCTCTTGATCCCAAGGGTGAATCTAAAATATTTTGGGGCCATTTCTTCCCTTGTATATGACTGAATAAGGCGCTTAATCTTTGGTGATTTATTTCACATTTTATTTTTTCTCACTTCCTCTTATTATCCATTATCACAGTGTAATCACTAAATCCCTATTTAACTAGGTTTGATAATGAATTTTCTAGATTTCTCCTTGTGATATACCAAACCTACATTGGTCACTAGAATTACTAGTTTAAGGAACTTCTTCAAACACTAGATTACATTCAGTGGTCTAAAACAATTCCCTATGGTCTATTTCAATTTAATTAAGTATGTGAAATATAATGTGATTGCACTGACACAACATGCACTTTATCAAATGAAACATTGGGTGATGATACATCATGTATTATGACAACTCCTTGGATCCAATAGTATTGAGACATTTCATGTGGATACTCATAGAGTGAGGATAATTTTTTATAATAAATAATGGTCTAATGTACTAAATATTTTTTAGCATGACATGAAGCCTCAGATGATTTCTTGTGATAGATTAACCTTATAAATTATCATCATTGATTATTGAATGACTATTGGTGATTTGATATAAAATTAGTGTTAAAACTAGAATGTTAATAGTTTAACATAAAATTTAATGAATTTATGCGAAATGGAATGAAAAATCATTATTTGATGAATTGACCATTATGGGTTATGATACATTGTTGTGTTGTTTTGGATGTTATGACTTCTATTATGATGAAATAATTATATAAATGGATATTACTAGAGATTCTAAAATTCTTATATAAATGGGTAGGCCTGGTTATACAAAATTGAATATAAAAAGGGATATTTTTTGTGATGCTGACATGATTATATAAAGGGCCTTTCCCAATTATGTGGGAATTATTATATAAAATTATTTTCCTAGGGATTCTATAAAACTTATATGGATGGAATAGGTTATATGGTTAGCCCATTGACTTGTGGTTATTGTTTTCATTGTTCTACTACATACTTATAGATATTTGAGCATGCCAAAGCAGGTTGATAGTCATATCATATTAATTGTTTAATCAGTACTCTTGATTATCACTTTATTTCAGGCACTTATTTCCTGACCTATTTTGTTTAGAATTGGTGGTTTCAACCTCATTAATTTAACTCACCCCATATTTATGATGTCATTTTCTACATGAGAATACTACTTGTATATATTTTTTCTTATGGAAAAAGGACCTTTCTATTGTTTTTCACTTGTTAGATGGGTTTTAACATGGAGAAGGCACCGACATGGGTTTTGAGATCAGGGTATTTTGATTTTATTTGTTTCATAAAGGTATTATATATATATTACTTCAGTTTTGAATTTATATACACTTCATCCTATCACTAAATTATCATTTTATTATTATTCGATTATTCAGTTGACTTTTATTGTTCGGTTTATACACTGTGATGTACTATTTTTTCAATTTCCATTAATCAAATATATTTTTGTTTATTCTGTATTACATTTCATTATAATTAGGGTATAGTCTCCTCACTATATTATCTGTACCTAAACTACTAGTCAATAGCATTTTTTGTTTGGGGAGGCATTATTGAGGTCTAGTAACTAACTTGATCTGCCAATGTGATAGAGTGTCATATTAGGGGAGGTTACAATGTGGTTATAGAGGCCATATGTTGTTGTTATATTCTATTACTTTTAAATTTAGGAATGCAAGAAAGGATAATATGATTTGTTGAGACTCGGTAAAGATATTTTTCATGGGAGTATTTAACCAATGTGTTTGGAAAATTATAAGTTCCCACGGATGAGATTTCTATTCATGCCATTCATTGTTACAATTGATGTAACTTCACCTTGGATTATTCAAATATTGTGTGATGTTATTGTTTCTTGATATTTATACTCATGGCCTAGTATTTCATGATATGAGTATTAATGCATCATCTTTTTTTAAAATAGGTATATATATTGACATGCATTGTTCATGATAGGGAAATATTTGTTTCATGTGATATATTTTCTGGTATGGACTATGAAATTACATACATATTATATCTTGCAAATAAAAATTAAAGAACTTTTATGTTAGGTTAATTCAATTGTAAATATATGATTTGAGATAACATGAGTTAGTTATTCTCTTTTATTTTCAAAATTTTAGTTTCACCATGTTTTTATCGAGTGTATTAAAGAGTAAATTTGTATTTTAGTAAAAATTCATCCTCACCATCTTCAAATTGTGAGACAAGAGAGTGATTACTAGTATGCTCCTAACATAGCTGAACCAGATATTCTTGTAGCTCAAGAAGATTGGATGTATTTTCATCTTCGTGGTATCTTCCTAAGTTTCATTTGATTCCTGAAAGGGAGTATTTTTTCATTGTTCACTCAATGTCCAAGATGAAGAGAGTGTTTTATATACTACATTGGCCTATATTCACAAAGGATTAAGGCACTCATACAACTGAATTCTTGATTAATTTATTCCAAATAGTAATTAATCACTTATATAATCATACATATAAGATGTTAAATCTAGAAATTACATTTTTCGTGCACTTGACATGAATTTTTGGTACACATTAGGAAACGATGGTCAGTAGGAGGAGTTATCTTTGAATGATTTTTAAGTGATGTATTTTAGTAACTTATATTATCAAACATTAGGTCCTAAAAAGGTTAATGATTTTGTGCACCTAACACATGATAGAATGTCAAATATGGACTACACTAGACATTTCACTAACTTTCATTACTTCAATTCATTCAAAGAAGCTGATGACATATCCAAGGAGATACATTAGAATTATGGGATTTTATATGTTTTTAGGACATTAGTGAATGTTATTATCTTAAGTAGATTTGAGGATATGATTAATCAGTCCTCATCATAGAAGAGAATCCAACATAGCCCTTGAGAAACCACTAATACGATTCGTCTTGGTGTACTGGGGACTCTTATTTTGGATGAAACAATGGATACTGGGATAGTTTTCACAAAGGTAGTAGTTTGATGTGCAGTGTGGGAAGTGCAACTCCAACTCGCCATCATGTTTCGTTGTAGTGATATCAGTATGATATTTTTTGAGACCAAAATCATCATTGTTCATACACTACTTTGGAGTGACATGATTTTCAAAGTTTGGTTCACATACAATTGTTTTCCAGGGTCATGCAATAATAGATTTGTATAAGGGGATCATGATAGGTTCTAGAGTCTATGAAAGACATTATTAACACTCATTAGGATTGCACATGGAACTCCATATGATGTTTTGTTTGAGGGAGGGGATGTGGTACCCCAGTGTAGGAATGTAGGTATTGCATAGAGTGAACAAAAAAGGGGAGTTGTACTAGGGCCCATAGTGGAGGGATATGTTAGATGAAAACTATGTTGTCTACACCTGCTAGTTTGTATATAAGACCTTATTCTAACAGAGGTGTGATTCATTTATCATCTACACTTTCTTAAGATTTTTGATACAATAGCATCCCATTACATTTTATATGTTCTTATGGAAAATATTTTGGGCATGGTTTTAGAAAGAATGGACAATGTTTTGATTATCGATATTCCATTGAGAGTTTGGTTAGAAAATATAAAACTTTGAAACGAATTTTCATTAGAAATTGGAGGTTACCATTTCCATTGGGAACAATTTATTTTGGAAATTATAGTTTTCAAATTGAAAATTAGTATGTATGCAATAGTTCTGTACTAGGATCATATACAATGTTATTAGTGGAGAGTTACCTTTTTATCTATAGAAGGTGGTAGCTATTTTCTCCAGGTTGAGTGGGATCTTCAGGCTAGTTGTTCCAGATAAATTTAGTGAAAATTGGATATTCACCTGGATCAAATATTAGATATTTCACTTGATGATAGTGTAATGTATAAAGATAATTTTCTTCTATTGGTATATCATTTTTTGGATATCAATCATGAGGGGTTTTATGGTTTACCACCCAAGAGGGAGATCAAGTTCCGTATCAAGTTGGTGCTAGAAGGAGGGCCAGTTTTTATTACACATTATAAAACAAAACCAAATGATCTTTGAGAATTGAATTTTTAGTTGGAAGACATGGAATATAATGTTTTCATATTTTCCATTACATCATCGTGGTGTTCTTTGGTTCTTTTAGACAAGAAAGTTGATGAGACGTTACACTAATGATTGGATTATCAGACATGGAACTAGATGATAGTCGAGAACCATTTTACCCTATAGACTGAAAATTATATATTGGATCAGTGGGGAGGTTCTATGATTTTATCCAAGATAAATTCATGACAAGGTTAACATTATTCTTGTTTGAGACCATTAGATATATCTCATACTGCTTTTAAGAGTAGGTTTGGATTTTACAAGTTCTTAGTGATGTTATTTATACCGATGAATGCACCAACAGTATTCATGGACAAGATGAATATGTTATTTCATAAAATTATAGATCAATTTGTGGTGAATTTTTATGATGAAATGATAATGTACTCCCAGTCAGCAGACAATCATTCCCACAATCATGACCTAGTCTATAGTATATTGAGAGAGGATCAACATTATCCCAATATAAAAAAAATTAAGTAAGTGGATTGAAAAAGTGAAATCATTGGCACATTTCATATCATAGATAGGATTTTTAGTAGACCAATATAAGGTTTATTCCATGGTATCATGGGAGTGGATGAAGATTGTCTTTGAGATTTAGAGTTTTTAGGGTTTATCATGTTATTATGATCATTATGTTCAGGAATTTTCCCTTCTAGAAGTACTGATATTCAGGATGACCAAGAAAGGGGTGAATTTTTTTTGACTACATTCTTACAAAAGAGATTATTAGGATACCCATGGAGGGATTACCTCATCATTGATCCTCGCCTTAATTGTGCAGAGTATGGAATATACTAAGTATTATGATGCATCCAGAGTTGGACAAATAGTCATTCTGATGTAGGAGGATCGAGTGCTTGCTTATGAATCTAGACTATAAGTACCACATGAGGGAAATGATCATAATTAAAATTTGTATCTTGTTGTGTTGGTAAATTCCATATGATTATGGATAAACTAGCTTTTGGGTGAATGGTTTTTGGTTTACATGGACTATAGGATCCTCATGTACCCATTTAACAGTGGGACCTGATCCTTCAATAGAGTAGGTAGGTCAATTATTTATCAACATTAAACATAATTTTTTCATATACCTAGACATATGGAATTTTTTTTCCATGCCTTAATCCATAATATACATAAATAAGAAGTGTGGGAGTCTTGTGATGAGTGGTGGGTGATGGAACTATTTGTACACAAGCATCTAAATGTTCATGAATCCCATAGAGTAGTAGATAAAACTTAGACATCTGTTATTACTATGATTCATGAACAGATAAAGAACAATTATTATCTAATCCAGAGGGCATAACACTGAGGGAAAATTTATATGTTGGGGATCCACCAATAATATGGTCTCTTGGGAGCGTTAATTTTTTTTCAATTGACTAATATGGGTTCCTATAGAATTTCATTAGGATAAGATGATAGAGTTTCATTATTGTAGATGGGTGGTACACCCAATTTTTTAAAATATGTTTCTTGATATCTACATATTGTAGTGGTATCCATCAATGAAGAAATAGGTAGTGATTCATGCCCAAATTTACCAAAGAGATGAAGGTAGAACGGTCCTTGTAGTTTAGCTTGGGTTATCGAATCCTCAAAGACCTAAGAAGAAACCTATAGACACGTACATTCTATGGACTATTTTTGGCTATGAAGTGTCCAACATGGGTTGATTTTATATGGGTTTAAAGGATAAATAAAAGATTTAAGTGAATTCAATTTAAAAGAGTGAGTTGATCCTAGGTTATCACTTGGGGTGGATTGGACGTATTTCCTTTTCAATGATTTCAATATCTTATATTTGAGACGGGTTCATTTAAGAAGATAAAACAACGTCATCACTTACTGGTTTAATGCCTACACCCTTTAACACTAATCAACTATACACTTGAAGGATCAATGTTTTGATAACTTCAAGGTAATGGTTCGTATCAGCACCTGAAGTGTGTGGCCTTAAATTCAACAAGGATGATGGAGTTTAAAAATAATCAAATAAAAATCTCAATTAAACAAGTGATTATACATTAATGGGGTGATAAATAACATAAAATACAGCCCCTTGATAATCCCTTGGATCAACCCATATGTGTGTTAGCCCTCAATTGATGCTATGGTTTCAATGTAAGCGGGAAGTAGACTCATGAGGGAAGAATTGAAGAAGTAAAGAAAACAATAAAAAGAAAATGATCACTCCACCGTTGTGTGAATAATTTCACAAGGTTTGGTGTGAATAAATTCACACCATGAACCAAAAGTATCAAAGTGATATTAAGAACAATATAATAAGAGGAAAAGAAGAGATTTTATTCAGAAACAAAAGTGAATTGAACAACTTATATGTGAAAGACAAACTTGAGACAACAAAATCGCAGCATAACATTACAATTGAACAAAGCACCCAAAGATGAAAAACTCCTCCACCAACACTACCTTACATATGAATTTTGGTAGCCATGGGTCGAGCCTCCAACATTAAAAATCATCCCACTTGATTATGGTAGGCCTAGGGTGGTGGAAAACTTGTGGAACTTGGACTTTTCCACACTTGACCCGAGGTGGAAGCCAACTTTCATCCACCGAACATACGCACTTGTAAGACATTCTAGATGGCCGAATCAGAGTGGGACATAGAATAATAAAGTGGATCCGCTGATGTTTTATAACCGGTTCTAAAATTTGGGCCCAGTTGGAGTTGTGTATTCCGAGATATGATCATATTGTTATGATTTGTTTCTGGACCGCAGAATCTGGCCTTTAATTTTATCGTCAAATTGGGAAGCCTTAATGACCACCATGGATGCAGAATTAGCACTGGGTCATGATGAATTATTTGTTCTATATATGTATTCTATCATACTAAGAAATGTGGGCTTTATTGGGTTTGTAATGTGGGTCCCACATTCTCATCAGTGAGATGATGTCCAATCTAACTTCTCTAGAATTTCTTCCATTCATCTCCAAATATCTCCATCATCCTTTATGAATCCTCCATTGATCCCTAAATGAAAAATGTTCATATTTAAGTGTAGATAATGTTACCAAAATATATAATTAAAATATAGAAAATTACATTCCTTAAAATCAGATGAATCATTGGGCACTTCAAATGATGTTAAAAAATGTGCCACATAATAGTGAATTTTAAGAAGGTATTACAATCATAATGGGAAATGATGTTCAAAGTGTAAAATTAACTAAAATGGTGTTTATGAATAATAAAGAACCTGAATATTATATATAGTAACATTGAATATTAGCCTCATTTAGTGGCTAATCACACCCCCAACTTGACTTTTGCTAGTCCCGAGAAAAATATATCTCAACAATATGAAATTAAAATTCCCATTTCCAAAAACATTTCAATACACAATGATCACCAAAAACACTTATACGAAAAAATATTGAATCCCATAAAAATATTTTAATACATGATAGTTTCTTAAGTAGATCCCAATTCCAATCCCAAGCCCATTCCTTTGTTCAAATTCATTACCATATTTCATCCAATATCAATTAAGTATGAGGATGTGTCGTGTATCACAATAGACATGGGGTTTCATCTTTATTCAAGGGGTAAATGATGGAAGCGCTAGGGGGAATGATATTTAAATATTAAGATGATAATTAATTTTTTTTGTATTATATTTTTTTTGTTTATTTTGCAATTTTTCCATGGTAATTGAAATTTCACTCAAAAGAGTCAACCCCTGTAGCGGGACTTTGCCGATGACTCCCAGGCTCAAAGACCTTAGGTCACCAAGTGAATCCCACATACTTGGGAATCATCTCGAGTTAACTCAGTTCAAAAAAAAATTCAAATTACCAAAAATAAAGATAAAATTACTAACTCTGGGCCAGACAACTATGGAGTCACGATCCCCAAGTGCCGAAATCCACGCATTAGCTCATTTCATTTCTCTATGTGAAAATTTATTATTTTTATTTTTATTTATTTTTTAAATTAATTTTTATGGAATTATAATATTAAAACTAAAATGATCACCAAACCTATGCTATTTATTTGGGGGACCCCATAAACTCAAACTAATACCCCACTATCCAAAGGACGTTCATTGTGATTATTTTTTTATTTGGATGAAAATTTAAATAATGAAATATCACATTGGACAACCACACATTCCAAAATGTATGCTCATGAAATTATACAAGGATTAATATCAGAATCGGGGAATGCTAAATTATTTGATATTCTGTTTCAAAGTGTGCAATGGGTATTACCATGTTCAAAGTTAATATAATTTTTCGTTCCATTTACACAATTTTTTTTTCAAATCATTCATTCTTTTGACACAAAAGCTTTTTTTATTTTATCTCTGCCCCACAACTTAAAATAAGATTGTCCCAAGTTTTTCAAGAAAAGAAAATTTAGATGGGGTTAGAGGTAGAGAATGAAAGTTCAAAAAGGAAATTGAAAATGAGGATCATGGAATGAAGTCACCTGGTGTTTGAAGTTGAAATTCTTACTGCTCCCTTTTAATCCTTTAATATCCATGTCACATACAGAGTTCCCTAATAGAAAAAGTAAAAACAAAACAAAAAAAACAAAAAATACAATATATATATATATATTTATATAATAAAGAAAGTAAAATATAAGTATATATATAAAAATTATAGAATAAGGAAGCACAAAAAGCCAGAGGTCAGTGGTAAGTACGCGCCCCTGTCTCCCTTCGGTCCCGGGTTCGATTCCTCATGGATTCGCTAGTTGTGACTGTGTTTTCCCCATGACCTACGATGTGGTCTTTTTATAATTATTATATTTTTATTTATTTTTTATTATTTTTATTTTAACCTACAAACACATAAAAATAAAATAAATTAAACTGATGATACATTGTCTTCTTTTCAAATTTATGGGTAAGGTATTACTCAAGGATCACACCATGTGACACAGATGAATATAGAGCTCCCCTTTCATACCCATCCATACTCATTATAGAAGAAAAGATCAATAGTTTTTTTATTTCTAAATATCAAAATGATTCATTAATCCTATTTAAAATATAATGTAGATTAAAACAACAAAATGATTGGAAACTTGAAAACCATGGGCTACCTCCCATGCAGCGCTTTGTTTAATGACGTTACCTTAACTTGAATACCCCTAACTTACCCAATACAAACATTAAACATTTTAAATACCACATTTTCACTACTTCTACTAGGTTGAGATTGATTCTATGTTTAGAATTTGTTTTATTCACAATCCTATTTTCAAAAATGAGTGGGTAAATCTAATGAATATTAGAAATGGTGGATCTAGTTGCTTCTCTAGTCTAGCCTAAGACATCAATAATAATTCCTACATTTTATTTTTCAATAGAAGAATGAATTATAATTTAAAGGTCATGGTTATACCCTATGATGGGATACTTGAGTGGGTAAGGAATGATAATAATTTTGAGGTTGGATTGGATAGGACATTCAAACACAGGTTGAGATTTTAAAACCAAATCAGTTTCTTCTTCCAAATTTATCAAAAAAATGGTTCCTTTTGAATAGAAGATTCACACAAAAAATTGGAAATATCAGTGTTAGGAATGGGTATAGACTCAAAGTTTGTGATTTCTCCAAATGGTTCAGTAATGTTTTGTTCTGAAGAATCAATGGAGTGGTATTCAGGACACTCAATCCATGATGTCAAATTCTTCTCTATTGATTCCAAAAAATCAATTTCTTCTTGATTTAAAGACCCATAAATAATTCCATTATCTTCTCCATCTATCCTGTATCCAAAGTTTGGTTCTTCAATAAATTCCTGAGAGGTTTTTGGGAGAAAAGAGTCTTCTATCAATGATGAGGAACAGATAGCATGAGTGGGAATGGGTTCCATAACCATATTAAAGTTTTTTAGTTATAATCTCAATGATGAAACCTCAAAATTAGTTATCTCTATTTGTTGATATAGTCTTTCAAGTAATGGTTGTGGATCATGATGGTAAAGGGGTTGAGAAAGATTGTCTATTCCATGTGGATAATTAAGTTGTTGGAATTTCAGAGGAGGGTGTTCATATTGGATTTGTGGGGATTGAAACACATTGTATATTGGTATTTTTTGTGGATCATAGGTGTAAAAACATTGTGGTTCATTAGGATGTTGATGATCCCACCAATAAAAATTAGTATGGTTGTTTTACATCACACATTGGGTTGGGTGATAAAAGTATGAATAGGTTCCCCATGTTTGGATTTGGTCAAAATTGCCTTCCATAGGAGTGAGAGAGTGAGAAAAGAGAAGTGAGATGAAAAAAAGGATTC
Source organism: Viscum album (assembly GCA_963277665.1). Lineage (NCBI taxonomy): Eukaryota > Viridiplantae > Streptophyta > Magnoliopsida > Santalales > Viscaceae > Viscum > Viscum album. The sequence goes on along the minus strand of OY728159.1, from coordinate 834,810,498 downwards.
TGGTGTCAATGATAACTTACTTAGGTCCCCGGAAACGACGCCAAAATTATGTTCATGCTCAAATTTACCCAAGATTTGAAGGTGGAACGGTCCTTGTAGTCTATCTTGGGTTGTCGAATTCTCAGAGACCTAAGAAGTAACCTATAGACATGTACATTCAATGGACTGTTTTTGGCTATCAAGTGGCCAAATTGGGTTGATTTTATATGGGTTTAAAAGATAACTAAAAGATTTAACTGAATTCAATTTAAAATAGTGAGTTGATCCTAGGTTATCACTTGGGGTGAATTTGACGTATTTCCTTTTGAATAATTTCAATTTCTTATTTTTGAGATGGGTTCATTTAAGAAGATAAAACAACATCATCACTTACTAGTTTAACACCTACACCCTTTAATACTAATCACCTATACACTTTAAGGATCATAGTTTTGAGCACTTCAAGGTAAAAATATGTATTAGCACATAAAGTGTGTGGCCTTAAATTCAACAAGGACGATGGAGTTTAAAAATAATAAAATAAAAATATCAATTAAAGAAGTGATTATACATTAATGGGGTGATAAATAACATTGAATACATCCCCTTGATACTCCCTTGGATCAACCCATAAGTGTGTTAGCCCTCCATTGATGTTATGGTTTTAATGGAAGCGGGAAGTAGACTCATGAGGGAGGAATTGAATAAGTAAAGAAAACAATAAAAAGAAAATGATCACTCCACCGTTCTGTGAATAATTTCACAATGTTTTGTGTGAATAAATTCACACCTTGAACCAAAGGTGTCAAATTGATATGAAGAACAAAAAAATAAGAAGAAAATAAGAGATTTTTTTAAAAAACTAATGTTAATTGAACAACTTACAGGTGAAAGACAAACTTGAGACAACAAAATCGCAGCATAACATTACAATTGAACAAAGAACCAAAAGATGAAAAACTCCTCCACCACCACTAACTTAATAGATATATTGGAAGCCTTGGGTTGAGCCTCCAACAGTACAAAGCATCCCACTTGATTATGGTAGGCCTAGGGTGGTGGAATGCTTGTGGAACTTGGACTTTTACACACTTGAACCAAGGTGGAAGCCAGCTTTCATCTATTGAACATACGTGCTTGCAAGACCTTTTAGATTGCCAAATCGGAGTGGACCATACAGAAAGAAAATGGAGCCCCAGATTTTTTCTAACCGCATGTAAAATTGGGGCCCATTTATAGTTGTGGATTCTGAGATATGATCATATTTGTATGATTTTGTTCTCGACCGCAGAATCTGGCCCATTATTTTATCTTCAAATTAGACCTCTTTAATGTCCACCATGGAGGCCGAATTAGCACTGGCTCCTGAAGAATGATTTGTTCCTATATATGTCTTCTAGCATCCCATGAATTTTGGGATTCATTGGGTTTGTATTGCGGGTATTCTCATCAGTGGGATGATGTCCAATATGCCTTCTCTAGAATTGCTTCCATTCATATCCAAATATCTCCATCATCCTTTATGAATCCCCCATTGATCCCTGAATGAAAAATGTTCATATTTAAGTTTAGATATAGTTCCCAAAAAATAAAATTAAAATATGGATAATTTAATTCCTTAAAATATGATGAATCATTGGGTACATAAAATGATGTTAAAAAATGTACCACATAATAGTGCATTTTAAGAAGGTATTACAATCATAATGTGAAATGATGTTCAAAGTGTAAAATTCACAAAAATGGTGTTTATTAATAATAAAGAAAATGAATATTATATATATTAACAATGAATATTAGCCTCATTTGGTGGCTAATCAGGTAGCCACATTTTGGCATTATCTTTCACCAATCAGCAGGTGAAGGATAATCACTAGAGGCCTAGTAGGCCATTATAGCATATTCCCATTCTAAAATTAAAATATTATTAGGTGACTATGGATTATGAGATAGGATTACCTAGGGAACCTTATAATAATGATTTACTATGGGTGACCATAGATCTAATGAACATGTTATCCACTTATTTCTATTCAGGATGAACTTCAATGTTATTAATTTGGGTTGTCTTTACATATGGTACATTGTCTAGTTTCATGGTGTTCTAAGGAGAATAATTATTGGTAGGTATCATTATTTTATGTCTTAGTTAGGGCATGGACTTTATGAGGATTTGGGGTCATAGGTTTTTATGATCATAACATACCATCCTAAAACTGATGTCCAATCAAAGTATACTATTCAGATTCTAGAGTATATATTATGTGCCTTTCTTTTGGGTTTTAGTGGATAGTTTGGGAAGCATTTATCAATCATGGATTTTTATTTTAATAAAAACTTTAAGTGATCAATCCTAATATAACCTATTGATTATTTTTATTGTAGTTTATGTATTTCTCCTTTTTTTTGGTTTGAGGTAAGTGAGTTTGTGATTTTTGGACCTAGTCTCATAAAATAGATATATGATCTGGTTATGTTTATGAAGAGGTTGCTAGTGATCATTCCATGTAGAAAGAAATCTAATGATAAAAATTTGATAAGGGTTATGGTGTTTGATGTGGTTCTTCATGTTTTTCCTTAGAAGGATACTATGCTGAGGTAATATCATTTCTGGAAGCAAGGAATACAAGTTCCATGGTTTATCAGATCTTATGAGATAAAGGAAATTGTTTGTCTGATGGTGTAATGATCGGACCTTCTATAGTGTTTTAGTTTTTTTAATGACTTGTTTCCTATATTATAGCTTTAGATATATCATAAATACACTTCTTATGTGATAGAGGATGATAATTACGAGCTTGGTTTAGATGAATAATTTTAAAAGAATATGATATGTATTGATAATTTAGTGAGAACAATATCTAGGGAAGGAATACACATCTATTTTGAGTGATGTGGAAGCATTGGAATATTCATGTGGGGACCTTAGAGAGGGATGTAATATAAGTCACAATATAAACACTTTTTTACCGAGACCCCATAGTGATGCTTCGAGTAGTATGAGGGTGATTTGTTATACAGTAATGTGGTTATAACATTCATGTTTTTTCATGCATGTCTCTCTTTGAGTTTTGGGTTGAAAATCATTACATATGGGTTTTTATTCTTCTTCAAACCTTGTTGGTTGTGTCTCATTTCAGGATGAAGAACATTTATTGGGGAAAATGATCTAATGTTCATGGAAGTTTTTTATAATTAATAGATTCTGGATAAATGTTTCAAATGTTATGATGGATTTAAATGATTCAGATATATTCATAGGTGGTCTGGGTTGTTATTTTCAGAACATGGGATACACATTTTTTGCTGCAAATGTTCAAATCATGAACATACTACAAGACATGAACTTGTTGATGGGAAGATGTGGTGAATTGGTTTAGGGTGACAAATAGTTACACATCATGAAAATTGAACACATCATGAAATGGTGAATCATGATTATTTTACATGAGGTGACATATTTTTTGATGTGTCTCTCAAATTGAAAAATTCATGCCTTGAAAGGTTTTCACATTGTGAATCTCTCAATAATAGTTGTTTTAAATAGTCATATGAATTTAAATATTTTTCACTAACTATATAGCTCAATATCTCAATCCCTAGGGTGACTCCAAGAAATTATGGAGCCATTCCATACCTTTAGGATGTATCGATAAAGCATTTAATCAATGCTGAGTCCTTTCATATTGGGTTTCCCCTATATTACTCTTGTTCTCCATTACCACAGTGTAATAACTTGACTTCTACCGAACAGGGTTTCATCTTGTGTGATATAGGTTTCTCCTTGTGATATCCATATCATTGGTTCCTGGTTGTTGTTCTGATTGAGAGTGATACTTAAATCTATTGATAAGGGTTGGTGGTCAAGAATAATGCCCTATGGCCTATTTGAATTTGTCTAATTGTGTGAAATATTATTTTATTATACTGAAACAATGTGTTAGTTGAGTATAAAAATAGTGGGTGATGATAAATTGTGAGTTTGGAAATTGGAATCATTGATTATAGATTGACTGGTGATAATTTTATATAAAATCGATGTGAAAAATTACATGATAATGGCTTATGATATGATTGAATGAATTAATGGATAATTTAAAGAAAAATGGTAAATGAATGAATTGATCATTATAAATTATAATGTTATGTCATGTTATTCTAGTTGTTATTACATGTGTTGTGATTTATACTGAAATAATTATATATAGGTCTATTCATAGTAATGTTGAAAGGCTTATTTAAACAGTTATGCCCCAGAATGCTAAAATTCTTATAAAAAGTGCTATGGAAGTAGATACAAAAAATAATATATATTAGGCCTTTAAAAGTTATAATGAAATAATTTTATAAATAGCTTTTCTTGGTGATGTTGTAATACATATAGCTCTTGACTGTAATATGTGATTAGGACATGGACATTTGGTTATGGTTGTCATGGTTGTGCTATATTCTCAATGATTTTCCATGATGGTGTCAAATTAAGTTTATTATTGTATCATATTAATTGATTAATTAATACTCCAAATTATCAATTTATTTAATTCACTTACTATCAGTCTAGTTTTCTTAGACATAGTGGTGTCAACCTTCTTAGTTTTACTATAATATTCACCAGTCTTCTTTTTGGTAAACTAGAAGTGGTCAGAGTGATGACCAGGATATTGGTTCTCAACCTTTACCCACTTTTAGTTAAGGAATATAGAAAAAAATCAATGATGCACCTCCTCATCCTAGGATACTAGAACTATTGTTTGATGTCATGGTAAAACCTTGTTACAGCTAGATGCACCTACCATAACATTGTGTGGAAGTCCATCACCTCATAAAATCCTCTATTTTTTAAGTATGGACTACAAATCTCCCATCAACAAAGATCTCATCATCACCACCAAATAACAACTCAGGTATTAGATCACCTTTAGTTATTTTTTCTTGTATAAAAAAAACTCTTGGTCTCTATAATCTCTAGAATTTTAAAATTTTACGAGAGAATATTTGATCAAAATGGAGTACAAGTAATCTATGAACAATCCTTATATACATCCCTCACTACATTCAATAACATGCACATTATTCTCCACTACTCTTCGGTTGTCTTCTCAACAAGATTCTATTAAACCTGTTCTTTTGAAAAATATAATTATGAAACAATGTTACTTTTACATGGTTTATAAGCCATATTGAATTCAACCACCATATGATATTCTACCTAGTACCTAGTCCTCAAGTTCTGGTCCTAAATGTGAATATGTAATAGAGGATCTTATGGATAGTGTAGACAATAGACCTCTCACTATAGAGAAAGTGTTACTAAATATTTATTGTGTGGATAGAGACTGCCAAATCAAGGTAATGTTTGGGTAATTTCCAAACATGGGTCTATAAATGAGGTTACCCATAGATACTACTTCTTTAGTCTACATTAATAGTACTCCTAGTCCAATGAATACTGAATGTCTATAGACAACATTTCATATCCCTAGATCACGAAGTATCATCAATATAATTATAGTAAACATCTACTTTAGCTCAATAAATGACCCTTTGTATTGGTCTAAATAGTAAAATAGTATTCCATTTTTCATAAATGTAGATATTGGTGATGATAGACTGAAAAATTCATGGATAAATGCAAATAATTTCCTACACAGCCTTGAAATATCTGGATCATGAAAATGTTTATGGGATATGCTTAAGATGTCACTACCTCCACTTTCTTAGGATCTATTGTTATACATACCCCAAAAACCACATTCCCAAAAAAGTAACCCATGAGTCCAAATGTCACATTTCAATAAATTGTATGAAATCAAATGTGATAGAAGTATACATATGACTATCTAATGTTGTTTGGCCTTCTACTCCAGTGTTGATGAGTTGATAGTGATGTCATCAAAAAAAAACCATAAAGAATAAGTATATATATATATGAGAGATATTTTTTATGAGATCCATGAGAAATTATGACTCATTGGTTAAAAAAATGGAATCACCATATACTCATATAACCCATGTCATCTATGGAACACTATGTTTAGGATATGCTCCACTCAAACCTATAACTGGTGATAGCCTAAAAGAGGACCAATCATGGGGAATATTTACGCTCCCCATAACTAGATGAGAATAGCATAAATATTATGAAAATGATACATATAATTCACCATCAATATATTCCACTTTCAATAATCAATGTATAGTCAAAGACTGCCATCAAACTTCTTGGAGAACAAGAGATGTGCAACCCATAGTGGAGTAATCAATTTGAAAAATCACTTGTCCCCTAGTCCCCAACATGTTGCTTAATGTTTTTCTTCTAATCCAGAATCATGTGATAAGGGGGTATGGAAATATTTTAAACACCTAACATAATATCAATATCACAGTCAAATCATCTATTAGGAGGTTTTCTTATGAAGTAATTCAAAAATTCATCACGATAGAGATCCACAGCTAAAGGAATTGTCTAGTGGATGTCACTAATACTATTTAAAGGGACCATCCCATCATTTTTTTCATGATCATCCTGATGTGACTCAACTATGGTACCACTATTCTTACACCCATTTATGGTTATACAGTCATCGCATAACTATCTCCTTAAGTTAATGAAAATGATACCCATCTACTATAGAAATAAATGTTATCTTAAAATATGGTCATCCGGTCATTGTAATGAATAACATAAAATCTCATTATATATAGAATCATGAAATAGAATATATTTACATAACTTGAAATGATTATAAGACACTTTTTATATCACAAAATATGGTCCACTATTGTTCCCAATGGTGTATCAATAGAATGTAACTCATATAATAACTTGAATGGTACGTTATGTTTAGTGAAAACTTATAAAAATATTATAGCGTGTAAAGAACTGGTATAAAAACTTATACTAAATAAATCATAGATTATTATGACTATAATCCAAAGAGTAGATGTCCCCACAACAACATTAGATAGAGTCTAATCCACTACTTACGCATGGCCTTCCACATCTCCATGACCCTGTCCCTGAGATGCATTACTTGTCCAAGTAAATGTATGATTCTCCTACTAAAGATGAGAAATGAATCCATAGTTTCTAAACCACATCTCTTTTCCCCACTTAGGGAATCATGATATCAGAGCTATGCTGAAAGGATCCAAGATGTAACCCATATTTCCATATTTTTTGCACTTTCTCTAAGGTGTCGAGCAATCCCTATGGTTTGTTTTGATCTTACCGTAGTTAAATAACTATGGGTCATATCCTTTGGAAAATTATGAAGCTAAACATTACCCCTCATGTATATCAATTCTCTACTAAACATCCATGGCATTCCTCTTCCTACTACTAGATATGGTAGTCACTTCACTGGTAGGTGGTACACCCGCCATAGTACTGAATGGTAGATAAATATCAACTTCTAGACACTCCTCCATGATCTTATTACTGTTCAAGGCCTTTCATTGAGCCTCTAGTTACTATGCTAATATGAAGCTCTATAACTATTATTTGATTTTTAGAAGAATTTAAATCTATAACATCCTAGCCTTATATGCCTTATTTTGGGCCAAAATAGTTTCAATGTGAAAAGTTGAGTAAAATTGATAGAGTAAGAGAACACTCTCACAGAACCCTACCCTATCATCATTAACTACGATTCTTGGCCAAGAATCCATATAAATGGAATAAAATCCCTGAATATAATCTTATCAAAGGCCACCACGGTGAGTATCTCACATTAAGCATCCTTCACTATAACTCCCCATCAATACCTAGTGTGTCCTTACAACATGTGCACTACATGAATAACCTTACTCATGTTCAGTTTCTAGATGAGATTCAAGATACTATCAATGATTTCCACCAAATATAGAACATCTATTTATCCTCCAGTTCCCTAAAAGGATGGAGGGTGAATGATTTAAAAATCTATTTCATTGAATACCTTGGATATCAGTGGAAGGACCCAATCGATATTTGGTCCAATAGTCTATAACACAATAATATATGAATGTACATTCTACATATCAACTTACTACATTGTAGATAGCTCAATAGGGGTGTCATGAATGACATGACAATGTGATATGGAGATCCCATCAATTTCCTATGTGGTAGAATCATTTCAACATGAAGGTAAATATTAAAATATATATCATTATACTCTAACTAGTCTAAAGGTATCGCATAAATATATCCTATAGAGTCTTCCCATAAACAAGGTATAAATATCACATAACTAACCTAAGTCTCACCCCTACACATTCTTCACAATCATAATTTATAAAATAAAAAACATTATGATTTGACCATTTAATTAATTCCAATAGAGATATATCATAACAAGAAAGAAAATGATATATATCACACAATAGTGAATATATTTATAATATATATAAAAATTTATGGAATATAAATTAAACAACTAAAATATATCACAATAATATGTATGGCATTTGATCTTACATTCATAGACTAGATGCATGAAAGCAATCACATAAAACTGTCACATCAATCCTATTAATAGAAAATCAGGTGTCTGTTACACATTTTCTATATAGGCCTAGTGAAACACACCTACTAGAGTCCCACTATATTACCTCTATTATACCATATCCAAGTTTATTCCAAAAAAAACAATAAAACTAGTGTTATTATCCAATTTTGTAACAACCCAACCCAAAAAAACCCGAGTTTGTACTAGAGTGCCACATGACCTCATGCACAACTCCCCATAAAAAATAGGATTTCAGAAAATAGAGATAGTTTATTCTAATACATGGGGATTCTATACCCATAGTGTTATGTCATAGAATGATTATTTGATAAATAAACAATATAAAATAATCATAAAAACAAGTCAAAACTGAATTATGGCATATATTTCATACAATAAATATATAATGGATCCCAAATTTTTAAGATATTACAATGTATAAGTGTGGATGAAAAAATAAATATGATACTTTAGAGACTTTTAGAGTACATATTAGTATTCCACTGATCCATTTTACTTTTCTCAGTTATTATCCATGATCCCCTTTCAACTATTCAATTCCATAAATATAACATCTGCACATGAAAAAATTCCCCTTTAGGATGTACATAACAAAATCCTATAAGACTCAAAAAATGTATACTAATTTTTATTATTATTTATAATAGTTTTATTCCATGAACTAATAGATGTGAAAAAAAATAATTAGAAATTATCAAAATATAGATCATGTGATAACCACCAATACACCATATATCCCTATTTATACATGCTTTGGATCCATGATGGTATGATAATCATAGGATATAAAAATTAAGCTATAAAAGAAACTCAAACCATAAAAAATCTCCATGTGATTACAAGGAATCAGGTATAACTATTTCCTTATACAATTATATCCTAGATTTGTCAGGGGAGATGCATCTGAAATATCATACCATATTAATGTCTCAGGTCAGGCCCTGAAATATTCATTCCCAAAACGTTCTACCTCAAGTTCGGCCCCATGCCATCATTCTTATTCCATTTTATTAGGTGAATCATTTTCGTCATCACATGCTATAAACAATCCCCCTACATGAGAGAAACAACACATGAAAATCCACCTATATTAAGTTTTATAGATAACCTCCATGGAATGGTAACACATATAACACGGTAGAGAATACAAGGAAAGAATAACAAATTATTAAGATAATATAGTAACAACACATTGAAACTATGATTATAATCAAACATGGATTCTTTCTACTCGACCATTACACATGGAATCAAATACCACAATAGGTGCCATGGTCTACACACACACACACAAACTTGTGATCATATTCAAGTATTGTGAAAACATTAGTTAGAAAAAGTGTTATTTCAAGGGAACATGTGTAAATGAGATCTGAAAAAGGTAAAAAAACTTCCTACATCAAGATTGATGATGTAAAAATCATGTGTTATCTTAAAAGTTCCACTCAAATCACATCTATACACTTATATGCTCAAACTCCTTGTCGTGGATTACAAGAGAAAATTCAAGATATTTTATTATAAAAACTCTAAATGAGATAATTTTTATCCCTCCAAGATAATTTATAAATTATCAATTTAATCGAAATAATGCATTAACTATTTCTTCCATGTAGAGAATTATAATACAACATATAATTATAGTCTATATGTCTAGAATAAAATAAAAATTATTATTTAGAAAACCTAAATAATTATAGGTTATTATCATTGTAGGAATATTTATAAATTTTTCTAGAAGGAAATGGAGAAAATTTTGTTTATTAACTCTTGAAATAATGAAAATGAGTATAAATTCATTCATGGATATTCTTCCCTTTTATAGACAATACAACCGATAGATTAGAAAAAATAATAGGGCTTGTACAAAAATAAATATTGATGATAGTATAATATTTATTGAAGTGGCCTTTGTTGTGATTTTTTAGTGTAACTATGGGATAATCGAACTCAATAGGTTCTTAAAATCTAAAGGGTTAGAGGGTTAATTTTAAGTGGAAGATATATGTGTAGTCTTGCAGTAATAAAGATCCCAAATTAAAATTTCATGTAATTAATTATTCACATAGACCATATAAATAAAATGTTTTTAAACATCCAAAATATTATTTACAACAATTTATCTTGTTAATAATTTAGTTCAATCAATTGTCAACATTTTTAAATAGTAAAATATGTGTTATGGGGTTGAGGTGGGGAAGAATAGAAAAAAGGTGGTTTAAAAGAATTTTTCCATTAAAGGGTGATGTCTAATGGTATTGCGGTTTTACCCTAATATTTCTACTATCTTCTTCTTTAGGGTACTGGTTACTTCAGCACACCAATATTTTATGTTTTTTGTATTTTTAAATAAATTTAATTTTTTTGATAGCTTGCATTACATGAAAACCAAAGTCTAAATGAACTGGATATAAGGTATTCCATTACAACTAACAGTTAAGTTGGTTGAATGAATAAGAATAAACACATTTTTAAATTATATATAAATTTTTTAGACAATGAACTAATATTGAAAAATAATTACACATTTTTTAGTAAGGTCGTTATATTCTTAAAAAATATATTTTCACACAAAAAAGAATTTTCATTGCTTTTTTGTGAAAAAAATTGTAATTAATTGTTATCACTTTTTTGGAAATTTACATGACATCATAAAATTCATTTTTCAAATCATCAAATCAATATATCATTATTGATTTTTTTATAATTTTGTGAAAAGATTGTGTTTTAAATGAATAGTGAAAATTATTGCTTTTATAGAATACTATATTTTCATTTAAATAATTTACAATTTACAATTTTATTTTAATATCAATTTTAATGTTAAATTAGTTCATTTGTATTATTAATAATAAAATTATCATCAATTTAAATAATATCATGTAGATATTTTTATACAAACATTGTATACTTAAGAAAATCATTAATTCTTGGTAACCATTTATCATCACATTTTGGGAGTTTATTTTAGAATGAAATTTTTTCCAATTTTATTGATTTAATTTAGAAAAATGGCGTCCATGCATGGAATTAGAATGTCCATATTGTTTAATGATTCAACTTTCAATTTTTTTCATAGTGAATAGTAAATTTTTTAAAAGTTTTTCATTGTGTTTAAAGTTTAAATGGGTTTACTAGGGGTTAAATAACATGATAAGAGTAAAATTTCATATTAAAAATGTTTGAATCATAATTACTGTAAAAATTTCAATATAATCTTATTGTAAATTTGAACATATATCCATTTGGAAGCATTTTTATTTATAATTACTTTATTATATTTTAATATTTTAATAAATTTCAAGTATTTCATGTCCCGTACGTATTAACAAACACCCCTAATTTATACTATTTACAGAAAATTTTGCCTTCTAGGTTGAAAATAACCTACAAAAATCACTTATAAAAATCATTATCCATTATTTATATGAGTTTTTGTTCTTAAAATACCAATCAAATTATCTTTAAGAAAGGATATGATCACGATAAAATGAATGATATGTATTCATCTTACCCATCCGCTTTCAATTTCATTCTTCTTATATCACATAAAAATATATGGTATTCATTATAAAATAATAAATTAATTATAAAAAATGTAATTGAATTTTATTTTGATTATTTAACTTCCAATATAATTCCATTATTCTATAAAATGGAAAGTGAAAGTATCGTTCGTGAATATGTGTGGACTACCACCACCATATAGTGATACAAATAATTTAACATTACTATATTTAATTGATGGGTATTATGATGAGATTAATGTTTATAAATTTTGTCTATTACATAATTATTCTATGATAATTATAATATCTTATCATCCTTCTTACAATCCAATCTACTGGAAAACGATAAAGTTTCATGTGCATACATGTGAACTACCACCTCCATAAAGCAGTGTTTTATTTTACTTTTGATTTATATAAAAGGTAATAAAGATATATTTAATGAATATATGTGAAATATATAATATAATATTAATTTTATAATGGAATATTTTTATTTATCTTTATATTGTTTCATTCTTTGAAAACAGGAAACAACGTTACTGTATACATATTTCCAACTGTCTCCATTTATGATGTAATATATTTTTTTACCTCTAAATTTTATGGCTGATTATATATATATAAAAGTGATTAAAACATATTAAAAATAAATCATGATTGACATTATGAATATTATGTAACCATTACCAATTTATATGGTTTATAACTACCAAATCAAATTTGTTAGGAAAAATGAAACTGTTAGCACCTTAAAATTAAATTTTTAATAAGGAATCATTATTAATTGGGTGTTTAAATTATATAAGTAGATCATATATTACATTATAGTAATATAAATAACTCTGTAATTATATTTTAATAAATTAAAATATATTATATTGTCGGTTAATGAAAATTTAAAGAATACAAAACTTGTGGTAATGGATTTATGTTACAATTTCAATGTTTATGTGGATTGTTTATGATTATGATAATTATTATGAAACTTTATGATATAAATATCATAAAACATATTAATGTTATTCTTATATACTTATTTTTAGAGATTATATTTTTTTCCTTTCTATTTTATCTCTTTGTGTACTAAAATTAGAGAATAAATATTTTTACCAAAAACCAACTTTATTTCTATCATTGGATTAATATTCATTTTCCTCAATGTCTAGGTTTTCTAAAAAATATTAATATCCTCCTATAATGGTTTAAAACAAAATTTACCCATGATTCAATTATTAAAATATGGTTTTAAAGGAATCAAATTATTGTCTTCCAAATGAGTTAGTTGGTACTTTTTACAATAAATATGAATAGAATCATTATTTTAAGGTATACCACATGAACAGAGTTTCCCATAACGATGAAAACACAATGTTTTAAATCATCCATTACATATTTTCAAGGTTCATTTCAAAGAACATGTTTTTCATAATATTTTTTAATGTTTATGTTATTAATGAAATTATATATATGTGAAAAGGTTATTTTACTCATAAAATTTTCCATGTGAATATTTATAAGAATTTATATATAATATGTCATCCTTCGATGCCACTTATGCTTCTCTTGGGATATCATACATTGATAACATCCTTTCTATTCCTATATATGGTTGTTATTATGATTTTGAGATGTTTATGAAACATGTTTCCCTTCCACTGTTTATGATATATGTCGAATCATTTATGTTTTTGTGGCACACATATGATTTTATTTCTATTATATATGGGAGAGCTCTAAATAATGTAATAATATAATGAATTTTCTAAATACGGTTATATCATGTGATAATATATACTAGAATGGGGGGTGAAAATAGTTCATTAAGGGTCTTTGTCAACTATAATGGTATTATGAATGAACCATGAAAAATTATATGATAGAATGGGGAGTGAACCAAATCCACAATGATAATCTTGGCAGTCATACATGACTAGGGAAATTATTTTATAGTATTTTCTAAGGGAAATAACTTTTGTATTAATCTAATTTTAATCTCTTATATTTGTTTTTATTGATTATTTTATGATTCAAGACTTTTGAACTACCATAGCTTATGCCATGATTTATGATTATGATCTATGATATGATGCATATGGATTTTGAATGTCAAGATCTTGTTCTTATACCCTTATGCATAAATTATCTTTTAGTGATTATTTTTATTTCCAATGTTTAACCTTACTAATAATATGAGCTCACACTTTCATATTTTTTAATTCCCTAGGTTATAGAGAATTGGTTTAATTATGATATGTCGACACAGGGTGCTAGTTTTGAAGAACATATATGGAGATAATATAGACCTCATATTAATTTTTTCATTATGTTTCAATGTTCCCAAAGATGTTATAACTATATGATTATGGAATAGATCATAATTACATGTATTTAATATTACTCTAACATGATGTTATATTTATTTATGAAATTTATTGGTCACTATAGATGGTTTTAGAGAAGGGTTTATTTACCATTGGATACTAGTTGAGAAAGAGTTAGTAATATTACTTTTCCTAATCCAATGTATACGTGAATATTAAACATTTTGGTAATGAAAGGTGTGTGGTTTTCCAATAATAAATATCCATATCTAGATTCTATAAGTGGACATGATTTTAGAATACATGAATCTAGGGATAATAGCCCTTAAAATAGTTGGCCAAGTATATCTCATATACCATTCTAGATCACAGTGTGTGTTCCCTTATAGAACACATGTTTTGACACTCTTGTGGAATATTTTTAGGACAAATCAAATTTTCATTATGAAAAATTATAAGGGATTTTAATATATGATGATCATGGATGACCTATGTAAAAAATAAGGTTTAATAGATTTAAAATAAGCTGTTATGAATTAAATATCCTATAAATAATGTTTCTTGATTATGTGAATTCACACTATGATTAATTTTTCAAATCCTATGATTTTTGGATTTATCCAATCGATGTAACCTGAATAAACCTTGTTAATACCGAATTTGATTGAGGATGCAATGAATTTCCTCTTCAAAACACTAATTTTATCAGTTCTAAATGTAAAATCCTATCAATATTATTTTAAAAAATTCCCAATATATGAGTCATAATTATCTTGAAAATAATATAAGGAGTGAATAATGTTTTTTTGAGTCCTTTATATGGCTGCATCAACCATAATTAAGTGTGTACATTAATGAAATATTTAATGAGTAATGTATTTTTACCACTAAAAATATATCTTTTGACCAGTAGTGTTTTAAACCTAAAAACGCTATTTTGGTTTCCTATAATTAGGAAGGATAAGATGAGAAATTGTGAGATCTCAATTAGAACAAAGGGAAAAAACAAGTAATTTAATATATTGAGTGGGTTTAGTTTAAGAGATTATTTTTAAATAATTTAATTACTCATATTTATTATTTGAAAATGGATAAGAAATTAATTAAGATAAAATAGAAGGAGTATGAATATTTTTGGACCTATGAGGAATGTTTTACAAGACTTATGGGATACTCTACTAGAATTACCATCCAATATGAATGTAAGTTTTATTGATTATTTTGTTGCTTAAAACAAAGTCTATGAATGAAATTATCTTTATGTTACCTCAGTAGATATATAGAAAATATTAATTCTACTGTCATGGGTAAATTGGATATTAGTGTTACCCATAAATTTAAGGGTTTTGATAAGAAAAAAATGATAGATTCCACGAGAAATATAAATACCATAGAGATAAGAATATGATATTTATTTTATGCCCAATGTGTAGATGGAAGCATGAATGAAATTTTATTAAAGTTATGTTTAAATGTTTTGAGTTTGGAAAGGAAGTTCATCATGTAATAAAATTTAGATTTTGTGGGAATATGAATTTATATAATTATAAAAAAACCAATCCAAATGAACAACCAACACTGTAGTGTTTCATATGAAAGGTGTATGTGAATTATTATAACCAGTTTATAAATTTTAATGTTAATGATAATGATCCTTTTTAGTTGGATCTTAATTCTACAGAAAAATGGAAATCTCATAGTATCACTATTATAAATGTAGATAAAAAACAGGTGAAAGGTACTCAAACCATCCAATCTATCAATAATAATGTTTTATTGGATTATGGACCTACCTACTATATTATATTTTAGAATTTTTTATATGTATAAAAAACTCAATGTATAGATATTTAATTAGAAGTGAAATAACCTAATGGTATAATGATCACTTTTCATGTCTATGATTCTTCATTGAATAAATATTGTGGGAATGTAATTCATATTGAATATTTATTCTCTCATATTTGAATTAGATGTTATCATAGGCAAGGATTGGATTTCATTACATAAACCCCATATCAATATATGTGGAAGGGAAGTCAGACATGATATTTTAAACAAAACTATGATCATATATTATTGAATAGATAAATATTTTATTCCAATGAAAATTACATCCATTATATTGGTCTTCATTCATACTCAAAATGGGTGTTTTCATTTATTATTGGGGGTAAAAACAATATTGATGATTTACTGTTTGTACAAGAGTTTTTCGATGTATTTCTAAATGAGTTTCCTAGAATTTGAATGAATTATGAATTTAATTTTTCAATAGTTGTCATACATAGTGCTATACCTTTTTCAATGAATCCATATAGAATGGACCCTCTTGAGTTGCTTGAATTGAAGATGAAAATACATGGCAATGTTGGTAAGGGGTTCATTCCTCCATGTAAATCTCTATAGGATTAACCTATTTTTTTTTCAAGAAAAATATTGATCCATGTAAATTTTCATTGATTATTTAGAAATGGAAAATGTCACAATCAAAAACATGTTTCCTCAACCACTTATTGATGAGTTTTTACTAATATTTATAGATCAATACATTTTTATTCTTGAACATTGTTCACAATATCTCAAATTGAAGGATCTAAAGGGGGATATACCAGAGACAACATTCTTTATAGGGTATAGAAACCATGATTTTACAGTGACTCTATTTCAACTTAGTAATTCATCCACTATCTTATTTGGTCTTTTGAATATAGTATTTATGTCATGAATTGTCCTAGAGGGACCTCTTCCATGACTACCCCATTTCCACCTCCTATAGGTTAGGGGATGTCGACTACCAATGAGTAGTTGTATCCCATGATGGGAGAAATTTTTCTATTTATCTATAAACAAATACAAACACACACATATCCAATCCCAAAATGCTGGAATGTAAAGACACTAATTAAAAAATGCATGATTACACAAAGATACCAACCACAATGTATGACAGTATGAAATTGGAAAGTAAATAGGCCCAAAATACAAGACCACCAAAAGAAAGAGTCTATGAAAGTGAATTCACAAGTTCTTGGAACTTATCCACACAAAAAAACCATACCAAAAGGGCAAGTGTTGGAAATATTTCTAAAGTTGTAGGAGCATATCTCACCTGTATGATCACTCTAAGCACCACCTGGTCTTATTCCACCTAGAACTCCGTCAAAGCATTGATCTTTTACACAAGACCTAACACATGCAATAAAATCCCATAAAGGGGTGAGTAAAACAATACTCAGTAGGACAGCCCAAAATCACAAAAGAATACCAAAAAGAGATATATGAAGTAAAAAATGATGAAATACAGAATTTACACAAAAAAAATACATGGTCAGTAATGTCATCTCACACATGTATAAATATATAGCATGAAAAGAAAGATTTTCAGATGTAGTCCATAGAAAAACTTGTATCAGTAAGACATAGAGTTTTGATAACACACAGAGTGTCAAAAACACTTAGAGTGTTGATAGAAAATGGATTGTCAATGACACATGGAGTGTTGGAAAGTTTTGTAGTCCCCAAGTCACGTAGTCACCAAGTCACAGAGTCAACAAGTCACAAACAACCATAGTATTCAACTTGTATTCCACTGGTTCTAGGAGAACCTACTCCTCAATCCAATAGTTCTTATTCTAACTTACACAAAAACTCAATTAATGTAACTAAAAAGGACTATCTCATCAAAATGGTCCCAACACCACAAATGGATCATGGAATAAACACACCGTTTGAATGTTATGAAAGTTTTGGTAAAAATGTATGCCCTGGGTGTGGTCTGAGTTCGACCCGAGTCTGGTCTGGGTCTGACGCATCCCGACTAGCTGGCCAACCTAACCCGGTCTGGCCACCTCAACCCAATCTAGTTCAGTATGGCGTGAATCATCCTGACTCCTTCGATCCAGCTCATACAATGTGGGGTGGTTCGCTACACCACACGTGGTCTTCCATGACTTCATTCCACCATCCATACATGGTGCTGAGCCGCATTCCACGTGGACAACCTACCACACCGCCTTCCCTAGCTCTCACCATTATTGGGTCCTCTAACATGGAACCAAGCTACATCCCCCGGGCCTCAAGGCGTCATCCTTCCATGGCCCATGCCTGCTGGACATGCTAGCTCCAATGTGCCCCCTCGGCCATGCTCCACCACCATCAATCACCCTGCTGATGTTCTTACCATCACACACTGCCTAGACCTACCTAGCCTGGTGTTGTCCTAATATCAATGTCGTCCTTTGGGTGAATATCCCACCATCAGATCCTTGTG
This sequence comes from Viscum album, assembly GCA_963277665.1. Taxonomy (NCBI): domain Eukaryota; kingdom Viridiplantae; phylum Streptophyta; class Magnoliopsida; order Santalales; family Viscaceae; genus Viscum; species Viscum album. Next base: position 834,791,900 of record OY728159.1, on the reverse strand, counting down.
TTTTCTATGTACCAAAACATGTATGTCCTTCACTGTGGTGCCTCCGTGGTGTGGTGGGGGTGTCAAATCAGGGGTGTCCAATTTTTGTTCAATTAAGAAAAGGCACAAGAATCATCTTCCCATATAATAAATAAGAATTTTATGAATAGGAAGAATAAGGGGGGAATGTAGAATCACAAAATCAACCAAAGGAAGGATCTTGACCTTTGTTCGTTTTAGCCTCAATTCATCCTTTTTAGAGGGATCACGAACAATGAAGCAATCATACAGATCTAGCCCCAATCTAATTCCCACAAGATAACTCCTATCTCTCAAGTGATCAAACCATGGATCAACCTAATTTTGGGTTATTCCATGTTCATTGTAGAATTTAATTATAGGGAATGAATCCTAGAGATACAGAAACCTATATGGGGTTTGGATCTATTGTAGAAAAAGGGAGAAGTTGTGTCATCTTTGTTTGTCAGTCTTTTCATCTTTGATCCATGTACCAATCTATGATCCCTAGTCTATATAGAGATAACTTTCTTGTACTCATCTTATGGTAATTTTAGGGTTATTGTGATATCCTGTAATTCATGACAAACTCGAATATAAATAAAAGAGTCACTACGTTGAAATAATAAATTTTTATAAAATATTTTATTTTGGATACTTCCAAAAACAACTTTTTGTAGTTTACCTACATCAGCCAATGTTAGTCCTCAACTTGGTTAAACTCATTATTCTAAATCCAAAGGTGCTTTAAATTTCTGATCCAGACACCCTTTTAGAAGTTATTCAATTTTAAATAAAACCCTATCACAAATTTTAGAAAAACTAAAAAAAATTCAGCGATTTGTCTAGGGAACACCGGGCCATAGAATCACATGATGTCTCAGTTCCTGGTCACAAACATTATCCAATTAATTTATGAAAATAAAACCGGTGAAAATAAGAGTCATTGCAATCTCTCCACCTTAAGGTTTTATGTCCCTAAAATAAAAAACAAGGTCTACTCAATAAAAAGGTGAGGGTACTGAGCATGAATCTGAGCCTCCCTCTCCCAAGTTCTCTCCTAGATATTTTCATGCTGCCACGAAACACACACTAGTGGAATCAACCTCCCATGAATGATCCTCTCATATTGATCTTTTATATCCACTAGGTACTCTTAAAAAGTCACCCCATCATCAATGTCCATCTTTCCCCATTTGATGACATGGGATGGATCATGCTTGTACCTCCTCATCTACGACATATGGAATACATCATGTACCTGATAAAAATATGGGGGTAGAGAAAGGTAGTATACAACATCTCCAACTCTATACAAAATCTGAAAAGGGTTGAGGTATCTCAGAGATAACTTTCCACCCCGACCAAATATTCACAATCCCCATCGATGTTAGACCCAAATGAAAACATTTTATCTCTACACAAACTTCATAGGCCTCTATATCCTACCAGAATATGAATTCAACCAGCTCTGTACAGTCCTCATCAATTCCAGGATGATCTGAACCTTCTCAATGGTAACATGTTGCAACTCTGGACCCATGAGTGCCAACTCTCCTCAGAAATACCATTAGAGTGGTGACCCGCATGGTCATCCGTAAAATTCCTCAAATGGTTCCACACTAATGGTGGACTAGTATATTTTATTGTACAAAAACTCCACCAGAGGTAGGTGATACTCCCAAATGTGGCCAAAGTAGAGTATGCAAGCTAGTATCTTGTCCTAATGAGCCTAGATGTTCCTCTCTATCTAGATATCCATCTTTGGATGAAATGATATTATCAAGAATAACTGAGTCCCAAATGCCTCCTACTACCCCTCCCACACTGAGATGTGAAATGATTATCATATTCTTAAATGATCATCTATGGAACTCCATGAAGATAAGCTATATCTTTCAGGTAGAGGCATCCCAATCTCCCCACTAAACAATGTTCCCTGGTCAGTAGGAAGTGGATAGACATGGTGAGTCAGTCAATGATCACACAAATGATATCATGTATCCTAGATATGTGTGGTAAACTGGTCACAAATTTCATTGATATACAATCTCACATCCACTCTGGAACCTCACGTGGATGGGTCAATCCTTTTGAAACATACTGTACAACATTCACTTGCTGAAAAGTGAGGCATCGAGAAACACATTTTCCTCCTCCTTTTTCATCCCTAAAATATAGAACTGATATTCAAGATCCTAGTATATCTTCCCCACACCCAGATGAACCTCCAAAGGGTATGTGTGGAACTCCATTAGAACCTCATCTTGTAACACCACTGGTAAAACTGTGCACCCTATGAAATGAAATATGTTCTCCCCACCTATCAAATATCCATCAGGTGCATTCCCTTTACAAATATGGGCACTTAGGGTCTCGAATTTATTATCCCCTATATGTGCCTCCATGAATCGCTATATTAGTGGAGGGGTGACAACCATAAACTATAGGTAAGCTAGTCTATCATTCTCTTTAAAAGATATCTACAATGAGGCTAAATTATCTGAAGCCGCAGTCAAAAACTGCAAGCTAGATCTCCTCCCAAGATCTTCTGCCACCATGTTCCATTTCCTTGGAGTATAGACAGTCTCAAGTCATATTCTTAGAGGAAATATACCATTTCCTATTTCAAAAGTTTAGATCCTTTATAGAGAAGATATAATTGAGACTCTTGTGTTCAGAGTAGACATTAAAAATCTCACCCATCAAGTAGTGTTTCCACATTATCAATGTGAATACTATCGTTTGTAGCTCAATATCATGGGTCGCGAAGTTTTACTAATGCTTTCTCAACTGGTGTGAACCATAGGCAATAACTACTTTACCAAGCATTAGGAAACAACTAAGCCTGGTCCCATATACATCACAAAATAGAACATATCCAACACCCTCCTCTGGAAGTCTCAAGATGGGAGCACTATCCACCTTTACCTCATATCCTAAAAGTAGTATTTTAACATATCTATATACATGAAGGTATTCCCATTCTATTTCAAAGATGTCAAGGATTATGCTACTTTAGAAAATTTGGGTATAAACCTTAGATAGTACAAAGTGAAACCCAGGAGAATCTTCACCTTGGTAACACTTTCAGGTGGCTCCCAAGCAAGCACCACCTCAATCTTCACTATATCAACTATAACTCCAGCCTCTGAAGAGACATGGGTCAAAAAGTTTATATATCAAATATAGAACTAACACTTTGAGATATTACTATAATGATGGTTATCAAAATGTGTGTCTAGGACCTTCCCCATGTGTATTTGATGATCCTCCTCAGTCTTCAAGTACACTAGGATGTCATCAATGAAGACCACCACAGATTGGTCTATGTAAGTGTGAAATATCATGTTCATCAGTCCGTTGAACACTACTAAGAGATTTATCATGAAAAATGGAATCAATAAATACTCATAATGCCTATACCGACATCTTAAATCTTTCATTAATACATCCTCACCTCATACACAAATATGGTGATAGCCATATCTAAGGTCAATCTTCGAGAACAACCTCGCTCCCTTTAGCTAATCGAAGAGGTTTTCGATCTTCAGTAGTGGATAAATTTCTTCATGTTCACTGGATTCAAGTTTCATAATTCCATACATAACTTAAATATCCGGTCTTATTTCTTGGAAAAATAAAAATAGGGATTCCCATGGGGAAACAGTAGGTCTCACGATGACCTTCTTCTATAAGTCCTCTAGTTTTACCCAAAACTCATGAAGATCTGTGGGAGACATCTGATATTAAGGTGTATATATTTTTCTCATCTTGGGGTATAAATCAATGAAGAATTATACCTTTATATGGGGAGGTAATCCAATAAAATCCTCAAGAAAGACTTCCTCATACTCCATCACCACTACATGAAACTAAGGTCTCATGTTATCAAATACACTGAGGTTAAGTCCAAACAACTGAGGGGTAATCAGCTGCATTGTCCTATGAGTTATACCATCATGCGCTGAATGCATTTACTTCTCACCAAAAATCGAAAACCTAGTCCCATCCCCATGGACACACCACACTATGCGTCTAAAATAGTCAATCTGATCATGAACTCAAGATAACTAGTCCATACTGAGAATGACGTCGTAAGACCTTGACGCCACCACCAAGAGGTCACAACTAAAACTTTCACCTCTGAGAGTAAGCTCAAACTTTTAGAACCAATGTGTGATCATATAATATTCTAATATATGAGTCTCTAAGTGTAGGTATCAATTCAAAGGATCTTGTAATAACCTAACCCTAGAAGCCTGGAGTAGAGGCATTATTTTAATACATTTGTATGATTACAAGGAATCAAGTCCCTAAGAAAATATTAGTTTAGCAATCTTGGATAATAGATTACATTCAAGAACATAACATTATTATTTATAACATAAAATAAGTCATAGATAATCCTTTGATAACTCTATTATTCCCATATATTAACCCCTTATATCAATAATAATACACTTCTTGTCATCCTGGGAAAATAAAACAAAAGAGAGGTGTGATCTCAGATGCTTAGTAAGGGTATATAATTCTAAGAAAGCTATAAACATTTAAGGCATGATTTATAATAAAAACGAAATCCTTTTAAACAAAAATTGGAACATCATATGGAAAAAATAAATCAAACATTAACATATAAACAAGCATAAGGATATTATTCTAGTCGAATAATCACATTTAATAACTAATTTCATAATTCGGTAATGCCTTACACTATACATAATAACTATGACGTCAAGGCCTTGTGCCAAGACCATTCACAAATATTCTATTCTGGCCTTGTGCCAAGACACTAGTTTGTATCATTAGACATACAAATGCATCAAGGGGATATAGTGGTCCCCACCCATCAATTGTTATGCCCAATGTATTCCTCATATGAAAAGGGTGAAATATAACATAAAAATTCATATTAAAAATGGCATACAAAATGTTAATACTTTAACTATAAATCCTAAATGGAATAAAAATAGAACATCCATAATCAAACATATCACAAAACATTCAATACAATATGAAATATTGTATCATAATAAATCAACTTCAAACAAGAATAATAACCAACAAAGGAATTTGACATAGATGAAAATAATTTATTAAATTTATTAAATCTCATTCAGTAAAATATCCCTTTCACATTAAAATATTTAAAGGCTGTGAAATTTTAAAATAAATCATTTAATGTAAAATAACCTTGTAATATTGTAAGATAAGTTTAATGTTATAAGGAGACCTAATTATGGAAAATATATTATCACGTCGTATAAGTTAGAAAAAATTCTTTCCTTAAATTATTAAAAAGGTTATAAAGTACCTCATTTGGAAAACAACAAAAAGATTCCTTTGAAAAAAAATCTAAAATGAACAAATGGATAAAAATGAATTTAAAAATCCATAGGATTATAGTACAACATTTATGAAATTTTTTTTAAAATCAAGGACTTTGATGATAATGATGTCCCAGTAGATACTTACACATCTACAACCCCAAATAATAATGAGATTGTGAGATTAACCCTTACCTTAGGCCTGATACTCTCCATACTTGTTCGAAACTCTTGTATAATATGGTTAATAAAATTATTAACATATATCAGAATAATTATATTATTTATGATTTCATATATGATTCTTTTTTGAATTGATATTACCCATTTATTAACAATTTCATGTTAATGTATCATTTTAGCTTATAATCGATTTGTTTATCATACGTGTTTTGACTTTTTAATATTGATAATATTTCTTGGATAATTATTTACATAATTACAGAATGTATAATATTATTTATATATCATAAATATAAAGATATATAATAAATAGGCATATGAAATTGAAGACACCGTCTATGGAGAGGGTAGGCTGCACGCACGCATGAACGTTGTTTCCATTTTCGTATCGTTTGGATTTAAGTGAATGACTTATATGTATATATATATATCATCCCGATATAATTATTATGTCATATATTTCATAATTTTTTATTATATTTATTCTTATAATCACTCTTGTATGGTGAACATGGAAGATTAGTCTCATCGCTTCATGGAGACGGTAAGTTGTACTTACACACGAGCGATAATATCATTTCCTTAATGGTTAAATGATATGGAATTGGATGGAATATGAATTTTAGAAAACAATATCATGTTATATTTATTATTTAAATCTATTATATTTATCTCTATTACCATATAAAAAATTTTACATGAAAAACAATTTACACCACGACATGGAGACAATAAGTCGTACGTACACACGCATGGTGGTATTGTTTTTAAAGGATGGGTAAAAAGAGAAATATGGTTATCCCATAATCTTAAAAACATCTCCTCATATAGTATATGATGGATTTATTATTTTATTAAGGTAAATAATTAGTTAGTGGTAGTAGAGGAAGAAATGAACATTGAATGAATGGATAAAACGGTTACCTCCTCTTCAAGCATCCCCTTTTGATTTTCACAAAGTGTATCCTTACATTTGCTTTATTCCCTATGTTTTTCCTACACAATAAAGTGAGGGAAGTTGGGAGGATATTAGGTCAGGTTTTAGACAATCCAAAGGGTTTTGTAGGTCTGAACAAAAGAAAGGGGGGTTCCCTTTTATAAGAGAGGTGAGGGGCACTTAAGAAAAATCCTGAAATATTAATTTATTATAAAATTATCTCTGGTTTATAATAGATCCAAATTTATTTATTTATAGGATATGATGAGTATGGTTTTAGATACTATCAAGAAATTGGTTTTATACTTTTTAGGTCATAAATTTATCCTTGCCTTTTGGGATTAACACTTTGTTAGATAGTTTAACTCTTACAACGTCTTCTTGTATTTTTATACTATTGGATTAATTTAGTTACTATAAAATGACAATGGAACATCAAGTGGATCCTTAATAAAAATTTTAAAATTTTCTAATTTAGTTGTCAGAATATTTTATTTTTAGGATTTTTATGTCATACGATAAAATTTATTTTTTTAAAAAAACTCATTTATGTCAATTTTGACACTATTTATTAATTCATTTTTTGGAAGTCATAAATAAATATTACTTATAAAAAAGTAATAAACTCATACTTAGTATGTCAATTTCATCCAAAAAATTCGTGTATGCCATCAAAACATTAAAATTATATTTATTTTAATATTTATAATAACATTTATTTTATTCTTTCATTAATAAGTAAAATATTCCATCATTATTGTGTAATAAATATATTTAATTATTTTATGACTAAAAATTAAAAATAAAATACCATGATGTAGGATATATTTTTATCTTTTTAATAAATATTTATAGTTAAATAGATCATTCATATAACCCTATATTATATTTTTATTAGTAAAAGATACATTTTTTAGTTATATTTATCATTACTTTAAATCAATTCTTATAACATGTCATTATCACACCCTGGTGGCCCCATGGGGTCCTAAACTTGTCATAAGGATGACCATGGTTAGAAATATCTCATTAAATTGGATTATTACAAGTTTTAGGGTAGTTTTATATTATAATAATATTATTTTTTACCTTTAATTACATGATTTTCCCTTTAACTATGGTAAATAAATATAATTACTGATGTTATTATTCATAATGTCAACAAATAAAAGGTACCAATTTAAAAAAATTGGACCTTTTGATTCCAAATATGGAATAAATTTTTCCAAATTCAAAACATAGAGTTGGTAAAAATTAATTTTAAAATAATTCATGTTTTCATAACTAGAAAGCTAGTTTTTAAGAAGTAAAAACATTCAAAATATTGACATGTGTTTATGTTCATTTTAATTATTAAATTTTTTCCAATGACCTAAATTATATTAAATTATAATAAATATAATTTGATCATTCTTTAAAACCACTAAAATTTATAATTTAACACTATAAATTATTTCGAATAAAAAAGTAGTTTTCAATTAAAATTTAGTATTTTCCAATATTTATAAAAATTTTAAAGTTATCAAAATAGTACCAAAAATTTATCCAAAATAAATTTTTATGTAATGATTATAAAGAATAACTTAATTTCATAAAATTTAATATTTAAAAGTGTTAAATATTGGATTTAAAAAAAATTTATCCATTAAATGGGGGAAAACTACATTTTTTGAAAAATGCATATTTTATCTGAAAAATAGAATTTTTTATTTATATTATGTCTAAGAAATAGAAAGGATGAATTTTAAAAATATATTGGATATATAAATTTCAAAATTTGGTTAATAATATTTATAACCTCTTTTTAAATGACTATTTTGATAGGTCGTGGTGCACTTGAACTCAGTATTGCATACATCACACACTGTTGAATTATTTAAAAAGGAAGCGTTCCATGGAATATTGTGGTGTTACATTATCCCCATAATCAATAATTTTTTTCCTTTAAATTTTAACTATGTATTGAAAACTATGGGTTTGATATTTCAAAATATCTTATTTGAAACCCCACATCGAAAATGGATTAATGATACCTCAATTTTAAAATAAAGAAATATAGGTATGAAGGTTACTGAAAATAACACATAATAGGGTTCTATGTAAGAAAACATGGACATGGAAGATAAAACTAACCATTAGGTTTTGATGGAGTGTGATAGAGAATATTATTTGGAGAGATTTAACAATTTGAAAGCTATAAATCTACAATGATCTAAGGGACCATTTCATTCATCAAAAAATAAACTACTAAGAAATATTTTTGGTTTGATGATCCTTTTCACAGTGTTTTAGAATTAATATAATTCATAGACAAAGAACACAGAGAAGAATACTTAATTTACATGTAGAGTTTAATCCTTTAATTAATTTCTAAAACAAATAGATTTTTATCATCAAAGGATAAAACTCAAAAAATTTCGGTGTATCTCAATCGTATTAGGATCCAAATATAAACATATACCATTTAAATGAAGAATTTTTTTTATAGTAACCATGTACTTCCTGCAGGCTAGTGGTATGTGATAAATCCTTATCACACTTTGGTTGTGGGTTCCATTCCTGTAGCTATATCCAACGTGACAGGATATCTTCCAACCTGCCTGTTTTTTTATAAAACTATAGTATTATAACATTCCAAAAATATTCATATGAATTTTTTTAACCTTAAAAAATACTATCCAAAGTTCAAAATTATCCATTCCAACTTTTAGAGTTATCCAAAATACTTCTGTCCAAACTCTCTCTAAAAGGTCTCTAAATTTACAAAATCAATTGTAACATCAGATTCTCCAAACAACATACTATTTCTTTTATTGTCACATAATGAATATATGATTACCTCTAACATATTAAAACCTTAATGAGAACAAAAATTTTCTACAGTAAAATCCTTATATATATCACATTATTCTTATAACCAGAATATAATTCATGAATTCAAAAACCCAAATACATTAATTATTCAACCTCATCTATAGTAAAAAATATAAGATTGACCTTGATCCAGTTTATTTTTATGAGCTATATTTCCTTGACAACTTGGAAAATTGTTTTCATAATGTCCCATATCTTTACAATTATAATATTGCATAGATTCCTTATTTAACATACATTCACGCACCTGGTGACCTTTTTCTCCACATTCGTTACAAACTCCCATTCCTTTTAGGCAAGTACCAAGGATTTTATTCACACAATTACCACATAATGGAAAATCCTTCCTTCCATTTCCCCGTTTTCTATATCTTTCTCAACCATTCTATTCTTCTCTTACTTTCATTTAATGTCATAATACTTAGATAATTACTTTTCTATCTTGATAGCACACTAGAGTATATCTTCGTACGATGAGAAATATTATAAGACCAATTCCCATCAGAGGAAATGTTTTAACCCTGCCAATAATTGATCAATATTAATTCTTTGGTTACGTATGTAGTATGTAACATGCCTTGATAACCCTATGAATCTAGCCTCATACTTTTCAAAATTCTCACACTCCATTTGACTTAGGTTCAGAAATTGTCTTTCTACATCTTCATGTTCTTTAAGAGGAAAGTATTTCTCTTCAAAAAAATATTTAAACTCCATTAATTCCATATTTACGTCTTCTTCATTATCCTTTTTGTTTTTAATTATTGGCCATAATTGATCCGCATCTCCTGAGACAAGATAAACTACCATGAAATCGTTTTACATTTCATTATTTCCCAAAGCAAGAAATATTTTCTCTAAGAATATTAACCATTTCTCACATACAAATTAATTTTTCATCCCATTGAATATTGGAGGTTATTGTCTCATGAAGCGATCTAACATTGATCCTCCATGTTGTGGATCAGGATGCTCCATACAGGAAAGGTTATTATTAATAACCTCAGTCAGTTGTCCCTGTATGGTTATAAGTTGTTCAGTAACAGTTGTGTCACCAACTCCACTATCATAATCTTATAAAGGAGGTAAATCCCTACATGGATTTCGTACGTTAATAGAATTTACATTTCATCAACTCGGTGCCATTTCTAAACCATGGCATACACAAGATCCAGTTTTGAATCAAAATTCAAAATTCCAAACTAGTAAAATACATAACATAAATTAAAATATTTATGAATATATAATCCATATTAATAAATATGGTTTCATTGAGGACATATTTACTCATAAATCCTTCATAATGGCTTGTAAAGAAAATATGAATTATCCTAAGCATATCCCCTAGGAGTGCTAATCTAGGTGTGCAATAAGGCCTATTGTCGTGTACCAGGTTACCCTAAGTCAAGACCAAAACACATTTTCATAGTTTTCACCCAAAGGTATATCTATTATAGAACCACATCCACTTGTAGTATCTAGATATATATGTACTTCTTGGAATATTCACTTAATCCCTACTTTTCCAAAATTCAAGGGGATTCTTCTATACTTATCCTCAATGTCTATCTTAGGTTTATGATCCATAATCTATGTTTTCTAAATATATTTCAATGGTTGTTGCTAAACTACCTATGATACAAACAGTAATGCCCCAACCCCAAAATATTGGAGCCAAAGCATTAATTTAATACATTTTCATGATTACAGTGAATCAAGTCTTGAAGGAGAAATCAGTTTAGTAGTGTTGGAAAATATATTACATACAAGAACATAACATTAAAATTTCTAAAATAAAATAAAGAATATATTATCCATTGATAATTCCATTATTCAACTAAATTAACCCTACATATCAATCATTATACACTTCTTGGCATCCTAGGAAAATAAAACATAAGAGAGGTGTGATCTTAGATGCTCTGTAAGGGTATATAATTTAACATAAGATATAAAATTTTAAGGTAATATGTATAACGCAAAAAAAATCCATTTAAACATAAACATGAACATCAAATGGAAAAAAAATCATTACCATATAAACATGAACATGGATATTGTACTAGTCGAATAATCGCTTGAAAAAACTAATTTTATAATGAGGGAATGCATAATGCTGGACATAATAACTACTACGTCAAGGCATTGTGACAAGAATATTCACAAATATTCTATTGAGGCATTGTTCCAGGAGAATTTTTGGTCTAATTAGTCCTACCAATGCATCAAGGGGCTATATTGGGATCCTCCCATCAGTTACTATGTCCAATTCATTCCTCATATGAAATGGGTGAAACATAATATAAACATTCATATTAAAACTAGCATACAAAATGTTAATACTTTAACCATAAACCATGAATGGTATAAAAATATCACATCCACATTAAAACATGTTAAAAAAAATTCAATAAAATATATAGGATTGTATAATAATTTATCAACATAAAAAAATTAAAAAATCAAACAATGGATGTTGACATAGATGAAAATAATTTAATAAATTTATTAAAACTCATTTAGGAAAATATCCCTTTTACTTTAAAACATTTAAAAGACGTGTAATTTTAAAATAGAACATTTAATTTGAAAATATCCTTGTAATATAGTATGTGAATTTTAAAAATGATTATGTGATATAATGGCAGAAAATAGCCACTCACACCATATATGTTAAAAACATTCTTTCCTTAATTTGTCAAAAAGGTCATAAAGTACCTCGCTTGGAAAACGACCAAATGATTCCTCTAAAAAAATTTATACAAAGTCAAATATGGGTAAAATTGACATTAAAAATCCATAGTATTATAGTAAAACAATTTATGAAAACATTTTTAGAAACATGGACATGGATGATTGAGATGTCCTAGTATATACTTACACATCAATGACCTCGAATAATATTGATATTGTGAGATTACCCCTTACCTTAGGTTTGATACTTTATTTACATGTATGAAACTCCTGTATAATGTGTTTAAACTTATTATTAACTTATATAAAAATCATAATAGTATTTATAATATCACATATGATTCTTTTATTTATTTATATTACTTGTTTATTAACAATTCCAAGTTAATGCAACATTTCGGGTAATAACCGTTTTGTTTATCTTACATGTTTTAGATTTTTATTCTTGATAATATTACATATATAAATATTTAATTACTTTCTGATATATTTAATATGATTTATATATAATAAATATAAACATACATAATATATAGATATATGAAATGGAATACACTATTCATGGAGACGGTAGGCCGTATATACGCATGAAAGTTGTTTCCATTTGGTATTGTATGGAAGTAAGTGAATGACATAAACATATATATATATATATAAATAATCCTAGTATCATTATTATGTCATAAATTTCATAATTATTAATAATATTTATTCTTATAATAATTCTTGGCTGGTGAACATGGAGGATGAGTCTCATCGCATCGTGGAGACGGTAAGTTGTACGTACGCACGAGCAACGATATCATTTTCTTAATGGTTAAATGGTTTATAATTGGATGGAATATTAATTTTTAATAAAAAATATCATGTTATATTAATTATTTAAATCAAATATTTCACCATTATACCCATATAAATAAAGTGTACATGAAAAACAATTTACACCACGGCGTGGAGACTATAAGTCGTACTTACGCACACATAGTTGTATTTTTTTTCATAGGATGATTAAAAAGGGGAATATAGTTGTCCCAAAATCTGAAAAATCTCATAATATAGTACATTTTGGAGTTATTATTTTATTATGGTAACACTTAGTAAGAGAAAGTAGAATAAGAAATGAACATTGAAAGAAGGGATAAAACAATTACCTCTTCTTCGGGTGTCTCTTTTTATTTGCACAAAAGGACTCCTTAAGTGGGATTTCATACCAAGTTTTTTACTCTATGATGAAGTGATGGAATTTGGTAGGATATTTGGTCTGGGGTTTGATGATCCATAGGGCTTTGTAGGTGTGACTTAATGAAAAACCGAGGTTCCCTTTTATAAGAGAGGTGAGGGGAACATTATGAAATGCCTAAAATATTAATTTATTATAAAATTATTTTCGGTTTATAATAGATAAAAATTGATTTATTTAAAATATACGATTATTATGGGTCTATATCCTCTCAACCAATAGGTTTTAGAAATTTTTAGGTCATAAAAGTATCCTTATGGACTGGGATTATCCCTTAGATAAATAGTTTAAATCACAGCATGTCTTCTTGTATTTTTATACTATAGGATTGGTTTAGTTACAATAAAATGTCAAGAAAATCACAAGAGGATCATTAATGAAATTTTTAACACTATATAAGACATTTTTCTAAATCTTATATATTTTAGGATTTTTAAATCATTTAATAAAATAGTATTCTTTTAAACTCATTTGTATCAATTTTGACACTATTTAGTAATTGATTTTTGTTAAAGTCATAAAAACCTGATTTCTTCCAACCAAAGGAATTATAGCATACATCATATGTCAATGTAATCCAAAAAATTCATTAATGGAATTAAAACATTCACATTTTTTATTATAATATTTATAATATTATATATATTTTTATTTCATTAATAAGGAAAATATTCCATCATTATTTTTTCATACATAAATTTAATTATTTAATGTATACAAATGAAAAATAAAATACCATGATGGTTGAAATATTTTTATGTTTATTATTAATATTTATTGTCAAAGAGATCTTCCAAATAACCATATATTATATTTTTTTAGTAAAAGCTACATGTTTATGTTATATTTATCATTTCGTTAAATTAATTCTTATAACATATCATTATCACACCAAAGTGTTCTAATGGGGCCCTAAAATCGTTATAAGGATGACCATGGTCATAAATATCTCATAAAATATGATTAGTATACGTGTTAGTGTAGTTTTATATTATTAAAATATTATCTTTTACCCTTAATTACCTAACTTACCCTTTAACCATGGAAAATAAAAAAAAATTAATGAAGTTACTATTCATAATGTCAAAAAATAAAAGGTACATATCCACACAATTTGGAAATTATGATTCCAAATATGGAATCCATTTTTCCAAATTCAAATCACTAAGTTGGAAGAAAATAATTTAAAATTAATTCCCATTGTCAAAAATAGAAAGCAGGTTTCTAAGAAGTAAAAACTATTAAAAGATAGACATGTGTTTACATTCAATTTAAATTTGAAATTAATTAAATCACCTAAATTGTATTAAATTGTAAAAATAAAATCTATATATACTTTAAAACCACTCAACTGTATAATTTTACACTATAAATAATTTCATTTAAAAAAGTTGTTTTCAATTAAATTTTAGTATTTTCACTATTCATTAAAATGTCAATTTTAACAGAAAAGTACCAAAAACTAATTGAAACTAAATTTTTATGTCTCTATTATAAATAAGAATTTAATTTCATCAAATTATTTATATATAAGTATCAAATATTGTATTTAATAAAATCTCACCATTAAAAAGCGGAAAAAATACATTTTTGAAAAATATTTTTTTATCTAAAAAATTTAATTTCTTTTTATATTATTTATTAGAAGCACAAAATATGAATGTTAAACTTTTATAGGATATTTTAAATCCAAATTGATTTTAATACTGTTTATAAATTCTTTTTAAACGGTTAGTTTGGTAGGCCATGGTACTATTAAATTATTTTAAAAAGTATCATTTCGTGGAAGCATGGGGTGTTACAGTTCTAATGGAATCTATGAGTCTTAAACAAGGGTCGTGGAAAGAAAAGAATGACTTGATACCATGTATATAAAAACTAAAACTAAGTAGGATAATACATAGATCATGCCTATAATAATCATGGAAGCCTCAAGGTCATAATCCTTCAATGCGTAAAGCTTGCCTCATCCCAGTCCACCAGCTCCCTGGGCACATAGTGGGCCACCTAGGGGTGTTGGGGTAATACATAGAACCTATGACATCCTAAAATGGCCCTATGTGCACCTATTCTTTGTCTTCCACCCTACGGACCAACCTTCTCAAGCCTTCGCCTCTACCTTAGTGGTCCCTCGACTATGTATTGATTTTCCATACGACAGGTTAGTCAATCTCACACCAGATGTACCCGACCGTCGCATGAGTAACACAACCTATCCTTCAGCTGACTCGCTATTCCCTGAGAGCCTCGAACAAATGATCCAGTGTTCTTGGGTAATCCCTTAGATTGAATAACCCTTTTGGGTCCTCGTGATAGTAATCAGCTACCTATGGCTGAAGACTCGGGAGCCAGGAGCATACAAGTGACTCCCACTGCTGGCGTCTTCTCTGCCAGAAAGTTCTCATGTACCAAATATCACTACAGTAAGCCAGAATTTTTAGGAATACTAAGGGATATAATGGATGATTAGATCTCCTGGAATAAACCCTACTTAAATTTCTGAGCCCTGAAAAAGGGTATTGTACCATATCTGTGGAGTAGCGAGAATGATCAGTAAACCTCACTGTGTACTCTGTCATAGTCATACAACCCTCCTCCAAATATAGGAGATCTTGTATTCCCAATGAGTGTAACACAAATGGGAAAAACTACTCTTTGAATAGTCTCTCACTATCTTCCCAAGAGAGTGTCTCCTCATCATGTTTCTTTGTCACTAAGCTCCACCATCGCCCTACTGATCCCTGAATAAGACTTGTGTGTAGGACTTTCATATAGTCCGTACATTTCCTCACATTGTGGATGAATTGAGTAACTACCTATAGAAAATAATCACCTAACAGGGGAATGGATCATTAATAAACATGG
Organism: Viscum album; assembly: GCA_963277665.1. NCBI lineage: Eukaryota > Viridiplantae > Streptophyta > Magnoliopsida > Santalales > Viscaceae > Viscum > Viscum album. The sequence goes on along the minus strand of OY728159.1, from coordinate 834,775,780 downwards.
AAGGTCACTGCCTATGGAACTCATGAAATGTGCTCAGTTTGCGTGTGTCTTTAGTAGGTAGCGCTGGTAGTAACTACTACTCGACGAACAACACTATAACATGAAATCTGCCCGAAGGTGCCATCTATGGAAAATTCACCTATACAGACACATTTTCACTAGGTGGATCATCCTCTTGATCGAGAAATGGAATCCTAGCTTGCAATCTGCAGGTAGGAATCCTGAAATATATAAAGATGGTACATGGTCAATAGATTTTACCTGGTAAGCTTACTCAAGGACATGAGAACACACCAAATCCAATATGACACATGTACCTTTAATTTACCTATAACAAGTTTTTTAATATTCTGAGTCAAAAACCAGGTGTCCAGAGTCCAAGGGTATGGATAAAATGGCCACTATCCCAACACTGGATTTCCTGGCTTGAATGTTGAACTCCAAACACTTAACATTATTGCCCCAAACCAATATCATAGACTCTCGGTCCTTTTGTAGAACTAAACCTGCCTTCAATACCTCTCTGTCCCAACCCGTCCCAATGTGGACCATGCTATTACTACCCCAATCCCATCATCGAGATTTCAATGTTTGGTGATCGACATTGAGTAGGCATATCCCACAATGGGAGGCATTTTTTTATATACCTATACATACACGCCCATATCCAAGCCCAAAATTATGGAATTTAAAAACACTAATTAAACATTGCATGCATACACTAAGATACTAACCACAATGTATGACCGAAGGAACTGGAATTTAAACAGGGCCAAAAAACAATCAAACCAAAAGATAGAGTCATTCAATGTTAATACACAAGTTCTCGAAACTCATATGTTGAAAACCATACCTAAAAGGTAGGTGTAAGACAATTATTTAATTCCATAGAAGCACACCTTGTTTGTCTGATCACTCCATGTACCACATGGTCCTAGCCCACCTAGAACTCCATCAGAACGTTGATCTTTTACACAAGACATGACATGTGCGGGCAAAGCCTATGTAAGGGTGAGTAAAGCAATTCTTAGTATGACACCCTGAAACCACAAAGTAAAATGACTAAGAGATATAAAAAGTACACCATGAAGAGATACATGATGTAAACCACAAATGAATACATCGTCAGTAAATTCATCTCACATAGGTACAATGATATAGCAAGAAAAGTAGGATTATCACATGTAGTCCACAGTACACCCAATATAGTTAAGACACGATATTTTGATAACACATAGAGTGTCGATAACACATAGAGTATTGATAATACATGTTTTTTGATAACACATGGAGTGTTGATATCAAATAGATAGTCTATAATAATTGCAGCACCCTAAGTCATGTATTCACCAAGTCACATAATCACCATGTAACAACTAGCCACAGGAATCCACTCATAGCACACTTGTTCTGGGAGAATGTACTCATCATGACAAAACGTCATATTCCAACATCCAGAAAAACACACATAGTGTATTAAAGAAGCCACATTTCATCACAAGGGTCCTAACAAAGCAAATAGCTCATCAAACAGACACACGATATGAATGTTATGAAAATTTTTGAAAATACCTCTGACCTGGGTCCAGTCTGTGTCTGAACTAATGTACTGAGCCAGACCCAACCCAGTACAACCGACCCAACTTGACCTCATCTGGCCAACCCAACCTGGTCAGGGATTGTCCGACCCGACCTGCTAGGCCACTGGGGAAGCCTGGATGCATTATTCTTTCCCCCTTCATGTGGGATGGTTCACTTATTTGGATGTGGTCTACCACGAATGTATTCCTCGATGATGATTCAGTGCTGATCCACATTCCATGCGGCTGGCCCTCCGCACCGCCTACCCGGTGACCTCCTTTCCATGGGTTCCTCTGATGCGGAATCGAGCCGTGTCCCCCGGTAAACACCGTAACCCCAAGACATAGCCCATTCCCACCGTCTCTGACCCCCCTAGCCACACTCTAACTCATTCTCATGATCCTCCTAGACCGACCACACTAGGATGTGTCCTTCCACAGCCATCGGCCACCATGCCATGGACCCACCATAATTCCCTCACACTCTTCATGGACTGAACATAACAAATCCTCCACCATCTCACCTTTATTGTCACCCCTCTAAGGTGTCTTGGGGTGTCATATCTTTAGTCTCAGATTGTTTCGCAATGAAATGAATGAGAAACAATCGTCCACCCCTCCAATTAAGAAAATTAAAGAAGCATAAGGGGGAATGAGAAGCACAAAAGCACCAGAAGGATGGATCATGATCTTTGTTCCTGTTATACTCGATTCATCCTTTTTAGAGGGATCATAATGAATCGATCAGTCATACATATCTAACCCCCATTTAATTCCCACAAAAAAACTCTCATCCCACAAGTGATCAAACCAATTATCAACGTGGTCATGGTTTGGTCCACATTCATCGTCAAATTTAAGAACATGGAAGAAGTAACAAAGGAACAACACCCTAACTAGGGTATGGATCAGTTTTGGATGAAGGGTGAAGATACATTGTCATTTTTCATTGATCTGTTGATCTTTGATCCATGTACTGATATCCAATCCATCATCACTATCGAGTGAACTTCATATTCATCATCTAAGGAAAATTCTAGGGTTATGGTGACAACCTTGAATTCCAGAAAAAACTACAATACAGTACAAGAGCCCTTGGGTCAAAATAAAATAGTTTTATAAAATATTTTATTTTCAATATGTCAAAAACTATTTTAAGCAGTAGACCCAAGCCAACAAATTTATGCATCTCTTATGGTAATCATACTATTTTGAATGCAACAGTGACCTAAAATTTCAGATCTAGACTCTATTTAATAACTTATTCAAATTTAAAAAAAAACCACTCAATCATTTTATAAAATACTGAACATTTTTATCAATTTTTCCTTGGCACACCGGACCTTATAATCACTCACTATCTATATGTCTGGTCAAATAATTTTCCAATTTAATTTATTAAAATATAACTGGAAAAAGATTATGTCATTATAATTTAGATATTATATTTTTCAATTGTTTTTAGTCTTTATATACTGTGTTAATATATTTAAAATGATCAAGAAATAGATTGATGATCACTTGAGTATTTTACTAATGATACAATCGTAAGATAAGAAATATAAAAAAAATTCATGTGTGAGTTTCAATTTCAAAATATTTATTTTTGGTTCATATAATCACTTGTGACAATGTACCTGTGGATCTATAAATGAGTGAATTTATTGAGTGATGTCCAAGAATAACCCATGTAACTATGATCCGCTATTTTCTTGGTTTTTTTAAATATTATAAACACATTCTGAATAATTTCACATATTTTCTAATTACCTCAACAAGTAAACTCATAATGAATCCTTGTTCCTTTAAATAATTTAATTTGAAGGAAATTCTAATGAACTGAAGGGAAGTTTAGAAAATACACTTGTTCTTAGATTACCCTATACTGTAGAATAGTTTTAGATATTTCATGATGAATCTGAGAATGGATTAGGATGAATCATTATGTAGAATGACATATTGATATCTTATTCCTCGACCCATTTTATGGTTCATCAAAAAAATTACTAAACTATTGATTTGGAGTTAACTAAGGTAATTTTCTCATTGAAGATATAAAACCATTATCATTACTGGTAATGGTGAGAGAAATATATTGATCCCAGAATATTAATGTATATATTCACACAGAAAGTGTTGAATACGCTCAAAAGAAGATGGGTTGAGTTTCATAAATATTATTATTTTCTAATACATTATTTGTTAGTGAAATCAACCAATGTGGTTAATTCATTAATTAGAATAGATCATGATAAAAAAATATGATGAGGATAAAAAAAACCAATGTTCATAGATTTTCGATGTATGAGAGTGAAAATTTTGAAGGAAGGGGATAAATATTATCTTTTTGAAATGAGTGTTCATAAATATATCAATGTAAATATTAAAAAGGAAAAAGGGACATGTCCAGTTCAAAAATAATGCATTAAATTTCCTTGAGTTTCACATTGATTTTGATATAATTTTATGGTTCTGGAACCATATATGTGTGCCTTCAATTCCATTCATGAATAAAGAGATTTTTGATGAATCTTTTTTTTCATCTTTCTATATTAATCATGGATATATGATGATTTATTGAGATATGAAAGAGTATTTTTTGTTGGAAAACCTAAAGATAGATATTATTTAATGTGTATCTCAATGCTTGTTATATCAGCAAGTTAAGGATGAGAGACATGTTTCTATGGGGATGCTAAAACCATTACACATTATGTATTGGAAATTAGAAAACATAACAAATTTTTTTTCATCAGACTACAAAAAAAAAGATTAAAGGATGCTATATAATTTGGGTTCTATTTTCTCACCATATAATGTTAGAATAATTCATTGTTTTCTGAGTTGAATTTTTCACATAATTAGTCTTCTAGATTAGTCAAAAAAGATGTGGTTAGGTTACATAGAGTTCCAAAATCTGTTATATCTAATTAGAAAATGAGTTTACCTCAATGTTCTGGTAAATTATTCAGTAAGTTATCATTTTGGTGTTAGGTTTTATTACTTATTATCATCCAAAGATAGAGGATTGGTTTAAGATAATCAGTCAGATTGTAGAGTATATATTGATGTCTTGTTCTATGGATTTCAAATGTGGTATAGATCAATATAATTATATTACTGAATTATCTTATGACAAAATATTTATTCAATAATTCACATGGATCCATTTTAATCCCTATATATAAGGATGTTCAGAACTCCAATGTAATAGGTTGAAGTTAAATAATGAAGTACCATCAAACTTGAGAAATCTGAAGAAGTTATAGGGAAGGTCAGAGACATTCAACAGCATATTAAGGTTTCTTTAAATCAATAGAAATGTTATTCTGAAAATCATTGGTGAAATTTGGAAATAAAAGTTTAAGAAAATGTATTCCTACAGAATTATACATAGAAAAATCAATGAGAATCCGAAATAAGGGAATAATGACCCTTGGGTATATTGGACCCTATGAGATTCTTGTTGGAGTAGGGATGGTAGATTATCACTTGGATTTTCCATAAAAACACTCTCAAGTTCATGACGTCTTCTATATATCTCTTATAAGTAAGTTCAATATTGTTCCATAATAATTATTGAACAAATAGGATATACCAATGAAAGATGATTACTCTTACAATGAATGAACATTATAAATCTTTCATTATTGAGTTAAACTAATACAAAAAAAGTCTTCTCACCTGGTTAATGTTTCCTGGAGAAATCATGAATTTAAATATTTTATATGGAAACCTAGGGATGTGATGAAATGGAATATCCTAATATTTTTATATCAAAGTGATGTAATTTTTATAGTGATATTAATTCTAAAGGAGTATAATGTTCAATTTTGATATTTGAGATACATTTATTTTTTAAATAAATTAAATTTCTTTGCTAGAATTTGGTACATGAAACCCATGTCTAAATGAAACATAATTGAGTATAACGTTATAAACTAGCTCTTAAATAGGAAAAATTATTAAAATCACAACATTTTTAAATATATTAATAATGGTTTTAGGTTAATCTAATATACTGATAAATATTTACTCATTTTTTAATAACATCTTTACGTTCTTCAGAAACAATTTTTCCCTATAAAATAATTTTTTAAGAAAATAATGTAAATATTTTTTGTTAATTTTATAAAATTAATTTTAATACATGAAATTATTTTTTGAAATTAGAATTTAAAAATTTTCTTACTATGATTTTTTGGGATTTTTCACAGAATATTAATTTCTCTTGGAATGGTTAAAACACTATTTTTTATTGAAAATTGTATCATCATATAAAGTATTTTACATAGTTAAATTTTAGGTTAAAATTATTTCAAAATAAGTTTAGTTTATTTATAATATTTATAAAAAAACTATTATCATTTGAATAAATTATATTTGGATATTTTTTTACAAAACATTGTATACTTAAGTAAGTATTTTTATAGAATGATATTTTTTATCATGTTTTGTGGGTTTATTATAAAATCATTTATATCACTTAGAGATATAAAATTTAAAAAACAGTTTCAATAATAGGAATCTACATGTAATTTTTATTAATGGGGCCCCTATCATTTTTTTCAGAATGAATAGTTCAAGCAATAAAAAATTATCACCATTGTTAATGATAAAAGGGATTTATCATGGGGTTAAACAATAGATAATGATAAAATTAACCATTAAAATATTCTAAAATGAATTTTATAGACATATTTTGACAACATAATATTCATTCCAGTATGTGTTCATATTGAGTTAATTTTTTTGAGAGTGACTTTATTATAATTTAATCATTCAATAAATTTAAATTGTTTCCTCTATCCCACTTATAAAAGAAAACCCCTTAATTTCTTTAATTACACCTCATTGAGAATATTAGTTATAGAAAACCCTAAATTATTCTCTTAAATAATTTTACATACATTACTTAGTTTTTATGGTGTTATTAAATGTCGATTCTAAGGGTCTTTAACAATTGATCTAAAAGAGTCCAATTGAAATAGAGGTAATAGTCGTACAAAACCTCATTCAAATTTTTGATTTCTATACCTCCTATAAATATATGTTATTCATCAAAGCATATTATCTTAAGAATAAAAAATATATGTATATTTTATTTATATTATATAATAAACAATATCCACTCTCTATTCCTTCATATGGGATGTGAAAGTATTTATGATTCATACATGGGGACTACAACCTCCATCTGGAAGAAAAAATAATTTTCCAAATCTATTATTCATGGATGGTTATTATAAAAATATTAATTTATATAATTTATATTTATGTAATAATTATTATTATTTAATTATAAAATTATATAATCCTTGTTACATTCAATCCATTGAAAAAATAGCATTGCTTGGGCATACGTGTGTACTACAACCTCCACAGAGTGATGTGATTCATTTTTCATTACCACATTGTATGAATGGTAAGAAAGATAGTTTTAATGAGTATATTTCACATATATTACTTAATAATGATTTTGGGAAGGGGTTTTTTATTTAACATTATTTCTTTCCATTCGATGAAATCTGAAAATAACGATGATGTATACCTATAGCCCACCATCTCAACAAACAGAGTTACAAATATTTCAATCTATAACTTTAATGGATGAATATTAATATATATATATATATAATATTTGAATAATTTATTCAAATCATGATATATATTCTAGATTGTATGGGACCATGATCAAATTACAAGTATCAGAACTACCAGACAAAAATTATCAAAAAAATGAAAGAGTTAACACCTTGAAACAATGATTTTAATGAGGAATTATACATAAGTATGTGTTAAAATGTTATAATTGGATCATATATCATATTAAAATTATTTGAATTAATTTTCTATAGAGTTACTATAAATTAAAATTTATTATACTTGAGGATAAAGTGAATTCTATGGATAAAAAAGTTAACATAAGGGATTTATGTTACAATCTAATTATTTATCAGGTTCATTTTGATTTATTTTCTGATGATGAAATTTTATTAACTACCAATCAAATGACATAATAATTTTCATCTAAAATAGTAATTTAAGGAGATTAAATGTTATAAATAGATTTTATACTCAATATTTACTAAATACACTAGAAGAATATTTGTAATGAAAACCAACTTAGTTTTACCTCCTTTATCAAGAATATTTTTCTTGAATTTAAATGTTTTATAGAAAATTTATATAATTTTATTAGTATAATATTATGAATTTTTAAGATCATTTTTAACTTCAATTTAATTTTTTTAAAATGGTTTAAAAGAAATATAATTTTGATTTTTCAAATGAGGTACTTTTAAATTTTTACATTAAATGAGAATAGAATCATTGTACTAAGACATATATCATGAGAAAAATTTCCAACTATGATGACAAGTCACTGATTGAAAACTTCCTTCAAAATTTAATAATTTTTTTTCATAGAAAATATTTTATATAATATTTTTCAAATTTATGGATTATTATAATTGATTTTAAACATAAAGGGTATTTTTCTTAGGAAATATTACAAGATATCCTTAGCATAATTTTAATCTAACATTACATATTTTTATGTTACTTATGATTTACTGGGGATATTATCCAATGACACCAAGATTATTCTTCTTCTATATGGTTTATGATTATGATGTTGATATTTTTATTAAACATTTATCTTTTCTAGTTTTTATGACATTTGATAAATGATTTATGTACATGTGGAACACATTTAAATGGATAATGATTTTGTGATGGGTGATATTGAAGTTATATAAGCATCCAATGTATTGGGTCTAATAGATATTCACTGAGATAATAAGGACTTTGTTGCGGAGTGATCCTAGTTCAATAATTTAAAATTTCCACTATGATAGTCATGGGAGTGAACCTTGACTAATTATATGATGTAATAGGGAGTGAATCCACTCTACTAGGATAATCATGGAATTTATCCTTAAATTGGTTAATGATTTTCCATAATTATTTTATTTTTGAAAAAAACTTTTGTCTTATGAAACTTTTATACTCTCATAGATTATGTTCATTGATTTCATTATGATATTTTTAGTTTTAGAATTAAATATTTATGACATGATTCATTATTAAGGTATAAGATATTTATGGTATGGTTTTTAAATTTAAATATAATGTCTTAATAACTATATGTTAATGATATGTTTAAGTAATCATTGATATTTCACTTGTTTACTATTAGTGAGAATTCAAGAGACCCCTTCATTATGTTTCATTTACCCTAGTTATGATTGATGTTTTTTAGTATCAAATGTCTAAAAAGGGTGATAATTATTGAGGGATTACTAGTAGGTTTTTTCGATCTCTTATGATCAAGTTTTTTGTGTACCCATTTTTTCAATTTCATTAATCTTATGTGATTATAATATAGATCATAATGATATTTAGTTAATATTATATTAAATAATATGTGATATTTATCTATGAATATTATGGGTCTCTATATTTACCGTTACATAAACATTGATGAATTCAACATACAATTATAAAGCCCAATCCTATCATTTTACATCATTAACACACTCATAGTTTCCCATATTTTGCATAATATCTACCCTTATAAAACTCACATATAACCTTATTCATTATATAAAAAATTATTTTTTACCTTATGAAGATTTTCACTTATCTTAGAATATCCTATAAAACTCTAGCTTACCCATACACATAGGCTGGACTGCCCTTATGCAGTATATGAAAACTTCGTCTTTCACATACATCATGCATAGGTTAACCTTATATGACTTTTAGAAAAATTTGATTACCTATACACAGATCATAAGGGATCCTATAAATCCTTTAAATATACATATTTAACTATACAGAGCATATGAAATAGAGGACTTACAATTACATAGTTAGAGGAATAATACAATTACCTTTACACAACTCATATAACATGATCATACCCTAAAAGTTCCATAAAATATCCATTCTACCCTGATTTATTAATGGAAATAAGGTGAACCCATTAAAAATCCTAAAATAAACTCTATGTAAGACTAAATTTCACATAAAAATATGTAGGACTTATGCCATATATAAGGAAATAAGTTTTTTAATTTTTCTAAATATCACCAAAAAAATAAAAAAATATATTTATAAAAGTGGAATAAATTATCATATAAAATTAGTGAATGTTAAAAACATGGTAAATTTATACTCATCCATGAACCTATGAGAAATATTTGAAAATTTGGATTGATAAAATAATAGTTTAGTAGCTGATTAAAAAAAATGAAATCTTGTTAGTCTAGTGAAAAACATGAAAACCCATGTTGGAATTTACCTTTTTCAAACTAAAACATTCAGTAAATAAATATAAAATTTCCACATGAAGGAATAAAATTTTTCCAAAATAAAACCGTTGAAACCTATAATAAAAATAGTAAAACCTATTATTTCATTTCTAGGCATGTGATAAATCAAGAAAAAATTCCATTAAAAAAACCATTCACCTTTAATCCTTCCTTAACTGATGAAATCCAATTTTATATAAAAATCTTTTTTTATTAATAATTTACGTATCTTGCAGGATTTATTCATAGATCATAATCAATTTTTTTGAACCATTTAAAAATTACAAAAATCTAGTTAATCTATAGGAGTAACTTACATATTTATCTCTCTCGATTTTTATGATCAAGGAATATTCATTACCCATTTCATTGGGGAGATGTATGGGGCTCACCCAAAATCATGAGCTATATTGGTATTTCATATCATTATCTATCATTATACAATAATATATCTTGATAAAATAACTTGTAATATTTTATTTTTTTATCATAAACCCTTTAAAACCTAATTATAACTATTAAGAAAAATACATTATATTCTTTCATAATCATATGGAGCAATATCCATTTATTTGAAAACTCTTCAAAAATAAAATTTCAAAGATGAGAATGAAAAAATATTGTTTAAAAACTATGGTATATTATAGTGGAATACATATAAAAAATAACATTTAATATTCCAGTAATTGGATGTCAATCCTTATATATATAGAAACACATTTTTTGTCAATTTTGTAAAAAAAAGAAAAGTATAAACCATAAAGAAAACATTGATAAGATTTCTATCTATAACCATTATAAGGAAAGTTATATATATATATGTGTGTGTGTGTGTGTGTGCGTTTGGTTGTGTGAAAAGGAATATCATAAACCATTAATACATAATGACGAATATTCTTAATACATTTAAAATCACATGGATACAGATGAAAAATATTTTAAATAATTTCAAAATAATTATTGGAAAAACCATCACCTAAACTTCCATATAGCTTCAAAAAATCAAAAAATAAAGAATAATAAAAATATATTATTTTTTATTAGTTTTAATATCCCCTTTAATTTCAATTTTAAAAATATAATTCATTTTATTTCATTAATTTCCATATTGTATTTAGATACAAAAATTGTTAATTTCATGTTGTACATTTTTAGGTCCATTGGTTTATAACCTCAAACAACATTGGGGTGTTGAATTTGGTTAAAGGTTCAATGCATCCATTATATCTAAAATCATAAATATGTTATGAATATAATATTTATACATTAAATAAATTTTCTAAACTAGCCTTGAATGTTAGACATAAGAAATGAATCATGTCATTTTGCGAAGATAATCGTCCATACATATGCAGGAATGACTTTTGAATTTTTATTATAAGAGGAAACAGAATAAAGTAGTTAATATTTTACTATTAAAAAATATAATTGAATTAAAATTTTAATATTTATTCATTTTTTCTATAATTATGATCATCCTTTTATAGTGGAAATGAAAAATCAATCACAACACTTCATGAAGGTGGTGTTAAACTTATTCTCGAGGGAATAATTATCAATTTAAAATGGAATGAATGATTGAGAGGGTATGTAATAAGATATATACCAAGAATCATAATTATTTAATAAATATAATATATATTAATTTGATCTGTAATTTTAAATATGAAAAAAATCTGGTCATAAAAAACAAGTTGTATCTCTTCATGAAGGTGGTAGTAGACACATGTGCATGAGGGATACTTTCATTTACTAAGGGATAGAGAAAGCATAAGAATGAGGTTTGTAACATAATAATAATAAATTTTTATAATATGAATTATACTAAATATGTAATCTCGTAATGGCTAATGTATATTTTAAAATTTTGAAGAAGAAAAGAATAATAAAGATTCGATTAAAAATTATATCACGTCTTTGAAAATGTTATTTTGACATACACCTTAAGCCTTATAGGATTGGTATTTTTGTGATAATTAGAGATATTATATGTGGGGATAAATCTTGAAGAGAGATATGGGGATGTTTTGGATGATTTATTATTCCTAAAATTAGTTAGTAAGAGAGGAGATGGGGTTCTATTTTTTATTAGAGGGTAATAGAACACATGCAATTATTCAATGTTTTAAAATAATTTTATGTTACTCCCAAGGTCAAGTTTGACATAAAATATTTGAGGATATGATAAGGTTATAAGGGTAAAAGTAAACTCATCTTATAAGAATTGTGATATGATTTATTGAATGTATCACTTTTTTACCTTAATTGATATGTTTCACACTTTAACTACGGTGAAACATTTTTTTCAATGGTTACTATTTATAATGACCAAAATATTAATCATACAACATTAATAAATATGATCCTAATAATTAAAAATATTGAATCCATTTTTCAAGAATAAAATTCTTATAATTTGATGATATTAATGTTAATATATTTTTTCACAAAACAATGAAGCATGATTTCTAGAAAATTGAGTTATTACACTAATAAATTATCATTTACACAAATAAAATATAATTATAAATAGTAATGAATTATTTATAATATTCATAATAAAATAGTATTAGTTCATTTTAGAATAAAAGTATTATGGTATTATTAAATTACATTACTTAATGAAAATAGTGGACATTTGTTTTTAAAAAAATCAATATGTTTTAAAACTTAATAAAAAATAAATCTTTCCATATATTCCAATAAAATTATCATGAGATATAATTGATAAGATGATTCCAAAAATTAATTCTTTATTATCAATATCAATTTTTAAAACTAAATAATCTATCTTTTAATTAAATCAATTTATTTTAGGGAAAATAAATTTATTTATATAAAACATTTCCTTTTTCAAATAAAAACAATATAAATTTCTAAATTATGATTTGATGAATATATATCCCCAAAATTAATTATTATAAATTGAAATATTAATTAATTTATAATATTACCAAGGTTTTCATAGAATCTACTTTGGAAGATCAATATGAACAACTAGTTTGGAATCAAGGTATGCTACATTGAGTTAATGGTTATCTCTCAGGACAGTAGTTGCAACCCCTTACTGGGATGATAATTGCCACACGTGAAGGTAACTATCCATTTTCATAACATTAGTTCCTTAAATACTCACTCAATTGTGATTTTGGGGGTGGTTTATAGAGATTATATCCTCTATAGATCACGTGATACCCTTTTTATTGACGTTTGATTTTATAAGGGAATTTGAATTCATTCCCAAGTTGAAGTTGTTGAACTGTTAAATTGGCCCAATTAATGATAGAATTAATTGAAAAACCCATGGTTTATCTGAAGAGTATTTTTCTAATATTTATTAATAAACTTTAAATAACCATAAATTTTTTAAGAAATAAAATGAATGTTTTATAAAAAAAAATTTCTCATAAATTTCAATTTTATCATAGAGGGAGTAAAATTTATAAGGAAATAAATATGCAATCCTGATTATCATCATAGGGTTTACCGTATGCCTCTAAATTAGTGTCTATTCCACCAGATAAAATGGATTCCATTGAGTATAATTCCCAAAATATGGAGGGCAATTTCACTCTAAGAATATCATTATATAGGAAATGTGATCACCCTCATTCCTTCAACATTATAAAGAAGAATATTTTGGTTAAGACCCTCCTCCATTTGAATAAAAAGTTTTAATCACAATCACTTAGTTGATATAGGTAAACCTGAGTACAAAGAAAGACCCATGTATTTCCTTGGTAAGTGTAATCATGTCTCTCAAGGATAAATATTAGAACGTCATATTCTTGAAAAGAATTTTGATATATTTTTAATGAGTTATACCTGTATTATTAGGTATATTCTTCATGTTTTTTTCCACCAATTAGGTCACCATATATATAATAAGGCATGAATAATGATTCTTGTTGATCCCATAGGACTAATACACATTAAGAGGGGAGTGAATTTAGAGGACCATTTTTTATTTTCTTTCATTGAATCATTTTCTCATGTTAGAATAAATATCTCAAACCTATAATCCATCACACATACAATGTCTCTAAATAAAAAAATTAATAACTATATATGAATATATTAATTGGTTTAAAGAAAAATTAAAATCCAAGGAGACCACACTGAGAAAATGTTGATTTATGATTACATAAAAATACTTAAAATATTTGATTAAAATGTTTTGTAAGGATGAATGTTCAATGTTATGGAATCTCTATGTCCTTATCTATATATGAGATACATTAAGATAAATAATACGAGATCATAAACTATGATTACTCTTTTGAAGGATTAATTCAAATAGAAATATTACTATCCATCATGTATGTTTTCATTGTTCTCCAATTCTTTCTTCAAATATTTATATTCAATTAAATTCATATCATAATTGTCTCTCTTATCAATATATTAAATATTTATCAATTATATTAAATATTTATCAATTGTATTAAATATTATACTTCCAATAAATCCATATCTAAATAAAGGATTAGTCTCCCAAAAAATTCTCTACAACTGTTTCATATATAACCTATTGGCAGGGGATTCAACAACCCATTCATCACCCATCAAGCCAATCATTCCAACTATGATTCCTTGAATTCAGGGATAAATATGAACTACTAAAATTTCATGTGTTTACATTCTTCATGGAATGAACTCATACATACTAGCTTGAAACTTATTTGAATCGTCCATATTGTGTCATGATGTTTTTCATCATGGAATGATCAAAGTTAACCAACAGGTCCAAACTGTTTATATTTATCCCATATTAAAATAACCAAATTATAACATTGTGATATATATAAGTATTATATTTAAATTAATTAATCATTAATTAACTTCAATATTTTTTTATATCTTTCTTCTTCTTTGAAAATCCATCCACGAAATATCCTCCAAGAAGAGAGCTCAAATCATATGACCACTATGTTATTATGTGATCCCCTTTTCTTTTAATAAGATTAACAATGGTGATTCTATATATAATGGGAATATGAAAGTATTTATAACCATGTAAAATCATATACTCCTATTCACGTTATTATTGTATGGTGAGACAATAACACAAATTCTTTAAATTATGAAATGTAAAATACCATATATTTCACTTATAACCCATACATTAATTCAGATAGCCATTACATGTCATGCATTCATAGTGTAAAAATCCATCTTACGGCATGTAAATTTTTTATATATTAGAGATTAAATGTTACATAAAAGGAGTCTAATAAATTTTTAACTCCAAATAACCTAATGTATACACAGTGTGGAAACAAATGTTTTTATTTTTCCATTAATTTCACTCTAGAAATAAATCTTTTCCTCATAGTGTGATTTATTCTAGCTAGAACCCAATACTTTTCAGTATTTCTCCATATATTCCAAATCAAAATCCAAACATCATAGCATAATTCAATTGACATAAAATCCTTCATTACAACCTACGGTTTAAATATTCATTTTCATTTGATTTTTCAAACAACCTTATATTACTCCAATGTTAATATATTTTACTATTTTCTATACATGATCCACCTATATTATTACTCTCACCTTGTAACGATTCACATACATTGATAATTAAATTCATTGAGTTTCTCATTTTCTATGCATAATATCATCCAATCATTCATAACTTTTGGCTATACTAATACTAATGATAGTTATACTAATAAATTCTATAAACATATGTGAATCAAAACTCATTATAGAGTGTAATAGAATGTGTTAATTTCTATAACGGTGTCCCTAACTATAGATATAACATTCATTTTTCTTATAATACCCCATTTATTTTTTCTCCCTTATTAATACACACTCTATAATTTATTAAAAACTAAAAAATAACATAAGATCCATGTAAAGAATTATTTACAATGGGGATAATATATGTTCTTAATCTCCTATAGCTCATGGTGGAAGTTGATCACCTAGTTTTGAATAATTATTTTAAAATTATAGTGTGGATAATAATTTAATAAATTTATTTGACCCTGGTTGATTAGTAACAAACTATTCTAGTTTTATAATTCCTTGTTCAAAATTCTCCTTAATGAAATTTATTTTTATCACTTTTTTTTTAATTTTGTAATATTTTAGAATAGTTGTTCCCATATCAATTAGGATTTGGTTGTCATAGTCAACTACCAAGAGTACCTTCAAATATTCTATAATTTATTCACTATCTATATCATCCATTAAAATTGTATAGTTTATTTTATTTCTTAAATTTACAACAGTTAATTTATATTTTGTTATATTATCTCTTACTTCATTATCAATAATTTAATGTGTTTTATTCAATTAAAAAGTAACAATTTTCTATGGATTTTCTATAAAATACATATTTTACCCAATATTTATATAATTACCCATAAAAATAAATATTGATCAATGAAAAATATACTAAACCACAGTCATTCATTAATTAAATGCACTTCATGATCTATTTAAAAATGAAGAATTGTTACTCTTTGGAAAATATTTGAATATCTATTGCAAAACTTATTATAGAAAAAACATCTAGAGTGTATTTTATGAGATACAATAAAAGTTTAATCATAATTATGTAATGTATTGAATCATCCACTCTTCACTCTTCACATGTGACTATCTAGGTTCCAAACATTAATATTGTTGAAGCCATCTTCTTTCTTGTACCACAAATTTTCTCCATTACACCTTTATAGAATGTTCTTGGGAATGAAATTTATATCTCATAATTTTAAAATACTCAAACACAATAAAATATATAACTTATTCAATTATTATAATTTCGAAATCGGAGTCTATAAAATAAGAATAATTTTATTTCAATTTTTTATTTTTTTCTCATTGAAAGTGGTTTCATAATCATAGAGAGGAACCATATAATCTTTATCATTTGTGACTTTCACATAATTATTGTCATCAAATACACATGTTTTCCTCCAATTTCTCTAAAAAGTGTCCAACTAATCATTCTTAGATGGCAGTTCTTATTTCAACCCCTTCATATTCATTATCAACCTATAATCATTTTATTTATCTTTATTAACAATAAATAAATTTGTTTGTTTCATGTGAATTATTTGATAATAATATTTAATAACGATGGACTCAAAATCATTTTGATATGATCAAAATTTTATCTTTATATCCATAATAAGAAAAAATAATTATTTATAAAATTATATATAATGTTTTAATCATTTATTCCTCATTAATATCTTATAATTTTATAGAATATATCTTGAAAATAATTTTATTTCAAATAATATTTCCATGGAAATCATTTTTATTATTTAATACAAACTTATATTTTATTATATTTTCATCTGTTAACCTATTCACAGTATCCTACAAATTATTTTTCTCAATTTAATCTAGTTTATCATTTATAGGTGTTACCCATAACTCTCCATTCAATAAATTCCCAAATTATTGTGGCTATACATGAGATAATACATTGTGAATCTCTATTTAATTAGCCTCAATGTTTTTTTGGATTATATTTATCATTGATAATATTAACCTTTTTGACTTATAATCAACTCATAATCTATTTAGTTAGTAGTTAAACCCATTTATCCTTTTTACCTAGAAATTCAATCTTGATATCTTATTCATATGTGGAGGTATGAATACCTTTAGATATTTTATATATTTTTTCATCTTCATCATGTACCTCAATCATGTCTTCGAATTCTAGATTGTTTCAATGATTTTTCATCAATATCATTTACATCATTATTTACCATGACATTGATTAGTCTCGTAAAGAGGTTGTAAAATTCTATACCCATTAATAATAAGGATAAAAATACCACCTAACCTACTAGTTTTACATTTTTAATAAAATTTAATTCCTTATTTCAGATGAAAAACTTGATACAAAATACCATAACATACATCAATGTTTTCTATCTTCTACACCCATCAAGTACGATGCCATCTGTACACTATGGCCCTGAAAAGAATGATTTTTTAATTAAAATGTAATTTATAAAGGTACCCTAAAATAATAAGGATAGATTATAATTTAAAGGATAAATTCCTTTTCTATAATGTTTCTACTTGATTTATAATTTGTACTACATAATTTAGTGATCTTCTATCACCATTTATTCATCATGATTAATTCACTTTTCTTAAATTAAATTTCTACAACATTATTGGTTTTAATATTTAACTTATAAGATCAAAGAATCTATATTATTCTTCCAGTTTCCTTCTCATATAATATCTAGAATTTTTTATAGACTCAATCACGTATGAATTTTCCTAAAAAACAGACACAATGCATTCCATAGAAATAATTATTGAAAATGAAGAAGTATTTCACACTATATTATTCATGAACCTTTATGGGTCAACACATTCTAGTATAAATTAAATTTATAGATTTTATTCCTTGTTCTCCTAAACTAATAGGGATTTCCCTGCAGTTTCCTTCTTACCCGTTCAATAAAGGTCTTTTGTAATTTTCATCTTATATTTGGAATATCAGCCATATATTTTATATTTTATAGATTTTATATATATGGTTTATTAATACATATAATAATTCATTGTTTGTAATATCAAATTTTTTCTACATCTAATCTACTTACTATAGATTTTCATTGGTTATAAGTCCCTTCATCTTTGAGATTCCCATTTTTATATTAATTCAACTTCCCATGATATATTGTAAAACATTACTCCTAAATAAATAACATTTAATAACACATAAGAGTTTATTTAAAAGGATATGTATAAATAAGTTATTTGAATCCCTTATCTTATCTCCATACAACCTCATCTTTCAACTTCCCAAGATATTTTGACCTCTATCATTTTGGAATCGAACCATACCATCAACATAACCCTTCATATTATTCAATATATTCATGTTTTTAATAATTTGGGAGGAATAACCACTATAAAAAACCAAGGGTTGAAATTAATAATTTATTTGATTTCAAGTTTTTACAAGATATCTTTCTAATTATTCATCTTTTCCATTAAAGACACTGAAGGTAGATATCAGAAAGAAGATACTCTCTCGTAATTTTCATGATCATGGATACAATATAATACACCTCTTCATTTAGATGATAGATCTTGTTTTATAAGTAGAACTCAATAGGATTTTTCAAATCCAACCACCAATGGATTCTATAAGTGTAATTTTATCTGTTATGCTGCCTATAATTATAATCATCATAATATATATATATATAAATTAAAATAATACTAAGAGAGAAAAAACTTATTTCTATTTTATGATATGTTCTCATACATATTTTTTGACTCATAGGATATTCACCACTCATGTAGCTTTTCAACTTTATTCCCAAGGATTTTTGCAGAACTAACAAGGAAAAAATCATTAATGGTAATATATAATCATTTCTTCAACTATACATATTTTTATCCTTTTGATTAGATTCTTCATTGTTGATGTGTCCTCATTGAATAAGAGTTTTTACCAATTTTATGATTTCATTTATCATTTATAGTAAATCATGCAGCCAAGGACTTCTTTACATTATAAACATGATCAATATTTACCATAGGCCAAAATATATAATCATTTTTTATTTTCTCAATAGTCATTAAAAATATTCCTATTATTTATGTAAAATCATTATTGAATAACTTTTTTAATTGAATAATCTTATTCTAAGAATAGTCTTTAACATCACCCTTATGCTTCATTTGCTATGATATGACTTCTTCACCAAGCGATTCACCCATTTTCATCCTCCTTTTATCCATAAGTTAGGATCTCTGGTCATTTTTACCTACAATTTTAATCCTGACTTGAAAGAAACCACATTTTCAAGTTTATTGTGAATCTTCATGATATTCCACCCCTTTAATGAGACAATAGAGTTGTTTGATTTATCCCTACAACATCTCTCATTAGTAATTATGTATCATCATTAAATAATATAATTTTTTTGGAATAAATTATTATTTTTCTTCTATTAACATGTAGTCTTCATCATAAATGTTGGCCAATCTTCCCTAAATGTTAATATCTAATGTAAAACCCATTACAATCATACTGTTTTTTTAAAAGGAATGGTATTAAAAAAATCTTCCTTTGAATCAACATCAAGAGATATCTTATTATATTTTTTTGTTGAGATTCCTATAACTACATTGACTGTATTCCATGAATTATAGAATAATAAACAATAATTCCATGATATTATATGTGATATCTCATTTTAATGTTTGTGTTCTAAAATTTTTTATATCAACCAAATGAACTCCTACTTTAACTATTTTTATCATTTAAGTAAAATTATAATTAATGATTCCACATGAATGATCCAGGGAGCATTAATACTACTTATTTCACACATGGTTCCAATACACCCTATGATTGTTATGAGTTATGGTGATCAATTATACATTCAATTCACCAGATATTATTATCATTTTATCAGGAATATCTTGATCCATTCAACATTTAAAAACACACACCATTAACATTCCAAAATTTAACATAGGGACATGATGATTTTTTCATTATTCATTGCAAAGGACTAATTCAAGGAGATTACACCTATAGGGTTCTGATATACCAAGTAATAAAAATAATTTTTCTTATAAAGGATTATGATGTATGAACTTCCATTCATTGGGAGACACCCATTTTATCTATATTAACACTACATTGAGACATTGAAGACAATAATATATGATATTAATGTAACTTAAAATAATTATCTATAAAATAAATATTAAAATATGGGAAGGGTGTTATCATTGAACATCTATTTCATCATGAAATTAAGATCTTTGATATGATTATATACACATATACCCCCTTCAATCAATTATGAATATATTTTTGTTATGTTTAGTTTTATCCTTCCTTTCAATCCTTATCTAAATTATATAATTATCATTCCAAATCAAGATCCCTGAACATTCTATACGTAAAACATTAAATGGGTATTTAAACATCCCATTAGTTACCCATTATGTCTATGAAAAAAAATATATTTTCAAAAATTCTATAATGAATTTTAAATATTAAAATTTATATATTTACCTTCTTCATAAAACAACTTCCTTTCTTGAAACATCAACATTTTTATAAACTCCCAATTTATTTATTGATATTATTCACTATTTTTCTATCTAATTAAATTGAAAATTCCATTTTAAAATTTAATAAACCATGTAAAATTCATTGGAACATTGTCTAAAAATCATATCAAATATTCATTGGGCTCAAACCATTTTTAACATGGTGCACAAGATTGTGGTGTGTCTTACTAATGCTTAAAAAATAATCCTCATTGAATTTTTTCCATGAATTCAACTAACTCAAGAAGAACACTATATATATGTGTGATACTCCTTTTATCTTGATAAATTGTTGTGTGACCATTTCCAAGTATTGGGAATATCCAACTAGGTAGATCCCTCGAAACATTTCTATTTACTTTCATGAAATTGATAATATTATACCACATGAAATCAAATGTTTTAGATTTTTAAAATTTAAAAACACTAAATTTTATATATTAATAAAACAAATTATCTCAGTGTCCCTTATATTTCATGCATTAATAACATGTCCATTATTATGACAATGTGAAAAATAATTATGTATTGTAGATACAATATTATGTATAGGACCTTACTAAATTTTTCAATTTAAAAAATCATACATATAAAAAGCATGATTCAATAATTACCCATTTTCATCCATACTTTCATCAGGGGTAGACCCTTGTTCTCACATAATGATTTTTTCTTGAAATAACAACAATATTGGGATGATATATCCAACCATGTTTAATCAACTAAAAACTTCATCAGACACTCCAAGAAACATCCAATTGACACTAAATACATCATTTTAAACCAATATATACAAGAATGGACCTATCCCATGGCTCCATAGTTACCCAAACAATCTGAGATATAAATTGGTGACCCAAACCATATACCTCAAAAAATGGGTCCTTTGTTAATGAATATGTAGAAATGTTAATAAAATATAACATTATCTAGAGGTAATACACCTTGTGTAGTTAGGAAAAATGATCCCTTTGAAAAAACTAGTGTGTATATAATAATATTTATGAACATTAACGATCTCAACTACCACTTCCTAAAAGAAGAAATTCACTTCCTTTCTATAGAGATAATCTTATATGTGAATACCATCTTATAATACTTCCCCATCATGGATGGGTACAAAATATATAATTATATAATGAAGGTTACTGACAATGGAACTACATTAAGGGGACACTAAGGAATACACTTGTATCAAATGATACCATATGGATTGAAGATTAGAGGAGAAGTATATCATCGATAAATTAATCATATTTTCATTCAAATCATGGGGTAGATATTGGAGAACTTTCAAGAAAATTTGGTTACCAATCCTTCCAACACCACCATCACTATAGTAATATTGAGAATGTATTCACCATTTTATGAACTGAAGAATGCATATAAACCCCTTAAAGTTACAAATTAGGGTCACATCATTGATGTTTCACACGTCAATTTTATAAAATAATGGAATTGAGATAGAACCATATAATATCATGTAAATAATATAAATACCTCATCTTTTTATTTTCAGAAGATGAAACGAATGTATGCCCATCCATCAAATATATGACATTTTATTATCAATCTAGTAAGTAAATGAATGTTCTTATAAATTTTTATGAATAAAGGAAATTTTTACCTTTGATATAAAAATTATAATGTGTATTATATGACATGAAAAATTAAATTCAAAATCCACCATCTATGTTGAATCCAATCTATAGAAAGCCCCTTATTCAATATATGGATTCCTTGTAATGATCGGTCAATATGCACTTGGATAAGATATACTATGTTGGAAATGAAATATTATTGTGTTACCTCATGCATAATATGAAAGAAATTGAGGTCAAATATTTTCCACTTATAATAATTTTACTAACATGGTCAATATAGTTTATATGTTACTCCATTATCTACAACATCATGAGGATTGAATAGTTTATTACCTTGAAATATTATATTACATTCTTAATATGAATATGTTTACTATATGATTAACATAACCATTATTATTCCTCAAGTAATTTTATATCATTTATATCCCTCAAAATTGTTCCAAATAGAAATTAGTAAAAAGATTCCTATCCACAACCCTAATGAAAAAATAATAAACCTTATATATATAAATATATGATAAATTTATTTTCACTATTAATGGAATGTTTAAAAAAAATTAACATTGATGGTTCCCCTTAGATCCCAAACTAGAATATGATAAAACAGAGAAAATTAAATTATTCTAAATATTGATTGATTCTTATCTCAACCTAATGGGATCACTTTTTAATTTCTTCCTCCTTCTGGTGTGTCCCACCAACAATGTTGTATAATATCAACCCCTCATGACTGGTCTTGTGGTGGATCTCTAGATACATGTTCCCCTATTACATGAAAGAGGTTAGTATGAGCAACACATTATGGAAATAAAGGTTTAATAAGATACTAAATAATATAAACACATCCCTTTTCTAGAGTATAGTCATGATTTTATAGTGAAGGTTCTTTTGTATGTGTATGTAACTTAAGTTCCATGGTCTTAGAATGATGAAGCATAGTCATTGGACAATTTGTCTTTTATTATGGAATAACATGATCATAATTAAATGATTTTCAATATAGTTCATAGAAGGGTGATCACCCCTTCCATTCACAATAATATATTGGAAGAGGTGAATGAGATCTAAAATAACTCTTCTGGTGAAGTTCCCTACCATATCGTAAATATAGAATAGGGATCATATGGGATTATAATTTTTTTTGGTACATAAAATATTGAAAACAAACATAATGTTGTACTGTTGATGAAATTTTTTATAAGTGATTACTAAACAATATCCTCTCTAGATTTTCATCACATAGATATGCCTCAACCGATGAAACATCAATGAAACCACTCTCTATTTTTTCAAGGGAGATGAAATTCAATATATTTTATCAAAAGTTCATTTTCGTACATGTGAGGCTCACTATAAAAAATTGAATCGTTCCCAAAAAATTCAATGGGTACGATAGATTTCTATACCAGGAATCATGATATCAATGAGTTATCCATGTTGTTTTATTCAAGTGATGTTAAACCTAATTTCAACCATCGTCCTATGAAGATACTCTACACAACCATGTGATCTTGGTGCTTTAATCTATGGGGAATTGGCCTCATAGTACCATAAACTTAGGTAACAGTAAAATAGTTCACGTTCATTAATATTATTTCTGAATTCATATTGAATTGAGATAAATCAATTATTCTAAAGGAGTTCATGATCAAGTCCATGATATTGTTTTTAAAATATAAAATCATCTATCTATTAAAATATGCTCAAATAATTTATAGAAAGATGAAACATATTTTAATACTGTGAGTTAAATAAGTTTTATAATAAATATTACATCTTATGCAACTATAAATGTAATGCCTATAGTTTTTTAAAGAGAAAAAAATTTCAATAGAATATGCGATACACAACACAGAACCCAAACTACAATTATTATTTAGAAATAGATGTTTTAACTATTCCATTAAATTTATGTGTATGATTATGATTAACTAATTTATTATATATATATATATATTAAATATATTGATAAATTCTTAGTAAATAATCAATCAATTTTGGGTAATTTATTTTTTTTCTTAAAAAATTATTTTTATAAAAAATGAAATTTATTTATATTACTGAAAACTATTTATAATTACTATATAGATCATATAAATAATTAGTTTCATAAAATTATATTCTTTTTTTATATCATTTAAAAAAATTAACATTGGATGAAAATTTGGGTTTTTTTGGAAAATATTGATTTTCCAGTGAATAGTGAAAACAAATTATGTAAAATTCTCATTTATTTGGATAAAATGATTAATTTAAAAGTTTATTAATTAATTTAAATTAAATTTAAGGTAATTTAAGTATTTTTTAGTCATATTTAATACAATTAATTACATTTAAATAATATTTACACTATATTTTAATATAAATATATTTTAATGATTAAAAAAAATTTAAATCTCTTTCAAAATACATAATGTTTCACTATTATAATTAATATAAATATCCCCTAATGGGAAATAATTTAAATTTAATTCTTATAATATATATCTATCTTTAATAAAATAATTAAACATAACTAATGTTTTTTCTAATAGTGTTAATTTAAAATAATCATTTCTTTAAAAAATATATATTTTAGAGAAAACATCTTTTTATTGTGATTGTAGGTTTCTTTTTAAATTAAACTATTTCACAACAATAAATTAATTTTTATAAAATTTATTAACATTTTCAATCACCATAATTAATATTATGTAATAACACTGACTTCAGTTTTGAAAAATATGAATAATAACTAGGGTAAATAATTATTAACTCGGTAAAAGGAAAATAGGATAAATAAGCATAAAAATATTTTAAAAAATAATAGAAATAATATAACCCTAATTGTATGAATATTTAAATTTTAGATTAGTTGAAATTATGATTATATTTATTAATTATTAATTTTTCTTTATAAACGATTAAGCAATCAGTTCGATAAAAATTATATTTTGATACGATGAAGAAAAAAATTTGTATTTTTGAGTAATATAACATTTTATTTAAGACATTAATTTTGATGAATTAATGAATCTTTGAAATAAATAATATTTTAGTAAAATATTATTATTAAATTGTTGTTGATAAATTTAATTGATAATATAATTTTTATGTTATCAAATATTATTTTTGAAATGGATCAAAAACTATTACTGTCAAAAAACCAATCATTCCTCGATAAATTTCAATTCTATTTTGAAAGTAAAAATTAATATATCTTGGAAATTAATTTTATGAAATAAATATTTTTTTTAATTAAAAACTCAAAATTAGAAAATTCTAATATTTTCATAATTTTCTAAGATGGTCAAATTGTCCGGTAAACATTAAATACGTTATAAATATATAGTGTCTATTCTGACATGATAATGAATCAAAAATGTAATAATAAATACTATAAATGGTATTAAATAAATAATAAATTATTTACCTTTAAAATAATGTAATATTATTTTTATTTTGTTAATTTTATAAAGCCTTTATAAATCCTCCAAAACCAATAATATTTTTTATGGTTATAAAATTATTTCATTAAAGAGGTGACTCACTTCCTCACACAAAAACGTATTATTTTATTATGTTGTCCCTTGGGATAATAAAATTATTAAAAAACATTTTTTAGTAACCGGGGGTAGAAACCATGGGAAGTTCTTCTATTTTAATTATTTTATAATAGTATCTAAAACCTATGTTTTGGAAATAATAATGAATTTACCTCTAATTTCCTATGTAAACCCACCCAATATCCCATTTATCATCACTTAAAAACCATAGAGCATGTCCTTAATATTCCCCCTCTTTATATTCCTCCATTACACCCCCCGGTAAGATCACAATAATCGCCTCTAAATCTTTTGGGACACTTTCAGGGTAATGGATTTCTGTCTTTTTTATTCAACAACCTTTTTATGTTATGACTCTTAGTTTACATATGTGGTTTTTTGGGTAGGTTTTCCTAGAAAATTATTACTTCTATTTTTATTAACAGATTTTTAAGACTCTTGTTGTCTCATAAATCTATCCCATTAACCTTTATGTACACCTGTTACCATCCCAAATTTTTGTAGGGGACCTTCCTATCCTCTTTCAATTCAAGAAACTTATTTCAAATTATTTTTTTAATTTCTGTTGAATATATTTACATTAAATTATAATCAATCCAATAATATAAAATTGATTTTATTTTAAATGGGTACTATTTATCCTCTCACATTTTGACCCCTTACCTAAGTTGTTACTATACCAAAATTTAATAATGGATCTCCCACTCTCTTCTTTTTTATTAAGCACCTCTTTGATTTTATATCCCTTAATTTCTATTTTTTAATTTTTTAATATTTTATTACATATACCCTTTACCTTAAATTTGATTTATATATTATGATATAATCTTTTGAATTTCATTAGTCCCTCTTGGGAACCTTTATGTACAGTCATTACCATGTTGAAATTTCATAAGGGGTCCTCTTCTTCTCTGTATTCAAGCATCTTCTTTATCTTATGGATTTTGAATTTATTTAATAATTTGGGGATAAGTTCTTACAAATAATCCTTACTACAAATTGTATTCATAAATGATGAGATACCACTTTCACTCTCATCAATCCCTCCCATGAAAATTTATACATCCCCATTATGATATTGAAGTTTCACTGTGAATTTCTATGCCAAACAATTGTGTAGTAAATACCATACCAATTTACTATCAAGGGGGGTCACCTTTATGAACATACACATAATTTATTTTTTAATTACATGTATTTATTCTAAAATACATGGTAAAGGAATAAAATTTGATGATAAATGATCCAATGTTGTATGATCTTTTTGGAACACTTATGTAAGTGATTAAAATAAAAGTGGGAGGTGCACTCAGAATTATATATTGCTCCAATGTATTGGGTGATTTTTAGTATCATGAAATGTCCAAAAATATATTAGAGAGTGAACTTAATCAATCACAAGACTTTCCTGTCACTAAATCATGGAAATTAGAATTTTCCTATGTTTATGATTCTGTGTTTGAAGTTGTTTCCCCATTTTTCATGTTGACTTTATGTTACCATTATATATCATCCATTATGATTCATGTTTATGATTCAAAAAAATATTTTTCATATAAATTAAAATGTTTTGAAATTTAATTATCCCCTAATTTTATTCTTTTTTATTCCCATACTGTTATTTATATCTCGTTTTTTATTCCTATATTGTTATGTATATCTCACCCCATTCCTATGTAAGTTCCCAAGTTACCCCATCTTGTTTTAAAAGATATGTAATTTTAGAAACATGTTAAGGATGTTTTTAGTAATATTATTGTATAAATAATTCAATATGTTAATATATATACCTAATACCCAAATTCAATAAACTTTTTAATCTTCTAGGTTCTTCTATATGCAATCTTTGGTATTAAATAATGAAATAAAATATAATAAAGAGTAGGATTGTCATAGTTTGTATCAATGGAAAGTCTAGTTATTTTTGGTATAAGGATTATAAAATTATAAATAAATACTTAATGATAATACTAATCATAATAATGTATCCCTAAATTTTAGTAAAGTATAGAGTAAGTGGTTTCCTAGAAAATATTACCTTGTATAGATACAATAAGTGGATGTGGTTGTAGCATAGATTCACATAGGGGTAAAACCTAAAAACACCATATTGAGATAGACTAGATCGAGAAATTGTGCATGGAAAAGAGTCTTGATTCACACTTAGTTTGAGACTCTTTGGGATATGTTTTGAAAAATTAGTAATCTCATTAAAAATAATTTTTAAGGTAACATGAATTCACTTAAGAGTCTATTCTCGAGAATATATAATAGATAGCTTTTTTGAAGCCTATAAATTATTAAGTTAAGGGAATACATGTAATTTATAATTTATTCTATTAATGTAATTGGAATAAAATTTATGTTTTTTATAGTTTAAAAATACTCATCCTTAATTTTACCATCATTCTAGATAATGGTTGTAAATAAGAGGAAACAAGTCAATATCCTAAACCATGGGTTGAATCCAGGACTATGTAAAGACATATACTATGGAAATCATTGAGGATTATGGATTAAAATTTTTATGTATTGGTATTTTGAAGTTATATTGTAGAATTATTATATGAATGAAACTCTATATAAAACAATTATGAAACATACAAGGATTATTCCATATAATTTTTCTTTATGGACTTGAAATTAATATTTACTGATACTGAGAATCAATAAATGTGATTTAGTTATAATGTGGTATTTTAGAAAAGTCATTATTGAGGTATTGATAACACATAATAGGTGTTTTATTTTGTGACAAAACTAAAGATTATTGGGATGATATGTATATGTCTAATATTTAGAGTGTTTAATACAACATTGAAAGATTTAGTTGATGGGATTATTTATTATTTTTAGGTTATTAACGATATTTTGGGATATGTTTTATTTGGGCTGAGCTATATATACCGATTATGATTATATATGATTAATTATCTTATATTTTTTGATGTGTAATATTAATGTTATAATAAAACCTTTGTGGTAAAAAACTCATTAATTTTGACACTATTAGTTTTATATATGGGTTTTATTTAAGGGTCGATCTACATTATTCATGAGCGGTTTTTTCAGAATTATGGAAATTAATATATTAAGGTATAACCATTCCTAATTCTAAATTTTTAAGATTTAGTAAATATATAGGAATAAATTTTTATTCATTCATGTATTACGTGATCCATTTGAATTTTATTACAGTGATTTAGGCATAATGAAAATTCATCTTGAGTAATCATAGATTGAGAAAAAGATGATATTGTATGTGAAATTAATAATAATTTTTAAGAGATTAGATTTCCTTATGTTGTTATCCCACATGATAAAGTAATTACTTAAATCTTGTAAGATAATCTTGAATCAATAATTATTTCATATTATGATCATTTCTGATGAATTGACGGTTATTTTATCGATCACAAATTTGTGGTATCATTAACATTGAATTGCTCCAAACGATGTTATCTATCCTACACAGTTAGTTCGTTCATGTTTTATTTCTCTTCCATATCCGTATTTTTACTTCACAGAAAATTTCTCCTACTTTGAAACCTAGTTATGTGATGACTATCAAAATTCATTTTTACTATTTTTAACAATATGTTTTATTTACCCTTTTTATGATGTGGGTTTTCAATAAATATATTTTCTAGTTTCTAAAAATATATTATTGAGATATTTCTTAAATTGAGAGGATGTAATTTATTAATGGGGGAAGAATGTAATTCAATGTGTTTTTTAAATAGAAAACTATATTCAATAGTGTATGCAATACACAACATTGAAGCAAAAAAACACTAGTTTTTTAAATATGACACATTTATCCTTTCCAATAAATTTTCAAATATGAGTATTATTAACTACTTTATGAAATATATTTATTTAGAAAATCTATTGATATATTATTATAAAATAATCAATCAATTTTTGGTAATGAATTTATAAAATAATATACTTTCTTTAAAAATTATTTTATTTTTAATTATTTTTATTATTACATTCTAGAAAAATTTAAAAAATATATTTTAAAAAAATTTATCCAAATTTTTTTTCCTAAAACAAATATGAAATTCTGTTTACGTTTTGTATTATTATGAAATATATATATTTTCTCTGGATGGTGAAAATACCATTTTTTGTAAAACTGTCATTTGTTTTGATAAATGAAATAATTTAAAATTACAATTATTATATTAGTTTGATTTCAGAGTAACTAAATATTTATATATTTAATTTCAATTCAATTAATTACTTTTAAATATTATTTATACAATATTTTAATTCATGTTTATTTATATGATTAAAAACACATTGTTCTGAAAACTGTTTTAAAATACATATTGTTCATCTATTAAAATTAATGATAATAAACCACAATTAGAAATTATTTAAATTAAATTATTATAATAAGTATACCTATTTATGAAATAAAATTAATATAAGGAAGATTATTAGTTATAGAGTTAATGTAAAATTTTGTTTTCATTAAAAAATGCATTTTACGTAAAAATACTTTCCATTTTGCTTGTATGTTTACTTTTAAATTAAATTATTACACCAATATGAATTGAATATTATAAAATGGATTCAATATTTGGAATCCCCACAATTAATATTAGGTAACAATTCCAACTTTATTTTTGAACAACACGAATATTAATTATAGTAAAACTGTATAGCCTTCATAAACGAAAAATAGGATAATTAAGGGTAAAAATAATTTGAAATAATAGAAAAAAGAAAAACAAATAGTATGAATAGTTTCATTAAATTTTCATTGAAATTAATTTTATATTTCTTCATTATTATTTTTTAATTTATAAAATTATTAAGTAACATGTTTGAGAAAAGTAATATTTCGAAACAATGTAACAAAAAATTTTATTCTTGAGTAATAATAAATTTCAATTAAGACATTCTTTTTGATGAATTAATGTATGTATAATATAAATTAAAATTTAATAAAATATTATTATTAAATTAGTATTGATAAATTTAATTTATAATATAATTTTTATGTTGTCAAATGTGATTTCTATAATGTCTTGAAAATATTTATTGTCAAAAAGCCCAACATTTATAAATTAATATAAATTATATTTTAAAACAAAAAATTATAATATTTATAATATTTTTTGATAAAATAAATTTTTATTTTGGAATCAACTTTTCAAAATTATCTTATTTTTATTTTTTCATAATTTTCTGAGGTAGTTGATTTTTTATGTAAAATTTAAATACGGTATAAATATATTTTTTTTATTAAAACATCACAATGACACAAAAATGATGTAACATAATGTATAATGAGGAATCAAGAGAAAATATATGTCCCCCCTTTAAAATAATGTAATATATATTTTATTTTATTAATTTTATAAATTAATTATGAATCCTTCAAAAGATATAATATATTGTATGGTTTTAAAATCATTTAATTGAGGATATGACCCACTTCCACATCAAAAGGGTTATTATTTTAATATGTTCATCCCATGGAAAAATAAAATAATTAAATCTACTACCCATTTTATTAAACCATCGGAAAAAACCGTTAGAAGGTTTTTGTTTTTGATTATTTTATTATATAGAGTCCAAAAACAATGTTTGGGAAATAATATATAATTTCCATTATTTTCCTATATAAACCTAGAAAATATCTCATTTATATTTACTAAAAACCATGTATAACATCCTTAATCTTCCTTCCCCTCTATATATTCTTCCCAAGGTTCCCCTAACAACACATTAAGCTCATCTAATGCTTTTGGGAATCACTCCCTCAAGGTATGAGATCTCTCTCGTCTTTTTGTTAAAGAACCTCTTTTTTGTTAAACCTCTTAGATTCCATTTTTGGTTGTTTGGGTAAATTTTCCTATAACCTTTTTACTTTAAATTTTATAACCTTTTTATTATATTCCCATTTCACTCTCATTGATCCCACCCATGAACCTTTATGTACACGTGTTCCCATGCTAATATTTATAAAGGGACATTCCTCTCCTCTTTCAATTAAAGAAGCTTCTTTGAAATTTATTCTTTTTTAATTTAAATTGGTTATATTGGGATTAATTTATAATGATTTAATTACTATCCAATTTATGTTATTTTAATGATATACCATTTATCATATATCATTTATACCCTTACCTAAGTAGTAATTATGATGCAATATTTTAATGGATCTCCTAGAGTCTTCTTTTTTTAGCAAGAACCTATTTTATGTTATGTACCTTAATGTCAATTTTTTATGTTTGGATATGTTATTACATACCCCTTTACCTTTAATTTTATATATAAATTTTGATATACCCCTTTAACTATTGTTAATCCCTCCCATTAACCTTTATATACACCCATTACCATACATAAATTTAGTTTGGGATCCTATTCTTCTACACTTTATTTAGGTTTCATATTTATATTATGAATTTTAAATTTATTTAATAATTTTAAGATATGTTTGTACACATACACGTTAATATACATTTTGTATAAAAATTATTCGATACTCCTTTCACTCTGATAAATCCTTCCATTGATCATTCATATACCCCCATTATGATGCCAAAATTTCACTGCATTTTTTCGTGCCAAAAAACATGTGTAGTGAATACTCCTACCAACTCATTATAAAGGGTGTTCATATTTATGGGTGTATAAATAATCTATTTGGAATGTACATGTATTAATTCCACACTCCTTTATCTTGGATTAAAATTTTGTGATAAATGATTCCATGGTGTATGATATAGGTGGAACACTTGTGCATGTGATTGAATGAAAGTGAATGGTGAACCCATATTTATATAGTGCTCAAATGCATTTTCTAATCATAAGTATCATGATACATAACAGAAGATATTAGGTTATAAACCTAACTAATCTCTTTAATTTTTTAATCATGGATTAGTGCAATATATCCTATACCTATGTTTATGACTCCATTTATAAAGTTCTTCCAATATTTTCCAGGTTTCCTTTATGTTACTGTGCAATATCATTCCTTTTTATAAATTTTTATTATTTTCACCACTTTTTGGTCACATTTATATTATTATTGTCTAACTTTTAAATCTCCCCTCATCTTATTATTTTTGTTTTCCATTACATGGACTCATTTCTCACCCTAACCTTCTATATGTCCCTAGGTTATCTGAAGAAATTTTAAAAGCTATCGAATTTTGGAATCATATTATGGAATGTTTCAATAATGTTGTTGTATACATTGTTCAAGATGTTATTATATGGACCTAATTCAGAAAGAGGCCAGACATCTCATCCTTATGGGTTGTTCTATATGTAATATTTTGTCATAAATCATTAAATAGTGTATATTAAAGAGGAGTGTTGTCATAATAACTTTTGTTGTCATCTAGAAATTAATTGATCGATTGGTTTATTTAATAATGTTAAATATGACATTCTACATATGATAGTGGATAAAAAATAATCAACTTGTTCTGAAAATATCTGTAATACAATTTAGGGACACAACATTCTTCCCAAGTTACTCGTTACTTCTTAATTTCGGAAATAAATGATCAATTTTGAATTTATATCTACCTACATTAATTATTGAAACCCATCATTAACAATCTAACCTAGGTTGTGCTATCACAATTCAAAAAAATAGAGGTATAATACCTCAATAAAATTAGGTTAAAGGAATTACACAACCTCAAGGGATAACATAATATTTTTTTCTAATCATTAAACAAAAAGGTTCAACATTGATCATTTTTTAAATTGAATTTTTTCCTAGAATTAAGGCTAGAAATGATAAGAGGTAGAAGTTTGTAAATTTTATAGCACTAGTGGGAAGGCCCTTTGTCGTTTATATCATTTAGTTTAGTGGTGAATACTCATTAATCGCTATGTATGGAGATTACATCATTCTACTCACTACATATAGTTTCTAATAAATTATCATCCAAAAGTCATATTGATATTATAATCCTTTTCCCATGATTCTAAATATTATGGAAATCATATTTCAAAAAATATGTTTAACTACATGTAATCATCCTTAAAATAAAATTTTAAACATTGTAAATTTTTCCCCACCACATGATTATCAACTACCTAATGTGTTTTTAATGTCTAAATGAACTTAAATAATATACTAACATATTTTGATGAAACACATAAAATATTGAAGTAAACTATACTCTTTTATTGAGAGAAGGATCCCTTTATCATTATTCTGGTTTCATACCACACATTCTCTTTATTTTAGTTTCTATTAACTAGTACATGAATGAAAAATAAATACATGTGTCTTGAATCAAAATTTAAAAAATATTTAGTGAAAATCATATATATTATCTCAGGTCCATCAATAATATATAACAATCATTCCATATAGAGTTTTTGCCTCTACCAATTCACTTCTGGTTTTCCATGTCCACTTGGTACTAGTTTGGGTCAATATTATACTTCTCCATATATATTTTCTAGATATATATTAACAAATCAAACACAAAATAAATATTTACTCCTTGATTACTATTTTCCATGAAATAAAATGATAATAATATCTCCAATTATCGGTATAGTTACAATTTTCATCTTTTTAGAATAGCTCTCTATGACATTGGGAATTCATGTCGGGTCATAAACCATTTTAATTTATATTGGGATTATAGTTTCTTCAATTAAATGATTTTATATTTAGTTATTTTTTAAAGGATACATATTTATTCTTAGATATGTTATTCTGGGACCATACACAAATTTAATTTTATTGAAGTTATTTTTCCAGTGTATGACCTCACCACTTCATGTCATGTCATTGTCTATTTGACTCTATATTGAGATAACATTGTAAATCCCATAAAAATGCATGAATTCATTAATATTTAAAATAATATTCATTTATTCCATGGGCTAGAAACAAATCTATTCATTCCCCCATCTTATCTTGGTGTTCAACACCCCTATGATGGGACACCATTACCCTCATAACACCATGATGCCATTATTATCCAAGGATATGACTTGAGTTATTGAACATAAATATAGTAGATTTATATTTTGTAATGGTATAAAATATTATACATCAATCATATTTTCTCTATCCTATATGATAATAAATATTAAGTATATTTTTTCAAGTAGTATATATTTAAAAATTATTCATATCTACTCCATGATATAGGATCCTAAAATATTCATATTTAGGGATTGTATTGTTTTTCTATTTCTATAATGATAAAATCACACTCATTTACCAAATGGGTCTTCGACTTTTATATCTCAATAAATAACACTGTCTCCCATGATTTTTGATTTTCACTAGTTCACCCCATTGATATTTCCAAGGAAATATTGTCTAACCACCATATAGCTCAATAGATTTAGGAATCCGTGTTTTATTCACAAACACACATTTTTTAATTTATGATTGTAATATTTCCATAAACCTTCATCCTCAAATGGACTCCCCTTTTTTTAGTGAGGGGAAAAGAAACCCAATCTCATATTTCTAACATCCAACTAGGGAACATATTGGTGAAGAAATATCCCATGTAAATATGTGGTGGAACCCTTGATTTGATCATTCATAATGGTCATCCTCAACTTTTCTTCACCCTTTTCCAAAAATTTGAGATCATTCTGGGCCCTAATGGCTTTGGTAACCTCTTTTTCCAAACTTATTGGGATATAATTTATAATGATCTTTGTTGTCTTTTCATTCATTTGTTCAAGGGGGTGCTCTTCCTCATTGCCAGAATGATTGTTTATTGGGTTTGATTCCAAAAGATGAAAATGTCAATGATATAAAAAAATTTAGGATAGTTTATTTGGTTGACACTATTTACATAATCATTTGTAAAATTTTGGATTTAAGTTTGTCTCTGATTGCAAGTACGATTGTTTCCCCCAATTAGTTTTGTTTCATTAAGGGAAGTTCCATCCAAGATTGTATCATTACTACTTGGGAATGTGAGAATCTATTAATGAAATATACCTGTGGTGGAAATATTTATCTAAAGATGGATGTCAGGGAATCCATTGTCATAATGTATTGGAGATTCATCTTCAAGGTTATTGATATGTTTAGTTTTAATGGTATCTTTATCTATTTGATTAATACCATTTCCAGCTCTTCTCACCTATCCATCCTCATTAATGGGTCTCCATAGGGGTTTTTGATTGTTCTAGAGGGGTTAGAAAGGGCGACCCTCTTTCTGGAATTAATTTCCCCATTATAGAGGATTATCTTAGTATACTTCTATCCATCATGGCAGGAAATGGAAAAATGAAGTCTATTAATGTTGGTAGAGGTTTGGTAGCTCATAATCACATTTTGTATGCTAATGAAATTATAATTTTCACCCAGGGAGATAAGAGGAATATTAAGACCATCAAATGGGACCATTCTCATTAATCCTATGTCTTTGGTCAATGGATAAGTTGGGAAAAATATTTTGTTTACTTTTTTAGGAATATCACTTCTCCTAGGAAGAGTGAAATTGTTCAAGAGTTGGGAATTCACGAGGGGACCCTTCCTTTCAACTATTTTGGGGTGCCTTTATTTTGGTGGAGGCCTAAAGCTTTTTGTTTCTCAGATATCCTAAGGCAAGGTTAGAAGGAAATTGGCTACATGGAAGGGTAAATATCTCCCCATTGATGGAAGGGTTTTCTGGTTAAATTACTTATTTTTTCAAAAAAAAATTATTTTATGGTGTATAAATAGATTATTTCTCTCTTAAATAATATCAATGATTCTATTATGTATTTATTTTATAGTGGAAACATTCTTGAATGGAAATTGGATACGGTTTATTGGAATAATTATTCCAGACCTTATGATGTTGGGGGTTTGGGATTAAAAAATCATTAGCTTCCTAATGCTTCTTTACAAGCTCCTTTTATGTGGAGACTCTTCAATAGGAAATCTGAGGCTCTTTCATTCCATCCGAGTAAATATTTTAATAGGATAAATATTGGTGTTTTTAAGCATATTTATCCCTCAATGTGTCCTACATTCAAATCAATATTTTCCTCAATTGATTTTCACCCATGGTGGGTAGACTCCAAGTACTCATCTCTTAATTTTTGAGAAGACAACTTGATAGGTACTCCTCTTGTATATTTGATTGCATGTGATGACTCTATCTTGGATTTGAATATTTCTATCAAGGACAATTTTTGGTAACATGGAGGGCCTTATGAATCAAAATTGTTAACATTGTTAAAAGTTGTTACATCTCTAACAGAGAGGATTTATGGGCATGGCAGCCTAATGCCAATGGTTTTACTTCCTCCAAGTTGTATTATAGGTTTTATTTATATAGAAACATGGATTTTAAATTAATATAGGGGATTAATATAAATTATATCAGACCCTCCAAATCCATATTGTCTTATAGATTTTCCTATCTGAAAATTCAAATAGAGTTTTATCTTCAATCCCATGGAATATACCTGCGCTCCACATTTCCTCTTTTCCATTAGCACATGGATGATTCATATCATATTTTCCTCAATTTTGTTTATTATTCTTTGATGTGTAAAGCCATTGGTGATCTGTTTGAAGTCTCTCTACCACAGATGATCTTTATTCGTGACTTCATGCAGAGCTAGGGGTCCCATTCCTTATCTAAATTAGTTCCATTATCTCTTCATGATAGACTATTCAGAACAAATGCACTATACTTGGTACGCCCAAAATATGTTTCTTCATGCTAGTGATTCATTCTCGGCCTGCACTGCTTTATCTCGAGTTCTTTATACTGTTCGTGGGGCCTCTACTCCAAACAAGCATTTTTATTCCAAATAAATTCATGATCTGTCTATTATAATAAGAATTGGAGTTATTGGTGCTTTTTGGCCAGCATATGGAACATTGGATTTGTTATGGATGCAACCTCATTTCAGATGGATTAAACCCAACTATGATGGATCTTGTCGTGGTGATCTAGCTCCCTCTGGTTATGGCGCTATCTTAAGGGATCATAGAGGCAATGTTCTTGGATGTTTCCATGGTTCTAGTGGATTTTCCTTCTCTCTTGAGGATAATATGATTGGAATTATATTAGTGGTGTAGTATGAAAAAATACATTGGTGAAAGAACATTTTTCATGAGAGTGATTCTACTACAATTGTTTCTATTATCAGGTTGGGATCTTCTTACTTATCTTGGAAACACTTTAATTGTTTGAACAACTTCATGGAATCACTTTACTCTATGAATCATTTCATCACTAATACTTATAGAGAAGATAAGTCGGTGGTGTATGGCCTTGCAAACAAGTGGGTGAGTGGTTTTTATTTTCTCTGGTATGATGAGCTTTATAATGAGTTATTACCTCTTCTTAAAAGGCGTCGTGATAAGACTCCCATTTTTAGACTTGTGTATGTTTATTTGATTTATTCAATAAATGAGCCTTTATTTTCTGAGAAATGTATCATCTCTATTATATATAAATATATTATAAATATTAAATATGGGTGCAAAATTTTCAATATGATTATTATGAATAATCTGAAGTAACCAAATTATAAAATATATTAATATATATTATAATATATAAAAATGTTAATTTATAAAAATTTATATAAATAATTATTTTGTTAAGAATAATTTTTTTCATGCACTATTAATTTCATTATATTTTACTAAGAATATTATTAGTAAATGATGATATTAATTTAATAAAATATTAAATGATTAATTATTTAATTATTTTTGTTCAATGGAAATTGAAAATAAGAATAACTAGTACATTAAAAAGTATTTTTCCTATGAATAAAAAATTCTAAGACTTATTATTGTACTTAAATGATATATTTATAGATTTTATAATTATATATTGAAATAATAAGCATCATTATTTGGATTCATAAAAAAACTATTAGCATAGGATAATATTTTTTTATTTTTTTGAAAGAACAATTTTATGCTTAATTGTGAAATACACTACATTTAAAAAAAAATTCCTTTAATGAAATTATTAGTATATAAGAATGAAAAAAAAAAATTAAAATAAATTTCATTAGAAAATATGAATTTTATTAGTCAAATAATAAATTTAGAAATAATGAATTTTTTATAACCCTATTGGTAACATTTTAGAATATGAGGTATATTTTTCCAAATTAATTTAAATACTTTATAGATTATTTTTTAAGAAATATTTTTTATATAATTAAGAAATTTAATAAAATAGTTTTTTTAATATTCAGAAATAATACGTCAGAATTATGAAATAATGTCTATTTTATTTTGGGGAATAAAGGAAAAGTACCCTTAAAAGATTACTATTTTCCATAGAAAAATATATAATAATAAAAGTGAAAACCATATCCTAATAAGATGAAAACATGATTAATTTTTTTATAATGGTTATTTGAGGCTTATATAGACTATATAAATTACAAATCTCCATTATTTCTCAATTTTGGAGCCACATTCATTGAAACTCACCTCCCATTAATTATTGTCTTCATCTATTTACAAAACATTCATCAGTTTTCACTTATAAAAGGGGATATCCACTCCTCCCATACCCTAACACCAATAACAAGTAAGTTTACACAAAAATATTCAAAAAATCTATCCTACATATTCTGAAAAACCTTAAATAATTTCTTATATTCTAAATACAACATCTCTCTAGGGAATAACCCCTTTAAAATAGTGATAACCCATGAAGCATGGTAAAAAATTTATAACCGCTTATTTTGGATTTCTATTACTTAATTTTAACATGTTCTTCCAAAAACTACATTAAAAAAGAAAAAAAATATCATTATTAAACTAGTAATTTAATTATAATGATGGTAAAATATTTATCTGACATACCCTTTTCCATTATGAAAAATGAAATCATGAATCATGTGTATGTGGATACAGCTACCTCTATGATTTAACATATTTTTTTTATTTCTCTACCTAAGATAGAGAGTTTGAAAATGTAATGGAATGTATAATTTTAAATTTTTAACATATTTAATATTGTTAATGGATAACCCCTATCACTTATTTCTCATGTTATAATGAAGACAAAATCATTATCCATGCCTATATAGGGACTACTACATACAAAGTATAATGTTCTCTATATTTTAATACTTTCATTCATTGAAAGATTTTTCAATTTTAATAAAG
Organism: Viscum album; assembly: GCA_963277665.1. Classification (NCBI taxonomy): domain Eukaryota; kingdom Viridiplantae; phylum Streptophyta; class Magnoliopsida; order Santalales; family Viscaceae; genus Viscum; species Viscum album. Next base: position 834,735,538 of record OY728159.1, on the reverse strand, counting down.
GATAAATATGATGTTAATTTAATTAATAAGGGTCTGTTATGAAAAAAATAATAACATATTAATGATATTAACAATAGACAATCATTATAAAATTAACCATCTTAAAACAAGAACAATAACAAGAAAATGATCTTCTAAAACTATGTAATGATTTTATATAAATTATTTTCACCATATATATTTCCATCACTAGTATATCACACTATTAAATGATTTATAACATCATTATAATTTTTGTAGAGTAATATTATAACATAACCAGATCATACTCACCCGTTAAATTATGGTAGGTTTTTGTTTGGGCCTTTTTAACCAACCAAATAAATAATTCAGTAAAATAATATGATATATGAATATTAGACGTAAAATAATGAAATTATAATATATAAATATATGGATAATTATTTTTATTATTTTATAATGTAAACATTAATATTAAACTCATTAATTATGTTACCCTTATTCATTATTATAAATCAATGAAAAATGGTTGTTGCAGATTTCACCTTCATGTATCATAACCAAAAAACCCATATAATGAAATTATAATATTATAAATAATTTTTAAACATAAATTTTATTAAATAATATGACATGAAAATTATTATCTATTGGATACGAATAAAGAACTACATCGCTTTAACGAAACATATTCAAAATGGCATTTATTACTCACACCTGATACAGAAAATATAAAATATATAACTAATATAAATACATTGTATAATTATAAATTATTATTATAATAGTTTTTAAATAGGAATACTATTTTTAAAAAAGTAATTAAGATATTTATGTTTGTTATATAGGATGTTAGAGTGCATTCTATAAAGTGTGAATACAAGGTAAAGCATTTTTACTCAAATGTAATTTCATGAGACATATTTCTTAATATGATCCACGATACTATTAATTAGGCTTGATTGATTTACAATGAATTTATTTTTAAAAAAAATTGGTTTGAAGTGTAATAAATTTTACATTCTATAAATGAATTTTTTTTCAAAATATTCCATTATTGAAATGTGTTTGAATTAAAATTTTACACAAAAAATATGGTTTTTGATAACCTATATTATTTTTAAACCATTTATTTTTAGAAATAAAATACATTATATGAATTTTTATAATTTCTAAAAACTATCCTCAATTAAATTGGATATTAATATGTTTCTTCATTTCCCCTTGACTCAAATTTTATATACAGTGTATATTGTATGTGAAACTATCCCATTTTATTCTTCTCATTTGGGAACCTCTATTTATTTCTATGAATATTCATTAGATACTTTTGAATGTGTCCTTATATAATATTTAAAAAAAATTGAGGAAATTTTCTAACTACATGACCATAAATTAAAATATTTGTAGAAATATTAACATTTTCCTTATCATTTTTTTTTTCAAATTGTGAAAATACAAACATATTAAGATTTATATATAAACACGTTATTAAATATTTTCTTTAATTTTATATCATTACCTTCGTATATTTTATGGTTTATAAAATAAAATTTCATCAACTAGATTTTAAAAAACATTCATTTAAAAATATCAAATAAAATTCTTACTTAAAAATTATTGTTTTCCAACTACTTCAAAAATATTTTTTCAACCAAGCCGTTTTTATTAAAATGTCTTATACATGATCAAGTAAATTATTTAATATTATAAAATCCACCTAATCTATCTAGTTGTATAATGTAATGTCCCTCCAGTTTATAGGAATGAACAATCACTACCATTCCCTTTTCTAATCATCCATTGTGTATAAATATTACATATATTCTAATTTTCACCTATAAATATTATAAATTTCATTCCTATGATTGATCAGTGTTAAAATAGAAACCATTCATAGATTCATTGGGTAAATTATCATCTTAACCTTATTAACTTAATCTAAATAGTTTCAATAATATATGAATGTTTATCTTTATTGAATGAAACATACTAGGAATGTTACCTGATGTCATTAGATACCCATATTGGGGTTTATCTTATGTTGATAACTGAGGGAATTATTAATTATTTCAAGTCAAGAATATATTTTAAAATGAATTTAATCACATTTTATACTACTAGGTTCTTTATAGTATGTTGAATGAACCCCAAATTCCTTCAATGCCTTTATTATACTGTAAAAATGAATTATTTTCTTTTGGATGTTTTATGAAACCCATTTTATTTCCATGGTTTAATTATGAGGGGATAAGTGTATTATTTGCAAGTGGAACTCATATATATATATATTATAAGCAGTGGGGTATTATATTTCCCAGCAATGAATTATTTTATTTTTTATATCTCATGATATAATTTTTACTGAGAACGTTTTAGGTTCTCATAAGAGTGGGAATTAATGGTGTTGATCACACAAGTAATGTTTCCATATACTAAATATTGAGCCATTTTTGAAAGTTGTCATGGTTTTACTATTATTCTCAATCATACATTATGCTCTTATGGATCATGTTTATTGAATCATTTATGTATAAATTTATGGCAAGACTTTTATTATGATGTATGATATTTGATTTTTTGGTATATGTTTCTTATGTATCATGATTATATTCTTATTCTTATCTAAATTAAAAAATGATAATTGATTTTTATCACTTATATTAACCTTTACTAAGAATCTGAGCTTACCACTTTCTTATGATTCCATTTACCCATGTTATAAATATGGGAAAATATTAAATGTAAGGGAAATTTTATTATGTAGTGAATTTTTGACTGATATCGACGAATCAATATGTATTAAGCTAATTTATAAATAATGGAAAAAATATCCAATTAATGAAAATAAAATTGGTATTTTTAGTTATTTTTTTTCCTTATTCACAAAAAATATAATCCTATATGGTCTTGGGAATTTATGGTTTTGAAATATTTTCTATAAGTTATGAAAAGGAGACAATCATTTTTGCGGGATGATATAGAAGATATCAAAGTAGTGTCAAGATAACTTTAGAGGTTTAGTTGTTAGTTGAATATAATTTAATGGTCGATATGCTATGGTTGTTTATAATTACCAAGGTATATATATTACTTTATGTTAGTTGAGGTAATATTGAGTATACTAGAAATTATAAAGAAGTTACAATAGTGAATACCCAAGGTAGAAGACTAGTTATAATAGTTCATTCTAAAAATTTAGTATTGTAGATATTATGTGTCATTAATCTTAATTACATCAATTCATAGATACTATAAAGTTGATAAGATATATAAATGATGTATCTGGAAGTGATAAATCTAAAAATACTCAATTAGAATTGACTTTATCTTCACTATTGATCACATAAGGTTTTCCCAAAACTAGGCCCATAACTGTACACTCATGGGGGTGCGATTTGGTTAATCGTATATTCATTACAAATATTTATAAAGGATTTTTCACCTAATTAAATTACAAAATTATACTAAGAAGTAGAAGGGATCCTATCTTAAACAATGTAGACTGAACAGAATATATCAAGTTTTAAAAAGATGGTATAATTATAGATTAAAAATTAGGATTTATTTTTAATATTCAAAGGATCATTTAAACATATTTTTATTGATAAATATTTTCAGTATTAGAATTAGTTTTTAATAGGATCGTGGAAATTAATGTGAAAAATGTATGTATATAGAAACTACAATATCTGATAGAAGAATAAGGGAATATACTTAAAGGGATTAAAATCAAGGTATGTTATTATTATGAAGGAACATGGTTAGATTCCTATTAATAAATAAGGAATAGATATTTACATAAATATTGAAATTAATTATATTTACTCTTATTAATTTTCCCTAGTGATTAATATTTATTGGTGATATTAAACATTATTCCTAAATTTATTTTAATTATGTGAAATATATAAGATATTTTCTCAAATAATTTTTTATTTAATTGATTAAAAACATATATTAAATGATATCTATAACCCAAAATAATTTTTTTATTGACAATGTTATATTTTCTGGATATCTATTTGAGAACACATGATTGAGGAATGGAAATATTTTTCGTTTAATATATGTTATACATTGATATATTGAATGATTTTTTTTCTTTGAAAAGGTGGCTAGATATTATTTATATAATTATTATTTATTATTTATTTATTTAAAAGATAATCCTTGAAATTTTGGGTGTATTTTTCTATCTATTGGTATTATGATATATATTTTTATGTTTGTCAATTTTTTGACAATTAATTATTATATTTAAGGGTTAATAATTGGGTAAATTTTTATAGGAATATATAATAAAACAGTGGTTTAATTTCTTAGTGATTCTAATGGTTTTGGGAGAGGTGTTTCATAGGGAATATATCATTTGGGTTTATAAATACTACGGTATATGATTTTATGAATAGATAGTTTTGTTTGAAGAAAATAGGTATTTTGATAGGGCCTAAAAGAGTAAGGTAGATGTAATATTAGAAGATATATCATGAATGATGTACTTGTTTAGAATATATTTGTCAATAATTCATAATTTATTAATAAATAAAATTAGTATGATTTAACTTTTTTAACGAGGAATAGTTTAATGAAGAAAGGTTTCATTATATGTTTTCCTTTTATTAAGTCAAATATTTTCTTTATATTTCTCCCTAGACAATATGAATCTAAAATGAAACTGAGTTATATATGTATATATATTATGAATATTAAATATGAATTAAAAATCTATACATTGAATTACTATGTATAAATAGGAGTAACCAAGTTATTAAATATGTAAATATATATTATTAAATATAAATGTTATATAATAAATATATACCTAAATCATTATGGTATTTCAGAATCAATATTTTCATCACTATATATCTTATTAAGGAATAAAAAGACTATTGTTATTAAATCATCATATTAATATAATTTATTATTAATTAAATGATTTTATATTTATTATTATTTTATAGAAATTAACAATAAGAGCAACTTGTTTTAAAAAAATTTATTTTAATATAAAAATATTTTTTTCATATGATTTATATCACAATTTAAAATATAAAATTATATATTGTATAATTAGAACCTAAAACTTAAATATAAATTTTTTATTATTCATAAAAATTATTTCTTTAGGTAAATTTATTGTATTTCACTAGAAAGATTGATTTGAAGATGAATAGTGAAACATAATTTTTCAAAAAAACCCTGTGTTTTATTGGATTATTATTTTATATATATGATTTTGAGATTTTTGAAAACTATTTTCAAAAAAATATATGCATATTATAATTGAAATTATAAATGTAAATATATTTAATTTTCTATATAACCCTATAAATAACATTTTATATTATGAGTGATTTTTTCATAATTTTTTTATTACATTATGTATTTATATTATAAAAATAAATTTACCACATTCATAATTTGAATCAAATACAATTTATATTGAATTTGAAATTAGTAGGTCTATGTTATGTCATATCTTTCATTATATTTATAGTCACAAATGGTGAGTTAAATTAGGTAAAAACTAGTTAACACAGTAAAATCTAAAATGGTAAAATTGTGAAATCTAATTGCAATGAGTTCGAAACAGGATTAAAACAAGCATGGGAATGGGTATTTATTGCTTATATCAATATTATCTCATTATATTCCATTATTACTCAATAATTACTCCACTCACCCTGATAGTTTCTTCCAATTGTTGAAATGTTTTTTGTGTTTACAAAAATGTCATCCCTTTTCATTTTTAAAATTGTCTCTACTCTACTCACTTCTCCTTAGAGAAAAAACCCCTTTGTTAAGTAAAAAATCTTTCAAATATTTTTATATGTTCCTATAAACTAAAAAGTGGTTTGGGATTTCAAAAGAAATTCCATTAGTGTATTGTCCCCATTGAAATTGAAATAATCAAAGATCTAATGTGTAAATTTATAGCAACTCATTTCACATTTCTATAACATCATGTGCACTTATTCTTTTTTAAAATACCAATACATAGAATTAAAATGATAACATAAATATAATTATCATACTTTAATTTTACGAAGGTGATTCTAAGATCATTAAACAACTTTCCAAATTCTATTATGAATATTGAAAATGGGAATCGTGTGTGTGTGAGGGCTGCCACCTCCATGAAGTAAAATCTTTATTTTAATTCACCACCTTAAATGGGTAGATAAGAAATGAAAATAAACATTTAATTATGATATATATAATTTATTTATTATTAATAAATCAACCATTTACTCCTCCCTCCCATTAGAAGAAAAATGTAAGTATCATCAAGCGTTTCTTCATAATACTGCCTCCTTATAATGTTGTATTTCATTTTTCATTACTATTATATTTTTTGGGTTTATGAATGATTTTAATGTATATATATTATTTTTATATATTTTTTCTAGTTTTTTTATAATAAATTTATTAACCTATTAATTATATAAATAATAAACAATCATTATAAAATTCACCATCATGAAGAAAACAAAAAAAGGGAAAAATATTTCATTCTACGAAATGGATTTATATAAATTATCTTTTATGTATAACAAATTACAGAAATGGTATGTCAGTATACTATATACTAAATAAAATCCTTAATCATCAGTTATAGTGATGTTATAACATAACATGTTCACATTCAAGGAGAAAATTATATTATGTTTTTGTTTAGGTTGATCTCACCACACACTTAAACAATGGTATAAAATAATACGACTGATGAATATGACATAAACATTAATTTTATTAATTCATATAAATAATTATATAATGATTTTAATTATCTTTTAGAATTTTAAAATTAATAATAAACTCTTAAATAAATATAACATTATTCATTTTTTAAATCACAAAAACATTCTCTTCTCCAATTTCTCTTTTAAGGATAAAAAGAAATAAAACTATATAATAAAATTATAAATATATAAATATTCATAAATATTCATTTCTAGTAACTTGTATGATTTTTGAATGATTAATTTTTTAGAATAAAAAATAACCACATCTTTATTTTGTAACTAGTAAAAATGTAAAGATTACTCACACTATAACACACTGAGATATTTTAATTTTTTATCAAATAATAATACGTTTTTTGATATCTTTCACTACATCCATCCACTTGTTTTAATGAAACGATAAATACTATTAAAATATGATTATTTAATATGATCTTTATCGCATAGCCATTCTAATAGCAAGAATGAATAGAATTAAATAAATTATTAAAACATATAGTTCACAAATTTATATAAAATGAATTATTTTTTAACAAATTAATTATAAATTAAAATAATAACCATATGAAAATAAAGGAAGGATTTTTTTTAAAAAATATTATTCTATACAGAAACATGTATTAAATCAATAAATTAAATAAATATCAATTGGAATTTTTTTTAATGAAATTTATATATTATATATTAAATTAAAATTTTAACATCCTAATAATGTGTTTTCTATAATTGATATAAAATTACATCAAACTTTACACTTACAACTCTATTTTTCTAAAGAGTTATTTTGTCACATTTTATGCAATAATATAAATTTATTTTTTTTATTAATTTGTAAAATTTATTATAAAAATTTAACATAAATTTTGAACTATTAATTTAAAATTATCTTGTGTGGATATTTTGATAATTTATGATAATGATAAATTTTTTAGTGAATAGTGAAAAATACTGGTTTTAATTAAGAATTTTCATTTTATTTAAAGATTTTAAAAACATCCAAATTTATTTTGTATGATATTATAATTAAAATTATATTATTTATATATTAATTAATACAATATATTTTATATTAATAAATTTAATATTTAATTTTTATATGAAAGCATTTTTAACTATTGCATATTTTCTCTTTGTAAAACCAGTTTTTCATCACTTATATAGGTTTAATTTTAAATTAACTTTTTCAACTAATTTAATTATAATTTGGATAAATGGATTAAATATTTTTAATAATCATAAAAAATATTATCTAATGAGATTAAATTTTTATTTGACCAAATTTTATATTTATAATAATAAATTTTAATTACTGCAGTTAAGGTAAAAATGGGTTTACTAAGGAGTGAAACTAAAAAGATAATGTGTAAGATGACCATTAATATTTTTCAAAACCCATTTTATGAAATTATATATACCCTTTAAAACTTGATTTTTTATAATTAACCATTTTTTAACTATTGGATATGTGAAAATCTTGGTTACTCTTTATTCCATTCCAAAATACCATGTGTGTCCTCTCCCCCACTTATAAAAGGCCACCCATATCCTCACCTATTTACACTTCTAAAACCCATTCAGTGAGACTATATGAACCTGAATAAATTTATTACTTACATACATACATAAAATACTCCTATGTTTTTTTATTAATCCCTTTAATAAATCATTCGAGGTAAACCTAATGTTCCCCCGAAGAAGAGGTGAACAACTCAAACTTGTCTTTCTTGTTATATTTTTTCTTCCACTCCCTTTAATATTATTAAAATGTTATGATATAATAGTATTATTATCTACCATATAATTTTATTTTATTTTGTTAATTTAAAAAACATTATCGATCTCTGCTTCTATCAAATCGTAATCTAAATCGTCGATCAATTATACAACGAACTATGACCCGGTGAACCGATGCTATTCATTTTTCAATACCACCGCTATCTTCCATATATAATGATGGATTTAATAATTATATAATATATATAAATTATATTTTTATACTTATTTAATTTTAATAAAACACCTACATTAGTATGATCCTACCTAATGGAAAAAATAACATTGTTCCTCTGTAGGACAGTCTACCACCTTGTAAACCAATGCGACATGTTCTTCATTTATGTTTTAAATTGATGGAAATAAGGTAATATTAAATGAATTTATAATATATTTGTAACAAAATTATAATTATTGAGTTATTATGTAATACATACCATCTTATTTTCCATTCCTGTGGGGATACAATAATTCTATTTGTCTGTACTTTTGACTGCCAGCTAACGAAGCAATGTGATTCATTTTTCACTAATGATTTCCACAGAAGGAAATTTCATTAATTTAAATTAATATATGATATAATATTTATTATTAAAAGTTATATATTATAAAACTATATTTCATTTCATTCTTTTAGAAAATGGAAATGCTATTAATGTGTATATACGACCTATTATCTCTTTGAATAGTGTATTTTCTTTTTTTGTCTCCAAATTTTATGGATTAATGTATATATATATATAATTAATAAATATTATATTTATATTATGGATAAAATTATGAATTTTTTTGAACAATGATCAAGGTAGTATGACTAGAAATAAAAAAACATACATTAAAAATAAAGCATTAATTGACTGAAACATGATTTTAACATGGAATTATTAACAAACATGTAATAAAAGGTCATAAGTAAATAACATATTGTATGATAAATATGTTTATTGTCATAAAATATAATTTTCATAAAATTATATTTATTATATATTATTTTTTAATGTCTAAAAAATTTGTAGAGACACAAGGATTAGTATTTTTGTCTCAATTTGTCTTTTTGGGGATATATGTTATATTATTCACATATCTTATTTTATATGGTGTATATAAAGACCAATTGAAATGTAATATCATTAATTTATTTATTATAAATATATTTTATGTTTCATTTATTGTTATTCAATCATGGGGTGAATGATTTATATTTATTATAGTGGTAAGGGTTTTATGATACAATAAAATTTCTTATTAGGATAGTTTATGATTAAACATTCAATAATAACATAATATGATCTATATCTCACGAAAATAATTAATATTATTCTACTATTTTTTTTAAGAAGTCATGTTTTATATTCTTCTTCCTCTCTTTATATACTAAAGATTCAAAAATAATGTTTTTAAAGAAAACTGATTTTATTTCTATCTTAGGTCAGAAACCATTTTTCTTCAATAACTGTTTTTTGTAAAAAAGTTTTAAATTTTTTTTAATATTCATATAGGATAAATTTATTTATTTTTTACCATTTTTAAATTTTTTAAATAAAAAATTAAATGGAATATTCATGTTGTTTTCAAAACAATTCTCATTAGTCTTCCTCAAATGATTTGGATGTACTCTTTGTTCTAGCGTGTACAATATTACCTACCCTAATTACCAATAAATGCTTTAAATATGACATTATATGTTTCATTTTTTATTTTCAATGATTATTTTCAAAATTGTATCGGAATTTTTATACTTAAAAATATTTTTTCAAAGTAGAAGGGATATTTCCCTAAAAAATTATTTTAATGATCTGTTATTCTTCCTTTATAAGATTACAAGGTTATTTTTGAAATAATGGATTTTTTAAAAATGTTTTTGATATTTTTTTTATAAAAGTGAATTTCAAATATTCTTTATTTTTCTAAATAAAATTTTCATCAATATTTTCAAAAAAAAATTCCATAAATAATGAAATCCTTTCATGTTACTGATATTTATTGGGGATATGATCTCATTATACCATACATATTCTTTCTATGATTATTTTATTATTAAAATGATGAGATGTTTTGGAATTACCATACTTTTTTATTGGTTATTCTATGAAGAATTGAAGGTATGATTATGAAACCCATTTCCTTTACATGGGTTATGCTATAATGAAAGATATATAAAACCTATTGGCGCTAAAATATGGAAAGAGGAATAGAAAAATTAAAGCCTTTGAGGCTGCGCCACGAAGCTTGTTCGTGGAGCCCCGTAGCCCCACGATCGATGTGAAGCTACCCCCCTTGCGAATCCACCATGGAGCAAGGATGTTTGAGGCTCTGCGATCAGATTTGATGTTAATGAAAATGCTGCGGAACAAGGAGGTAGGATGCTCCCCGATCAGATTTGAAGATCGCGAAGCTGCCGAGGAGCAACGAGGTGGGAGGCTTCACGATCGAATTTGACGTTTTTGAAGTCGCCGCAGAGCAAGGAGTTAGGAGGCTCTGCGGTTACGACAAAATGCCATGTGTATTCATTCTAAGAAAGCATTGCTTCGTGGCGCCTATTGTCTATAAATATCGGGCTCCCCTCAATCCCAAAAGATGGATCCTCCAACCTTTTTCATTATTAGCTCTCAAATCACAAAGAAAGTTCTTCTCGTCGAACCATGAGATCTTCATGGTACTTTAGCATCATGAAGTGCCTTTCTCGGTGCCTAAATTCAAACCCTCTTCAAAGAGGGAGGCCCTTAGAGGAGCCCACGGGCCTCCGTGAAGGAGGTGGATTCCCAAGGGGACCCAGGTCTTTGTGAAGCACTTATGCTTCGAGAAGTACCCTCCATGCTCATGTAACCCACATGCCAAGGTTTGGTCACTATGCTTCACGAAGCATACCGCTTCACAGTGCTACGCATCACAGAGAACCCTTTCTCTGTGAAGCCTTACTCCGCGTATGCCTTTCCACTTCACGAAGCACCTTCCATATACACCTATCCCCTATGCCTAGGCTAGGACACTTCACTTCGTGAAGCATACAACTTCATGAATCCCCTCCACTATATTAAGAATTAGAGCTTCATGAGGGTTCCTCCTGTGCACCCCTTTTCTCCCCAACCCCCTTTCCCGTGCGACCCTCCATGTTTTCAAAAAGTGATTTCAATGTCCCTTGGGTGGTGCTTCAGGTTTCATTACTTCACCTTATATGTCTTCGTATAGGCATGCTAACAGCTATTGATTCTTTATATAGCCAAGATAATATGGACCCCTCAATGGATCACTCCACGACACCCCTCACCACGACATTGCAGATGCCTTCTCTTCTCCAAGGTTGACGAGTATCAGTTATGTATATCTTGTGGGTGCGGACTAAACCCCCCATGTCTAAGCTGTAGGACGTTAAACTGCCAAGCACCATTATCCACATCACATGACATTAAATTTATAAGGCCCCGACCTTAAACCGTACTTAATATTGAATTAAATGAATAATTCACATTGAGGATCTTTTCAGGTTTAGAGTTTTAGAGAATTAGGACATAACTATTACATCTCAAAAGATTACAAAGTAGAAACTTTTACTAAGTTTCCATAAAATAAAAACTCTTAAAAAGAAACATGTCCAGTTCCATGTTTTAGGTTGCATGACTTTCCCTTGATCCCATCCTTGACCCTATTCCACGTTAAGTCCTGTGAAAAACATTTCAAAAACTTGGGATGAGCATAAAAAGCTCAGTAAGCGATACACAAAGAATGAAAACTGTTAGTTTTTCAAAACAACAAGTAAACCATGTATACTTTATCAAAGTAATACTTTTCACCTTTTCGAAGTAGTAAAAACTATTCACTGAATAAAAGTTCATTACTTACCCTTCTGTAACCAAAATATTACCATAAAACCCATATAAAGATCACATAACATATAAAGGTAACTTGGGACATAAACATACTTAAGTGGAATAACCATAAGTTCGACTTCCACACATATCACTTAATGGAATAGCCATTCGGCCAACTTCCATATATACTTAATGGAATATCCATACAGCCAACATCCATACCCAATGCATTGGAGGTTATAACGTAACCACCCGTCCTGGTATTCACGACACCACCCGTCATATGGTTTATCACGTAACCACCCATTAAATGTCCACGTACCATTATAAAAATCATAAGACATAAAACAAATATATTGGAAAGAAAAAATTTCCACACTTTGATCACAATATATCACTTAAATATATTGACATAACAAATCCATTATAAAAACCATTTTCAATACCAAAATACATAAAAGGGTATATGGTATTTATTTCATTTTAAAAAACATTACGGCTTGTTCAGGAATCCAAAGACCAAATAATACTCGTGGCGGCGGAAAAGGTCGTTGTCACCGCGTACGTTAAAAGAAACATTCCTTTTTGTAGTTTTGTAAAATTCTTTGTAGAAAAAGATTCCTTTTGTATAAAAGTAAAATTCAAAGGGGTTTATACACCGTATAAAATAATGTTGTGTATAAAACGAAATATGCCTCAATGAAAGGATATTGAGACGAAGTCCCTTACAAAGACGGTATCCTAGGATTAAGGATAAATCAGTTACACAATTATGTGTGACAAATTAATACAAGAAATATAAGTGGGTATTAAGTGTAAAACAATCAGAGTACATTCACACATAATCATATAATGACATATTCAAGGTGTAGAAGTTTATCCCAAAGAATCGAAATTGGGTTAAGAAGTTCCCTTGCAAAAATTAGATAGTCTAACGGCATCACTTCAGAAAAATAGTTGATGAGAGATAAAAAGGGTATCTCATCACTTGGAAAAAAAATTTACATCAATAAGGATATATAAGAACATATACCAACATAATATTATGTGAATTAAAAGACATAACAAAATAAGTCTTTTAAAAAGAGGAGGGTGAAAGGTTCCCTAACCGACATGGGTATCTTTCGAAACATACACCCTGTGAAAGAAGTACAATACAACATTGATGTAAATACTCATAAATGAAAGAATATTACACAATGAGTAAAATAATGGTAATTACATACAACAATCAACGGAAATTGTGGAAAATGTAGCATTAATCTCACGGGAATAAAAGTGAGATGAAAAATCCCTTATGAAAACTCGGCAGCCAAACGACGCCACTTAAAACTTCCAAAAATGGATTGATGAGATCAAATAGGGTATCTCATCACATTACAATAAAATGTAAAGAAAGAGGAATATAAAAGAACATCCCCCATCATAAAAAATAGGATCTTACAAGAAGTGACATAAAGGAGTGTACTTAAAGAGAAAGAGAGAGGTTAGATCTCTTACGAAAATTCAACAGCCTAACGGCGCCACTCAAAACATCCAAAAATGGATTGATGAGAGATATTAGGGTCTCTCATCATATGAACATAAAAATTACAGTAAGATTAATATAAAATAACATACCAATAACAAGAAATATGATCTTTAAAAGGAATTACATAAAAGAGTGTACTTAAAAAGAAAGAGAGGAGTAGGATCCCTTACCTCAGGTCCGACTTGACTCGGTCGTTCTTTAACGTCCTGAATAATAAACTTGAGTTAATTTCTACTTTCTTAAGAACCTTTTTCAAGTTCATTATTCATTTTATATCAATTATTGACATGTTATAAACATTATGTAATCATTTAAGTTAATAATGTTTGTTTTGTCGATATTTGGTTCTTAAGTCAAAAGTGGACTTCTTACAATTACATGTTGTTCGTGTGGTCAAAAGTTATTTATATCCAGAATGACATTACTAATTTGGATATCATATATATCATATATATCCAGAATATACATGTATTTATAATATTACATAATCATTTAGAGGTAATAAATGAAATGCACCGTTCATAGAGACGGTAAGCCGTACGTACGCATGAACGCTACTTTCATTTCTATGTCATATTAATGGAATTAAAAATAAATGAGAGATGTGTATATTTTTAATTCCAGAATTATATTCAACCTTTAGATGTATCTTACATCATATATATCCATTATATGTACTTATAATAGTACATTACATTTGAGGATAAGAAATGAAATGCACCGTTCATGGAGACGGTAAGTCGTACGTACGCATGAACGCTACTTTCATTTCTATCTCATACTTTAATGGAAAGAAAACAATAATGATATAAAGGTATATTATAATTCCAGTATAAAATCATATATAATTACTTTAAATCCATCCTTTATACATCCCACATATGGCATTAATGAATCAAATCACTTTGAGGGGGCGGTAGTCCGCACTTCCTAAAATGAAGATATCGCGTATACCCATAATGGAAGCCATAAAGGTATGCCACAAATGAAAAATACAGAAGCTTAAGTAAAAAATAAAAATATTATATATCATATATAAACATAGTTACATCTTAATGGCCACCTTTGAAGGTGTTATATGAGTGTTGAACAATCATCGTTTTGTGAGGCAGAAATTCACCATCCACAGAAACAGTATGTTCTTTAACCATTAGATGAAGGTGTCTATAAGTGTAGCTCGGATCCTTATTATAACAACATCCTAGTATATTTAAGATACTTTATTTGTTACAAAAAAATGAATAAAAATAGTTTAGGGGGTTGGAGAAGCAAAATAAAACAAAAGAGCACAAGTGAAGACGTTACCTTAAAATTGGGTAACTCCCTTTGGTTTGAACCAAAAGGGTTTATTGAATAGCTTAATGCCTAATTTAAGGCTTCTAGGATGAGTAGAGGGATGTGGAGAGACAAAATGATCAGAGATTGGCCGAAAAAAAGGCTTGAGAGGTGTGGGTAAGGTGGTAGAGGTGGGGGCCTTTTATAAGAGGAGAGAAGGGGCACTCTTGGAAAAGTATAAAATGTTACTTTATTTTCAAATGGTTTTCGGATTTTAGTGGTCCCACATTAATTTTTTTAGAGGATAAGGTGATAAGGGTTCGAAATCCACCCATCCAATAGGTTTTTGACATGTGTAGGTCCTAGATTTTTCATTATCTTTCCATTTTATTTAAATCGTTAAATAATGAGGTCATCGTTGCATCATCATGATGTCATAAAGAATTTAATTTATTTAATGTCTAAAAATTATAAAAAAATACTATGATGTAGGAAATATTTTTAGCTTTCCAATGACTATTTATAGTCAAAATTCTGACTTGTATAACCACATGTAAAAATTGTTTTAGTAAAACAAATCATGTTTGTGACATTTTTTATTTTAACTTTAAATAAAAGGCATAAATGTCATTATCAAACCCAAGTGGCTCCATGGGGTACCAAAAATCGACCCATGGGTTGTCTTGGTTGGCCATAACTCATCCAATAGGGTTAGGACAAGTGTAAATATATTTTCATTTTATTATAATATCATTTTTATCTTAAATCACACTAATTACCTTTAATAGCGATTAATAAAACTTAAAAGTTACTTTTCATCAAAAATTATTTTCATCCCATTGAACCAAATTTTACTTAAACATTAAAATCATTTAAATTGGATTTTTGAAATTCAAATCATATAAGTGGTAAAGTCCCATTTAAACGAAAAATCAAATTTTGTAACCACCACTTTGTGGTTTCACTATTCATGAAAAATTGGAGATTTTCAGAGAAATAACAAAAATTCACCCTAAGATATATTTGATATTCCGAATTCAAAAATGATGTCTATTTTACCAATTTCATAACATAGAAGTTGCATTAATTAATTTTATAATTAAATCCTGCTGTAAAAACAAATAGCGTGTTTTTATGAAACAATAAGTATCAAAAGATTGACACTAGTTTAAGTCCAATCTTAAAGTGATATTAATTACAATGACCAACATTGAATTATATGGTAAAAAAATATTCTATTTACACTTTAAAAACAATTAAAAAGATAATATAATCATATAAATAAATTAAATTAAAAATAGGTTTTGAATTAAAAAAACATTTTTCACTATTCATTAAAAATTGAACTTTTTTCAAAAAATACCAAAAATTTACACAAAGTAAATTTTGATGTCCCGATTATAAAGAGGAATTTTATTTTGTCAAATATAACACATAAAATTGTCAAAAAGTGGATTTAAAAGAGGTTCGCCATCAAAAGGCGGTTAATCGACTTTTTAAATTATATTAGACTATCTACGCTTAAAATTGGATTCATTCGCATTTTTAATCCTCTAACATTTATTGTAAAGAGTAAAAATATTTGAAAAACATATATAATAATTTTGTAGTTTGTTCTGTTCATTCCCGCCATTACAACGGCTAGGCATTAACTACATTTTAAATAATATTATTTTATTATTAGAGTGCAATGTAAGATTCACAAGAAACTCGTTGTTGCGTATTGGGTACGCCATCGAGCATATCATCCCCTTTAAAGTAATATTAATATTTTATTCACAAATATGGATAAATTTGAAAATGTCATACTCCTTATTTACCTGGGGTGTTACATCCTTCCCCCCTTTTGGGAATTGCGTCCTCACAATTTTAAAATTGGGCTTGGATACTTCATTGAAAGCCCCACATTGGAAAAGGAGTAAATTAAACTATCACTTTAAAAGAATGAAAGGAAAGTACAAAGGTCACCCGAGTTAACCCATACTAGGATTCCAAGTATAAAAATATGGACATGGAAGAAAAAAACAAAGGGTCATGTTCTGATGGAGAGTGATGGTAAACATGTCTAGGAGAAAGTTAACCATAAGAAAATCACAAACTTGTGATGGGTTAAACGGTATTCGATTCCCCAGTAGGAAAAGTTAATAGAAAACATTTTTGTTCTAATTTACTCTTCATTGAGGAATTTATTTTTGAGCTTAACTAAATCATAATGAAACATACTTACTTGTCACGTAGACTTCCAACTTTTACTATATTCCTTAATCAAACACATATTTTCTCCAAAAGACGAGTATTTAAGAAGACTTGTTTGAATTAAGAGTACTGTAATCAATTTCTAGAGAATCACCTAATCCACAACAGAAAACTATATATTTCCCATGTTTTTAGACTTTAACCAAAACAAAAACTAAAAAGGTTTGTAGAAGATCAGATAATCCAGAAAAGGATAACCCTTTATAAAAAGAAAATACATTCTTAATCTCCAAAATTTGTCTAACGAAACCCAAAGTTCAACGAGGACCATTCGATAAACAATTTGTCCATAAAATTCATCAAAGTAAACCAAAATAAGATTGAATCCCAAATATTTGGAGGATTTAGTCACATAGTCTTCCAAGTTTAGTCGTAACATTTATCTCCAAAAAAACATCAGTTGCTCCTAAAGTCTCGTATTGAAAAGTAATTAACCTAATCACATATCCTCCATGATAGGTTAATAAATTTCCATAGATATCCCAAAATCAACATACTCTTAATTCATAAAATCATTTAACTAAAAAGAATTAGTCAAACTAACTAGGGACTTAACGTAGTCTAGTGGTCAGTGATAAATACCCATTGCACATTGGTTGTGGGTTCGATTCCCACAGCTTGTCCGACATGACGGGTTTTCACATGGTCTGCGTGTTTTCCTTTTTCCAAAACTATATAATTCTTTAAAGATTCCCCAAAAACGAGATAAAATCTTCAAAAATAACCATAATGTAATTTAACCTCAATTTTATCTCATGAATTTCACTTTCCATTATTACATATAGTAACCCATAATTACCTCAAAAGTAAGGATCATATAAACCCAAATGGTTCTTTATAACTATGTCCACAAAAGAATAGATTACTATTCTTTGAATAAAATTTTCATATATCAAACATCAGTGTTACACATACTATTAAAAGTCTTCTAATGTACCCCATCATCAAAAGAGACTTAATACTCTTAAGAATTTCACCATAACTCTTGAAGCCCTTATATGTTGAATTCTTACTCATTCAACATTCCTCATGATCTATTAACCATTCCTTTCCAACTTATTCTGAAATAATTCTTTCCTATAAACAAAATCATGAATCATATCCTAAGATTCCAAAATAGGAAAACAAAATTTAAGAAATAATCCATACCTTTGATTGGTCATTTTTAGTTTCTTCATCCTCAATATGAATGGAATTAGGTATTGGTAAACGAATATTTGTATGATCTTGGTGATCCAATTCACGAAACTTCTTCATAGGACATGTGTTTGCAAAATTACCTTGCACACCACATTTAAAACATTCAATTGATTCCTCAGAAAGAACTTCTTTCCCTTTCCTTGAGTAAACTGGATGCTTCCTTTTTCCATGGAAGGTTCTTGCTTTATGACCTTAATTTCCACATCTATAACATATTTTTGTCCCTTTGAAACATTTTCCTAGGTGTTTCTTTCCACAGATTTGACTCATAGGTTTTTGAACACACTTACCTTTATGATTATTAACTGCAGTTCCGTAAGGAATTGTTTCTCACATATATGATTCCTTATAGAAATTACCAAGGTTTAGGTGGTCAATCATGACTCCATATAGTTGGTTGAGGATATACAAAAGAGTTCTCATTGCTGCTCCCATATCATTCAGTTGCTCACTCAGAAAACTGTCACAGTTTCCTTTACATCCACTGTTACATTGGTGCCTGCTAGATCCACCCATTTACTAAAACCAAAAAGGTCAGTGTGAGTATATCAACAAAACCATCATGTACTATTGAGGAAGTGAAACACTAAGATATACTTACTCATTCAATTCATCTAAAACTAGGAAACTTTCTGAAATCCTAACCATTATGGTAATGCCACTTATGCTTAAAGAATACCCTAACCTCTAAAGTTATCTAAACCGACCTCTGATACCAAATATAAGGCTCCGGCCTTAAACCTTACTTAATATTTAATTAAATGAATAATTCACATTGAGGATCTTTTTAGGTTTAGAGTTTTAGAGAATTAGGACATAACTATTACATCTCAAAAGATTACAAGTTAGAAACTTTTACTAAGTTTCCATAAAATAAAAACTCTTAAAAAGAAACATGTCCAGTTCCATATTTTAGGTTGCATGATTTTCCCTTGATCCCATCCTTGACCCTATTCCATGTTAAGTCCTATGAAAAAAATTTCAAAAAGTTGGGATGAGCATAAAAAGCTCAGTAAGGGATACACAAAGAATAAAAACTGTTAGTTTTTCAAAACAACAAGTAAACCATGTATACTTTATCAAAGTAATAATTTTCACCTTTTCAAAGTAATAAAAAATCTTCACTGAATAAAAGCTCATTACTTACCCTTATGTAACCAAAATATTACCATAAAACCCATATAAAGATCACATAACATATAAAGGTAACTTGGGACATAAACATACTTAAGTGGAATAACCATAAGGTCGACTTCCACACATATCACTTAATAGAATAGCCATTCGGCCAACTTCCATACATACTTAATGGAATAGTCATATGGCCGACTTCCATACCCAATGCATTGGAGGTTATAACATAACCACCCATCCTGGTATTCACGGTACAACCCTTCATATGGTTTATCACGTAACCACCCGTTAAATGTCCAAGTACCATTATAAAAATCACAAGACATAAAACAAATATAATGGAAAGAAAACATTTCCACACTTTGATCACAATATATCACTTAAATATATTGACATAACAAATCCATTATAAAAACGATTTTCAATACCAAAATACATAAAAGAGTATATGGTATTTATTTCATTTTAAAAAACATTACGGCTAGTTAAGGAAGCCAAAGACCAAATAATACTCGCAGTGGCGGAAAAGGTCATTGTCACCGCGTATGTTAAAAGAAACATTCATTTTTGTCATTTTGTAAAATGCTTCGTAGAAAATGATTCCTTTTGTATAAAAGTAAAAGTAAAAGGGGTTTATACACCGTATAAAAGAAAGTTGTGTATAAAACGAAATATGCCTCAATGAAAGGAGATTGAGACGAAGTCCCTTATAAAGACGGTATCCTTGGATTAAGGATAAATAAGTTACATAATTATGTCTGACAAACGAATACATGAAATATAAGTGGGTATTAAGTGTAAAACAATCAAAGGACATTCACACATAATCATAGAACGACATATTCAAGCTGTACAAGTTTATCCCAAAGAATCGAAATTGGGTTAAGAAGTTCCCTTGAAAAATTAGACAGCCTAACGGCATCACATCAAAAAAAGAGTTGATGAGAGATAAAAAGGGTATCTCATCACTTGGACATAAAACTTACATCAATAAGGATATAGAAGAACATATCCCAACATAATATTATGTTAATTAAAAGACATAACAAAATAAGTCTTTTAAAAAGAGGAGGGTGAAAGGTTCCCTTACCGACATGGGTATCTTTCAAAACATACACCCCGTGAAAGAAGGACAATACAACATTGATGTAAATACTCATAAATGAAAGAATATTACACAATGAGTAAAATAATGGTCATTACATACACCACTCAAATTAAATTGTGGAAAATGTAGCATAAATCTCATGGGAATAAAAGTGACATGAAAAATCCCTTATGAAAACTCGGCAGCCTAACGGCGCCACTTAAAACGTCCAAAAATGGATTGATGAGATCAAATAGGGTATCTCATCACATTACAATAAAATGTACAGAAAGAGTAATATAAAAGAACATCCCCCATCATAACAAATAGGATATTAAAATAAGTGACATAAAGGAGAGTACTTAAAGAGAAAGAGAGAGGTTAGATCTCTTACGAAAATTCGGCAGCCTAACGGCGCCACTCAAAACATCCAAAAATGGATTGATGAGAGATAATAGGGTCTCTCATCATATGAACATAAAACTTGCAGTAATATTAATATAAAAGAACATCCCAATAACAAGAGATATTATATTTAAAAGGAATTACATAAAAGAGTGTACTTAAAAAGAAAGAGAGGAGTAGGATCCCTTACCTCGGGTCCGACTTGACTCGATCGTTCTTTAACATCCTGAATAATAAACTTGAGTTAATTTATACTTGCTTAAGAACCTTTTTCAAGTTAATTATTCATTTTATATCAATTATTGACATGTTATAAACATTATGTAATCATTTAAGTTAATAGTGTTTGTTTTGTCGATATTTGGTTCTTAAGTCAAAAGTGGACTTCTTACAATTACATGTTGTTCGTGTGGTCAAAGGTTCTTTATATCTAGAATGAAATTACTGATTTGGATATCATATATATCATATATATCCAGAATATAAATGTATTTATAATATTACATCATCATTTAGAGGTAAGAAATGAAATGCACCGTTCATAGAGACGGTAAGCCGTACGTACGCATGAACGCTACTTTCATTTCTATGTCATATTAATGGAATTAAAACTAAATGAGAGATGTGTATATTTTTAATTCCAGAATTAAATTAATCCTTTAGATGTATCATACATCATATATATCCATTATATGTACTTATAATAGTACATTACATTTGAGGATAAGAAATGAAATGCACCGTTCATGGAGACGGTAAGCCGTACGTACGCATGAACGCTACTTTAATTTCTATCTCATACTTTAATGGAAAGAAAAAAATAATGATATAAAGGTATATTATAATTCCATTATAACATCATATATAATAACTTTAAATCCATCCTTTATACATCCCACATATGGCATTAACGAATCAAATCACTTTGAGGGGGCGGTAGTCCGCACTTCATAAAATGAAGATATCGCGTATACCAATAATGGAATCCATAAAGGTATGCCACAAATGAAAAATACAGAAGCTTAAGTAAAACATAAAAATATTATATATCATATATAAATATAGTGACATCTTAATGTCCACCTTTGAAGGTGTTATATGAGTGTTGAACAATCATCGTTTCGTGAGGCAGAAATTCACCATCCACAGAAACAGTATGTTCTTTAACCATTAGATGAAGGTGTGTGTAAGTGTAGCTTGGATACTTATTATAACAACATCCTAGTATATGTAATATACTGGAGTTGTTACAAAATAAATGAATAAAAAGAGTTTAGGGGGTTGGAGAAGCAAAATAAAACAAAAGAGCACAAGTGAAGACGTTACCTTAAAATTGGGTAACTCCCTTTGGTTTGAACCAAAAGGGTTTTTTGAAGAGCTTCCTGCCTAATTTAAGGCATCTAGGATGAGGAGAGGGATGTGTAGAGACAAAATGATCAGGTATTGGCCGAACCAAAGGCTTGAGAGGTGTGGGTAAGGTGGTAGAGGTGGGGGCGTTTTATAAGAGGAGAGGAGGGGCACTCTTGGAAAAGTATAAAATGTTACTTTATTTTCAAATGGTTTTCGGATTTTAATGGTCCCACATTAATGTGTTTCTAGGATAAGGTGATAAGGGTTCGAAATCCCCCCATACAATAGGTTTTTTTACATGTGTAGGTCCTAGATGTTTCATTATCTTTCCATTTTATTTAAATCGTTAAATAATGAGGTCATCGCTGCATCATCATGATGTCATAAAGAATTTAATTTATTTAATGTCTAAAAATTATAAAAAAATACTATGATGTAGGAAATATTTTTATATTTCCAATGACTATTTATAGTCAAAATTCTGACTTGTATAACCATATGTAAAAATTGTTTTAGTTAAAAAAATCATGTTTGTGACATTTTTATTTTAACTTTAAATAAAAGGCATAAATGTCATTATCAAAACCAAGTGGCTCCATGGGGTACCAAAAATAGACCCATTTGTTTTCTTGGTCAGACATAACTCATCCAATAGGGTTAGGAAAAGTGTCAATATATTATCATTTTATTATAATAGCATTTGTACCTTAAATCACACTAATTACCTTTAATCGCGATTAATAAAACTTAAAAGTTACTTTTCATCAAAAATTATTTTCATCCCATTGAACCAAATTTTACTTAAACTTTAAAATAATTTAAATTGGATTTTTGAAATTCAAATCACAGAAGTGGTAAAGTCCCATTTAAACGAAA
Organism: Viscum album; assembly: GCA_963277665.1. Taxonomy (NCBI): domain Eukaryota; kingdom Viridiplantae; phylum Streptophyta; class Magnoliopsida; order Santalales; family Viscaceae; genus Viscum; species Viscum album. The sequence continues at coordinate 834,712,129 of OY728159.1, read as the reverse complement.
AATCAAATTTTGTAACCACCACTTTGTGGTTTCACTATTCATGAAAAATTGGAGATTTTCAGAAAAATACCAAAAATTCACCCTAAGATATATTTGATATTCTGAATTCAAAAATGATGTCTATTTTACCAATTTCATAACATAGAAGTTTTATTAATTAATTTTATAATTAAATCCCGCTGTTAAAACAAATAGCGTGTTTTTATGAAATAATAAGTATCAAAAGATTGACACTAGTTTAAGTCCAATCTTAAAGTGATATTAATTACAATGACCACCATTGGATGAAATGGTAAAAATATATTCTATTTACACTTTAAAACCAATTAAATAGATAATCTAATCATATAAATGAATTAGATTAAAAATAGGGTTTGAATTAAAATACAACATTTTTCACTATTCATTAAAAATTGAACTTTTTCGGAAAAATACCAAAAATTTACACAAAGTAAATTATGATGTCCCGATTATAATGAAGAATTTTATTTTGTCAAATATAACACATAAAATTGTCAAAAAGTGGATTTAAAAGAGGTTTGCCATCAAAAGGCTGTTAATCGACTTTTTAAAGAATATTAGACTCTCTACGCTTAAAATTGGATTCATTTGCATTTTTAATCCTCTAACATTTATTTTAAAGAGTAAAAATATTTGAAAAACATATATAATAATTTTGTAGTTAGTTCTGTTCATTGCTGCCATTACAACGGCTAGGCATTAACTACCATTTAAAATAATATTATTTTATTATTAGAGTGCAACGTAAGATTCCCAAGAAACTCGTTGTTGCGTATTGGGTACGCCATCGAGCATATAATCCCCTTTAAAGTAATATTAATATTTTATTCAATAATATGGTTAAAGGTGAAAAGTTCATACTCCTTATTTACCTGGGGTGTTACAAAATTGTGGCCTCACCCTATTCCTTCAAATTGGGGGTACCATCTCAAACATTCTCTATGCAAGCTCGTCTCCACGAGAGTGAGATATTCCTCACAAGGAATGAGATCCTCTTTACAAGAGCAGTGTCTGCCCGTAGGGAAAGGAAACCACCTTGGTGTAAGCCCCTGGCCTATCTTGTAGGAGGCAATAATCTTACTCCTCCTTTATTCTTTGGTTCCAAAGACTAGAGGGGGGAATGGACACCAGAACCCTCCTCACTTCCGTGCCAAATCCCTCTCATTTTTCTCTTTGTCACCACCCGAGAATCCAACATAGAGTATGTCCAAATATATATCTCCTTGAACCACGAACCATGTGTAAGTCCTTGTTCCCATTTTAGGCCGCAAACAAGTTGTAAGCCCCACTCCACTTCCCAAGGATTCACCTTTCACGACGTGATCACCATGTCTTATCTTCCTCTTATTTCTCAAACTAAGCATGTATCACATGGGCATAGAGTAAGCATTGACCATGGCATCATCTTCGGGCCACCCTAGAGTATAAGGAAAAACCCCTCTCCCGAAATACATGGACTTTGATCCTTTCTAAGGAATGGTATGTTGGAATCCTCTTAAAGGTTCAATCCCAATGACCATTGGTCCTTACCACTTCACACTGGTTTACCCACTCCTCTCCCAAACACTGTTGACTTTTATCCTCCCAAGCAGAGGTACGTAGGAAGCCTCCCTATGGATCTTGCCGAATTACCATTGGTTCCGACCCCCTTCACATTGGCTCACCAACACCATACCAAACTATGTGGAATTTGATCCTTGCAAAGGTGAGGTCCATAGGAAGCCTCCCTAAGGATCAAGCTCCTTTTATCCTGAACTACATGGACTTTGATCTTTTCCAATGCGAGGTACGTAGGATGCCTCCCTATGGTTCAAGCCCCTTTTCATCCTAAACTACGCGGACTTTGATCATTTACAAGGTGAGGTATGTAGGAATCCTCCCTGAGGTTCAAGCCCCCTTTAATACCGAACTACATGGACTTTGATCCTTGCCAAGGTTAGGTTCATAGGAAGCCACCCTGAGGTTCAACCCCTTTTTCATCCCGAACTACATAGCTCTGAACTTTTCCACGGAAATGTACGTAGGATGCCTCCCTGAGGATGAAGCCCCTTATCATCCCAAACTACACGGACTTTAATCCTTGTCAAGGCTAGGTACGTAGGAAGCCTCCATTAGGTTCAAGCCCCTTTTCATCCCAAACTACGTGGAATTTGATCCTTGCCAAGGTGAGGTACATTGGAATCCTCCCTGTGCGTCAAGCCCCATTTCATCCTGAACTACACGGACATTGATATTTTCCAAGTAGAGGCATATAGGAAGCCTCCGTGAGTTTCAAGCCCATTTTCATCCTGAATTATGTGGACTTTGATCCTTTCCAAGGCAAGGTATGTAGGAAGCCTCCCTGAGGATTAAGACCCTTTCCATACTGAAATATGAGAAATTTGATCCTTGTCTCCTAGCCATGGTATGTAGGAAGCCTCCCTATGGTTCAATCCCAACACTCACTGGTCCCGACCCCCTTCACGTTAGTTCACCAAACAATCCCACCCACTTTCCGTCAGTTCACCTTTGTCCCGAAAGACATAAAAATGTACCTATTTTCTCTACATGCTACTTGATACTTGTCTCCCAGGTATGGAATGTAGGAAGCCTCCCTGAGGTCCAAATCTAACCAATGGTAAGCCGTTGTGTTCCATGAATAGTGGTAAGATATTGTGTCCCCCGACCAGCGGTATGCCACTGTGTTCCCCAACTAGCGGTAAGCAGTTGTGTTCCCTAACCAACGGTAATCCGTCGTCAACCCCATTCAGTGGTAATCAATTGGAACCATATTCACTGGTAAGCTACTGTCAACCCTAACTGGAGGTAATCCATTGTGATCCTCATCTGGTGGTAAGCCGTTATACTATACAATCGACGGTAAGCTTTTGTCTTCCCTTTGTTGGGACCCACATCCTTGGTCCGTCCCTATGGAATCAGACCATCCATGGGATACTAAACATGATTAATCACAAATATATCATCTATTCGTTGTCCTATTTTCACACCCCATTTCTATAAACCATCTTGAACTACGTGGAGTTTGATTCCCGGCCACATGGATACGTATGAATTCTTTTGGAGTGTCAAGACCAATATCACCATCACCCTCATGTCAACTCCATCTCATTCCCCTACCACTTCATTTTACTCTCCATATCTATCATGATCCTTACCCCGATCACCAAATCCTGCTGAGATCAAGTAACTCAACTTTTCACTACCCCTAGCAGTAATTGGGTATCTAACCATGCATTATCCCCAACATCAATGTTCCCTCCAGGGGTTACACCCATATGATCCACTACAGTCAGTGTTCCAATCAGTCGGATCCATCTCCACAAGATGTTAAACTCCCGGCATACCCTGTGTTAAACATGAGAAGATAGGGAAAATCTCAGAGATATGCCTATGGCATAAAATTCCCCGCACTCGATGTGGGATGCCTCGGGCTTCCACTCCTTCGAAAATCTATATCATAAGGGGAAGAAACCTGTTAAGTCAATAAGGTTTTCCTTATAAATTTTTCCATCCCTTCTTGTTTTGAAAATCACAAACACCCTATACTTAAGCAAATCTATATCTTACTTATATAAGGAAAATTTCATTCTCAAAGGAATTTATCCCTACCATTTTTTCATTATTCATATCAATATATTTCTTAAGTATAAAAATCGGATTTATATCAAAAACCTCAGAATCATATAATACTTAGATATGAATCATTATGTTTTGGGATCTGAATTCTGGATATGAACTGTAATTAAGTTCTTCTCTGAATCCTGGATATGAACTGTAATGAAGTTCCATTCCGAATTCTAAATATGAACATTAATAAAGTTCCATTCTGAATTCTGGATATGAACTCTGACATTGTTCAAATCTGAAATCTAGACTCCGAACTTTTACTAGTTCGACTCCGAAATTTTACTACTTAGACTCTAAACTTTTATGAGTTTGACTTCGAACTTTTACTAGTTCGACTCTGAACTTTTACTAGTTCGACTCCGAACATTTATGAGTTCTACTCCGAACATTTACTAGTTTGACTTCGAACTTTTATGAGTTCGACTCTGAACATTTTCTAGTTCGACTCCGAACTTCTACCAGTTTGACTCCGAACTCTGAAAGTTCAGATTCTGAATTCTAGTGAAACCAGACTCCAAATTTCCTTAGAAATTAAGACTCCGGATTTCTACAGAATTCATGTTCCGAATTCCTAAAGCAGAATCTGAATATGTCATTATCATAGACTCCGAATTTCATTTTGGTTAAGACTTAGAACATTTATTTTCTTGCATTCTAAATTTCAGTTTTGTTTATTCTTACACTCGTTTCATTATAAAATGATATTGTTCTTTCAGTTACACATGTTTTGTTATAAAACGATGTCGTCCATTCTGTTTCTAACTAACCGTTGGTTTAGTGAAACATGTACATGTCCCTCCAAAATTTAAGGAAAATATGACCGTTGGAGGAGGGAACTGACTGTTGGAGCTTCGCCTATAAATAGGAGCTCATTTAAAAAGAAGCTATAACTTTGAAATCTGTGCTTACATGATGTTGAAGTGATTTCTAGAGATAGAGGCTCTTATTAACTCTCAAAGGTTCATGAAAAAAGTTTTAACAACTTGTTCAAACTTTGCCTTGTGCTGAATTACTTCGTGCGACTCCGAATATTGGTGATAACATTCAAGGGATTCTGGGGATAGGAAGAAATAGGTTCCAACTACCTTGATGTTGAGGGCTTGCAGGGATAGCAAGACAGAGACTCTGATCTTCCTATCGAGGGCTTACCCGGGTGTGGGTAAGACAGACTTTCTTGAAAGTATAAATCAAGGGACCTTTATCCAAGGTTGTTGGATACCCTTGTCATTGGGTTAAAAGATTTATATCTTGTTACTTGTTTTAGTTACAAGTTTTTCCACTACATTTTGTATTGTAAGGAAAGTATAATCTTCATATATTTATTTACATTTGTACTCTGATTTTAAGGTAGAATCTCATATTGTAAACATTGGTTATGTTTTAGTTTTCTGGAATCATATTTCTGGATCCATATTATCGGATCTATATTTCCGGAACTGGTTTTTCAGAATCACTTTCCAGATTTAAGCAAGTTTGTAGAACTAGAAGTTTATAACTTCATACCTTGTTCCAATTCACCAATTTGAGTAAGAGGTGTTGTGAATTTTATTAGTTTAACTTTGTTAAAATTAGATTTTTCTTTGTTTAAGGAAATTTGTTAAAGTGTACAATTCACCCCTCCTCTTGTATATTGAGCATCTACATCGTTATTTTGATCCTACAATTGGTATCAGAGAGGGTATCTGAAATATTTATATTCACATATAAGATTTTATTGCTCATTTTTTCACTGTTCTATATTTTCCTTGCTTAGGAATATATTTTCCTTGAACCCAAACTTTTGTTATTAACAAGTTTTTGTGTAGAAAGATTTTATGATGGTAGGAATGAATATTGGTTCTCGAAAACCTAAATCCAACAAGACAACCAATTTTTGATAGTAATGATTATGAGTATTGGAGAGATCGAATGAGGAATTTCTTTATCAACACTGGAGTAGAAAACTTTGTTATGCTTACTGGAGGTTATCAAATCCCTGATAAGGAAGTTAGTACTTTCACAAACCAAGAGAAGAATGATTATCAACTCAACTATATGGTAAGCAATGCTTTACTATGTTTAATGAATAAGAGCATATATAACCAAATTTCTTCTTGTGAAGTAGCTAACTGTATATGGAAGAAACTTTAACTTACTCATTTTGGTACATATAAAGTGATTGAGACTATAAGATCCATGCTTAGATTTGAGTATCATGGTTTTAACTTTCCTTATAGAGAACCCATTTGTAAGGTGAAACAAAGGTTTATGACTATCGTAAATAGATTACAATATATAGGAGAAAAAGGTCTAGATGATGAAGCTTTTGTGGAGAAAATCATTGATATTATGCCTAATGAGTGGTAATTAAATAGAACAACAATTGATGAGAACAGAAAGATTACTCAAATTTTCTTAGATGATCTGTTTGGAACTCTTCTCCAAACTGAAACAAGAATGAAAAGAGATACTGACAACATCAAAAAGAAGAATAGAAATGTTACTGTTTCTTTTACTACAACATCAAATCACGTGAAAGTTAAGACTCCTAAGAGAGTAACTAGATCCAAATATAAGAAGGTTGTGATCCAATCTGAATCTAGTGAGGGTGAAGTCTCAGAGAATGAGTTAGCAAATCTTGCTCGAAGAATGAACAAGATAGCTGGACAAAGAAATTTCCAATCCAAGTATAAGAAGAAGGAAAAGAATGATAAGAAAGATTCAGATATCACAAGCTATTAATGAAATAGAAGTGGACACATACGACCTGATTTCCCTATGCTAAAAAAGAAATAATGAAAAGAGAGGCATTCTGAAAGGAACATGAAAAATTTCTACAAAGCTAATGCTATGAAAAGTCTTAAAGCTAATACTACATGGAGTGATAGCTATGGAGACTCTACAGAAAGTGAATCTTCTGAATATAATTCATCAGCTCATAAGAATATGAAATTCATTGCTAATACTTATTTTCCACATACCTGTCTTATGGCCAAGGTACGCTCTGCCAAGGCTTTAACAAATTTATCTCTTGATAAGATTTACTATTCCAAAAATAGTACTTCTAATGAAGATACTTCATCCTCAGAAAATGAAGAACCTTCATATGAAGAAGTATCTAGATTTTCCAAGTTACATGAAGTAAAAAATTGTAAACTTTCTAAGAAATTAGACAAGGTAAATACTAGGGAAGAAATTCTTACAAAATAGATTTGAGATCTTACTGCAAATCTTAGAGATAAAGAAGAGCTTTTAGAAAAAAATTCTAAAGACCTTGAGAAATCAAATTCTAATAAGGAAGAACTTTCTAAAGATCTTAAAAATGCCATTTTAAAGATGAATATTTTTGAGGAAAAATCTAACTCTATGGAAATGATTCGTGAGGATAGATATTTCATCATTTGACTGAAATCCGAAATTTTTTCTCTTAAAAAGCTCCTTGAAAAATTTTCCCCTGGGAAGGAAAATTTTGATAAGATATATTCTCAAATTAATCCTCAAGGAAGAACTACTGGAGTAAGCTATACTCACCACAAAACCAGTTTTCAAAAACATCTATTTTGTTCCTTCTAAAGCCCCTTTTTTCACTAAGTTTCAAAGTGGTGGGCATTGGAAGAAAAATTGTTCTTTGAATAGAGTTCAATATCTTGGGTTTCATAAAGCATATTTCTCTAAAAAAATGTGGATACCCAAAAAATTTTTATCTGAAAATCATGGATCCAAACAATTTTGGATTCTGAAAGTCTAATTATTTTCTTATTTTCCGGATGATAAAGGATGTACCAACAGTAACACATGGTACATGGATAGTGGATGTTCCTGGAATATGAATGGTAAGAAAAACTATTTTTAAAATATTATCAAGACGAATGGAGGAAAAGAAACTTTTAGAGATAATGCCTAGTGAGAAATTGTTGGTATAGTTAATATTGTTCTTCTTGGTAAAACATTGATTTCAAATGTTTTGTTTGCTAAGGGTCTTAAGCACAACCTCATTAGCATAATTCATTCATGTGATGAAGGATACCATGTGAATTTTAGGAATGATAAATGCTTAGTTCACAATTCCAAGGAAGATTTTGTTCTCTCCTCCCATAGGCAAGATAATGTATACACTTTGAACTTAGAAGAAATTAGGAGCAAACACCTACCTTGCCTAAGTGCAATGGAAGATCATTCTTGGTTATGGAATAGAAGGTTAGGACATTGTAACCTTAGGAACTAATGAAAAAACTCTAAGAAAGGTTTAGTTAAGGATTTACTGGAGCTTATATTTGATTCTTCTAAAGTTTGTGATCCTTATCAATATGGAATTCAACACAAATCTAGTATTAAATCAATCGGTGATGTCTCAACAACTGATGTGTTACAGTTGGTGCACATGGATCTTTTTGTTCTAACACAAACTAGAAGCATTGGAGGCAAATACTATGTGTTTGTTCTAGTTGATGATTAATCTAGATTTACATTGGTCTATTTCCTAGAAAATAAGTTTGAAGATTTTTCTTATTTCAAAATTTTTAGTGCCCAAGTTAAAAATGAGAGAATCCTTCCATTGAAAACTATTCATAGTGATCATGGAGGAGAATTTAAAAATTCCGATTTTGAAACTTTTTATAGTAGAAAAGGTATTACAGACAACTTTTCAGCACCTAGAACTCCTCAACAAAATGGTGTAGTTGAAAGAAGAAATATAATTCTTCAAGAAGATAACTAGAACCATGTTGAGTGAATATTCTATAGCTAGACATTTCTGGGCTGAAGCTGTAAGTATATCTTGTTATACTATAAATCGAGTTTTGATTAAACCTTTTCTTAATAAAAACACCTTATGAATTGTGGAATGGAAGAAAACCTAGACTTTCCTACTTCAAGGTTTTTGGTTGAAAGGTATTCATCATGAATACTAAAGATAGCTTACAAAAATTTGCACCGAAATCAGATGAAGGAATTTTCTTAGGCTACTCCACTACCCCTAAGGATTATAAAGTTTTCATCAAAAACACTTGTACTATTGAAGAAACAGTGCATGTAAAATTTGATGAATATGATCCTATTGTTTTTAAATCCACCCAACCTACATCCTCAGACGTGTTTCCAAAAACTGATTATCATCCTTTGATGGAAAATCCTTCTGACAAGGAAAATGTTCGAGAAGATACTTCTGAAACATTTACCCCAGAAGATTTCCTACCCTATGTTGATGAAAAATTTTTACAAAACCCAAACCAATCGTTTCCTAAAAACCATCCTATTTATAGCATCATTTGTTATGTCAATCAACCTGTAAGGAGTAGAAGTTCCTTAAGAAATGAAGCAGAACATCTTAAATTTTATTCCCAATTAGAACCAAAAAACACTGATAAAGCTTTAAGTGATGATTATTGGATAAAATCCATGCAAGATGACTAAATTAATTCAAAATGAATAAAGTCTGGACCTTGGATGAAAGACCTAATGAAACTTCTATTATTGGAGTAAAATGGGTCTTCAGAAATAAGTGTGTTGAAAATGGAGTCATTGTTAGAAATAAAGCTAGACTAGTTGCTAAAGGATATAATCAACAAGAGGGAATAGATTATGTAGAAACCTATGCTCCAGTAGATAGACTTGAATCTATTCGTATTTTACTTTCCTTTGCAGCATTCATCAATTTTAAACTTTTTCAAATGGATGTGAAATGTGCTTTTCTTAACAGTTATGTTCAAGAGGAAGTTTTTGTTGAACAACCTCATGGATTTGAAGACACAAAATATCCTGATCATGTTTTTAGACTTAACAAAGCTTTGTATGTCCTTAAATAAGCCCCACGGGCTTGGTATAATAGACTTACAGGATTTTTTCTTCAAAATAACTATGTTAAGGGAAATGCAGATCCAACCATTTTTATAAATAAAGATAAGAAAAATGTTTTGATTGTTCAAATTTATGTTGATGACATTATATTTGGTTCAACTCATCAATCATTAACTGATTCCTTTGAAAATCTAATGAAATCTAAGTTTGAAATGAGTATGATGGGTAATTTAACATTTTTCCTTGGTTTTCAAATTTCTCAAAAACCAGAAGGAACCTATATATCTAAACATAAATATATTAAAGATATTCTTAGAAGGTATGTATTTGACAACACTAAAAGTATTAGTACTCCAATTGGTGCCTCAAACACACTTGATCTTGATGATGCTGGGAAACCAGTACATCAAAATTCTTTTAGAGGTATGATAAGAAGTCTACTATACTTGGCAGCTTGTCATCCAGACTTAATGTTTTCAGTATGCTTATGTCCATGATATCAATCCAATCCTATGGAATCTCACATAAAGGTAGTGAAAAGTATTTTTCGCTACTTAAAGGTAACCATGGATTTAGGGCTCTTTTATACTTTTGGAAATGATTTTTTCTTAAAAATATTTTCAGATGCTGACTTTGGTGGATGTAGAATGGATAGAAAGAGTACATCCGGAACTTGTCATTTCTTAGGAGATACATTTGTTTCTTGTTCCTACAAGAAGAAACACTCAGTAGCACTCTCCACTACTGAAGAAGAACATATAGCAGGTGGAAGTTGTTGTGCTCAAGTGTTGTGGATGCAACACACACTCACAGACTATGTCTTGAGATTTACTAAGACTCAAATTTTTTGTGATAACACAAGTGCCATTTCCCTTAATAAAAACCATTCACATCACTCTCGTGAAAAGAACATAGATATTAGGCATCACTTTCTTAGAGATCACACACTAAAAAAAGATATAATTCTTCATTTTATTGGAACGGAAGATCAACTTGCTGACATTTTCACAAAATCATTACCTTCTGATAGATTTGAATAAATTAAATAGAAGTTAGGAATGATAATCGTGAGGTAATCCTTCTTCATTAACTCCTTGTTGAACAATTTTCCTTACAGTAATAAACTCATTTTCATATGGGGAGTACATTTGGTTTTTAGCATAATCAAAATTTTCCAAGTCAGTTTTTTTAAGCTTTTTTAATCAAAATTTTCATAGTTAGTTTTTTTTTTAAATTTTGTAATAAAAATTTTCGTAGTCAGTTTTTTTTAAAACATTTTTAATCAAAATTTTCGTAGTCATTTTTTTAAGCTTTTGTAATCAAAATTTTCATAGTCAGTTTTCTTTAAGATTTTGTAATCAAAATTTTTGAAGTCATATTTTTTAAGCTTTTGTAATCAAAATTTTAGTAGTCAGTTTTTCAAACTTTTGTAACTAAAATTTTTGTTATGAAGTTTTCGGAACTGAAATTTTTGTAATAGAAATTTTCGAAACTGGAACTTTCGTAATGAAAAATTTTCATACTCATACTTTTTGTACTGAGATTTTCGTACTCATACTTTTTGTCCTGAGATTTTTGTACTCATACTTTTCACACTGAGATTTCTGTACTCATACTTTTTGTACTAGAGTTTTGGTACTCAATGTCTTTTCAACTCTAGGTTTTTATAGTTAGTTTTTCGTAGTAAAATTTTTTCTTCAAGAAAAATATCACCTATTATGAATAAACTTCTTAGATAATCTGAAAGCTATGATTTCCTTACTTAAGTTTTCATAGTCATATTTTTTCTTGCTGGTATTTTCTTATGAGTTTTAAAATTTTTCGGATTCTGTTTTTCTAAAAATACGATTGTTTTTCTTAAAACCTCAAAAGATCGGATTGAAGATTTCTTTGTGGGTATGTTTTCAACTATCAGATCAGATCAGATTGTTTTTCAACTGTTAGATGGTTTTCGGTAGCTCAAAGGTCACATCCATTTCCTATATAAAGGGGAACCCCGAGGGTTTTCCCACATCGATCTTCAAGCTCTTGCGTGTTGAAGTTCTGCCTCCCTTTTTAAATCCCATTCCGAATCATCCAGAGCTCTTCATTTAGAATGTCTGTAGAAGAAACTTCTTAGGATATGTCAACTACGAAGCCAATCTCAAAATGGTTAGTTTACATGGAGAGGTTAGTGTATCCGAGTTTCTACAAGTATAATTCTATTATATCTAAGAATATCAGATTGAATGGCTGGGAGGATGTTTTCTTATCAAAGTCTGAGAAACAGGATCCTGTTTATACAGATTTTCTTATTGATTTCTATGAGTTTGTTTCCTTCCTTAAGGAAGATTGCAGAGAGTTATGTTCTTTCAAGTCTTATGGGAAGACTTACAAATTATCATACACCAAGGTTGCAAGCTTGGTGGGTTTATACTATGAAGGTGAAGCTATGTTTTGTTCACATAAGATCCCGGATGAGCAAGGAAGTTTTAACAAAGTGAAGGCATTGAAATGCCTTGGACTTAAAGATGCCAAGACTGCTAAGATTTCTCATCTCCCTCTGAATAATCAGATTCTAGAACTTTGGGTGCAAGGATTTTTAGTACCAAGAATAGGTGATAAGGATAATCTCAAGAAGAGTGATATATACATCTTATACTTTTTGGTAAATATAAGGAAGTTGAATTTGATGAAGAATGTTTTGATTACTGTTAAGAATATTAAAGAATAGAATCTGAAAGCTCAGATCATAATGTATTCGACCTTGATTTATAAGCTTATCATCAGATGTCTTGATTCGTTTAATGTTTCTTGCACTTCCAAGAAATGAAATTGCAAGGTAATGCTGGTTAGTGATGATACATTAAAGAGGATGAAGATGGGTTTTTCTGATGAATCCGGAGATTTATACCCTTTACCGGAGGAAGAGGCTGAGGTAGCTCAGAAAGATCAACAAACTCCAGAACCATCATAAAAGGCATGAAAGAAGAGAAAGTTGAAAGAATTGGTGGCTGAAGACAAAACTCAGAAAGCTAAGGAAACTCAATCTGCACCACCCAAGCCAGAGAAAAAAAAAATCCTACCCATATGAAGTGGCTGCCAAGTGGAGGGAAGACAAGGAGAAGAGAAAAGAAGGGGATCCTCAATTCGGATTGGACTCTACTGAGGCTAAGGCCTTAAGAGAAAAATCTACGGATGAGTTAGAAAAAAAAGTAAAAGATAAAAAGTTGAATAAGAAGATGTCAGAAGAATAGATTGTTCAATCTCTTTTGAAAGCAACAAAGATGTCTTCTGAGAAGATTACCATTCCTGAAACCTTTGATGTCCAGCCACAAACTTCTGGGAAAATTTACTTCACTCCGGAAACATCCATAGAGAAATAGGTTGTTGAAGAAGAGGTTATTGAATAAGAAGAAGAAGTGGAAGAAGGAAGTGATGATCTGGATGACTTGATCAAACAAGTTAAGGATTATCAAGAAAAGTCTGAATCCACTAAACTTTTCACTATGGGAAAGGAAGTTGAGAAAGAAGGTAACAAAGATGATAAGGAAGGGGTAGAGAAAAAGTATTAATTGACTAAAGAAAAGACCTATGAGAAGAATTTTCTTGAAGAAGGAGCAAAGAAGTAGAAAATAGATGAAGACAAGATCGTTCAACTATCAGAAAGTGATGAAGTATCTCTGATGATCAACCCATTCTGAAAACTAATAATGGTAAGAAAGTTCTAATGGATACACCAACAAAAGATATCATCAGGAAGAAAGAAGTTGGTGGTTCTTCTAGAAGGATGTTGGGGCAGAATGAAGAAGAACAATCTCCAAGCAAAGTGTATGATTCAGAATCATCATCACAGGGCCATGATTTTGTTTTCGAGTCTTTGAAAAAGATAGTGGACACCATTCTGATTTTTCTGACCATAGAATCATGGTGTCGGATGTTACAACATAGTCTAAATCAGAAATCGGAATCCTTATCCATGGTGATGGATAAGTGTGTGGAGATTGAAGCTGACCATAAAAATTTTGTTATCAATTATGACGTTCATAGAAAATCATGTAGTAAAATCAATCTAATGAAAAAGAAGGTGGATGATGACATGATTGAGTTTGATAATTTTCAGAATTATGTAAAATATGCTTTTGATAACGAGGATGCAAAGATAAAGAATCTTCAGGAGAAGATAATCCTTGAGAAAAATTCTCAGAATCAACAAGTGAAGGACTTGAAGGATAAGTTTAACTCTCTTGCTCAAAATTTTTCAAGGGATAGAGATCTCCGGTTTGAGCATCAAGAAAAGCTTGTAAAGCAAGATGAGTTAGTGAAGATGCAGGAACAGGCTATGAAAGCTCAGGCAGAAGTCATGAAATCTCAAGACGAAAGGATAAAAGCTTTGGATAGGCAAGCTTAGGAGGATTAGAAAGATTTAAAGAATCTAAAAACCTTGTTGAAGAAGCTAATCCTGAAGGAAAAGGAAGACAAATAGACAAATCTGATCTTTTGTTGCATTTTTCTTTCCTTGTAATTTTTCCAACAGTAATGAAATTTTGGTTGGTTGTATCTTGTGTTACTATGTACTAATATTTAAGGTACTTTATTATCTTTTCCATTCCCTCAAACTATTTATGAAAATCATAAAGGGGGAAAAGGAAAAGAATTCTAAGGAGACAAAGAAAAGTCCTCTAAAACTTAGAATAAATATTCATAATCAACGGAGAGTTTATCTAAGGGGGTGTGTTCATTAAAGAAGATTTCCACATTTATAAGGAAAAGTTCATTCTTGAAATCTAGAATACGATACTTAGAGTTTCAAAGCCTAAGGGGGAGTTAGTCATATTCACCATCATTCATAAACAAAGGGAGATAAGCTTTAATTTCAAAGTCTAGAAATTTATTCTAATCATTTATATTCTTTTTCGTAAGGTTGTTTGCGCTTTCCAAAAAGGGGGAGACTGTTAAGTCAATAAGGTTTTCCTTATGACTTTTTCCATTCCTTCTTGTTTTGAAAATCACAAACACCCTATACTTAAGAAAATCTATATCTTACTTATATAAGGAAAATTTCCTTCTCAAATTAATTTACCCCTACCATGTTTTCATTGTTCATATAAATATTTCTCTTAAGTATAAAAATCGGATTCATATCAAAAACCTCGGAATCATATAATACTTAGATATGAAGCATTCTGTTTTAGGATCTGAATTCTGGATATGAACTGTAATGAAGTTCTACTCCGAATTCTGGATATGAACTGTAATGAAGTTCCATTCCGAATTCTGAGTACGAACTCTAATAAAGTTCTATTCCGAATTCTTGATACGAACTCTGACATAGTTGTACTTCGATATCTGGACTCCGAACTTTTACAAGTTCGACTCCTAACTTTTACTAGTTCGACTCCGAACTTTTATGAGTTCAACTCTAAATTTTTACTAGTTCGACTCCAAAATTTTACTAGTTTGACTCCAAACATTTATGAGTTCGACTCCGAACATTTACTACTTCAACTCTGAACATTTATGAGTTCGACTCCGAACTTGTACTAGTTCGACTCCGAACATCTACAGGTTCGACTCCGAACTCTAAATGTTTAGAT